>JAWNOV010000181.1:0-1200000 GCA_035045575.1 Drosophila falleni | reverse complement strand
GTCCAGTCCACCTCGCACTCATCACTTTGATTTCGGCGAAAAATGTTGCCCAACGAAGAAAACATTCCTTTTGGATGCCCCTGGAAGCATCTTTTCAGACCCATCTGGATTCTTGGAATCATCTTGTTGCCCTGGTAAATGCACCAGCTAAATACTTGACATCGATATAAACCAAAAGAACATTACGAAAAGCGTCCTGCAACTTTAAAATTTTTAATTAAATTTATGCGAAATTTATGAAATATTTTTTATATTTTTGATAGACATTGCAAAGAAAACTCCTGGTTGTCATCCCTCAAGAGGGAGTGCGTCAACATCGGCAGCATTTTGACGTTCAATTTTTTTTAAAGATTGTTAAAAATTTTTAATTAATTAAATCATTAATCGCACAACACTCCAATGTGACAATACAAAGTAGGGAAATTACAAGCGACGGAAAGCATACCCGACTATAAAATACCCTAGCTCTAAATCGTGCTTACTCGACATCATCATTTAATTATCATGACTCTATATATTTTTATTAAAAAAAAGCACAGTTTAAGCGATTGCTCAGATTATAAAGTAAATATTATTTTCATAATTTTAAAAAAATTCCTTTTAAAATGAATATAATAAGTTCAGGTGAACTGTACAACCAACAAAAAATTATCTGTGATTTTTTTTTGTCAAAACACATTTACGATGTTGGAGGATATAAATTGTGTATACCTGTTAATCATAATTATAATTAAACAAAAACACAATTAAAGCGATTGCTCAGACTTAATAAAAAGCAGATTATATAGTAAATATTATTTGCATAATTTCTTTAAAGCGTTTTTAAATTTATATAATAAATGCAGGTGAATTGCACTACCAACAACGATTTATCTTTCAACTGTGCAGGCGACACAACACTTTCACAACTTTTATAACTATGCCAATTAAAATTAATGAAAATTATAGATATGCGGGCTGTCAGCTAAATCAATTATTCACCTGCCCGTCTGCCGTTCTGTACGCCTTTTCACCCACTGTCATTCCTAGTTACAGGTCAATCTTCATTGATGTCAGGTGGGCAGACTACCCGTCACATTTATGTCAATTGAAAGTAATTCTGTTGGGAAGTTGAGCAAGGCTACGTGAATGTGGCGCAAAATTACTATGCTTAGCTCATAAAGGTTGGAAAATTTAATTACAAGCAGTGGGGCAAGGTAAAATGTGGGTGCTATTCAATGGACATGGAAGGAGAGCAAAGAACAATCGTCGAGGCGTTGCCCGAATATTTAGACGAGGTAATAATTTCAAAACGCTAAGGCTGCTGCCAACCTTTGCAATTTGGGACTGTCCTATATAGACCTGTCACCTGAGTCGCCCCATGGGCTTTATTCTAATTTCCACAGGGAGCAGGGTGCAGGGAGTTCGGGAAGAAAGGACACGGCCAAACAATTGGTGTCAACAATGTGCGGGCAGCTTGATGAACGCCTTTGACTTTCACACGCTAATGAGTTTGTTTAAGTAATTTCAATTCATTTGTTAATTTTCAACTATTGTCTTTCTATTGACTCTATTAATGCGTACGCCGACTGTCACTCTGTCACTCAGTCGTTTGTTTGTCCTTTGAGTCCCTCAGAAGGCGCACTTGTCAGTGGTTGCGTGCTCATAAATATCGCACCATTTGCCCATTTATCTATTTGTGTCCTTTTGTCGGTGTCCTTGGCGACACTGTATCATTAACAGTACTCCCAGTGCACCATTGTGTAAAGCCACAGATCCAATTGCTGATTAAATTAATCTATATTAAATATTTATTCGAGGCTCCTTAAACGCAACCCATACAACAATCATGTTCAAAATGCTATAATAAATTAAACAAAATTTCAAATAAACTAGTTTCAAATATTTTTTTAATATTATTAACTTATATTTTCAAATAAGTAAAATACGTATTTTTAGCGGAAATGATAAATTCTTCTAAAAATAATAGCTTAATACTTAATTTTTCATGAAAAATATAATTTTTATCAAAGCTGTACAGACAGCAAAAATATGTTTAAAATTGATCATATTAATAAAATTTCTTAAATTAAATAAATAATTAAGAAGCTACATTTATATCTATTTATTGGTTTTGTTTGTCTGTTTGTTTGTAAAATGTATGAAATATTTTATTTTTAAAATAATATTTACTTAAAAAAGATTGAAGGTATTATTAATTTCAATTATATTTTTATTTAAGTAAAGAATTTTATTTTCCTGATTTACAGTGCAGTAAGCAGGGGCTTGTATTGCGCCTAACTAAAGTTTTGATAAAAGCACAACATATTGTTCGTCTGGTTGACTCATGGCTGAGCTGACCCAGACCTCTCCGGCACAGATTACACTGGTCAACTGACGATAACCTGCAGTGGGTGGAGTAAAATAGAGAAAAAAAATACAACAGAACTGCCGCCTAAATACAAATTTCCGGCGTAAGCCACATAACAAACCAGGCCCGTTAGCGACACGGACACGGACACGGACAATGTCCGGACAATAGACCCGGAGAGCAGACGACTGCGCCTGCCACTTTGTTACATTTCGTTAGCTCGCGAAAGTGTCTCAACACGTTGCCTCAGTCCGCCGTTCCCTTCTTCCCTCCCCCTCCCTTTGTCAAAGCTGCCCCTGAGTCTGTCACGCTGCAACTCGGCGGCTTCGCTTTGTTTTTTGGCTCTTGGCATGTGGCTCACCTTTTCCACAGCGCAATTCTCCCCCGCGGGTCTGGCTATCCCCTTTCCCCTTCCCCTTTCCCCCTTCCCAGTTTGTGGCATTATTGCAGCTATAAAGTCAGTGCCTTGAACTTTTTGCCAGTTGTTCTTTTGGTCCGACATTATGTTTTTTCCTCTTGCTCTTGTTGTTGTTGTTGTTGTTGTTGCTGTTGTTTTCGCTTTTCGCCCATTTTTTGTCGCCTTACTGCTATTGAAGTTTGTTTTTTATGGTCTGGCCGAGCTTGACAATAAGCACGTTGGCGGCAAAACTTTTCCACTTCTCATTTATTATTACGCGTTCAGTTTTTCGTTTTTTTTTTCTTCCTCTGCTGTGGGTTGTTTTATTTCCTCCTGTTGTTATTGTCCTGACAACCCAGCGACACAAGTTGTCGTCTGTTTCTGTCCAGCTTAAAAAAACAAATCCACATCCATCTAATATTATCCTTATTTTTATTTATTTCAAGCGTGAAAATAAGCTAAAAATTTATATAATTCAAATAAACGATTTACTGCGCTTCGTCGGGCATTCAGCGAGGTGTTAACTTTAAGTGGCATAAATTGTTCCTGCCACAGGGCAATTCCAAATCTGTAGCATATTAAAAATGTTGACACACTTCTCATTTGAGGTAACAAATTTGTTACAAATTCTCTTGTTTATTGCCAAAAAGTTGTGTGATTTATTGTTTACTTCGACTTGCAGCACAGCAGTTTTTGAAGCTTTTTCCATTAATTATTTATTTTAAATACCCCAACTTCAATTCGAAATTGAAATAATTTTTAAATTGATTAGTCAACATTTGATATGTATACTTTTATTAAGTGTTGAAATAAAAGCAGCATTTTAATCAAATCTTGGTATTTCAATTACGTATGTTCAATAAATGTAGAATAATTATGTGTTCTTTTAAGAAACATTTTTAAAAAAATATCAAATTGTTGTGATATTTATCATTTTGTCTAACATATCCATTAAAGTAAATTAATTTATTTTTCCCAATTTCAATGAGCTCAGGGTATAAAAATGCATTTATAGCTTGCGCTTAAAAGTAGGCAACACTATTTTTGCCCATATAAGTAGGCAACACTATTTTTGCCCACATAAGTAGGCCACACTTTTTGGCCATATAGATAGTCAGCACTATTTTTTCGACCATATAAGTAGGCAACAGTATTTTTGCCCATATAAGTAGGCAACACTATTTTTGCCCAGATAAGTAGGCAATATTTTTTTTTGCTCACAACAGTAGGCAACACTATTTTGCCCAGTTTGGCTCTGATATCTCAACAAACAAAAAAATTTTTCATACTAAGACTTCATTTTCGATGTATCGTTCCTATGGCAGGTATATGATATGATATGATATAATAAAAACAAACTTGATCGCCTCGGCTGTTGATCGTGATCAAGAATATATATACTTTTGTTACACACATTTAGCCAAACACATTACACCCTTTTTTGCCCATTTTCATTGGGCTCAGGATATAATAATATGAACTACAAGTTTTTTAATTTATATTGTCACTTATAATTTGAATAGTTCTGTCAGCGCAGTAGGAATGTAATGTCTGATCGTTTTGATGAAATACGCCTCCTTCAAATTAACATTGAAATGCAAATGTCCTTACATTAAATATCCCATTCAGGTAAATATAGCCAACAGAACAGAATTGGGCTTCACACGCAACGAACAAGTTGACTCCGACTTAAAATCTAACTGAATGGTCAGGTAATGTCCAGTTGCCTTAGCATAAAGGCGCTAATTTGCAGCATTTAGTTTGCCACGTGATGGGTCGGTATGTGTGTGTGTGTGTGTGTGTATCTGCGTGTATATTGGGTGTGTGTGTAAATTTGAGTAGATATAAAGGATAGACGACAAACGATGTGTCAATGCGACAAACATAAGCGAACATACCTATTATTATACAGGATGACACCGACTAAGAGTAACTAGGAGTACAACTTTGTATTAAATTTCAGTTTAATTAATTATTGTTAAACTTATTTGAAGTTGCAACTTACAAAGGTATAAAAAGGTAATACAATATACTATATTACGTTACTTTCTCAACAAATTACGCACTTTTCATTTGGTAGAAACTCTAACATACCCTATATTTGAAAGTGTATCTCAATATGCGCTTGGCGTGGTCAACAAGAGACATTTGATAACAATTAAATAAACGTGGCAATGTTGCCGCATTTTTTACGACTTGACATCAATTAAATTTTTACCTCTTGGTTGTTGCTTTCATGTTTTTTTTCCTTCTTGTTTTTCTACTTGCAAACCTGGCTGGCATATGGTGGCAAACAAACTGTTGGACAATGCCAGCAAATTTTATTTTTTATTACGCTTGTTGTACGTAGCTATCGTTGTAGTTGTTGTTGTTGTTGTTGTTGTTGTTGTCGCCCAACACTATTTGTGTCATGCAACAATGTAATTGCCACTGTCGTTGTCATTTCCGCTGGACACACGGTTCGCCAGGGCGAGACATTAAAGATATTACCGAGGGCAAGTGCAGGCAACCGACCAACCCTAAACAATGGGGCACCTCGACAGGGGTTAGGGCCAAAGGGGAGGTGGGAGGTGGTTGAGAATAGACGGAGAGTTGTTGCCACTAACGGAAGGAAACAACTTGTAGTATGGCATTTGTGCAGTTTTTAGCGTCGAGTCCAATGTGTCGCCCTTTTTGCTGTTTAAGTTGTGGGCGTGTCATGTTCTGGCCAATTGTTAAGTTGAAAATAATAGATGTGGACATGACTGTCAGTCTGTCAGTCTGTCAGTAGCACACAATGCGCTCGGGACACTAATCGATGTGGATGCGGACAACACAACTTACACCCAGTTCCAACTGACATTGCAATACTAAAATTAATGACTCAATGGGGCTAAGGCCAACAAGGCTTAAGGCTTAAGGCTTAAGGCTTAAGGCTCAAGCTTAAACTTAAGCTCAAGCAGTGAGTGCCCATTGTTCTGTGCTCTTGGGCTTTTTAATTGTGGCCTCGATGGCCATTTCGTGGTCAGCCATTATTTGTGTTACTCACCTCGCTATTGTTACATATATTGTGCTCATTAGACTCGCCCCTCAGGCCCTTTCAGGCCCCTCATGTTGGCCTCATTACTCCTAGGCTGTGGCTACCATAAGAGCCTGAGGTTAACCTCAGCCTCTTAACCAGAGTACAATATGCTGAACTGTTCAGGTGTAAAGTGTCGGTTTTAGCTTGAGCTGAAAGAGAAATTCCTTTTAAATTGATAAACCTATTGTATGTATATTAAGCGGACAGATTGTTAAATTTAATTTTAAATATGGTTATGTTTGAATGACAATTAGGTAAATATGACCTTTAAAGAAAGAGGTTAAAATAAATAAATAAAACAATTTTTGGTCTTTGTACCCACTCTATGATATTTACACTTTTGTGTAGCATATTTTCATTGGAAAAACTGATTTCAATAAAAAATAACATTTGATCTTGAATTTATATTTATTTCATATGAGCTATATTATTTTTAAGAGTATTTAGATGTTTAATATTTTTTTTAAGAGTTGCATATTTAATTGATAATTAAACAAATAAAAATATAATTCATTATATAAAAAATATACCTATATGCTAAAATACATATTCCTAGATATTTTTATTTACTCTATTGTGTATAAATGATAATAATAACAAAATCTAATTTTACATTATTTTCAGGTAAGTTATTGCCAGCCAAATCTCAATCTAGAGATATTAGAGAAAACATATTGGCAGCCCGTAAGTTTTTCAATTTAAACCATTAACTTTCAAGTGCATAGTTCAACTAAATTTTATCTATGGTTTAGGAAAACTTTCACACCTATTTAACGTTTTGACTTTCAGCCGAAAAGCCATAAGTAAATGGGGCATGAAAAAGTTTGTCCTGGTTCTAGTCTCTGCCTCTTTGGCCACTCGAAGACGGAGTTGTAATGCCTTGGTCATTTTGCTGCCACGCCACATTCGACACTTTATCACCTGGTTGGCCATTGGCAACCATTGGCCATGTTTTCCAGCCTTGGCCATAACATTTAATGGGACTCCGTTTAACGCTTGTGAACACGTGGGTGTTTTTCGTTTACCGAAGGGGCCAATAATCCGAATTTGTCTTTGTGTGTGTGTATGTGTCTGTGTTAGCTCTAGGGCCATGACCAGACACGCCCACATGTGCTATGTGTGTCTGTGTGTCTGTGTTTGTTTATCGTCGCCACTTTCTTTGGGAAAATTATGCCCAATGGGCATGCTAATTTCACTCAGCTGAATCGCTTTTAAAAGTCTACAATTACCACTAATAGCTGGCAAACTGAAATCAAATGCATTAATATTAATTGTGGGCCACACGGCGTATGCGCAACTTTAGCAGAACAATTATTATTGCAAATTAACAAATCACTTAGTCGACTCGAAATCCGCTCAAAACAAGCGTATTAATTAACTAACTTGTTAAACTTTAACAATTTAGCCCAAAGAATTTTAACGCACATAACTCGAATTTATATCACAAAAAAAAACGAAAATGAAAAGAAAAGAGAAGAAAATAGAAGAAAATCTCCCAATGGAATTAGGCCTTAACGGTTCGCTTAACTCGTTATTGAAGCCGAAGTTTATTGTTGAAAGTTTTTGAGCTGACGGCGCTCGCTTTCCGAAAGCAATTATCCTCAAGGAAGTATTCGACTTAATTGATTTTGTGCCCAGGACAAGGGTGAAACCCAGGCCACGACTAGACCTGAAACCGGAGAAACCGGCAGTTGTTACAGTTTTAAAAGGATTCTAATAACCAGGCCTTTTGTCTTTTGGACTAAGACTCAGCCTCAGCCTCAGTCTTGGCATTCTTGTGTTATCCTTTGGGTTCAAAAGTTCTTTGCACATTAAGATAACAACATTTCGTCGGCTTTTTTCACACTTTGCCCCACTGCCGCCGGACGTGCCGGTCAAAGTTGAGGGTTCAAGTGCGACTTGTGGATGTGTGTGTGTGTGTGTGTGTTTGACCGGAAGTTAAGCGTTCACGCTTCCGCTTTCCCATTCCAATTTCCACTCGAAACAGTTCAAGTTGTAGCCTGTAGTTTAAATATAATTTGAAAATTGTGTTTATTTAATTGTCTGGAAAGCAAACAGTTGAACCTTTTTTCTGTTTTATTTCGTTACTTTATTTTTTATTTAGTTGATTGAGTTTTAGTGAAAAGTGCGCCACAAAATTTCGTCCAATTGGATTAATATGAGTTTCATGGGATTGCCACAAGAACAGAAAATAATTTCAATTGCAAATGTTAAATATATGATTATATTGACAGGATAAATTGATCGACACTTTCTGTTAATATTTCAAATTCAATGTAATTGATGTCGGTAGCTATTAACAGCGGGTCTCATCATCATTTCCGAAATCTTGAACGGCCTGAACATTTTTAATATAAGTTCCAATCAGACATCTGAAAAGTTGAAAAAAAGACCCTAAATAAGAGTGATTAAAATTACTTTAGATCAAAATTATTATCCGCAATTACTCAGATCTTTATAGGTAATTTTATTTTATTTTGTATGTCAGGTGCTTATGGTATTCCATCTCAATTTTCATTTAATTAAATGTTTCCATTTGTATTTCGATTATTATTATCTGCAAATGGTCAAGTTCTCTTTTCAGTTCAGCTTAAAAATTATATTAAGCTTCAAAATAAGGAGCTTAAGCTTAAAGTTAAGGTGTATTTCTGTTTCTATGTACTATTTTATAAATAGTTTTATTTATGTTTCATATTAATTTATTTTACATATTAAAACTTAGCTTAACTAAACTATCAAGTCAGATCTAAATAATTTCTTGTTCAGTTTCCTTTTACTAATTTCTGTTCAGTTGGTGTTTGTTCCGTTGAAGCCTTTGAATGCGCATCGGAACTGAAGTGATAGCATTTCCATTAGTTTGCTGCACTTTTGTGCCACGCCCACAGGCCGGCAATGTACACCGCCTACTTGTTTTCCCGGCTCACGCTCTATGTTAATTTTACAGCGCTCTCATGTTTTTTGATGATGAAGAGTTTCTGGCGTGGGGCCAAACAAAAGCCAAATAAAAATTACAGGCATCATTTTCCTTTTTTTTTTTGACTTTTTTCTTGGTTTTCCAACTGCTGCCGGCTGCTCCGGCAATGCTCGACATGAACGCATCCTGCTCCATGGGCTTTTCGGGGCGTTTCTGGACAAAAGCAATAACAATAACGCGCACATGTAGTTGTCTATGTGTGCGTTGTTGCTACATTCATACATACATAGTTAAAGCTAGCTCTTCACACTTCGCCCTTCTCCGTTCTCGATTGCCATTGCTTTTTTTGCAGAACAGTTTGATGAACTTCCAGGCCAACTCTCGCACTCCCGACTATTTCCGCTGCCCGGTTTTGATTGTTTTTGTAGATGATGCGCGTCTCGTTCCTCTCCTGCTCCTGCTCCTACTCCATCTCCTTTTTTTTCAATTCCTCCTGCCGCTTGTTGATTTTGACGATGATGATGGGGTTGGCTCTGGGATGGCAATCGCAATTGCAATCGCAATCATGATGATGTTGTTTTGCAGACTGCCTGTCTGTATTTTTTGAGGCTCCGGTGTTGTTATCATCCTTATCTCGACCCGCCTCGCCCCCTCCACACCACATTTGCCACAGTTGATTTCGTTAATAGAAAATTTAATTGCTTTTATTGAAATATTCTGAAGCGAACAAACGACTCGCAGTGATTGTAATTGGGATTACACGAATGCAGATGCAACGAGCAGTAAATTTTATTGATTGCCAAAAACATTGTTGACAAGCAAGAAATCGACAAATAGTAAAGCTCCAATTAAATCAACATTATTAAAAGATATATTTCAAACTGCTGTTATTTGCAACACATCCTATATACATTGGTTTAAAGATCAAGTGAATTGTTATGATAATGATTGAACTAATTCAGACGAGTAATGTTCAGAATATAAATGCAATCTTTTACAGACTTGGTGCTCAATAATATGATAGTGAGTAGTTATAAAAACGATTAATTGAACGAAATTATGTTTTCTATGTAACATCTGTTTTAATTTCAGTTGTAATTTTAAGCAAAATTGAAAATAAAAGAAATTACAGCCCAATAAAATAACTATTCATTAGTTTTTCGCTTTTTTGAGATCAGAAATTTGCAGTCGACTCGAATCGACTCTGGGATACCGAAATCGTTAATCATATATTTAGATTAAGTTCTCGATTTGAAATAACCTAAATGCACTAATTACTCTAATACATACAAGAGAAAAAAAAGCAAATAAGTCGTCCAAATCGAATATCATAAATAATTCGTGGTGCAATTCGTGTGGAAGGTTGATCAATGACCGGTGACCCACACAAACAACAACGACAAGAAATCAAATTTTCCGAGAGTTGAAAATGAAACGAAAATCGAGCATACGACACGAGAGAGGGAAAACTCCCTCACTAAGGCAAGGTAGTCGGACGTGTGTCAGTCAAGTCAAATGGAAGTGAGAGAAAGGGAAGGAGAAGAAGGTGAATTGTGGCAGACAGACGGGCCACTTGGCATAATACCAACACATACACACACACACTCGTAAACATATCAATCTTAATTAAGATTTCACTTCTCTTCCGCTGAAGTGCCTAGCACACGTTGGAATTGAAGTCCGTTGGTCCCTCTCCAAAACAAAATTTACTTTATAAGGAGTGTAGGGAGGATAGATTCTTGTTAAAGCCGCATTAGAAAATAGGGTTTTTGTTTTGATTTTTGCGCTGTTGCTTCTATTGTTGTTATTATTCACTCAGTGGCAAATGTTGTTTGCAGCCTTGAACCATATTACTTACTTCAATCGAATGCTCAACTAATTGCAGTTGACGTTTACTAATTCTATTTTGGGTTGAAACATTTCAATCCTTCAATTGGATTTTTACAGCTCTTAACCTTAAGTAAGTAAATACCTATCTGGCTTGCTTAACAGTTGTGTTGTGTTTTGTTTCAGGTAAAAGTTAAGCATATATAATTGTGGCCAGGATAGTTTCTCAATTGGTTGGTTAGTTGTGGCTATTTCGGTTAAAAGTTTAAAGTTAAAAAAAAAAATTTTAAAAAATTTTTATTTTAACAGTAATTTTCCATTTCTAACGATGTTCTTCATCTTTATAACAAATCTCATAGAATTTTTGCTAATTTATTTAATATTTATTTAATATTAACATATAAATACTGTTTCCCTAAAAAAACTCAAATTAACCATATAATTTTGTTTATGCCTCAAGAAACGTTTCTACTTTTGTTATGGTTGCTCAAGGATTTCTTAAAACAATTGAAATAAAAATAAAAAGATCCATTTTGATTAACTATTGTCAAGTATAAATATAAAGAAAATTTCCAATTTACATTTTTTGTATTATTTTAATTTACTTTGAAAATCAATCCTAAAGGAAATACTGAAATGCAAGGAATATTGTTGCAAATAAACCATTTGCCCAAATGCAACACGAATTGTGCGGAGTTGAAGCTGCCGCAAAAGGACATGGAGCTTGTTGTGCCCAGGAAATGAAGTGCAACCACAAGAAACCCATACACACACACACACACACACACACAAACACATATACTATATGCATCGCTTACTGAGGCACACATATAAATAGAGACTAGAAAACCAGATACGAGGAGAGCAGACTCGTTTAAGGCTGTGTTGCAGCTGCCTAACTGAACAGATGAGCAGATGCCAAGACTTTTAACACTCCAGGGATAAAGTTTCATTAAGAGCAGCCTAACACGACCGGGACGAAGTCCAAAACTAAGTAAAGCCACAAGGCGAGGGTGTGAATTGTTGGGTTACTCATATCCACACTCAAACTATCATACTTCATACTACTCGTAGTACAGAGGCACATCACTTCAAATTGCACTTCGGGCTTATGAAGCACACTCCCCCCCCCCCCTCCGACCACCCCCTTTAACAGAGTTGCCCCACTTCACTTCAAGTGCATGTGAAACCGCAGTTGAAAGGCATTTATTGTACTTGTCATTGTTGTTGGGGAGTTCAACTGGGGATTGCGATGGGAAATGGGAAGTGGGAGGTGGGCGTGGCAGCTCAGCCAGGCCAGACTCTGTGCGGTTGCCACCCAAATCCGTCGCCTAGAAAAATGTTTTCTCCCTCTTATGAATGCCAATGCAGTGCACTCATAAAAACTCACTCTGTTCCTGTGTATATGTATGCATGTGTGTGTGTCTGTGTGTATGTGTGTGTGTGCGTAAGCTTGGTCTTTTTGTGTATTAGGCATTTGCTAAACGACCCTAGTTAACCTCCAGGCCAAATAATTTGCATCAAGCACTTGCACTCTTCACCAACTCTTGGGCAAGAACTTTGCTCTGAATCTGTTACGCCCTTTGGGGTCCTATGAGTCTTCTTTCTCTTCCTCCTCCTTCCCCCCTTCTGTCGCCTGCTCTGTCTGCTCCGACTTGTAGGCGCTTTGTCTATGCCGCTGCTTATTTTAGTTATGCCATTTCAAGCATTTTTGCCAAGTTTACAAGATTATGCGCTTAGTGTTTTGGTTGGCAGTTCGAGTACCAGGACACAACTTTCATCCAGCCATCGTATTGAAAAGTTTTTTTGTTCAAGGTGCAAATGAATGTGTCTGTGTTCGTATTCATGTCCTTATGTGGCCTGAGGTGTAATTAAATTGGTGCCGTTTTAAGGGCTGTCTGCTCTGCACCAACTATATGAAAAGGCCAATGAAGTCATTACTTTAAGTTAGGAATTTTCAAGCAATTTCCTTTGTTTTTCGCCCTTTCATTTTCGGTAGCAGTGATGTGGTAAGTAAGAGTTTAAAGGGATTCAACTCAATATACTTATGTCGGATTAATAACAATTTGCTAAAACTTAATTCATATATAGAATATGGATAGTTGAAGTATTGGCGGCTTAATATAATATGTTTAGCTAACTTTGTTTTAATAAATTAAATTAGTCAGGCTATTTTGTACAGAAATCATTAAAAGTTCTTAGTTTTGCTTATTAATACGCTTAAAAGTTTTTTGATAGTATTAATTAAAGCATATTTAAATTCCAAAGTTATTAAATTATATCAAAAGGTATTGACTATAAGTGACTTCAAATATTATTATGCAATTTATAAATATAATTTATTCATAATCATTATCAATAATTATTATTTATTATACCACATAATAATACGACATAATTAATAGGATTTAAATAGTTGACGTATTTAATATAATGAACTAATTTTCTATTTATTTAATTAGTAAGCTCTATTATATGGAGAATATGAATTGTATTTTAAAATCATAACTCTTTTTAAGAGGAAACACATCTTCTGCCTCTCTCAGCCTTTCTTTCTTTCACTCAATCTCTCTCTCTCTCTCTTTCTCTCTTGCATTCGCTCTTCTTTTCTGCGCGCACACATGTTTAGGCCCGAAGCACTTTCGAACACCGGCAAAAGTATGCAACACTTTTTGAAGTCAACAGTTGTTTGTGTTGTGTCTATGTTGTAGTTGTTGTTGCTCCCAATGTTTGTGACATTATGCTCATTTAAGAGTCCCTTGCTTGACTCGCAATGTAAACAAAGTCAAGCTCAAACACGGAAAGAACTTACAACAATCTAAGCTCTTAAACATCATGCACATACATATTCACATGCTCACACTTCAAGTCAGGGCTAAATATAAACAATTTATGGATTTTATAAAATTGGCCAAGAGGCGCTCATTGTTGTTGTTTCTGTGCACGCTGCCAAAAAGCGTTGTAAAAGCCCTTGAGCCGCTGGCAAACACAAGAAAACACAGCGTAACACAGGGAAACAGAAAAGGGGGTGGCAAGAGGAAAACATTTTCCACACAGCCGACAAAATCTTCGCTCTTTTCTGTTTTGATTTTTATTTATTTATTTTTTTTTTTTGCAAGAGAGAAGACCAGTGGGCAAACACTTGAAGAAATTTATGACAATGAGCCAGCAACTCTGAGTGCTCATAATATAAATAACAAGTAGGGCGATGAGTGGTCGTCGCCAAAGTAGGCAAAGTAGCCTAAATGCGTAGCCTAACTGACCGTGGTTAAATGTGTTTTATGCTCAGCAGCTGTGTGAGCCATTGTGCTTGATTGAAGGGGGCGTGACACAGTGTGTGGCATCCGAATCGGAGTCAAAATCGGAGTCTGAGCGGAAGTTGACTGCGCCACATGTGCCTGCAATTGCAAAATTATGCCCAATAGGCCAAGACAGCAGTGAAAAGGCAGAGGTTGACTTTTTGGCCTCTGCCGTTTAGCTCTCGTATCAACTGAAAATAAAATCCTACCTCTTAACTCGGATTCTGGTAGAGCAATATCATTATTTTTTTATGTCTATGGTCTGTCGACTGCTGCCTTACACCTAAGAGAGAAAAAGAAAAAGGTAGGGTGAAAGATAGAGAGAGATACCAGCTGAAATTTAAGACAATAAAATTAAACGTTTGGACGATAGTAAAAATATTTGGTATCATTAAGTTATAGTAAATAAGTTAGTATAACAGCCTATTTTAAAGCGTTAAAA
This sequence comes from Drosophila falleni, assembly GCA_035045575.1. Taxonomy (NCBI): domain Eukaryota; kingdom Metazoa; phylum Arthropoda; class Insecta; order Diptera; family Drosophilidae; genus Drosophila; species Drosophila falleni. The sequence goes on along the minus strand of JAWNOV010000181.1, from coordinate 1,185,710 downwards.
TTTAAATCACTCTTTCTACCATTTCGACTGGTTGAATTTCAATTTATGTTTTAAAGCAACATATTTACACACACAAAGTATTAAATACTACTTATATAAAGAGTATAAATGTTTAAATGATAATTCATTTTCCTTAGCCTTAAAACATGCCTACTGTGACCTCTTTATAAATTAGTTAGAATTATTAAAGTGAAGTTTAAGCTTTTGACTTGATGAAAATTAAATAAATATATAATTAAACTCATTGAATTTCTGCAGTTAAAGAGCTTTCCAGCACTTGAAATCCTGTTGAAATTGTTTCACCTCTAATGAATTCTGATATGCCAGCATATTAATATTCTTTGAGTATCAAATGTTTGAATGCCAATATTTGTGAAGGGTGAAAAGAGAAAATTTATTTATATATTTTGCAGTTTATTAATTTACGCATGTGTTTATTTTAGACTACAAAACTAGAGACAAAATAAAGGTCATTATATAATAATTAAATTGAAGTAAATATACCATCATAATGTACACTCAAAAAAATCGTTAATCAAAAATGGGAAAGTTATTTTATATTTTATTATAAGACCCCAGCACGTGCCGAATTCCCAAAAAAGTGGTAAATCAACAGCAAAATAGACAACTTCGAGATGTTTGTTGATTTTTAATTACTCGAGCACCTAGACATTCCAAAAGACATTGAAACCGCAATGGGACAAGGAAACAGAAAGAGAGCCAAGAAATTTACATTTGCTTGCCACAAAAGGCAACTGGCCGCAAATAAATACAAGAAGAAAAAGAAAGAAAAAGAAAGTAATGAAAAAGAGTTGCCAACATTTGACCAGAAGTTGCTGAATAATTCAACGAATGTCCTGCCAACATTTTAATTTAAGTTTGCGCTTCGTTGGTCGTTCAGATAAGAAACTGTTTTGGCCGTATTTATTTACACTTTACTGCCGCTTCCCGTCCAAATGACAAGCGGCTGGTCTGGCCCAAAAATTAATAGAAAACTTTCTGTGGCGACATTGTGCAAACACAAATAAAAATGCGGAAAGTACAAATTATGCAGCAATTTCATTTTGATATTTTGTGCCCAAAAACTGAAACTGGATGAAAGGATGTTAATGTAAATGACACGCCAACAGAAAAGTAGCCAACGGAAAAGGAGGAAAAACGCAAAAGAAAACTTTTAATAACGTCTCTCAAAAGACACATTTTGGCGGGTCTCTCTGTTGTCACACACACCCGCACAACAAAACACACACACACACACATTGAAACGAACACAGACAGAGAGACGGGAAGTCAAGTTAAAACTCTTGTTCACACTTCATTTGCAATTCTGAGTGCGGTTTCTTTTGTTCTATAGGGACAAAAAGGACGCGAGAAGGGAGCTCGACTGGGCCTAATTATTATTTTCATGAATTCAAGTTTGTGATTTGCGCGCGAAGGACTTTCAGCATGTCCTTGCTTTGATGGTCGTCACTTGATGTAAATTATGTTTATGCTTGCATACTTTTAGGAGTATCCTTCGCCTTTGAAAACACCCACGATCCTTCCCTTCTCCATTCAATGCAGCCCCATTAATTTTTATGTGCAGTCTGCTCGCTCCTGGCTGTGCTTTAGCTTCTTCGAACTATACTCTCTGGCTCTTGGACAGGCTTTATGGTCCAGTTAAGACAGTTATGGAGAAAGTTTCGGTCATAATTTGACAGTGATGTGCTGCAATTTGCCGGACATTTTCTAAGTTGACTTGGATTAAGAGAGTGCTTTATGTACTAGAAAATAACGTCAAGTAATTAAAGAACTTATTTTAACAACTATACAAAGCCACTATAAAAACTAACTAATAATATAATTCCTAAGTTAAATTGGGGTGGAAATTATGAACGAAGATCGAAAAATTGTTTGTATAAATGCTACTTTATTCAAAGATAACAAGTGTGCGGTTACAGTCGAGCACGCTCGACAGTAGGATACCCTGAGCCCAGGTACTCTACTCTGAGGTTGATTTTCGACCAATTGTTCCATATTTGCCCATATAAGTAGGCAACACTATTTTGCCCATATAAGTAGGCAACACTATTTTGCCCATATAAGTAGGCAACATTATTTTTGCCTATAAAGGTAGGCAACACTTTTTTTGCCCACATAAATAGGCAACACTATTTTGCCCATATAAGTAGTCAACACTATTTTTGCCCACATAAGTAGTCAACACTATTTTGCCCATATAAGTAGGCAACACTATTTTTGTTCTTATGGTTTCTGAGATCGACGCGTTCAAACAGACGGACAAACAGACAGACGGACATGGCTTTATCGACTCGGCTATTAACACTGATCACTGATATACTTTTGGGGGTCTGCCACGCCCCCGTTATTGTCCATTTTCAATGGGCCAAGGGTATAAAAAGTGTAGAATTCCCACAATAAAATTTAAAAAATAGATGTAATTCAAATGTGTTTTTTTTTATCATTAAAGAATTTTTATGGGAATTGTAAGCAATTTAAAACAATCCAAACCTAATTTAGAACACCTTTATCGTAAACTTGTATAACAAAGGCAATTGTTGTGCGCCCAAAAAAAAAATAATAATAAAAATAAAACAAAACACGATATGGCTAAGAAGTTCATAAGAGTGATAAAAGAACAAGCACACATATGTTAACCGGGTTTACGTGTTATAGCTGAAAACGACGCGATGTCATGTCCGACTGTCTGTGTGTCTGTCTGGGAGATTGTCTGGCTGTCGACATATCTTAATTCCCATAACCAGCAAAAGTCTGCATGAATTTCAAATTCAATTTGGCGCATTTTACATAATTTATTAAACAAAAGGCACGACAGCAACAACACGACACAAAAACAACAACACACAAAACGTTTTATTGCCCGAGCGACGCGTCGAGTTTTCATGTGTGTGTGTGTGTGTGTCTGTGTGTATGTGCTGAGCAGGCTTTTTACATAAATAATTTAGGTGTGAAGATTATATGGTCGCGATATGGTTAAAATTGTTGACAACTTAATTTGTGAAGTGGTTGCGGTGGCCGGAAATGGTGGCAACAAATGGCCTCAAAGTGAGCGTAGGTGCTACTCGCCACAGGATACTTGGCCAGACCTGGAGAGTGAGTGAGAGAAGGGGAGTGAGTGAGAGAGACAGACATCCGAGTGCTCGCATTACAAATTGTAATTTAAATGCGCGTTGCAAATAATTTATGAGCGAGCTGGCAAACAAAAGAGTCACGCAACGCACACGGCGCACACGGCGCATACTTAATCTGAAAGACAACTGAAAATGGATAAAACGCGGCAATCAAACGACAGCCACTTGGCACAAACTGAAATTGAATTATTGAAAAATTAAAATGCTTAAAACTCTTACAATACCTGCACTGCAGCTTATGGCATACTCAACTCCAGCGAAAAAGCAAAAGGCTGTGCGATATCGTATGAATAATGCACGGCACGCAGTGCAATTATCCACCTCTTGAATCGACCCTCCTTTCTCTTCGTTTAATTGCCGGCATCGGTTTGTTAATTGCTACATAATTGTTTCAAATAAATTAACTTACCTTACGAGTACACTGCGCGTTAAAAGACATCGCTGCCAAGCGTTGACATGGCGTATGAGTAATGTCCTATAATAAGGCACTTTCTCTCTGCCTTCTCCCATTTCATGCAGTTTACATTCTGCATTTTGAGCAATTGAGCATTTAATGGAGATTGAGCATTGTTGATTGTTCAACGGGCTGTGCAAATTTATGTGTATGTGTGTGTGTGTGTGTGTGTGTGTCAATTGATAGAGCGACTATTGCATGATTAATTCAGCCATCGAATGCATTGGGAATTGGGTGTCTTGCAGCTTGAAGATGTCAGAATTTGAGTCAAGAGAGTGTTGTGACAAATGACTTTATGAATAAATTGAGTATGTGTGTGGGTGTGAGATGTGGCATTCCTGACTTTGTGTCGTGACTGTAATTAAACATAGAAAGAGGCGACTGTTATATTAATATATTTAGTAATAAAACTCAAATGTTTAAAATTAAAGTTTACTTAAAAATCATAAAACACTTTACGCTGCAATTCAACATCTTTAAGAAATTCATGAATACTGAATGCTGAACACGAAGCTGGCCATAGAATCCCATTTACAGCATTTACAGATATGCAGGCGTTGTGCATTTGTCACAATCATTTATTAATATGTTAAACACAGTCTAAACGAAGCCGCAGCAACAGCTTTCACCTGCCAGTTGCCAGCTGCCAGTTGCCAGTTGCCAGTTTGCAGTTGCACCTTCGAGTCCTTCAGCCACTGTAGAGTGTTCAACAGGAGCTAACCGTTGCAGGAGGACTTCAAGTTGAAGCTGACAGGCACGTAGCATAATTCATGAAAGTGAGAAAGTGTCGAGCAGCAGCTGCCGTCCTCATCTCTCAATTCCCACCCAATCCGCCCATCTCTGGTCATGTTGCCATGTTTTATGTTTTCGCTCACTTTCTGACACATTTTCGCACATATTTTGTCTTAATACTCTGTATAAACCTTTTGTTGGGTATGTTTGCTGATATCTTTTGATGAAAATTACTAAAATTTGACAAATAAATGAAATCATTTTATTCTTATTGCAGTATAACAATTTTTTATTTATGTTTACCTAAAATCGCATTAATTATGAATATTAAATTAATGAGAACGTAAAAAAACTAATATACATAAATAATAAAAATATGGGCATTTATAATTGGCTTTTATTGATGTCCAAAATTAATAATAAATTTTCTTAAGACAACTAGTTTTTTAATAATCACAGAGTAGCTCATTGAACTATTAAAAATTTATATTTTTACTGCTGCAAGTTAGCAAAAACTAACGCAGGTTTTGGTGTTTAATATTATACGTTATGAATAATGAGTTTAGTTTTTTGTTGGCTAATTTTTCTTAAACATTTTGTTGCAATGACGCTGGCTCAATTTAATTAAAGTTCTTAATGAGTTTTTCAACGCAGCTCAATCAATCAAGATCCATGAATTGAGCCATAAAATGCAGCCTGGCTTTGTCCTACAAGCGATTACATTGTCAGAGGCAAGAGATTCGACAAAGCTGGGCAACCTGCCAGCAATTTCTTCACCGATGAAGTTCGAAATACTTGAAGCGCAAAAAAAAGACAGCCACACAGTTGTCCAACTGCTGAGATTGCAGCTGCAGCTTGTAAAACAAAAGCAGAAACAGTCTCCATCTCTGTCTCTGTCTCTACTTATATGTGTAACAACTCTGAATCTGGGCTCTGAGTCCCTTAGTTCGAGTTCGAGTTCATTTGTTTGCCAAGCTGCCAACTTGGCAAAGTGCATTTTGCCGCAGCCAAAATTTGTTTTGCGGTTTTGCATATAAATATCTGAGCATCCACACACGCGATGGGGACCGTTTCCTCTCCCTCCTTGTCCCCACTTGCCGCTTCTTTTCTGTTGTGTTATCTTCTCTTTTGCTTGCATTTAATATTATCTGGTAAGCGTTTACTCTGCTCCTGGTTCCTTGGTCCAATGTATATCTCCTTCTCTTTATTTCTGTTTGCGACACGTGTGCATGCTGTAAAAAGAATTTCATTGCATTCTTTTGGGCTGCTCTCTCTTTTTTACTCCTTCTTGGTAGTACAATGTACATGTTATTATTATTATTATTGTGGCTGCTGTGAGCCTGGCAAAAGTAAACAATTTGCATAAAGCATTTCATATGCTGCATCCTTTTTATGACTGCCTTGTAAATTATGTTAATAGCTTCCTGCATTAGAACTTAAGTAAATCTCTTAACTTGTTTGCTGTCGCACTTTACTGAAATACATATATACTTTAATTTAACTCGCTTTACAATTTAAAGCATGCCTCTAAAAATGTATGGACAAAACTGTCAATTTTTATAAATTGGCAAAAAATTTAAAAAAATTTAAAACTAAATTTTATATTTCATTTTTGTTTAGTTTATTTAATAAATTATCAAATGTAAGCAATATTTGCACCCATATATTGCTAGAGATATTTAAAAAAAAATGGTAGAATTTAGTTTCTTAGCTAGGTATATTTTAACTAACGTTGAATAATTCAATTTAATAATTAACTAATTGATAAAGGACTTAAATGCAGTTACATCACACTCAACACACTTACGTTTTAAGAGCAGAGTGTAAGCTTAAATGTAAATAAGCGTTGCGTTTAATGCGCTCAATGGACATGTCTGGACAGGTTGCCAATAAAGCAGTGCCCACAGAGCCCTGAGGTCATTTAATTGCATAATGACCCAGAGCTGGCATTTAATCAGCTCGTTTGTCAACAAAGTGCATATATAATAGACAGCTAAGAGAGAGAGAGAGAAAGGTAGAGTGGAAAATAGAGATAAATAGGAGTAGGAGGAGCCAATCGTGTCAAAGCAGGGGACATCAATGCGAAACTAATTACGTATACGCAATGTAATTATGAGTTGCAGCTGATTAAGCAAATGACAATCGTCAGCAACATGTGCTGAGTTTGAGTTGAGTAGAAGTCTATTTAACTAGAGGTCACTGTCCTATTAAGTAGACAACACTTGAAGGTATCCCCCTGAGTTTTAAGGATAATAATGACCACTCCATAAGCCATAACGAGCTGCACATTTGGCAAATGAAACCCGAAAAGCTTGCCAAAATATTTGTTGACATATTGCGGATTTAAAATGATTTGTGCGTGGCCCAGACGACCAATCCCCGAAAATTAAACAAATACATTTGAATAATGGCAGGCAATCAGCAAACAAAACAGAAGACTGATTGCTGGCAATAAAAATGGACCATAAAAAGCGATAACATCATATTTATAAGCGACCAAGACTCAACAAGCAGCCGTAGCCACAATCCGATGCCGAAGCAAAACAAAAGACGCACTCGGCCGCCGTCTGGCCACCGTCCTTATCCCAGAACCCTCCAGACTTCCCAGTATTCCCCAGACTCACCAGGCAGCAAGCGTTGAAAGCGATTATATGCGTAAATATAAAAATGGCGAAAAGACAAATAAACGACAATAAACGGGCAGGCGTGTAAAGCGAACAAACCGAAAGTAGCTCCAGCAAAATGAGAAAAAAATACAAAGAAAACAAAAAATGGGCAGCAAAAAATATGGGCCCATAAAAAAGAAAACCAAAAAAAAGCCAACAAGGGTCAAGGCGCCTATGTACAGTGGGCAAAACAAATGCTGGCGCTCATTAAAGCATTTGATAATTTCAAGAACACAACTGTTTTTTAATTGTTTTCAAATAATGTGAATTTTAAATTTTTATCTATTTCCCTTACTTATCTAAACTTCACATTATGGCACATTATAAATCTTTTATTTTTTTAAATGTTCCTATCATTGACATAATATTCAAATAAAGAATTAGATAAATCGAGAAAGCTAACCTAAATTCAACTAATTCTTTCCTTTTAGATTAATGGTGTTTTCTTTCTGCATAAAAATTTTCTGATAAAATACATTAATGTTTTTACAATCTTTTCCCACTGTACATTGCTTAAAGCAGCCTGAAAGGGGCGGAAAAGACGGCACGTTTACTTGGCTCTTGTTTTTTTTTTTTTTTTTTTTTTGTAAGCGTTTTCTTTATGGCGTCCATTTGGTTTGTGCAAGCCGCCGAGATTAGATCCTGGTCTTAGCAAGGTGGACATCGAAATGGCTGTGCATGTCCTTGCTGAGGCGGAATACAATGATTTGTCTATTGTGGGCAGTCGCGTAAATGTTGACGACTCACTTTAATGCCGACAAAGACGTGCAGATTTACATTTGCATGTGCAGTTGATGTTTAGCTCCTCATGTTCAGACATTCAAATGTTAAGCGGCCCATAAATTCGCCATAAAACTGGAGCTGCGCTTTAAATGTCCCATCGAGGCACCTAAAAGTATGCCGACAATTTGTGTTTACTCGTTTGAAAAAAAAAACTCACACAAAAAGTGCGCAGTCAAATTTGCAATGCATACATTTTTTAAAGCTACTTTTTTCATTCACCAAAAAAAAAAATAACAGCTCATTGAAACTGGCTGGCACTTTTCAGCGCTTTTTTGTGTTTGCACAAAGACGAAAGGCTACGCGATGTGAAGCCGTCATCGTCGAGCCTGATAAATTGAATGGTCAGCTGCGTTCGCATAAAGAGGCCAATTCAGGACCTGACCTGAGCTCTAAGCCCCCATTCCCCATTGCTTAGATGAGGTAAACAAAATTTGGACGTCAGAGCATGGAAGAGTTGCTGACGTGCTGCTGACTGATTGCCAGACTAAAGTCCATCCACGTGTGGAGTACTTAAAAAAAGTACAGGGGTCTATTAGGTTTGTTTTACCGAACATTTGCGTTACAGGCAATAATATATAATATATAAAGTATATATATTCTTGACCAGCATCAATAGCCGAGTCGATGCATCAAAATCTTAATTACTTAGAAAATTCCATTATTTGGTCATCCCTGTCATATTTTTCCATACCTACCCTTAACACTTTATCGAAAACTTCGAACTTTCACAACTTTGCCAAAAATTATCCGATTTCCATGCAGAATGTCATTTTGATCATTATTTGGCCTCTATTTTGATTCTGCATCAAAATCTTAATAACTTAGAAAACTCCATAGAAAAATTTGAAAATATCTCTCCAATTAAATTTAGCTAGACATTTTCAAGAACGGCCATAAGAATAACATAGAGTTGAAGTTTTTATTCGTTGAAAAACAACAGATATATCTGTCAGCTGCTGTCGCCTTCTGGAATTACGCAAATAGAATCACAGACAAATCGGCGTGCCAAGCTGAAAAGCTGATGAAAATCTGCTCATTAAATTGCAGCTCGACGCGCGAAAAACAACTTTTGAATGGCAGAAAGCTGCAAATGCAACCGTGACAGGTGAAATTGAAAGAAGGGTCGCTGTCCCTTTCCAAAGAAAATGAGGAAAACTGAGCACCAAAACTATACGAAAAACGTGCTTAAACGTAAATCAACAGCGAAAATCGTGTTGAGCATTTTTCGTTGTCCAGAAAGTGCAAAAAAAAAATGAAAGAAGGAAAGAAAACACAGGCAAACGGTGAAAAGCATAAACAGTATTTGCTGGAAAGAAGAGGGGTAGGGAGATTAGGGGAGGATTGAAAGTTGAAAAGTGGCAAAAGTCCAGAGGGGATTGAAAAGTGGACACTGCTTTGCTGATGGCCAGTGGCAAGGGGGAACACAGAAAACTAGGAAAATGGGAAAGTGCTGGCAACTTTTAAGCGCCTTTGCAGTTGTCTTGCTGCCGGATTGAGAGCAGGTCCTGCCACCTGCTGCCTTCTACCATTCGCCTAACTCCTGACACCCCGATGTCCGACGCTCGACTTTGCGAACGTAATTCAATATGCAATACCGTGTTAAAAGCTGTAAAAATGCTTAAGCGTTTTTCAATTTAGCAGTTTTATTTTACGAACATTCTACACATTGACCGAAATGAGATTTGCAGCAAACTCAAATTTCTGAAATGCTATTGAAACATTTGGCAGAGGAATTGTAGCGTTGGACACCGAAGCATTTGGTTGGGGAACGAGAGAAAAAACGGAAAGGGAAAAACGAGCTAAAGTTGATGTCCTGCAAATTGTGATAACTGTTGAGTATTTTATTACAGAGGAATGTATATGACGGAAAAGAAATACATACACACTTTTTCGAAATTCACTCCCTACATATTTTCATATTAATCATCAATTAGTTGACTCAGTAAAATTTTTAAACAATTATATCATATTTTAAAATTCTTATTAATTTTGTATAATAATTGTTTTTCCACATTGCCCAAAACCCAAAGTATTTTCTCTGTAATATACGAGATTTTTTGTACTTTTCGCCAAGGGAAAACTGCTAACGTTGCCATTTTCTGGGAAAAAACAATTAAACTTGAACTTTTGTAATAAAAACGAAGCAGCAAAACTAAAAACACTGTGTGAAAATCGTCGTATCAGCGAAAATAAGGCGACAGCAACGGAGTTCACAGTTGGGAATGGGAATGCGAACCAGGACACATGGCGCAAAGTTTTTGTCCAAGTTTTCGCTAATTAATTTTTATTTATTACGTATACGAAAGGGCAGCCAAAATGTTTTCCCAATGAAATTATTTGTCAAAAAAAAAATAGAGAAAATAATTAAATTTTCTAACTGTTTGCCACTTTCTCTACCCGCAGGAAAACACTCGCGCGTGGATACACAGCAAACGGCACAGGAAGGTAATTAATACGGTGACTTTTAGTATAACTTTTCTTTTTATTTTTATTTTTATTTCTATTTTATTTTTTTGGGAGATTTTCCACATCGGGTCACTGCATTTTCACTGGGCTCACTCTACGTATGCGCAATATGGCGCACTGCACCCGGGAGAGCCAGGGAGACCCAGTAAAAGTGGAAAGTGCGACAAAGTAATGTCAAAAGAATGCTCTGAAAAAGTGTGCTGCATTTTTCTTTTGCCATCGCTTTTGCTTTTATGAATGGGTACCACAAAGTCAAATGTGGGGCAAGCAAACTTTTAAGCAAATTAACTTTCCATTTCCATACCGATTAACTGACTACTCTCCTCTCGCTTGCCCTTAGATGCCGACATGCCACGCTTTGCTGAACCCATTGCCAATGTCACTGTGTCCATTGGACGGGACGCTCTGCTCGCCTGCGTCGTGGAGAATCTGAAGGGTTACAAGGTGGCCTGGGTGCGTGTAGACACCCAGACAATACTCTCCATACATCACAATGTCATATCGCAAAATAACCGTATTAGTTTAACTTACAATGATCATCGCTCGGTAAGAACTATTTAATTATTAAGTTGTGTCAAAATAATGAATCAAATAAATAAGAAAACTAAAAATTCATTCAATGATAATTAATATATTATTTTTAAAATAATTGAAATTAAAGTCATATTTATTCTCAATTTCTAAATTGTACATTTATTAAATGTAACTTTAGTGGTATTTGCATATCAGAGAGGTGGAGGAAACGGATCGTGGCTGGTATATGTGCCAGGTCAATACGGTATGTTCTTATTGTCACAACATTTGAAAGATATTTAACTTAATATATTCACCCCTCTTAGGATCCCATGCGTTCAAGGAAAGGATACCTTCAGGTGGTCGGTAAGTTCTTCCGCCTTTTTGTGTTTCTGTGTCCCTATTTTACTTTTCTTTTCTCGCATTTGACTTACAGTGCCTCCCATGATTGTCGAGGGCATGACCAGCAACGATATGGTTGTGCGAGAGGGTCAAAATGTCTCATTGATGTGCAAGGCGCGTGGTTATCCAGAACCCTACGTTATGTGGCGTCGTGAGGATGGCGAGGAAATGCTAATAGGCGGGGAGCAGGGTAAGTTTACAGTCCTCAATATTTATTTTGGATCCCCTTCCATACTCACTAATCCAACCAAACCAACAGTCAATGTCGTTGATGGCGAATTGCTGCACATCACCAAAGTAAGTCGACTCCATATGGCGGCATATCTTTGTGTGGCATCCAACGGAGTACCGCCTTCGATTAGCAAACGAGTACACCTTCGTGTTCAATGTGAGTATACAACAAACGAGTTTTCTTTTAGAATCGACAATTATGAAATTGATCATCAACTCTCTAAACTTGATTCATTTTCTTGTAAAACATCATGTCGAAATTGACAAAAAATTTGACTTGTAAAGTTGACAGTCCACGCAATTACTAAACTTCGAACTGTCATAACTTTCAAATCAAATCTTAACCGATTTCCTTGCGGAATACCATTTTGATCATAATTTGGCATTTTTATTGATTCTGCATTAAAATATTATTAACTTTATAAAAAAAATTGATTTTCGAATTTTTCCCGACAAAATCATGTACTCCCCCTTTGACTTTTTTGAAAAAATATTTTTTTCAAAATTTTAAATCTTGAGTTTTCACTTTTAAACAACTCCTGGTGCCCAAATTAGTATAAAACAACACTTTAAACTTAATTCTGAGCGACTTCATTTTCTTGTAAAAAATCATGTCGAAATTGACAATAATTTTGACTTGTAAAGTTGACAGTCCAAGCAATTACTAAACTTCGAACTGTCATAACTTTGTTCAATCTTAACCGATTTTTTTGCGGAATACCATTTTGATTATAATTTAGCCTTTTTATTGATTCTGCATATAAATATTATTAACTTTATAAAAAAAATTGATTTTTGAATTTTTCCCAACAAAATCATCTTATCATGATCAATTTCGCATAATTTACTTATACCCTCAGATCGGTGATAAAAAAGTTGAAACAAAAATTAAATCTTAACAAAAAAAATGTCAGAATATCTATTTCAAGACAGAAAATTTGTCTATTATAGTCCTCCAACAATCCAACTATATCTTAAGGCTTTTTAATCTCAGATTTTCTGCAAATCGATCAAATTGATAAGTTAAATATTTTGGAATAAAAATGACTGCGTTTCGCAACATAAGAAATAGAAAATAAACAATAATATCTACTTCAGAAATGCAAAAAATTTGGTTTAATAAGTTCTTCTTAAATATATATTTAAGACAAACATTTTTACGTCTGATTTGGTGTAAGATTGCAAATACTTAAAAAGTGATCAATATTGAAGCTCAACAGTATTCGACTTTTAAATAAACATAAACACTTACACGGCAAAGGTCAAGTAAAGGTCAGTCATAAGGTAAATCGATATGCAATTAAAAGCAATACGAGTACCAAAGTTAATGCAACAATCGCATAACGAATTCCACGTGCCAAGTTATACAATCGGTTTAGGGGCAAAAGTTTTATGCAATATTTATGTGCCATTGGGTCAAAGAGTGGAAATCCAGTTGGCCCCCTTGTTTAATGCGTAAGATACACAAAAATAGAGCAGTTAACGTGTTCTTTTCCCCTCCCATTTTACCCCAACCATACTGTTGCAGTTACGGGGCAATAACCGCAGCGTGTCCTCAACATTGGTACACAAAATAGGGCCTAAAGGGATTGGGCAGGTCCAAGCTCTTGGTCGAAAATCGACCATAGTTGCAGTCACGTTAAATTAATTTACCAGCTTGTGATTGTGTGTGCACACCTTTGTATGTGTGTGTGTGTGTGCTCATTTCGACTTGTTTGTGGGTGTGTTGTTTGTTTGTTTGTCAGTAGGTGTTATTTTGAGCCCCAGCGCTGTGTACGTGGCGAAAATGCGTTGCCATTGCCGTCACAGCTTTTGTTGTTACTGTCACACACTCACACACACACACACACACACACACACCTCAGTTGCTGTTGCAGAAACAAAAGCTATTTACACATACAGGCAGGCACAATCTCACGCTTACAGGCGCACTTTTAATGACCGAATGCATTTTAATCCAAAAACAGTTTGCAAACTCACGTAAAATGCATGAGAAATATGCTTAAATTGAAAATTGAATTGGGTTGGTAAACTTTGATGGAATATTTGACTTTATAACTTACCGATCGAAATTGCTTTTACAAATTTTTTTTTGCTACTACTGAAAATGTATTATTAAAATATATTTTCTTCTAGATTTGCATTTCATTTAATGTATTCATGAAATAATATTGAAATATACTTAATATTATATTTACTTTCAGTTCCTCCCATGCTCTCCATACCAAATCAATTGGAAGGTGCGTATTTGGGACAGGATGTAATGCTCGAGTGCCATACAGAGGCCTATCCAGCCTCGATTAACTATTGGACCACTGAACGTGGCGATATGATAATTTCAGGTAACTAAAACTTAAATTACTTTAATTAAAACGATGTGGGCCATATGTGTGCTTTTTTGCTGCTGCCCAAACAATAAACTTCAATAAAAATAGACTCTTGACCAGAAAGAAATCCCAACCCGTCGGACCACTGTCAACAATAAAGCGAACTGTTCATTGTAGCCACGTTTATTATCCGAAAAGCGTTTGTAAATGAGCTTACAATGTAACCAAATTGCCGCCTTGCCATGACCGTGGTGAAAACCCTGCCGTGGCTCAGCATGCATTCAGAAAACTGTCATGTAAAATGGCAAAAATTAAAATTCGCATCAATGCGTAAGCGAACAAAAATAAGTTAAGCTTCTGCCAATGGAGCTGCAATCACAGCTGAATTTGCTTGCGCAGCAACAACTATAAAGAAACAAGAAAAAATTATAATAAAATAATTGGGTAACTTAAATATACCCTGTAATATATTTCACATTTTTATATCTATCGTTATTAATTTGCAATTGTGCTCATAGCCCGGGCAAGCTCAGAGTAATAAAAAGGTATTTTCGTTACGATACATATTCATACAACCCTTTCGGAATATAAATAAACAGGATATAAAAACAGTGAAGTCCATAAAATGCGAACTGTTCCTGCTGCACTCTCTTTTGTTTTCTGCATTACACATACGCACTGAGTGACAGGCGTTCAAAAAACTCGTCCTTTCATTCAATCACAAACTGTTGAGCTGTTAATGTCACATTGTGAGACTCCAAAGTACTATGATTGTCTTTATTGTCCAAGATTTAACAATTGGTTCTTTACCAGATATAATTTTAAAAATACATTTCAAGTTAATTATAAAACGCAGTCTTTTATTCGAATCAAAAACGTCTGAATTATTATTACCTTTATAATGAATAGTCAATTTAAGAGCTACTCTTGTGCTTATTTTATTACACAGTCCTACTAATAAGAGCATATATTTTTAAACGTTATGACATACATTTCAATGTGGCTACCACATGGGATTAGCCCCTTTCATTGATACTACGTATTTATGGCGAGCACTTCGATAGGATACTCCTCTTGAACTCCAGTATTTACAAATTAAGCTGATTAAATTTAAAAATGGCCAACGATCAAACGCCCACAATGCATTTAATTAACCACTGAGATCGGAATGCAACATAAATTAAATATTATCAAAATATAATCGACCAATATTAATAAATACCATTGTGTTATGCTGACAAATTGACAAAAACACAATTGAAATAAATAGAAGAAAATGTAACAAATGCGTTCGGATGAAATCGCTGAAATATTGTTTGACCGCGCATTGCGATGAAAATGTCGAAAATATTATTTTGTAGCGGAAATGATATTAACATAATAACATTGGCAAATACACGCAGAGATAGGCCCACATTTGAAAATGTGGAAACGGAGTTTGCCTCTCTAATTTCATATGTATGCAAAAGTGCGTGATGCTAAAAACGCCTAAAAGCATGCAACAGCAAATATTGCAATCAACAGGACGACCGAACGGGCCGACACTGTGTAATCCACACATTTCGACCAAATTGAAAACCAAAATAATTACCATGAACTGTTTGAGCGGTTTGGTAACTATGAAATCAATATTTATATGCGTTGTATTTAGAAAAGGAGAGAAAAAACCACAAATACAAAAATTGTAGAATACTTTTACGGGGAGCATTTAAATGTAACTGAGCAATCTGAATGCAGTAGACAAAAGGCAGTTAAGTGGCATCTAATTAGCATATTTATCGCGGTAACATTAGAAATGAGTCATCAAATCGAGACTGAGACCAACATTCCTTCTTAGGCTTAAGTGTCATTTGTTTGTTCGATATGGCGAAGAAGCAAGAGCACATATGCCAAATTACGGTCAGGTATTAGGTTCGCAGAGACATTTCATATGTACACACGCACAGGTGGATACAGAGACAGAGGCAAAGAAAACGCGAACTCAGATATCAGAAATCGCCGACGAGCATGATGCATGGCAAACAGACACCAAAAGTTTGGGTAATAAATTTTAAGCGATTTCGGAGCGAAACGCGTAGAACTACTATGTGTGTTTATGGGATGTAGGAAGAGAGGGCTGCTCGAAGAGAATTTTAAGTAAACTGAACACTTAGAAAAGCGAACTATGACAATTGAAACTTTAATATAAGTTAAATAATAATTTCGAATATGTTATTAATTTCATTATATTTACAATACAATTTGTTTTAACCTAATTTAACTTGACATTAAGTACACATATTGCACATCAACTTGTCGTACAGCCCTCGGTACAACTGTCGCTGGCACATGCCATTTATCACAGGCATAGGCAAGCCAGGACAAGTATTTCTCACACACTGCAGTCAAAAAAAAAAAAACAAAACAAAAAATAAATAAAATAGAACAATAATACAAAGAAAACCAAGTTCTGTTTTATGTCCCAACATCGACGGCGGCATATTAAAAGTATAAAGTTGCTGCCAAGCGTCGTAGAAATCGCATATGTTGAGGTCGTTGCTGCTGCTGCTGCTGCTGTTGATTATGAGTTAAATTATATATTTGCGTGTCAGAGGGGCTTATAATGTTAGCATGAAAAGTATCTGGGGAAACTGCCTCGTCACAAAAGGTGACTGACTATACTATGATATGCCTGCATGTTTATCGTCGTTGCCAAAAAGAAACTGAGACCCAAAGACATTTGTCACACACACACACACACACACACATGAAGAACAGAACATCAAGTGAAGCACAACATGGCGTATGAGTAACATGCGATATCGCCTTACACTGCGCCAAACAATCAAAGTGAAATTAAGTTTATATATTTATATTTAATGCTACTTACACGAGGCAATGCCAGCATTGGTATTTGTAATCGTAGCCTGTGCCAGACTGGCCTAGTCTGGATCTAAAAGTAGGCACCACAAAAACAAACTTAAAGCCAAAAAAAGAAGAAGAAAAAACGAAGGGAACATTGAACAAAAGTTTTTCTTTTAGATTTTCACTGATTAATGAGAAAAGTTTTAGTTCTTGTGGATAGAGAACTGGGCGCCGTTCGAATCGAACTGGCGCAGTTTTAATTACACATACACGCAGCGCCACAAACGAAGTACGGAGCACAATGGTTCTAGAGAGAGACACAGGGTGTAATTAGCTTGAGTCGCCATTGAAAAGACAACTCGCTTCAATGCTCACACACACACACAGAAAATGCAGGTGACATTAATTAATTGATTTTTCTTTTATTTTACTTTTATTTCTTACTTTTGGATCTGCAGAATTTCGATCAAACGAACTGCTAGTTGGAAATTTATAGCAATGAATTTAATGCTGCTTTAAATAAAATATATATACTTGCAACAATATGTCTCTCCTTCCTGTCGTACTTGCAGACACTTCCCGGGCTGGCGATAAATACGAGACCACATCAACCGTCAGCGGTTATACAAAATATATGAAGTTAAAAATTCGCGCCGTTGGACCAAATGATTTTGGCACCTATCGCTGTGTGGCAAAAAATTCGCTGGGCGAAACGGATGGCAACATTAAGCTCGACGGTGAGTGACAGTCCGACAGAACATTTTATATTTATTTTTTTTTTTAATCCTATTTTATTAATAATTCCTTAATTTATTGCAATTTATTTGAATGCATGCAATTGCACAATATGTGCGACATGTGGAGCGAACAAAACTGTTAAGTGTAAAAAATTGCAACACTTTTTGTTCATATAATTCGTCACTTTTAAACTTGACTTGCATTTAACAGTTTTTACTATGTTGCTCATTTTGCTTAACTGTCATAGGAACAATAAAGTTGTTGTAAATATATTTAATATTCCAAAGGAGTATTGGGCAAGAAAAATTTGAAGAAACAATTATTGTTAAATTTTACTTTTAATTATTCCAATATTTATTCAACAATTCACAACTAAGCAATAAAACAATTTTTACATAAACCCAATATTGTTATCTTCTTTTTTTAGAAATGCCCACACCAACGACTGCAATTATATCAGAAATGGCAATGTTAAATCGCAGTTATGGTGAGTTTATAAAGATAAAACAAGTTAAATTAATTGAATATGTTCTTAACATAATTCGTTTTCATTTGTATTTATAAATCAATAAGCACTAGCTCACTCACTCAACCTCGTATGCGTTCAAAAGTTTAAAACTTTGATACATTTTATAACTTTATGCACCGCAATCATCATCAACAGCACCTAAAGAATGCCTGAAATCTCAAAAAAATATTAAGAAAATCATCAAACTCATCAAGCTTAAGAAACTGGTATTAAATATTGTTAGTTTAGCTGCTACAGCAACTGCTCGTAATGTCTTTAAATAAATGCTTGAGAACTTAAAGCGTGTCTCTACTGTATCCGATACTTTCCTTCCACCAGAAAGTGACTATAATCAACGCAAATAGCACGAAATACTCATACTTAAAAGAAACTGACCGACAAACTTGAAACTCTGACGGTTAGTTAAAGAGTCTTCAGGGGTCTGGAGTTCCCCTCTATTACCACGATGACTCCTCTCATTCTACAAGACAGCTTGCATGCAATTTCTGTGTACATTTTTGCTTGTTTTGCCATATTTATGTTTTCCCTCACTCTCTCTCTCTCTCTCTCTCTGTGTGTTCTTTGTTTTTTGATGCCGCTCCACAGACGGCTATTAAATGCAAATAAATGCAAAAATTAAATAAAAATACCTAGAATACCATTACGTATGTATGTATATTCATTTTTTCTATGGTTTCTCTCTTTTTCTCTCTTATCTGTTTTTTTTTCTGTTCTGCTTACTCCTTTTCAACGTTCTCAACCTTCTTTTGAAAACTTCTTTTATGTTACGCCTTACTTGAAAAAAATATAAATAAATAAACAATAATAATAAACAAAACTTCAACAAAACAACCAACAATAACAAACCGCCATTATCCATGTACCGACTTGTCGTTGTGCTAAACCCGCTCTACAATTTTCCCTTTTCTCCTTCTCTCTTTGACTGACTCTTGCTGCATAAAATTATTCGCAAAATATAAATAATAAAAACAACAACGACAACGACAACGACAACTTCACATTGCAAAAGATGGCAAGAGACGTCATAGAAATAAATTTGAGTCGGCTAACGCTTTGCCTGATTACGGGGTTGAGGAGTGGCGTGACGGTGCTCAAGGTAAGTATCCGCTACGAGCATACCCTTTCCCTTTTCACCCTATTCCATCTTGCATCTTTCGACGATTTACCACTGTATCTATGGTGCGCCTTTTTATGACCATCTGTGCACTTTTTTTATAATTTGCACATTGCATAGCTCCTCTCATCGTTTTCATCTAGTTCTCGTCTCGCTCTTATCGTGTTGCAGTTTCTTTTCATCCATTTGTGAAAAATTTTCATATTTCAAGTGCGTCGCCTTTGGCTTTCTCGCGCATTGCCAGTTGCCTTACCAGTAATACAAGACTTATAATAGTTATAAGTATTCGCACTGTGGATCCTCTTGGCCTTTTGTTTGGCACCAAGTGTTTAGCGCAAACGTTAAAAATTAATTAAATTTCCTCTTGCAAAATGTCGTTTCTCACTGTTGTTTTCGTATTTTGCATTTCACAATTTCTCTATTCTACAGAAATAAGCAATGCATTTCATTGCCTCGTAGTTGCCATGGTCACAGCTTCTCAGTTGTTGTCAACATCGTCTTGACATCTTTAATTTATAAAGTACACAGAAAAGGCTCGCAAAATTAGTTGATAAAAGAAGGCTCAGAGAGAGTTCGAGTATTAATTAAAGTAACATTCCCAAGCACCTCATTATACTGTGAATAAATTACTGTGTCATAATCTCGGCTTACAGCTCCATTATTCTTTGTCTCTTTCACAAAAATAACAATTAAGCTTTAGTCAATGTATTCATTGAAATTATTTAAAAACTAGTCGGACGGAACTACAGTCGAGCATTCTCAACTGTCGGAGACAGTCAAAAGCTAAGACTGCTAAAAATTCATTCTTGATTTAGAATTGATTGGCCCAATGACAGCTGTATTTTATAGGGGTCCGATTTAAACCAACTTTGGTCAGGATATATAAGTAAAACCAAGTTAGTTACATATTCTATCAGTTTGGTTACGATATCTCAAAAAACAAAAAAGTTTTTTATACTAAGATTTGATTTTCGCCCGATTGGTATTATAACAGCTATATGATATAGTGGTCCGATTTGAACCAATTTTTGACAGGATATATAAAAATAAGTTTTATGTATATTCTATAGGATTTGTTGCGATATCTCATTAAACAAAAAAGTTTTTCATACTAAGACTTGATTTTTGCCCGATCGGTCCTATCACAGCTATACGATGTAGTGGTCCGATTTAAACCAACTTTGGACAGGATGCATGAGACCAAATTATATGCTTATTGTATTAGTTTGGTTACGATATCTCATAAAACATAAAAGTTTTTCATACTAAAACTATATTTTCGACCGATTCTTCTTATAGCACTATATGATCTGCTTGCAACATAGAAAAACCTACATACCAAGTGTGGTGTCTCTAGCTCTTATAGTCTTTTAGATCTAGGTGCTTATACAGACAGACGGACAGACGGACATTGCTATATCGACTCGGCTATTGATGCTGATCAAGAATATATATACTCTCTGGGGTCTGCCACGCCTCTTTCTGCCTGTTACGCACATATTCGGTAAAACAAACCCAATACACCCCTTTACTTCTTTTAAGTACGGGGTCTAAAAAAAACCGTAAAGCAAAAGCCTTTAATATTATCCAGCTTCAAAAGAACTTGTCAAAAAGACCAAAAAGATAAGATAAAGAAATCCATATCCAGTTAAACGCAGCAGAAGAAAAGTGACACAAACAATGCAAAAAGTGAACAAGATGGCAACCCGCATGGTTCACATCAAACCGACCACAAAAGCTAACCAACAAATTGTGGGGGAAATGTTGGAATGTGGGTGTGAGGTAGCAACTCACCCAGAAAACTGCAACCACAAAACACAACCTAGCAACAATTTATTTTTGTATTTCTATTTTCATTTCAAATGCATGCCAGGCACTCGAACCGAGAAATTTGTCGAGTTTGTGAATGTTTCACACCCAAAAGCATTTTACGTGTGTGTTCGATGTGTGTGTGTGAGATTCTCTTTTAGCTAGTCAAATAAATCTGCAGCAATAAAAATGCCATCAATCGCAAATGCAACAACAACAAGGACAAAGCAGCTTAAATGTTGATTGACAGTGACATTGTGACGTTGTCAATACCAATAACCTCGTCCAGTTAGCCAGACTGACTGGCTGACAGACAGTCAGGCAGCCATAGGACACGCGTATCCTGTGCACGTGTTCCACACGAAATTCCTGAACTGCACAATAAATGTTGTCACAAACTAGTCGAAAAAAAACTGACAACAAATTAGCCATAACCAGCGTGTTATTCTATTGTGGCATTTCATATTTTCGGTGGTCCACTTTTCAGCGATATTTCTCCGCTTTTAATCTCTACCCAGAGAATCGCTGCACAGCCAAACATTTTCACTGGCAAAAATGTTGATTGCATTTAAAATGCAATTATTTAAGGCACGCGTCCGTAAAATGCCGTTCAACCGACTGCACTAATGAACTGGATCCGTATTGTGCGGGACAGAAATGAAAAGCCAGGCGGGTTGTCTGGGAAAAAGTCTATGCAGAGTGGATGTTCCAAATGGACAGACTCACAGACAAACAGACGGGGAAACAGACAGACGCAGTCGTGCATTTCAAGTGCCTTTACAATGAAAACACAAAAGGATAACACACATTCTTCGAATAAATTAGATCCTAAGGTGTGTTCGTGTATATCTGTCTGTCTGTGAATAAGTATCTGTATGTGTGTGAAATCAGAATCAATTTTATTGATACAGTTTAAATGCTGCCTTTAAGAAGCATTGAATTCTTAAAAGTAAAGTACTCACTTTGTACGGGTGTGCTCGACTATTAATTACCCTGTGTCCAGTACTCAGACACGCTAAGGTGGTTGTCAAAATCGTAATCTAAGACAAACTCTAAGAAGGATTGTCACCTGGTGAATTTTTTTTAAGTTGTTAGTAGATCTTTAAATAAGTTACATATATGTTTATCTTTCCTTAATAATAAAACTATCAAAATAGTTCAAAATATATATATTTATATATATAAATACTTGCTACAATCCTTTTCATATCCTTATAATTCCCATTTTCTGTATCCAATTGCTGCAGGGTATACATTGCAAAAATCTTTGTTTGGAATATTGATTTTTTTGTTTCAGCAATTGCAGACAGGGTTACGAAAAATTGAAATTCAAATAAAACAAACAATTTTGATTTAAGCCTCGAAAAAAAGTAAATAAAGCCAAAAGAAAGCGTTGCCACAAAACAGAGCACAAAATGCCTTTATGATTGATTTGCGATTGACAGTTTTGACGTTGAGATATCAACGCTTTGTTTTTGATGTTTTTGTTTTTATTTTTTTTGGCAGCGTCGCAGCTTATAAATAAAATATCAAACACAATGAGTGTAGGGTACGGCAACGGGAGATCAGGAATGAGGCCATAGGTGAAGCTGAAAATCGAAGCGAGAAATGCGTAGAATATAGACGAGATTTATTCATTGCCTAGCATTGGCATTGGAATGAAATATGTCATCGAAAATTGACTAAATGTCATATTGACACCTTTTCAATGTGTTCTCATTCAAGTGTAAATGCGGGTATTCAAAAAGACACCCACATGAACTCTTACATTTTCCCTTAAACGCAATTCTTATATTTATGTCAGTAACATTAATCAAAAGGCAATGAGTATTTCCGTTTATACTTGTATTTTTCTTAAAGCCCAAAACAAACAGTCCATAAAGATGTGGAAATACTCAAAGAAGTATAAGTGAGAGTGTGTGTCTATCCACTTGATGCTCTGAAAAAGTCCTTAAGTTTGGTTTATTGAAATGCTTGGGGTATGTGAAGTAACTTTATTTGGGCTACGGCACATCCATCACTTTATATTTATGACTTTGACCGTGGTTATAACAACAACTACAACAATTGGCCAGTAACACAACAGCCAATAAGACAAACAACATCAAAAAGAACCACATAGGAAAATAAATGCAATGTGCGCTTAAATACCACTTTGTTGTTATTTATGACGCCAGTTGATGAAAAGCCAAATGCCAAAAGATTAAAAGCAGATAAAATATATTTAATAGCCCCCATATGAACACCTACCAACGAGCAATAGTGAGTGTGGGAGTGTCCTGCACTGTGGTTAACTGGTGATTGAATTCAAATCAAACAAGACTATCAATGGTAACAGTGTCGTGAAATAGAACTTAACAATTTTAAATGATTTTTAAAATAAAAAACACTTTACTGTCATTTTTTTGAGCAAAGCGATCATCGTATAAGCAAACTTAGATACAGTATGATTAAATAATTAATTTTTTAGCACAAACATAAATTTGCAGGCCAAAAAAAAATGGCATACGCTTTGTAAAAACTACTTAAAATATAATTAAAAGGGTATATGGTATCTTAAAATAATATTAAATATTATAAATAAAAATTAAAAATAATAAATATTATACCAAGAACAAAAATAAACTAAATCACAGATGATGCTAGTGGGACGAATAATGGATAAACTTTGATTTAACATTTGATGTGAACAATCATTAAGGACATTTTTAATCACTTTGGAAACACTGTAGATGCCACACATATATCAAACATTGACATGCGGTCAACAGAGTGCGTTCAATGACGTGCATATAAACCAAAAACAACAACAGCAAAAGCAAAATCAACATCGAATAACCAAGGGAACGGAAAGCAAGAGAAATGGGACAGTACTCAATCAACCCAGAGACAGCGAGAAATGCTGTCCATGCTTGGGTACATTGACTGGCAGCCTTATAAAGACTCACAGAAGCACCCAACTTGGTAAAATATTGTCAAGTAATCGCTGTTGAAATGCTCCTCGAATGCATTGAAGATATAAAGACCCAGACAATGACGTTGTAAAAAAAATACCGAGAAGGGGAACTCAAAAGAAAATGAGTATATAGATGGGGTCGCGTGGTAAGTAAAAGATGTCAACAAGGAGCGCAGAAGAGAAGAAATTGGGAGAATTTACTTAAGTGGGAAAGACCTATAAATAAAGACATGAAAGATTGTCCAATGCCGGAAAGAACATAAAGTTATTTCTTTGTCACCGTGAAGAAAGAAAATTTCATTTAAA
Organism: Drosophila falleni; assembly: GCA_035045575.1. NCBI lineage: Eukaryota > Metazoa > Arthropoda > Insecta > Diptera > Drosophilidae > Drosophila > Drosophila falleni. Next base: position 1,161,688 of record JAWNOV010000181.1, on the reverse strand, counting down.
AACATCACTCAGCAAATTTTATATCGATTGAGTCACTAATTAGAATGAGTTACTTTACTTATTATTATCTCTCCATTTTCTCTTATACAATAATAATAGACTCTTGTGACGAGAAAGCGTATTCACTCCCATTAAATGCACACATTTCATTTTATTGATATTTGCAATTAAGCATCAATACATTATCTCAAATTCCACAGTCTGTTTTGGGGTTTATAAGTTAAATGTGTTCGTGCAAGCATCACTTGGCCAAACCGCAATGGAAAATCAATAAATTAAGAAGCAATACTCGTATAGCCAGTCAAAGCAAAAGGAACTATTAAATGCACAGCACACTTTCCGTTCGCCCGTAGCAATTTATTTTTATGCCCCCTTGATGTATCCAATGTATTCCGATGCCAAATGCCACATTTTGGCTTTGTTAAACGCGCAGAATAAATGAAAATCTAAACCCGACTAACCAGAAACTGATTACTACTAAAGCCCATACTGAAACTCACTCACCAACTTTGTCCCCTTCTTTTTCGATTTGCAGGCAACCATCATGCTGGCAACACTGGCGATAACAATCAAACGCCCGTGCGTAATCCGCCCGGAGCATTTCACAATTCTGCAGGCTCACTGGCACAGCATAATCTACTTGGTAAAATAATGCGCGGCATTAAAACGCAATCATTTGGGATTTTCAAACGTTTATCGAGTTATTTGCCAGCGGCGCTGCTAACGTCGCTGCCACAGTTGCCACAGTTGCCATCGCTGCCACAACTGCCACAACTGGCAACATTGCCAAGTCGGTGGCGTATGAGTAATATGAAAAACCAGGCCCAGCCACAATATACACCGGAGACTGTTGTCATCGCGCAGCCAACAAACATAACCAACAGCATCTGCCAAAGGACAACCGACTCCTGTAACACCTACAACAACAGCAGTAATAAATGGGCGTGGCAACAAGAGCTACGCATATTTCACATTGCTCATACGCCGCGTATGGCGTCAGTGCAAAAGCAATGCCAATGGCCGATGCTCATTTGCATAGTAATATTAGCTGGCATTTTTGTTGCCACCGATGTTTTGCCAAAGTTGTTGTCGTTGCTACTGTTGTTGTCGTTGTTGCTACTATTGCTGCATTTTATCGGCAGCCGCATCGCATTTTCTATTAGTGCGACGCATAGGCAACATTTAATGTTAACGTTTTGGGCCGTTGGTAATAAGCTTGCCGCATTGTTGCCGCAAATTTATACAAGTCGAGCTACAACAACAATAACAGCGCTAACAGCAGCCCAGCCAAACACGTTCTCTGTGCGTTGCCTTCAAAAGTATTCAAGATGAAATCAAATAATTGCAAAAAACTCATTTAGAGCACAACAGCATCAAGAACAACAACAAGAGCATGGAAAACAGAATCAAACGTAGACGAGTAAGAAACACTATAAAGTAGAGAAAGAAATGCCAATAGAATCACAGCATACCCAAATCAACCCATAGCTAATATTAAACTTGCTTGTAAGAACTCCTCCATATCGTACATAAATAAATGTATAGATTAGATATGTTTATGCCAGATCGTAAAATGAAAGTCATGTTATATATATATATATATATTTAAGTATATATATATATATATTTGTATCATTCACTTTACGTGCTCTACTGTTCATTAAACTAACAGTGAGTGAAATTGGCATTACAAGTTTTCTAAATTTGTAATTGCCAATCAGAAAACTAAACTGATGCAACTTGATTTTCATGTCGTCCTCTAAGTGCATTCGCTTTGCGCCAAAGTGGACTAATAAATTGAGAGCATTTTTTTGTACTTAAATGTTCAATTGTGTGATTACAAAAATAAATTAATTATCTAAATGAACTTTGATTTTGTCTAAACAGAAAATTATAGATAAAACATTAATTGTTTTATTGATTCCGAATTTTTAGAAAATATTACTCTAGTTAATAGATTTAAAAATTGATTTAGCAAATTATAATTTTCTGTAAAGATTCAAAACACAAACAATTCAAACTTTGATAAATTTAAAAATATATCCCGACTATTTCCATAAAGAGTGAAAATTTGCAATCACCCACGCATTGTAAGGAATATCCAGAATCCAAATAAAAATCTTTAGATATTCTTCCGTATAAAATATTAGGATCAGGGTTTTAACAGATTCTTTAAATTATATACAACATTTTTTAATTGTTTCAAAACTTTTCCTAACTTTTTTGAATTCAACTTCAGTAAATGTAAAATTAGAAATTCAATCAACTAAATAAAATTATGCTTCCCTTTTAATGCTTCAAATTGCGAGCATTTTAATACTTATTTACAACTTACGAACGGCCCAACGCCAAATTCTGCTGAAATATTTAACCAATTACTGAAAAATTATTGTTTGACCAGCAAACAATTAATTTTCCCAATCAAAATCAAATATGTTCGAGCGAAATATGTTTAATTATGTAAAATTATTGAATATGCATGATGGTAACAATGGATATAAAAGTAAATAATAAAAACATAACTGCAATCTATGAATGAGTCACACAAATACTGCAAAAAGTGCAAGCCCAATAAAAAGATTGTCCCATTACATGAACTTAAAATAGTTGTAAAAATTAATTATCATTAAAAAAGATTACAAGTAGATTAATAAAGAATGTTAATCAAGTTTGCATTTAGATGAACGTAAAATACACAAATACACTGCGAATTTACATAGTAAATTTTGCGTTAAAAGATATGAACGCAAAATACAAGAAACAGAAAAACTGCGGAAAAAAATATTTAACTTAGTCAAATATTAGCTAGTGATACAATGTATAATAACATGAAAAATACATTGTTTACATATATTGATTAAAAATATGAAACAAATATTGTTAATAACGTGCTTTTTATTTTAATTAAATAAAGCCGCATTTAATTAAAATGAATGTGAAATTATTTTCTGCGAAATTGAAGTTTAAAGTCTTTATTGTTTTCTATTCTACTGTAAATATTAAACTATATTAAAATTTGTTTCTTCCTGAAAAATTATTCTAACAGCGCTGTAAATATGAGAGCGAATATTCAAACCCTATTAACTTATAAACAATTTAAGTCGAATATAGAGAAAAGTTTATAAAAATTCATACAAAATTTAAAAGTTTAAGCTATGTTTAAAAATAAATGTAAATATAATTATGAAAGTTAATATGAATGTTAAAATGTTGAATAAAAACTTATACAAATAATATATATGAAAATTTAATGATAATTAAGTAGACCGTAAAACCCCAATCAACATTTAGTGCTTATATATACTAAACAAATTGCTGTTGAGTATAAATTAAATAAGAGTAAAAAGCATAAAGAAGCTCAGCTAAATGTATGTCTAAAGAGAACACTATATACAAACCTAACTATAACTATATAACATATATCATACATTCAGTTATATTGCTAGTTATTACTATGATTTCAATAAAGAAAATAAATTAATTTAACGAGCTCTACGATATGTTGTGTCATATCAAACTTATATGTAAAATATATTTGGATGTAAATGTATGCAACAGTTTACAACAAAATAAAGAAAAACTGTGTAAAAAATTACAACAAAAAAGTATTTTTATAAATGTAGCTAATTTTGTAGGCGTCTCAAATAGGGGTGTGACAATTGCCTCGCCTCTTATAGCCGGGGAGGAAACTTTGTGAAACTCTAGCAAATGTAATCACATTAAGAGCATCGCCAGCGAAAGGACACAAGTTTCAAGGACACGACGCAATGAGCAGCCAACTGTGGGCATTGCCCGTATTGTGGCAATACGTATGTGGTAACAAGAAAGCAGCCGGCCAGAAAGCAATTGTGCAGTTTGCCATAAGAAGGGAAGCAACAATAGAGCGAACTGAAACAAAACAAAACCAGGCAAGAATTAGAATGATCGAATGCTCAATACCTCGCACTTAAGATTGACATAAATATATGTAAGTAATTGTAACTTAAAACTGATACTGCTTTTATCAGTTTTCTTCATTTTGTCTAGGTGATATACTCCTTAGGTATAACTACAGGGTATGTGAAAACAAAGCATTGCAACTGAGGACATAATCGTTGGCACAAGCGGTACCATTACCAAAAACCCACAATCAACAAAAAAAAAAAGAAAATACAGAGAAAAAGGATGAAAAGTAAAAGCTGGCAACAGTCTCGTCTTTATTTAAAACCGGGCCAAAAGATTTCCCCCCTTGCTCTTGGCTCACATTCAGAATATTGCGCATTTAAACATGTTGCAATTTTTACAGCCGACTCTCTCTCTCAGATGAAATTGTTGCGGCTGCCATTGAAATGTTGTCGTGTGGAAGTGAGCATATTTTCCAAGCAATTAGTGGTAGGAAAATACCATGCCGAATGGACGACAAAGTCGAACACTGGGTTAAGTGAGCTACATACAATTAAATACACTTGTAGTATATATAAATGCGTCAACACACATATATAGACTTACATATGCGTGTAAAGCGGACAATAATGGAATACAATTTGAAGAGTGTCTTAAATTGTTATGCATTTAAAATCCTTTTTAAATAGCATTGACAAATTTAGTGCGAATGAAAAAATGCCTATACTTTTTTATTATTTATATACTAAATTAAAAATCATTTGTTTTAAAATGGGGTATCAAAAGTTATGGGGCGTGGAATGACTTTCATCACTATACTTTTAATTAAGTTTAATTAAAATAATAGACAAATTTTACATACTTCGGCATCTTGCACCAATCTATTAGAAAGTCTTAAATATGCTTTATTATGCCACAAATAAAACTTTGCTGACAATTCAATTATTTTTTAGTCAATAAGTTGCCTAAGTTTTAAAAGCAAAACATTAAATTAACTGTTGGTTATCATTTCCCCCAATGTAATTACCAACTTGTTTTTTATTTGCTTTGAAATTATGTCGGTGTATTACTTAGCACGTGCAAACAAATACTCCTTAATCCAAGTGCAAAAAGTCAAAAGACTAAGTAACGAAAATGGCATTCGACGGCTGCATTTCTCTTCGGCAAGCAGGAAGGCAGGACCTTTGTTTATCTCATCCTTTTCATATGGCAAGCGCCCGCTGCGTATGCGAGTGGAAAATTCAATTTGCAAAGTGCATAAAAGTGGCAGACGACAGACGATGGCGATGGAGATGGAGATGAAAATGAGAATCAGAATGCCACGTGTGAGATTTCTCTCTGCGCGCAGCATGTTTGTTGTTAAACAAAAGCGGCAGCTACTATCCTCAGTTAGAGCCAGAACCAGAACCAGAACCTAGCCCAAACCCAACAGACCCAAGCACAGGTTAAGACTGGATCTACTGATGCCTACATACATACATACATGCTGCAACGACAAAGCTCTGTTTGGATCAGGGGCAGGTGTAGATGACTGCAACAAACAAGTGGCACAGTGGCATAAAGGCAAACGTTAGCGTAGTGCCTGAGTGGCGCAAACATTGTAATTAAATCTACGTCAACATAAACGACGAATGCGAATGGTGATGGCTCTGGGAATAACACTAGGAATGGGAATGGAAAGAAATAATATACATACCATACATAGAAGTATATACATAAATTGTAGCTACGAGTACGTGTATGAAACTGTGTGTTCACGTCAATACCCTGTACAACAGTGTGATAAATACAACTTCAAACTTTGGAATACATTTCAATAGATACATTTTTAAATATTCTTAGACTGCAAATATTAAAGGTTTTGGAACATTTTAAACTTTTCTAAAGAAATTTAAAAAAAAATTGTTACGCTTTCCTGAAAATTGATTGCATTTTTGTTACTTCATTATTGTATACTTTTCCTTTACAATTTATTAAAAAAAATTCTTAAAATTGTAAGAAGTCTAATGAATAAAAATGGTTTTCATGATGTTTAACATTGATTGTCAACGAAGATAGCCGACCGGAGGATTTCAATTTTGAGACACCATATAATTTCGTTTCGTTGGTCAAAACTTTCCAGTTTCCATGGGGGAGTTTCGGTTTTGTTGAAAACTAAGTGAACAAAATAAATTAATAACTTTATAGGATAAAATTATTATATAATGTACATAAATGTTTTTTTTTTTGCCTTTTTTACCTAGTTAGACTTTGGTTTGATCATCATTTGAGTAAATTTCAGGGGGCGGTCCGCTTTCCAATCTCTCCATTCAATGGAATGGACATTCTCATCATTATCTTCATTTACGTAAAGTCCATTAAGATTACTGAAAACGTATATGAATATGGCTTTCACTTAACTACAATTGAATTTCCAGTTTTACCACATATAGCAATCGTAAAACCACCAGCCAGAATGAAATCTTTTAGCGCAATTGGTCGAGTGTGTATCCTGATCTCTATCTGGTGTTGAAAATTTTAAATTTGAATGATGTTTCAATGAATCACCAGCATTTCCAGAATACGATCCAAGTATTTTCAAATTATAGGCTTCTTCCTCACTACCAATGACGAAGTCACTATATCTGGCATATCGTGTTTCATTTGCAAAGTCCGTAAGGGAGATATATAATTCATGAGGTTGCGATCGTGTCAGTAAATGTAGCTTTTCAAGTCCAATAAAAAACTCTCCACGCAGATCACCAAATCCCTGACGATAATCTGTCCAGTTTCGATTAAAGTTTACAGATCCATCCATACGCCGCTGAATAACAGTCCATCCAGATCCAGCTAAGCTCGAATCACAGTACACAGAAAAGGCCTCCATGCCGGGAACTTTCATCTCATAAATGTCATTTAATTTACCGATGCAGCTGGAAAGTAGTGTGCTCTCCACTGTTACTATAAGTTTTTGAAGCTTATCTTTCATTTCAGATTGAAATTCATTCCTTAACGCAATAATGTTGTTCTTATCAATTGTTTCATTTTTACACTTTTCAGAAGCTAAGAGCTGTTGTGACAACTGAAGGTCTCTATTCTTTATGGTCTCTTCACAAATTCCAAGCTTAAGTACAATTTCATTTTTACTTATTTCTGATGTAAGAAATTGTTGTGACAATTGGAGGTCTTTATTCTTTATGACATTTTCACAATTTTTTACCCTATCTGTAGTTTCATTCTTACTCTTTTCAAGGGTTAGAATCCCTTGTTGCAATTGAAGATCCTTATTCTTTATGACCTCTTCATAAACTCCAACCTTTGCCTGCAAATCTGCTAACTGTTTTTCTAAGCTCTTTAAAATTATGCTTTGTTCTTGAATCTGTTTTTCTTTCTCCTGTATGCTAACTGTATGCTCTAGTACAGGTTGTACTATATTAAAACAGTATGCATAGCACTGTTCCTCCATCTCTTGAAAAGGTACCAATTTCTGAAAATATAATTGTAATAATATTTTGAATTTTTCACACTAATAAATATCAACTCACTGATTTTTCCACATCTTTGCTGATCGCAGATTGTCCATTGGCATTATTTGCTTTAATTAAAACGAAAACGAGTAAAAAATTTAAATTTATAAAAATTATTTTCATTTTCATACGAAATTTTAACAAACGTCGCCGATCAATTGAAATTTGAAACTGATTCAGCTGAATCTTTCATGCTTGGCATAAAGCTCTTATTTAAGTCTATGCTTATCAGCTGTATTATAGAAGAGAGTTGTTTGTCTTTTGTAAGACTAGAGCCTACACATACATTATGTTTTTCATTCTTTATTTCTCTCTCTCTCTATCTGTCTATCTAAATAATTTTTTGTACATACACCAGTTGAAATAAAGCTGATTTGTGAACTGAAAGAGCATTTGTCTTCTAAACATTGCAATAACTTCTTGTATTTAAATTATACATTTACGACATTTAAGCGGCCACGCATTTAAATTTTAATAAGAATAGAATGGGATTTTACATTTTAGTGAATGAAAAAAAAAACCCAAAGCGGAGACGTTTAGTTAGTGACCTTTCACTTAAAGCGATCGAGCGATAGGGTATCGCTCTCTGAGTGTCGAAGCATTAGTTATTCATATACTTTGTATGAGAATATTATTAACTAGGGAATTAACGTTTTAAAATAAACATTTTCAATGGGATACAAAACTTTTCTTAACAGAAATACATTGAAATTAATACATTTTATATGCTAAATGATTAACGTTTTCTTAGTCATGCATTTTTACATTTGCAGCGTATTTATTATTCGTAATTCATGATCAAATACATTATTAAAAATAAGTTATTTGTAATATTTTGCTCTTTAGTTGGCCGTTTTCGTATAACATGGAATCACGTATGTGTGTCACGATAATCCAATCTGTCTTTTGGGATCTCTTTTCAAAGTCGCTTTTAATTACAAGTACACTTCAAAAGGCAGAGTTACGTTTGTTGTGACTTTGTGACGTGTGTTTGTCTCTGCACTTGACACTTATCAATTGTTTTTCAGATTTGAGAAACGTAAAAGTTAAATTACAGTTGGCACAAACTGCAAGTAAACACGAAAAGCCAGTGAAAGTTGATAACGAATCGGAGATTAAATAAAATCTAGTTGTTGAGTCTTATAAGCTTTAATTTTAAATTAAATCACATTTAAATTCCAGAACTTAGAGCAAAATCAAATTATTGCGTTTAAATTGCTTTTTACAATACTATTATTAACAGTGACTTGGTTGGTATAAAAATCACAAAATTTTATTATTAATCCAAAATTAATGAATTAGGAATTTGAATGAATTGTTGTACATTTCAGGCAGATGATACTTCTATGAGTTTCTCAATTAACATTTAACTAGTTATGTATTCAATTAACTTAATTTATTGCTTCAAGAAATTTTTCTGTTAAATGCTATTTACTTTAACCCCACTTAATATTTAAGCCGTATGCAATGTCCATTATACTGCATGCCTATCTGCAGCAATTAAGTCATAGCTAAAATGCATAAATCAAGTATACGCCCCATTGATTCCGTTTTTGTGCAGCCCATAAAAAAAGGAAAATATACGCAATACAATTTTAGCTTGCTTTCAAATATACGTATACTCAAATGACCTAATTTGTTTCCATTAGACAGATAATAAATATTCGAGAGGTATATTTGAATGTTCCAAGGCAATCGATAGGCTCTTTTTAAATGTGTATCTTATATGCATTGTGGGTGGCCCACAAATTGCCTGTCAAGTGTTTGTTGTCAAGAAAGGGTTATATTAAGTTGCAGCATTTGGCTTTGATAAAGGTCAAAAGCTGTCCGGCAATTATAAGAACAAGTAATATGATGCCAAAGTCAGACACACAAACAGGCACCACTTATGCTTAATAGCCAAGCTGGGGGTCAAGAAGAGGTGGAAGGATGAGCCAATAAAGCAATAACTTAGTGCGTGTTGACGCTGATATCCTATGTCTGTGGCCACTTATCATAACGCATTCGCGTTGATGGCTCTCCACAGTGAATTGAACTGAACTGAACTGAACTGAACCTCAATGCTGTAAGTCCTTCGTCCTTAGGTACACGCACATGCTCCTGCAATTATGCTAAAAGCGTTAAATTTATAGTTTCCCACACTCGACACTACCGACTGACTGCCATTTTTAACATGGCTCGGCTTGTCTGCCTCCAAATAAATGGCTTTTAGAGCACGCGTTAATGATGTTGATTGCAGCCCTGGGAGCCGCAACTCCAACTCCGACCCAGCCCTCGACCCAGGACAGTTGCCCACCTTTACGGGCACTATTATTCCATGTTTAATGTTTTTTGACTAATGTTTTATAGCTGGGCCAAAGTCGACAGCCGGTTTCAGTATCTACCTCTTTTCCTGTTCTCTCTGGGTCCCAGTTTGGTTTATTTTTATGATGATATATGGTCAGCATTTGCTGTTTCATATTGCCCACTCGATGCTGCCTGTTGTAAAGGATTTAGCGTCATATTTATTACGGCTGAGTAAACTGTTTACGATCGCCGAAAAGTTACAGTAGCGCTCCAAAAAACATCGTCACATAAACACAAGTTAAATTTTTAAAAATTAAACTTTAAAGCAAAATGCCTTACAATTCATATTCAATTTTGTTTAATTGTAGTCTTCTTCATGGTCTATAGATGATACTAGCATATAGACCATTATTTTAAATACTTTCTAGACATTTTAGGAGTGAGTAATTGAATTTTTAATGACATTAAAGTATTTAAATAGCTTGCGTGATATTTGGGTATATAAAAAGCAAACTTTGTATAACTATTTCACTTACCGTTCGGGTATCAACAAGGTTTCTCTATAAGCTCCACGTAATATACAAAACTTTCATCACACATCCGCCCTGTTGCCAACAATAAACCAAACAAAAAAAGCACTGAAATGCGCTTAGTATGCAACTTTTTGTGCCAACGCCCAAAATAACATTAGCAAAAATCACTTAAATGGCTGTAATTTGTTTGGCGCACAGGGCGTATGCGTTACCTATGAGGTTGCAGCTTTTTCAACGAGCAGCCATACTTAATACAACAAATTTGTGTGCAATTTGGGTGTAAAAACAACGCGCATTGGAAAATTTAAAGTGCAACCAAAGCGAAAACGCCCAGAGAACTCCATAGAGAATCGCCAAAAAAAAAAAACAGAAGTTCTCATTCGCAGAAAAACTCATCACTCAAGCGAAACACACGAAATAAGTGCAAGGCCCATGCCCAATACCAACAAGAGGAGCAACAACAGCAGCAGCAGCTGGAGCAACATAGGATCCCATCAAACAACGCCGTACTTTTTTTAACAAACACATATACAAATGCACAAGTATAAACAATTCTCAGTACGGCATTGGGCAAACCAGCAAAATGGTTTAAAACTCAATTAAAGTTTTAGCCGCAAAATAAATGTAAAAACGACGGCGGCGGCAACGTCGACAACAGCTACAGAAACAATAAAGCTGCCCAAAAAAGGTGGCACTAGTTGGACGAAACTAAAGAGCCAACATAATGCCTACAGATATACCCTCTCTGAGTTGTACAATTCCATTTGAGGTGAAGCAAATAATATCTGAAGAATAATATTTCCGAATATCAATATTAATTGTAATTTAGTAAATTGTATTTAATTATGACATTCAACAAATATTATATTTTCTATCCAATTCTAACACGTTGAAGTCTGAAATTATTCCTGCAGATTAAATATTGTGATAATAAACAAACAACATAAACAACAAAATATATACAACTACGTATTATAAGAAATTATTTATTTTAAACTTTAATTTAATCTTCTTTAGATAATAAATTTTTGTTACTGTGAATATTTGTAAGAGTGTCTTGGACTTAGTGTAATATTGAATGCTTGCAGCTGAAGCAAACTCCTCTTCGATTTCCCTACCCTCAACGTGCCCTCATTCGGCAGTCAAGGCGCTATTTGATGACTGTAATTCAAATCGAAATCACACAATTGAATTGAATTTCCTAAAAATGCAGCTGCAGCGAAAGCAACGATTGCCAAAACTTTGACGAGCCTCCAGTTTTTAACTAAGTGAGTGTGAGATGTGATTGTGAGTGGTAAGTGTATTTGTGTGTGTTTGTTTGTGATTAGTTTATATGTTGTGGTATTGGTGTCTGCATTTGTTTGTTTTATGTGCTTTGCTTCATTTAGAAGTGAATTTTTCACTATTTGCTTTTGCCTTCCCTATTGAAGTACAGTTGGTAAAACACAAATCGCTTGCAGTACTGCCCACTGGTTAATGAAGTTTAACAACATTTAACGGTGCTTTCCTTTTAACACGTTTTCCACAAAAAGTTTTTATTCATTTTATTAGAGCGTAAAATCGTATTTGGGAAATATTTTAATCATTTTTACGTATTTATTTAGATTTGTTAACGATTGGTTTATAGTTTTTGTGCTATCATGGAAAATGAAGAAAAGAATCATTTCCCGAAGTACCTAAGTCCAGAATAAAAAATAATTTTTTTTAATTTAATTTAACTTTAATTTTCTACATGCGTTGCTAAAAATAATAGTTTTCAAGCAATATTATTATTAAAATAGGTTATCGTATACATTTTTTAAGAAATATATTCAATTTGCACTCTGGAAAGTCATATTACATATCAATTAAAATTGTTAATGTTATTTTAAAATCTAAACAAAGTATATGGCTGTAAACTTAAAAATGTACATAACAATTTGATTTTTAATTTAATTTGAACATTTCCTAATTGTATCATATGTAATTTTTCTTGAATAAAATAAGGTTATTTAATTTATATGCTTTTAGCATAACTATCAAATTCTTAAAACATTTTCTTAAGGTTATTTATTGCACTAGTTTTCCATTCATTTGTTATCATTTGGGTAATAAAACTTTAATTACATCAATTACTCACCCTGATGAGACTTACGAGCAAAGACTTAGTATTTTTTACAGCCATTAAAATTGTTTTTCGCAGTTTCTTGTGGTTTATGGCCAACAATTTTGGTAGAGAGAGATAAAATTAAATCAGCATAAATAAAATCTCCTGGCACCTAATTTCGAATGCAATAATAATAATAATAATAATGATAATAATATTAAACTATTGTTTTTATGAAAAACTTTTTTGGACCATGTTAATGACTCATTACACATGCAACCCAAAACGAGTCAAACAACAACAACAGCAAGAGCACGAAGAAACTTTTTACAATTTGTTAGCAACATGAACGTGGCTAAAATGCGGCAAACATAAAGTTGAATTATGCAATAAAAAATAATGCAATAATTGTGAAAATTGTGAATATGGCACATACATACACCGAGCTGTCCAATATTTGTCCAAATTCAAACAAACTCCATTCAAAATGTGCAACAAAGAAAAGTTTTTGTTTTTTGTTCTGCACAACGAAAATTTTTAGACAACATGTGAAAACAGAATGTAATTGTTATTTTCCAAATTAAGCAAGGGTTATTATGATTATTATCACATTTTTTCTGCTTTCGTATGCAAACAATTAAGCTTAAAGATGAAAAATAAAAACCATCGTTTTATTTCGCCCAGCCTACATATTAGCTTTACATGAAATCATTAATGGTATTATTAAATTATAGTCAGATATAATAAAGCAAATTAAATAATATATTTGATATGTCAATCATATTATAATTCTTTATTTATTTTTTAATACTTATTCTGTTACAAATTTTAAGTACATTTCTTTCCTTTTAAATTACCCCTTAATTTTCACATCAAAATAAGTATATTTATAAACTTTATTAAATGTTAACATTGCAAATAAAAAATAACCAAGTTTCACAGTTATAGCACTGGGTTTAAATAATTGTGTTTTATATGTGAGTAAAATGATGAGATGTCAATCGAGACACAGAGAGATATGATGAGAACAGAACTAGTAACGATATTGAAAACTGGGATCCGAACCATAGACAATGCAAGAACATGGATAACCTGTAAAAGGCGTTCGATAAAAAACACCAGAATATAAGAATCATAAAAATAATAAACATTCAAAACATTAAAAATACTAGTACAACACAATAACAAACGACAATTAATCACATAAATAAGATATATTTATTTAAAATAACACCAGAAAAATGCATACACTTTAAATTCGTAAAAGACATTCACAAAACATTATACAATTTTGTTTTAAATTTATTAAAGAAATTGCAAATTCGAAATGGCTTAGTATATGTTTTTAATAATTTCTCCAAAACGGAATTTTGTTTATATATTATTTTTAATATTTTTTTAGATAAGCATTAGCCACCGAAAAGGGGAAAACGTGTCCAAACTACTTGGCCCATGCTGTTAATGGAAACTGTAATTGTTGTATAATTCGTTGAGTTTTCGCATAAAAAGAAATGTCAAGGAACAATATAATAAGTAACTAAACTAATTAAATAATTTTTTTGAAAAGTTATACAGAAGAATAATGTAGTATATGTATGAAATAGAGATAAGCTGACACACATTTATACCAAAAACTACCAATTTTACCTTGACTATGGACTAACATCTGAAATGAAAGAGAATTTAATGTTTCATTTTTTGCAAAATATATATAGAAACTTCAGCTAGCTTTGGTATTTTTTGGTATTTGTATGGATAAAGATATATAGATAGAATTAAAAGTTGGGAAAATAATCATAGACTCGACTGTAATTCAAGTGGAATTGTGAATAACCTGTTTCTATAAATTCATTTAGTTGCGTTTAGAACATGCTTAGTAGTATGTACACATGTCGATCAAAATTATGAGAAAGAATTCGATTTTAGTAATCATAGCGCTCACATGCCAACACCCAATGCACTAAATTGCAACACTTGAACTTGCCTCGGGGTTTGCACTGCAAATGCTCCTTAATATACTGGCAGGGGCACTGAAATTGGCCACAATGGCGACCCGGTTCCAGAGGCGTTACATCGACCAAGCCGCGTAATGCCTCCATGCCCCAGCGGGATCCATAGCGAAGGAACAGTTGAAGACCGCGTTCCTAGGAAGCAGATAGATGTAAGTATTAAGAAATGGGAAATAAAAGAGTACAGTTAAGATGAGAGAGTTAGTCAAAGAGTAGTAGATTGTGATAGTGATAACACAGTGCGTATGAGTAACCCAGAGATGAGAGATGGCAAAAATGTGCAGCATACTTTTCGGCTGTCGTAAGAAATAAAATTAAAATGATTTTAATTATGTCAAATGTATGGGGAATAAATTCAAAATAATTCTGGTTGGTTTTCAACAGCGTTTAATCGTACTACAATTCACAATGCACACACACACAAAAAAACATACAATTACAAATAGTATTGTCAACAGAAGAGCAAAAGAAAGGAAGTATGTATATTGGGCACGCCTACAGCCAGCAGCCCATGCAGTTGATGCCACAGCATTGGCGATGTTGCAAGCTGATTTTGATTTTGTTACGCAACAGCTCCTCCTCGTATTGGCATGGGCAAATGGACGATTGCAGATGTCGTGGTGTTTCATGGACTCCCGCCTCCTGCACGGTCCAGTCGAGGCGCCGACGCAGAAAGTCCTTGCCCCAGCGCTGCAGATAGCTGAGAAACAGCTCCTGGGCAAAAGCCTAAAGAGAGTTCAGTGAGTTTTGTGTGAAGAGCGCGTCGAGTGTGAGAGACAAAAGACAAATAGAGAATGCGTGAGCGATGCGATGATCAATGTGGAGATTCAGAGAGAGAGAGAGAGAGAGAGAGAGAGAGAGAGCGAGCGAGTTAAGAGTGTTTATCGATGAGCGAGGAATGCAACTACAACTACAACTACAATTAATAGTGCGCCTGTATTTGTGACAGCTGCCAGCTTAACTAATGCATATATGTATATGAGTGTGTGTCTGTATCTGTGTGAAAGCTCACCTGCTTGCGAGAGAGACGCACTGGCTGACTGCCCTGGATGACAATATCATTCACATCGATGTCCAGTTTCGCCTCCCAGCCTGCCTTGATGGCCTCGCCGCCATTTTGCTCCGTGTGCTCGAGGAATTCATTCAGAAAGCTCACACACTGTGTGGCATCAAAGTACATGAAACACAAGTTGACCTTGTGGCACGAAATGCGCCCACGATCGTCGAGCACCAGCAGTATCTTGTGCCTCATCAGCTGTTTGTTCACCCGCGCCAGACACTTCTCCAATCCACGGGACAACCGCAACTTCACCCACATGCACAGAAATATGGCCGACGCATTGAGGAACAACCAACCCACTCCGAGAGCAAACAGTGCCACGCCCTGCAGACCAGAGAAGAGCAACGCCAGCAGCACGGCAAAGGCAAAGAGAATCCAGCAGACAAGGATGCGCTTATAGCAAATATTGTACACTGTGAAGCGATAGTCATTGACCAACGTCTCCATTGCATTCACATAGTCCTCCACAGTTAGCTGAGGATAAAGGATTAGTTGTTTATGTGTGTATTAGTGTCAGCACTGCCTGATTGATTGATTGATTGATTGACCACTCTTACCGTCAATCCCTGTGCCATCAACTCTTCCGGTACGAGCTCGGGTCGAAATATCGCCGGAGTTATCCAAGGCCATTTCGTATTGGCCGGCAGCAGTGTGACAATCACATCTCCGTTAGCTGTGGGTGACATGTTTTTATAAACAATATTAATTGCAGTTTCTGTTGTAGGCTAAATTAATAATAATTCATTAAAGCTTCTGAGGACAAATTCATTGTAAGAATAATCTATTAGAATACTCAAAGGGAAATAAAATAAAAATTGAAGGCTAATTTCGTTAGAATATTTAATCAAATTAAGCTAAATATAGATACTAACTATATTCCGATCTTACATTTTTTTTAAGTCTATAGGACTTGTGAATTTATTCTACTCTACTATTAGTATTAATTTAATCCAAACAAACAACAGCTTCCAGTTAAAAGTTTTATTGAGAACAGTTTTTAAAGAAAAATGCGTAAAGTCCCTTAGCTCTATAATTAGAGTTGCCGACCAGCAACAAAGAGAACGTCAGTTTGTAGTAAGCTTAGTTTTTATCGGTGTTCACATTATCAGACTTTAAGTCCTCGAAATCGAATAAAATTCCTGATTACTTTCATGATTATTTTAACTAAATTCTAATTTAAATCAAAATTTCAGCATTTCATGACTTTCATAGACCTTTAAAAAAGATTTCGCTCCTTTAAATCGAATTTTCTTAGTGATACTATTGCATCATCACTATTGTATCAGTCCTAGACCACTGCTTTTCACGTACTGTTGGCCCTGTTAATTTAGTTACTTACCAAAACCTTCGCGTATGCGACCCGTTGATAGTTCAATTGTGCGCATTCCAGATGCCTGATCCATTGGAATGCTGATGCTCTTGCCGTTGTTGTTGCCACTGCCATTTGGATGAGTGGACGAGGAGTGGGATGAACTAGCCGGCGTTGACGTGGATGGGACTGGGACTGAGGCTGAGGCTGAGACTGATGTTGATGTTGATGCTGGCCGATGTGGACGATGTTGCAGTTGCTTTTTGGTTTATTAGCTGCTGTGGGTGACGAGGGGGACTGCTGCTGCTGTTGCTGGTGCCACTGCCACTGCCGGATGCATTGAGATTAACGTGCGTGCTCTCAGTTGTCAAAACAGCGGGCGTCACATCCGGCAACGACGATGATGTGGCAGCTGTTGTGGAGGAAACTGCAGCACGCTGCAAAATATGACAACAATGGGTTAATGCTCTTGGCCCTTAGTTCACAGCCAAAGCCAAAGTCGAGACAGTATCGATGAATCAGTGTATGAAAGAATGTTCAAATAATTATGCAAATGTGTGAAAGAAAATCAATTTTTATTGATTTGACTTTTACAATGCCGCGAAAATCGTAAATAATAAGGTTAGAGTCTGCTTCTTGCCACATCAGGTGCAACGGCAATAAATGAAAACCATTTGTCATTTTGCACGTACACAGCTCAGCCTTAAAGCAATCAGCTTTAAAAATGGCAAGTCTCGTTCAACTACACAAAGAGAATCGACAGTCGCACCTGTCTCTATATATTCTCTATAACTGATCTATAACGTGCTACAAATATTTATTGCACTTTAAACGAAAACGTACAAAGCTTATTTGGGAACGTAAATACAATTTATGTATTTCTAAAGCTAAAAAGTCTACTAAAGATATGTTTTATAGTCACTAGTTTGGCTTGACGTAAAATCGCAAATTGTATCACAAAATAATTGACGTTCTCCGCAATTCAAATATAATATTTACTCAAGGTTGTATTAGTAATTTTTATTAAAGGTTTATTTTGACTTGTGTTAATTGGTAAGAATAATCCGACATCTACGTAACTTTTCTGTCTGGAGATGAGACATGTTACAGCAAGTTTATAATTTTATCAAATCAAAACACTTTCACTTTATTTAAGTCTTATCTGATAACTATGTAAAAATTTCCTGGTTTTAAAAGATAATAATGAACAAATACAGAAATGAATGATATAAATTGTAGTTTACAAGAATTTGAATTTCTTTAATAAATAAATGTTTAATCTAATCAAATCAAACACACTTAAGGTTTATATCTTTCTAAGTATTTCGAAAACCCTAATAGTATCTAAATGTATCAATCAACGTTGACAGAAAGTGTCTTTTGATGGCTTTAAGCTAGTAGACAACTTGCGAAAGAACAAAAATAAGCGTCAAATAAATATTGACTTCATTTAATCATAATGAAAATAAATATTGAAACAAATGCGACTCGTAGCAAAGAAATTCTGTTTGTTATTTTTATCTCACACTTTCTGTCTCTGTCAGAAACAGAAATAGCAATCAACAGAAGCGGCTGAGAACGAAGGAACTTCTCTAGATAAATACTTGTATAATTATGAAATACTCCATATGTATTGTACACCTTTTATTTGTATATATGCACGAGTGTTCATTTCAAATAGAATATTATCGTAGAAAGACCTTCCATTATGATATACAAATATTATTTTTAAAATTTTCAGTTCATCACATCAAAATAATGCTTATCAAAATAATCATTACAAAATGAAACTGAACCTCAGAATATTCTTTGTATGGAATGCAACTGCTGAGAGAGAAGAATTTTAATTCAAATTTTAGGGTGTGGTTAATAAACGTCTTTTATACCCACCTAAAGTTTACATTTTTATTTACAGTACAAAGTTCAAATATCAAACGCTCTGAAACCTACAGCAATAAGTTTAGGTGATTTGCTGTAAGCTCGTAAACAACTATTTTTAAACCTAATAAATTATTTAATAGTACAGTCGGTTGGGAATGAGTATTAACTCACTCCATTACGAATCATTTTAATGAAAACTCTATAGTATGTGTACAAATTATCATGTTTTCATATCTAACTTTTAGGTAATTGAAATTTCGTTCGTTGTGAAGTTGTTATTTGAGAAGTTTGACTGTATTTCTATTTAGAACAATCTAAAATTTGAGCCATGCTCAATGCCCGTAATGTATTCAAAATATCTCATCTCCACTCATGCATGCACTTGAACAAATCGGACAATCCCTTTCGACATGCGATGCATTATGACTTCTGGCTTGTCCCCAATGAGTAATCAAAGTTTATCGCCGACGATTCCACTGTCCCGAAACGCAGTTCTTCAGTTGCAACTTCATTTGTCATGCGTGGAGTGTAAGAAGAAGAAGCAGAAGCTAACAACTCCATTAGGCAGTGGTAAAAGAAAAGAAGCGATAACGCACCGGGGAATGATTTGGATAGAGAGAGAGAGAGAGAGAGAGTTAGGTAAAGGGAGAGGCACGCATTGGAATGCGTTACGATAAGTCAGCAACAGCACGCGAGAGTTGCATGCAAAGAGAGCCAGATGCCAGAAGAGCGTAAGACGCAAAGAGAGGGAGAGTGAGAGTGACTGTGAGAGAGACTAACCTGCGCAGGTATTGGAGTTGCTGCCGACTGGTCGTTGGGACTGCGCGAGCGCGCGCGTCTCTTGTTGTTGCTGCTCACCACTGACGGCGGCGGTGGCGGCAGCGCCAACTTGTTTTGTTGCTGTTGCTGTGGGGCATCGTCGCCACTGTTACTGTTATTATTTGATTTACTGTTGTCTGTCTCGTCGTCGAATTTAACCCAATTTTTGGGCGTCAGTTGTACGTCATCAGCTGCAGGCCCATCGTTGTTGTTGCTGTTGTCGTTCCCATTCAGTGGAACATCCTGCAATGGATGCGTTGGCATCGACGTTGACGTCGACGCTGACGTCTGCGCCTGCGCGTTGGCCTCGTGCTCCATTGCCTTAGGAATGTGCGAATGTGCGAGTTGTGTGCGAGGCTAACGCAAGTTTCAAATTGTTTTCAATGAACGTGTTTTGCTTGGCAAAGCGACTACGTTTTGCTTTTGCTTTACTTTGCTTTGCTTTGCGTTTGCGTTAACGTTAAGTTTGCTTGCCGCTTACATAACCTCAATAGCAATTCACACTTGAGTTGTTGCGTCGTGATATTTGTTATTTGTGTATTGCTGTTCTTTTAACTGATTTTAGTCGAGTCAGCGCACAACGCGTCGCATACGTGTTGGCCGCTCACGCGTTCTCGTCACACTGCCGAGTCACACCCAATGAAAAAGCGCAGCTTAGCTTGGCTCAAAGGCGTGCTCCGCTCAGCTAAAGCCCTTTTACCGTTTCTGCTATGTATGTTCCGTTCCCACACGTTCCCTGCTCGGCTGCAAGCGCTCAACTGAGCCACATAGACTTTAGCTTTAGCTCTTGTTGCTCACCTGTTGGCCAAAGCTTTGCTGCGGCTGCGGCTGCTGTGTCTCTCCCGCTCTCTTCTCTTTCTCTCTCTACACTCTCGCTCGCTTGGCTCATTCATTAATGTTTTTATTTTCCGTTTTAGTTGTTGCTTTTTTCTCACATGACAAGTTTCTGTTGTTTTTAAGTTGTTGTTTTTCGTATGGCCAAACAAGTTGCGCTCGCTCTCCCCCACCCCCCTGTCAAAATTTTATTGTCTCTGAGTCACAATTTGTTGTTGGCTCCCCTCCTCTCCCTCTCTCCCTCTCCCTCTCACTCTCCTTCTCCTCTCCCTCTCTCCCTGCCCCTTTCTTCATAATCATTTTTATCTTTTTATTCATTTGTTTGCTTGTTTGAAGATCTTTGGAGTAGAAAATTTCGCAAAGTGAACAGCTTGTTTAACCAGCACTTGTATTCTCTGTACGCGTATGTATCTGTGTCTTGTGTATCTGTGTGTGTGTATCTATGTGTGTGTGTCTCACGATTAGCTTCACCACGCCGCTTCAATTTCATTTGCAGCAACAACAATGACGAAACAAATAAATAAATAATAAACAATGGCAGTTGGCATTGCTTATCAGCACTGCAGCGACTAGTTGGTGGAGTGGGATGGGGATGGGGGTGGTTCGTGTACTCCGTCAGTCTATCGGCCATCGGGAAGACTTTACGACCGTGTAAGACTTTAAATATTTACAATATTTTCAACACTGGATAAATATTCAGGTGTTTAAATGCAAAAATTAAATAAATAATTAAATCTTGGAGAATACTCGATTTCGCAAGAAGAGTGAAATATCTTTTTAAAGACCTCTTCAGATTCGTAGCAAATGAAAAACTCCATTTATCATAGAGAAATATTTTTCAATTTGACAATAATTTCTAAAAATTTTAGTCCAAAATATCTCTTAAATAGTTATCAAACCATTTAGCTAGACTTAGATTGCTTTCAAATTGTTCTCGGATTATATCTTATCGAGTTTTCACTATACTTATAAGTACACCTGCAACTTTTTTGTCGCATTGCTTTATTAAAGTGCTAACTTGTCAACTAAATAAAATCGCACTCGGCATTATTGAAAATGTTACAATAATATTAGATATTTTCGCTTGAGAAAAACAATAAATAAAATCTAAAAACTAATTAATAAAATTATGTATTTATTTGGATATTTATTAAATCGAGTTTATAAAATAACTAGTAGCGACCGAATAATACTAAATGACAATCATAAACGCATTTTTAGGCAGTGCAATTTAAATTTGCTTACTAACCAATAATAATTATTTTAAAAAATTCATAATTACAAAAAACTTATGGAACTTTTTGCAGCTATTTTAATTTAATTTCCAACGAATCGCAGTGTGTTCTCGTTTTCCTCCTCTCGAATAGCGAATAACGAAAAATGCAATTTAAAATCAATTTGACGTTTGTTATGCCACTCGGCTAAAAGGCGGTCCAGTTTTCCATGTCCTCTCGATAAGCGGACGAACATTTAATAACAAATTTATGACGCTATGGTGCATAGTTTTGACCATGGCAACAACAACATTTTTGGCATGTGGCCGGCGAAATAAAATGTTAAATGCCTGGGACGACATTACTCCGTATATAGTGGCAATTGTGCGGCTGGGTTGCCACAAGAAAACTTTTACCAGCTATAAATTATGACACAAAATTATTATATAAACGGCTAGTGTCGAATGGCAGGCTGCAAAAAGGAATTGGCCAAGTGCCAAGCAGCCGAGCAGCCGAGCACCCAAAACTGCCTGCGAGCCAAGCCAATGCATTGGCCAAAAGTTGTTAAGCAAATTATGGCCTGGCACAAAAATATCTGAAACTCTTACGTTATATGAAAGACTGGAGACAGAGACAGAGACTGAACTGCAATTGTGGCCGGGAAAGCAGAAGAAGAAATGCAGATGGCCAAAACTATCAGTGGCCATTGAGTTTCACAATTGTTGTGAATTTTTATGGTATTTAAAAAAAAATATGAAAAGTATCTTAAAGATTGAAAAACGTCATAAATGCAATTCAGTTCAACTATTAAATGTAATGTTAACCTTATCGGGCTTATTTAAATAAAATATTTATTTTATTTCGAATTTTAATGGAAATTCTTTATTATGAGACAAAATATAATTTTGTAATTATTTAAGCACATTATTTCAGAACAACAGTCGCACTGTATTAAATAACTTTTATATTTTACTTTATTTTTAAATACATTTTTACATTGTCATTGTCTCCCGAGGTATTTTTTCGTTGGTTTCTAGTATCCACTCAGTTCAGGTCATAAATCAAGAAATTGTAGCCCTTTTGTGTGATCTCAGAGTCTATATGTATTTGTAAATTTGGCCAACTTAATAAACTGACTAAGCCATAAATCGAAAAGCAACCATTGTTCGTGGCTACTTTTCTACTTGGCTCAGGCTTTTGACAAGCCACAAAAATTGCACTCTCAGCCACAAGTCACCCGAGCAGTCAACCAAGAGTCTAATTAGGCCAAATTAATTGCCTGCGCTTTTGACACTTTCAAAGACTGAACTGTTTTCCCGCAATCCGCTCTCGACTCGTACCAAAGTCAACAAAACAAGCAAACCAAGTACAACACTCAAAAGTCTATTTGCAGGCAGCTTTCTTGTTCTTGGCCAACTGCCCCTGCACATCCTTTTTGGGCGCAAAAGAGTAATGTTGGCAATTTGTTGGCCGACGACGACGACGAAGTCTTATTAACCCGCAACAGGAATCGGAGACGCGCCACGACGACTTGGCAAAAACTTGTGGCAACTTTTTGGCCGCCTCGAGAATGTCCAACGGGCATATAAATTAGCCAGGCTGGAAGCCAAGACAGTACCATCTGCTCCACCTCCTCGTCCATCCTATCTGTCTACTGGCAAGTGCCAAACTTTTGGCATCAAAAAATGTTTTCAAATTAAGCTAATTTATATTATATAAACACACTAAAGACGCTTAATGAGTGGCCCATTGAGAAAGATGCGGCGTTGTGGGTGTGGCCACATAACTTGTAAACAACATGCATATTTATACCCTGTAATTATTATAAAAGACATGGACACAAGAAGGTAGATTGACTTTAGTAAGATTTCTTAAGAAATTTAAAATAGTATTTAGATGAAGAACTGTCTGTTTATGTGGTCTATTTAATACTCGTTAACAACATTCATATTGAATATTTCTATTACTTATATTATTGAATATTTTCTGTAATAAAAAAGGTAGACCATGTCACTGGAAATAAATTGCCATAATTTATTATGGTACAGTAATTGATAATCACTTTCCTATTAATAACTTAAGAGTTACGTTCTGTTAAATAATAAGTACTACTGTAATTAACATAACAGAAATTATTAACAGAATAATTAACATAACAGAAATGTTGTCAGCATGTTATTGTAGCATTTATGAAAATATTATTTGCATTAAGCAATCTTTCAGTCGATCATCTTACATTTAGTTGTTTGTTATTCTGTAATTTTCTTAGCTCCTGTGATTTGCTGAGAGGATTCCAAAGCTGAATACCATTCCACCTTTAAGCCCTTTGAAAATGGCAAAAGTTTTGCAACAACAATAACAGCAACAGTAACAGTAACAGAGCGCAGCAGCAACTTGTTGTTTTTGTTTTGCTTCACAGTTCGCTGGCGAAATTAACGTGACTTGCATAACGCCCCAAAAGTATGCAACGCGGCTCTACACGTAAAGTGTCGCCATCAGCATCAGCATTCGCGCCTTCCCCTCCTCCTCCTGCTATGACCTGCCAACAACTTTTTCTGCCTTTGGTACCAAAAAAAAAACAAGAAAATAAGAAAAGCCAAGAGCAACACGAACAACAACAACAACAACAAAATGCAACTGTGGAAACGTGTCACAAACTTTATGCGCCCGCCACGCGTCACGCACGCGATTTTCGCTTAGTTGTTTGTCACTTTACTCGTAGGGGATGTCGGGAGGAATCCCGACCCCAAAGCTACCCTCTTGTTCCCCTCTGCAAGGGTTGTACGGTGTCTCGGGCACCGGATGTTGTCGCTGTTGTCGCTGCCTGGCCAAAAGAAAAATGGTTCTACAAATTAAGTGAGTTGCCATTGCCAGCAGTAGCATAAATTAGTGAAAAGCCAGTCTCGACCTCTGAGATTTGAAGAGGTTCAGTTTTTCAGAGCGGGCATACTTAACCAACAGATGCCAACTGCCAGAATGAAAAAGGAAGTAAAAATTCAGCTGCATTTTTGAGAACTCATAAACATAAGCAACTGCAATAAAAACAACTATGGAATTAATTAATGTAAATTAATTTAAGAATTAAATGATTTATAATATTAACTATAATAAAATTCAGCACATTTTTGAGACTTCTAAGCATAAGCAACTGCATTAATATAGATCTGGAAATTACAGTATGTAAACATATTAATTAATAAATGTTATATTTGCAGATGATTTTAATCTGGCAATGTATGTATATCATTAAAATTTTATATTCCTCTCATAAAGTTGTTAAAATAAGAAGTGCCAAATGAGATAATAAATAATATTAAAATATAACGTTAATTATCACACTCAACGTATTATCTTAAGAACAGTGAGTGGGGTTATTTTGTGGGCGCGCGGACATTTAAAAAAAAATTAAAAAACAAACTTGACCTGCGTGGGGAATATAGAAATTTGTATGCCAAATTTGGTTACTCTATCTCTTAATGGTCTCTGAGATCTATTCGCTCAGACAGACGGGCAGACAAATTAATATCGATTCGGCTATATCGACTATATTGACTCGGCTGTTGATGCAGGTCAAAAATATTTATACACTACTTTGTAGGGTCGTAAAATGAATTTAACAATAAATTGAAATAAATATGCATATGTTCTGAGCCTTAATCGATATGTAATTATGGACAATGCAATACTAAATTGTTTTACAAATGCCATTGTGAATGTGTTCATTTATTTGAGTTCATTTCCAGTCGATCAGCAAACTGTCGACACAGTCCTACGACTGCCAGTTGAAAACCACTTGAGTTTATAATAATTTACAATATGTTGCAGTAGCAACCACACAAACACGCTCACGACACACATATACACACACGGTGGTGCAGGTTACAATGAAACTGACACGAGCTGTCCTGCTGAGTGGATATATGTCTGTGTCTGTGTCTGTGTCTGTGTCTGTGTCTGTGTGTGCGTGTGGCAAGTGCTTGGGTTGTGGCTATATCTGTGACTGTTGCTGCCACATGTCACCTCTCATAAAACATAAAATCACTTTGGCCCTTCTTGGCAGCCAGTTGCAGGTGCAGTTGCTTAAACAATCCTCGACGAGAACTTCAGGCGACACAACTTGCCAGCTAAATGTGGCAATGTGACAATATTGGAGAGTGTGGCATTGTCTTGAATCACTGTCAAGCCGCTCTCCAAACTGACCAGCCTAGAACAGCAGTCACAATTGTTACCTTTCTATTTGAGTCCAACAATTTGTATTCAAAGTGATTTTGTTGTAATAATACTGACCACAAAGTATTTTGCATTTGACATGGATATCCAATAGAGTTAATTGAAGATTGCCATTGTTGCAAGAACTAAAGGAGTCATAATTGTTTTAAAAGAAGTATTTGAAGAAGTGTGAGTGTGTAAGATAACTTGAAATAAATTCTAAGTCCGTCTGCGGGATATTCTCTTTATTCAAAAAATAAAGCAGTGAAGTGTCTGCAGATATTTATTTATCATCACATTTTTGTTTCTTACAATGAATAAATATACACCTTTGTTAATAAAACTTATGTATTTGATGTGTTGGGACTTTCCTTTTAATTATCGCTTCTACCTCAATATCCAAAAGATTTGTTGTATCTGAAGGATATACAAATAAAATTTAAGTTATTTTTTTTACATATTATAATGTATTTAAAAAATAAATAAAAATAAAAATAAAAAAATATTTAAATAAAAATAAAATAAAAAAATTATTAAAATAAATATAAAACAATAGTAACGAATAAAATCATTTTTTAAATTTGTATATCATTGCAAATTTAATTTAAGTACAATATTATAAATATGAATTAATAATATTTATAATATTGTTCTTAAATCGTTAACATAAAATCTTAAAACTTTTTAAGGCTCAGATCATATTAATTTCAGTATGCTACTTTTAAATTATTAGGATAAAAATACCCCTGTAAAATCTCAAAGTTTGCATTTAGAATCTTTGAAAGCAATCAAGCAAGACCATGACAGTCGGAAAACAAGTGATCAGCATAACCGTAAGGACGAGCATTTGTAGAGGGAAAGATGGCGAGACGAAGTTCCAGACAATACACCCTCAGACACGAAACCCTTAGCTCATTACCTTAGCCAAGTCTGGGCGCAACTGTACACCGAGTGTTGCAACAGCCACTTCAGTGTAAATCATTACAATAATTCAAATAAAGCGCGGCACGAAGACGGCAACGAAAAGGAAGAGGAAGAGGACAAGGATGCGATTGGGAAGCAGAAGGAGCACAGTAAACGGTGAAAGTTTTTGAAGCCCAGACACAGGATGAGGTGAAGTGCGCTGGGATAGTCAGGCAAGACAGCAAGGACAGCAAGGACAACAAGGACAGCTGGACAGGAAAACAGCAGGACCTAAGACAGCTGGAAGCTGGAAGCTGGCAGCCGTGCGAATGGCGGCCACTTGAGACGAAGACCGGGCACCAAATGCATTTAAGCAGAAAATGTGCAGAAAACAAAACGAGAAGCAAAACGGGTACGAAAATGAAAGAGGACAAGCTAAAAGGACATGCCATGATTTAGGGATTCTTAAACGTTGCCACAGTTTGCCATTTAATTCGTTTGACTAACATAAAATTCCCCAAGTTTGTCTTAAAGTGAATAGAAATAACTCTTAAAAATGAGTTTCGACTTTCAGCCGGAGCAAGATCTAATCTCGTAGTCTCTCGACTTTTTCTCAGAATTTCATTTGATAACTTTAAGCCAATAACTGCATTACATTATTTAAATTTTCTTCTGGTTGCAACTTCTCGAGTCTCCTGCAAGCTGGTCAAAAAATGTAAAACGGCCGCAACTTGCAACTTGCTGCACAAATAAAATCATATTTAAAACTTTCAAGCTACAACCAAAAAGTTCAAGTCGAAAAAACAACGCACATTTAATATATGTATAGTATTTTAGCTTATAGTGCACATAACACAGCAGACTCATAGCAAAAGTTTTGTGTTTAAAAAAAATAAACAGAAAAGTGTTTTGTTCTGTGCCGCACAACAAGCAGAACAAGACAAACAAAAAGCTGAACAAACTGAACTTTTAAATTGGTAATTGTAAATATTTATCAACATTTATAAAGTGCAACCGCGAAATTCAAGTAAAAAACTAAAGAAAACTATTTGTTTTGTGAAACAGCAAAGCATTTATACTCTTGAACGGATATTTTTAACAGAAATAGTAGGACTGATTTAATAAAATGGTAACATGTCAAACAACAGGTACTTATTACTGATCCATCACAATTACTGATTGAAAAATCTGCTGAATGTTTCCAAAACATTGTATTTATAATCATATGTACATAGCTTATTATTTTAACATTTCCATTGACCTAAATAAATATGTTGATAAACAACTTACTCAACTCAATACGTTTAAATATTTTTTTATTTATTTATTTGCTTCATTCTCATAAACTTAATGAATATAATAGTTTTAAGCATTTGAGACTTTGAATATCATGTCAATAAGTTCACTATAATATGTATTGTGTTAGCTGTAATAAAATACAAATATTTAATATGATATT
This sequence comes from Drosophila falleni, assembly GCA_035045575.1. Lineage (NCBI taxonomy): Eukaryota > Metazoa > Arthropoda > Insecta > Diptera > Drosophilidae > Drosophila > Drosophila falleni. The sequence goes on along the minus strand of JAWNOV010000181.1, from coordinate 1,133,698 downwards.
TTTCGCTTACATCAAACTTAAATATAAAATGCTAAAATATACTAACTACTCATATACTTAAGTGCTAAATATGCATACTTCTATTCTTGCACATAAATTTATGAAGACACACATTCTCAACCTCAATTCTCACAAATATCGTTTTCATCCGGACCATTCTGAAAAAAAATGCATAAATTAAAGCAAAGACAACGCAAATGTTTAACATATGTAATTTGACAAACAGTCACATATTAACATGGCAAAACATAGAATAACAAAAAGATAAAAAAAAAACAAGTAGAAGGGTAAATCTGTGGCACATATTAATGCAATTTAACGGGGCGTATGCATAATATACAGCTAAAACCAGAGCTAAAACGGACAAGCGAATGGGCCAGTGCAAAACTTAATTAAAAATGTGTGCGCATAATTATAACTATATTTAGCAAGCTGCATTTTAACTCATCTACCAACACTCTCACCCACGTATGCAGATGTGCATTAATTTTGTATGCAGCTGCACACAAAGGAACAGAGAGCAAAAAAGTATGCTACAGTTTTTGTAAGCGCCATTTTGGGGCGTCGCTGATGATCCTGCGCCGGGTTTTGTCAACATATCGTCCCCGTTCCGCCGTTCTTCCGTTTCCCGGACTCTCCACCTTTCCATCCTTTTCCCGTGCCAACAGCATCGCTTTTGGCCTGATGAGCGGCAGCAGTTACCGTAAATTATTTTATTTATACCGTTAGCCAGACCAGGCACATCAGCGGCTCCGGCAACGCCAGTCGCATCCTATGAGCTAGCTGTCTGTGTGCTTGACTTAATAAAATAAATTTAGAAGCTGGTTGAGTGCCGTCTCCCTTTGGACCACCCTGTTTATATCACGCCTCAGTTGGGCGCGCTGGCAAAATGTGCATAATGCCTTTGTATATGTGTGTTAAGGTGTCTGTGCTTCCGTCTATGCAACTGTGTGTGTGTGTGTGTGTGTGTATGCGCGAGCTTGTCGTTTATTATTTATGCATACTGTGCAACATTTTCAGCCAGCAGCTGCACAACAAACTCAAAATCGTTGCACGGCTGCTTGCCACACACAGATTTTTTGTTTATATATTTATAAGCACACATTAACATAGTGAAACAAATTTTGCTTGCCCAAGTGCACAGTATAGCAAATATATAACTCTATTTGACATATCATTTTTAAATAAAAATATGTACAAGATTTTATTCAAATTCTTATATCAGAAAACATACAAGTCTCTCATGATCATCTTTGCTACAAAGATCTTGCTGTTTTGGAAATTTTGATAATTTAGAACTAATTGAGAAAATATTAAAAATATATATCTGATTTAATGAAATTCGAAACTATGGTTCAAGATACTTTAGGTTTTTTCATAAACAATTTATCAGTTACCTGACCTAGTTAATATAAGACCCTGCTCAAGTCATCCGTTTCTTATTCCACGATTAAATTATTTTTATTAGCTCATAGCTATAGTTATGTCAACAGACTCTACAATTGTTGTTAGCCTCGAAGCCTCTTTCTTTAACAGGACAATTAACTATCTATTAATTATTAAAAAACATATTTATTTAATCAATTTATATTTTCAAAATAACTTTATTTTTTCAATAAGTGTTAAAAAAAAATGCTGTCACACTTCTCTTCACCCAATTGAGAATGTTATGTTAATTGACAGCAGAATACTACTAACTTGTTCATATGTTTATTTTACACTAATTGGAAACATTTACCGCATAAAATATATGTTTCAATCCGCAAAACGGATGTGTACAATCTTTTGGCAATATATCAGTTTGTCGACAAATTCTCGAAACGATTTAAATACGCTTATTGCAATCAGTTGACCACTGACAAAACCATAGAAAAACAAAAAAAAAGTGGTATTTGGCCATAACAATATAATTGAATTGATTTTCCAACTAATTTGCAAATTGCTGGAAAACCAACACAAATTTCAAATTTAAACTCGTATGGCATTTAACGTTATTTATTTGTTCATTTTGTTTGATTATTTTTGTGGCTTTGTTATGTTTTTGATTCCTTTGTTTTTTGGGTTTTGCGTTGACGGCGGCTGTTTTGTTGTTTTAGCTATCGTTTATCAAAATGTTTCACAACATTTTTCTATTTAAATTGTATATATAATATTGAAAATACAAACACACACGACCAGAGTGTGCACAACAAAAGACAAGCCAATTGAAAATTTTATAAAGCGTTTGTTGCATTTTGTTTATTTTGGCAAGAAAAATCAGTTTTGAAAATTTTTTTTACAATTTCATGTTATAAAGTAATCTATATGAATGCCAAATGTGGGTCAACAAATTGTTCTGGTCATTGCAACTGGCGTTTACGCGTTGCATACGCAATATTTAAAGCGTCAGCAATTTGTACGAGTTTTAAAGCCTTTTTTAAATATTTGAAGTGTGGTCTGAGCCAATGAATTTTAATTAGTTTAATTAAAACGTAATTAATAATACTCAAATGTCCGACAAAACCCAATTGGAAGTGTACTGAGATTTGCAGACAATTAATTGATTATATAATGGCTTGTTTGTGCTTTTTTGATATTTAAGCAACCGTTTAAAATTTCTTTTGCTGTGCTATTCTCGGAAATTGATGTCAGTTAGATTTGTGTAAAATGTTTTAAGTTGTACCTATTTAAATATACTTAAGTTATCTATTTATAATAAATTTGACATACACATGTGATTTGTTATTGAAATAAATTACATATTTTAAAGTCATCTTTCTATATTCTTTTACGTAATTAGTATTTTCACCAATTATGCCCATTAAGTACAAAGTTTTAAGTCCCAATAATGCTTATGTCCTTAAGAAAGGTACTCAATATACGGCCATTTATGGGCACAGAGCTTTTGCTTTCGGCTTGCAAAATACGTAACGTCATTCTTTTGTCCACAACAAAGGGACGACAATGCACCAAATATAACAATAAGGAGAGCGACAATACCGCTTTAACAACGAACAGAAGGAGCACGGGAAAAGCGATAAAATTTCAAAGAAAAGCGAAAAATATGTTGGCAATTTTTTAAAAGACCTTCCTTTGTATCTGTTTATGTGTATATGATTGTGTGTGTGTGTGTGTATGAGGCAGGAGGCCGACAAAGTTTCGTGCATCATTAAAAATATGAAGTCGATTTAATAAATGTGCATTGCCAAAGCAAACACAAGGATGCAATGCCCCGAAATATCCTTGGATATTATGTACTCACACACACACACACATACAATATTGTGTGGCATGTTTGCCGGACAAACGTTGCAGTTCTTTAAGTTAATTTAAAGCAACTCCCTGACAGACGGCAGACGGCACAATTTTTATATATATATATATTTTTTCCAGCATTTGCGGCTTTTTTTGTGCTACTTTTGCCTGGCTAAAAGCAATTTACAAAAGTTTTTCCATCAAACTCCGCTGTCAGTATAAATATCCTTAAAATAGCCGGCATTGCTATAGCTAAGCACACACAGGACACTCACACACTCACACACACACACACACACAAACAGGACTTTGTTTCTGCTCCTGGCTTCCTGAGCTGCCTGTTAGCCTGGCTTGCTGCACTCTCCTGCAGCTGCAGAATATGATTTATGAATGCATGTGCTGATATATGCCATGTGCCATGTGTCTGCCTCTCCTACTCCTCCTCCTTCACCTCCACCTTTATCTCCTTTTCCCTGCTCCTCATTCTTCACTTCCATTGTTAGCGCCGAAAATTATGCTACAATATTTTTGCTTTCCCTGCTCTCCTGTTGGACAAAACTCTGAGCATTGCAATGCATTGTTAGCTCATCTATTCGTACAGCAAACAAGAGGCGAATGTGTTAGTCACATATATATATACAACACTCACACACACTTACACACACTAACACACAAATCAAAGCGCTTTAAATTGATCATACAGTATTACGTGTAACAGCTCGAGAGTAATGTTCTCTCATCTCTGCACTTTACTATGGGAAAATAGCAATTACGCCTTAAGAATCACATTGGCAAATAAAATTATGAGTTTTTTGGTGTTCTTTATATGTGATTTTACGTCGTCTATGCAATATTAACATATATAATGAATCAAACTTCTCAAATTTTAAAAAATATCATTGGAAATTTTTGATGAAAAGTCAGTTTCTCACTCATATAAAAATAAATGATTTTTATATTCATGAAATGGAATAGATTCCAATAAAAAATATATTAATATTAGAAATAGCAAATGAAATGAATAATAATAACTATTACTTTGTAATTACGCTTATTAATAAAACAAAACATTGATATTTCTCAAAGTATAAAAGTTATTTTATTGTTTTTGTTGAATATCAAATTAATTTGAAATATTGTTTAAAATACTCAATTTAATAAATAAGAGTTTTACGAATTTATTCGTGTTTTTGTGGAAAATTTAAAATTGATTTACATCAATAAATTGCTTAAGAGGGAAAACAACAGAGTTCCAGTCAAGTAAAAAGGGGGAAAATAAACTGTAGGATTGGCTTTTATTATTATGCAAAACACAAGGAATAAGCACAAATCGGAATATAAGAAAACGTTGAAAATATGAATGCAAGTATGAATACTTTCGTATATCTTATAATCCTTGTACGTTGATTGCTCATAGTCTCTCTCATTCCCTTTCTTTGCTCCTTTATCCAACGATATGCACTTGTATTTTGCAATTCCTTTCGATTTTCCTACAGCCACTTTATCAATTTCGCCAATAAAATTCAAACAGTATTCTTCTTTTATTTCTCATTGCCTGTATTTTGACTGCTGGCATAAAAAATGCATCATTCATCTTTGGAACAGCAACTCCAGCTCCAAATCGATTTGCTCGATTGGTTTCTTACCTGGTTGTCTGATGATGGATTTGTTTATTCCTTTGCTTTATTTTCACTCTTGTGCTAATTGGATTTATTGTTGCAATTGCTGGGAAAAGATAATTTTAAATGCTTGGAAACACTTTATAAAGCGATTTGGATTGTCTTTTTTTTTTGAGAAGGCTTCCATTTTATTTGTGATCGTTAGGTGTGAACAACTGCTAACTGGGCGAACATTTTGTTGCCTGTCAAATGTGCTTGTCAAATCAACAGACAACACGCCAAAAAGCAGTCAATAAAATACTTGCTTACTCATGTTTTCATGTTTCTCTATACTTGTAATAGTGTGTCTGAGCTGTGGATGCCAAGTTGTAGTCATTGTCCTCATTGGATAAAGTTTTTTCGTCTTCCTTGTGCTCGTAGATCTGAAAAGTGCCACAGGAAAAGGCAGAAAACAGGACAAATGTGCGCATGTTGACCGACAGGTAGACGTGCTTAGTCTACCTCAATACTTTCAGTTCTTTGATTTTGACAGTGCTTTTGTTTTGGCCAGCTGCCAGACAAATGATAATTGGTAAGAAAGTACAAGAGCCAAGACATCATGGGAGAACATTAAAACCAAATTTTAACCGATTTCAAAGGGAAATGTCCATTTTATTAATCTCTACTCAATTTAATATTCTTATTTTATGCAATTTAAATAGTTCACAATAATCTTATATTTAAATTCCATTAAACAACTCATTTGAACTTTCATACAATTTTTACAATTAATTGAATTTTATACATAAAAGCTTGATAAAAGGTACTAATTTTTTTTTATTTAACCTAATACAATAGACACGACACAATTAATTGTTTTCCTTGTTATTTAGTGTTAACTAAGTAGAGTTTATTAAACTTAAATTGAAATATGAAAAAAAAAGCTTTAAAAATGTAAATTTAAACAATGAACTAATAAATAAAATCAAAATCAAATATTTAATATAAAATTTTTGATAAAGGAGTAAAAATAATAATTATGTTCTAGAATATAAATAAAAATTAAAAATATCAAATATTAAACTTATAGGCCAACAAACAAAATTGGAATAAAATAGGCCATTTTTCTACAGAAAATTTCAAAAATTAGCTGAAGTAAATAAAGTTTCAAGTTTTTCTCTCGTCTTTCTTGAAAGTAATGCAACAGTTAATGCTAAATAAATTACACACTAATGTGGGTGGCTTTAGGCGGTTAGTCAATCCAGACGAGCACATTGATTAGGCCCCCCTCCCTCCCTTTCCCACACACACACACACACACATGCAGTAGGTGATGTCTGTCAATCTCTCACACACTTTCATGGGAAGCACTGCTGTGACCAAGCGGACGCTCTAACGAGTTCTAAAACATTTCGCCCAGCTAAACGAAGTTAAACGCACTGAATAACAAGTAGTTCTTTCACACAGACACACTAACACACACATGCACATACTCTGAATTTGTGGTATATCTGGAGATGGAGTTAACTTGAGACGAAGCGAGACAGCGACACAAACTGAATCCTAATGAAGCAGGTACTATGTGCGGTTGCATGCGGCGTATACGTAACGCTGATTTTGCCCCCTGAACTGTCGCATTGACACTGCGCCAATGGCCATATCCGAGACCGAGAGACCGAGACCGAGGCTTTTGGCTATAACTGGTATTGGTTTAAAAGCTTGGGTTGGGACAGGTCTCTGACTGGGCGAACTAATGAGCAGTTAAATATTTGTTGACAGCTAAAATGCTAACTTTACGCTAATTAATCGCTTTGTAAGCTGCATAACGTACTATTTTTTTTTTTTTGCTGTGGTATTCGCTTTTGTCTAGCTTATGTAATTTCAAAATTGTCAACAAATTAATATACAATTTTATTTATTTACAATGTGTGCATAATTATGATTTATGCATTTTCTGTCCCAACAACAACAATAAAATAGCATTCAAATCCGACTATCTAACACACAGTAGAAAGGAAAATCTGGGAAACCTTACCAACAACAGTAAAATTTTCATTTAATTCTTTTTTTTATCCGCCCTGTCATAACTCCCTTTTGGTTGCTGACCTCTAACTTTCAGTGAATTATAATTTTATTTACTTTAATTAAAATGGATTAGTTTTGCACCAATTAATTTGTAATATTTCGCATATTGTATTTATTTGACTTGACTTTTTATTTGTATTACGTATTTCAAATATGATTTTTTAATAGTTTTTAAATACTGACTGTTAATAAATAATGCAATTTCTATAACTAGTGCCTCATGATAATATAAATATTTTTAAATTTACTATTTAATATACTTAATTGAATCTTTATCAAATCATTTCTTGTTTATTAATTATTTTTATTTCAAATAAGACAAAATAATATAAATATTAAAATTTAATATATTTTATATTTTTGCAGATTTATTGCGGCGCTAATTGTTTAACTTATATTCATTACTTTATTTTCACATTTAAGTTGAAATTCCCAACAAACATTCTAACAGATCCAAATAAACCTCGACAATTGTGTTCTCGCCTCGTTTACAAGACATAAAGTACAACGTTCAATACTTACATAAGCTCGAGTGTTTAGCTTACGAATTGAAAACAAAAAATAAAATAAAAATAAGAACGAAAACGAAAACGATTGAACGATTGGAACTGAGAAGAACAAAGTGATGAGCTCAACGCTTTGCATAGAGATTTGTGAGAAAATAAAAGAGGAGAGTTGAAGTGAAGAGAAGAGGGAAGAAAAGTCGTTGATGTATGATGTTGCCAATTGTTTGAAGTAAATCAAACGGCTCTGAGTCGAGACATGAAAAGGCATAGAAGGAAAGCTGGCTGGATAAGCTGGTCCTGTATGGCAGCCAAAAGGCACAGTGAATACTCTGTATAGAGTACAGACTACCAATGATTGGTGCTTCCTCTGTGTGCCTCTTGGTGGTATTAGCTCTCACTCTGATGCTTCTCTTGATTCTGATGTTGGTCTTGGTCCAATGTAAACAAAGCGCATTGAAAAATTGCCAGAAATAAAGCAGACAGTGTCGGCCAGAAAGATGTGCTTGCCATTTCGACTGCTGACAGTGGATTAGGGATTGGGGACATTCTGTCATTTATATTTCGGTTGTACTCGAGTTATTCAATCAGCCCATTTATCGAGACAAGCAAGCCAACTCCTTTGCTGTGGTCAGCCTTGTGGCTAGCACATGCAAATGGACAGAAATTAGTGAGGAACTAAACGGGCAGATAAATCAGCTTAAATCGGTACAAACTACAATGCTATAGATGTTGACAGCAAAGTATCAAACGCTACAGAGTGCTATTAATGTTGCAAATTATTGAACAACTTAATGCGAATTTATGACTGCAGTTGGATGATTTTCCCAAATTAACCTGCATATTTTACAACTCATTTAAAATGGGACCGCAAAACATTTCGACACTGAATAATTTATGTTAATACCAATCACAGACGCAATACAAAATGAATTATACTTAAAACACACACACACACCCACTCACTCACACTCACACATGCATTTATTCGTTCACATTAGCATATAAATCGGGCAACTTAACAGATACTTAAGCCCACGCTGGGCATTTATTCAACATAAATAATGTATAGGAAATAAATTTTCATAATTGCTTGGGTTTTTCAGCAAACGAGTTGGCAACTTTGTTCACGTTCAATTTGAGGCAACTCTTTCAGTTGAAATAATGTTTAAAATTGAATGAGTCTAAACGATAAATAGCTGCATTCTGTCAACAAAAACTTTTTTTAATACTAATGAAAATATATGCATGAAACCAAACTGATTTTTATAGAATAGTATTTTATTTTCTACTGCTCACGATTGAAAAATTTGTTTGTTGTTACAATGCAAATGCAATAAAATTAACTTACTCAGATTGCATCAATATAATTAATTATAACACTTGATATTCATTTGTAGATTGAAAATTGCCCAACAAAAATTTATAAAAAGAAAATGTATGTGTTTTGACCACTTTGTTGCAATTTGCGAAATCAGCAAAATTGGACAAACGTTCAAAACATTGAAAATAAACCAGAAAAAAAAATCGAAAAAAGTTAATTAAAACAAAAACTATCGCCGCTGGGCATCCAATGCCAGTGTTGCCACAACATTAGCAGCCAGAAATTCAGCCAAAAATCTGGCGCTCAAAATTCTCATCCACAAACAAAATTAATTTTTTGGGGCAGGCAAAAGTTTTTTTGGCCAACGAGAGAGTTTGCATTGTTTTGCATATTTTATATGGCGGAAATGTAGCGCACAACAACACACACACACACACACACACACACACACACACACACACACAGACACACAATGCGCCCCAAAAGTATGCAACACGCAAATTATGCATCGCAAGGCACAAAAGACAAACTTTCACTGGCTTTGGCAGATTCGACAGGCGAAATGAAAATTAATATGAGAACAACAAATATATGACTAACAATGCATATGAGAGATGCAGCAACTAGCACACCAGCATCCCAGTCTCAATTCCAACTAAAACGACCACTGCAACAATATAGTAATTAAAAATTCAGCCAACTATCTAAACGGAACTGCCAACGGGTCACATACAGGCATACTGGCATTTATAGGCCTGGCCAACTCCATTCAAATCAGCATTTATTTAATAATGAATCAGAACTCGGAGCATAAGTCTTTCATTATTTAATAGCTTTGACTATTTAATTAACCCACTAGGGTCTAAATTTCGTTTTTCTACGAATTCGGCACAGGTGCAGATTACATTTTTTATCTCAATACAATTAACAAAAAAAATGATAACTTCTATTTCATATTTATTTCTTTAAGATAGATTTTAGCATTTAAATCGAATTCTAGCAAAAAATAATTTTTTTTTAAAAGTTAATAAAATTTAAAAGCAGAATAAATTAAGAGGCCAAACCATGAACAAAATGACATTCCGCTTGAAAATCGGTTCAGTTTTGATGAAGTTATGAGAGATCAAAGTTTTTTTTTTTTAAATAAAGGAAAATTAGACGATAGATGGCTTAGAATCGAAAAAATATAAAATTTTCTAGATGATTAAAATTTAAATGCAGAATCAATTTAGAGACAAATCATGAACAAAATGACATTCCGATTGAAATTCGGTTCAGTTTTGACGAAGTTATGACAGATTTAAAGATTTGTATATTTTTTTGTTTTAATTAGAAACTAGTTTTTTATTAAAAAGGCTTAGCTCCATTGCATAGGGTATCTCAAAGTCGAGCATTCTGAATTGCTATGATTTTACCAAATGAACGAGAAATAAAAACAAAACAAAAAGAGAAGAAACTGCCACTCAAACAATATGCTGTCAAACGGGTTTCCGCGAGTTTACTTAAAAATAATATGAAAACAAAAAAGCTCAAATAAAATAAAATAAATAAAAGTACATCGAAATCGTATCAAGTTTTGAGTTAGATTGTCTCTGGTTTCTTGCCTTTTTATTTTATGGATAGACGACAAACGACAGCAGCAACAACAAAACAAGATCGAATCGATCGATCGATGGATTTTGGGATCGTCGGATCGTCGGATTGTCGGATCTGTTGAGGGTGCTGTAAAAGATATTCTCAGTTATTCGGAGACGTGCGTGGCGTAAGAAGGTGACGCATCGGCAACTTGGCTATTTTTGTGATTAATTTTTATAGACGCGAGCGAGGCAAATAAATTAGATTTAAAATAAGGCAAATGCTTCGAATGTAACGAGCATTTAATGCTCAGTCGGCGGCAATCTCAGTGCAAATCGTTTGAACGCGACCAAAATAAGAAGAATATTGATTGTAACTTAATTTACAAAATTATAAAGTATTTAATTTGCTCGCAAATTGGGTCAAGTGCATAGTTTGTGTGGCACAGTAACCTTAAAAATTGTAAAACTATAAGCAGCACACTTAGCACAAGTGAAAATTCGCAGAAGAAAAACAGATGCAAATGGAAATGAAGCGGCACTGCAGTTACAGTTTGAGTAGCACTGTGCAATTGTGATCATCTTAGAAATATGAACATATCTTCCTTTAATTTATACTCAATAACACCAGCGCAGTGTCAATGTGTTTAAAAACACATACATTAACATAATTAAAGTGCAGTTAATAAACAAATTTAATATCAACAATAAACCAATTACAGTTTAAAAGCAACTGTGCATTTGCTTTACACTCAAAAGGTTCCAGTCTTTGCTATTACTATTTTCAACGGTCTGGCAGCCTTACAACAAGTGGCAGCGCTGCGCTCTTAACAGAATTTCAATTTAACAGTGATATTAACAGAGACCAACAACAAACATGAATCAATGTCTGCCTGTAAACGCAAAGATGTCGAAGGCGAAGAAGGTTTTGGATGAGGCTCGTGAGACCCAAAATCGGGAACTGGACCTTGTCGACAAGGGTCTAGTGTCCTTTGAGGAGCTACCAGGTCTATGTAAGTACTCTGTGTGTAATCTTATTTGATAAATCTGTGAATAATCTGCATTTAATAATGCTTAAGCCCACGCATCGTCTATGACGCCATCGACAGCAAGTTAACAGCATTCTGTCTGATGACGCCAGATTCTAAGTATAAACAAAATGCAGCAATAGAAATATGAAAAGCTGTGTTAAATTTGATTGTGTTGAATTGTGAGCTGTGAAACAGGATAAAATTTTACATTTAATGCACGTTTTGCATTAATAATGCCAGATATAACGCCCAATATATTTTATTTGTTTCAATTATAAATAGTAACAGCATACATTAGTGTTGTCTCGCTCACACTTGCGCTGAGCACTGCCTGTTGCATGTTTAGCAAAAAAACAGCTGTTCGAGTTTTGTGATTGCTTCCCAGTAGAAAATCTGCTGCAATTCGAATTTCTCAAATACATTGGGACTCAAAAATGTTCATTTATTTTACTTTTAAACTGAGTAGCATACAAAGAACAATATGACTAAAAATGAAAGTGTTCTGGAGACCTAATTTTATTTTAAAGCATAAATTAGAATTATTAGTAAATTAAAAAAAAATTTACATATACTTTTTTCGAAAATAATGTAAGAATAATAATCAATATATTCGATTCCAAGAAACCAGTGATACATTAAAATAACCGAATAAAATTCTCCACAGTTAACATGGCTAATATCACACGGCTAACGCTGTCCCACAACAAAATCAGCATTATAAGTCCCGGCATTGCCAACTTGCTGAATCTGGAAATATTGAATCTGTCCAATAATCAGCTGTCTGAACTGCCAGTTTCACTGTCATCGATGCCAAAGCTGCGCATTTTAAATGTGTCCATCAATAAGTTGGGCAATTTACCTCGCGGATTCGGAGCATTTCCAGTTCTGGAAGTACTTGATCTGTCCTATAATAATCTAAATGAACAGGTGCTGCCAGGTAACTTCTTTGGCATGGAAACGTTGCGTGCTTTGTATCTGGGCGACAACGACTTTGAGTATATTCCCAAAGAATTGGGACAGCTGAAGAATCTGCAGATCTTGGGACTGCGGGACAACGATCTGTTAGAGTTGCCCCGTGAGGTTGGAGACCTGGCGCGTTTGCGGGAGCTGCACATCCAAAACAATCGGCTACAGGTGTTGCCCCCCGAGGTGGCACAACTCGATTTACTCAGCAACAAGTCGGTGATGAAAATGGAGGAAAATCCTTGGGTTAATCCCATAGCTGAGCAGTATTTGCTGGGTATAAGTCATGTCATTGAATATCTCAAAACGGAAACCTACAAAATGTGAGCACCAAATGAACTTACTGTATTATTTTGATTTAACTAATGGATATTTTATTTACCTTAGCATCTACAATCGTCATATGCAAGGAGGACGCAGTGGTCCACCACCTCCCAAGGCAGATAAGAGCAAGAAGGCTTCCCGAGTGCGAGCATAATTCCTTCTTCTTGGACTTCTTGGAAGTGTTCGTCACGTCAGGCTGTCAGAGCAGCTCATTTTGTGTTTTCTTTTTAACCAAAAAACAAGTTATTTGTATACTAATTTTTAAGTATTTCGTATATTAATATTTAATTGTGAAAAGTGCCTTCAATGTTTGCTAACAAATGTGAATAAAAAAAAGACAATTTTGGAAAAAATTAACTATACGTGTAGTTTCATTAAGAACGTCAGGGATTGGGTAAAGAAAACAATTGATTTATGTATTTTATAAAATAGTAGTTTTGTTCTTGTTTTATTATCATTTCTTATGTTCATTCTTTTGTTTTTGTAGCAGTGTTTTTAGCCTTAAGTTCAATTTATTAATTCAGTATTTAGTATAATTAAATTAATAGTTAAATGTTTTTTGTTTTCATATTACGTCTGTTCCATTGTTTTTTTTTTTTTGCAATAAACTAATAGCATAGTTTTTTTATTTGTTGTTGTTATTAATTTAAATTTCATTTATATTTTTATATCAATTTAAGTAATTATTGTTTAACTTATGTTTTCTGCTTTATTCTTGTGTATATTCAATTAAATTTTAATTTATTTCACTTAATTAATGTTCTTTTTTTTTTGTATACTTCTTAGAGATTTTATATTTACACGTTGTTCTTTTCTTAGTTTAGCAAGAATTAAAATTGTGGAATTTATAATAAGAAATGCAAGTCTCCACTACAGAAAAAAAGGGTTAAAAAGTTTTGTGTAGTTGAAAATACTCAAACTAAAGAAAAAATTTAATTTGCCTAGAAAAAGTTTATAGTTTAAAAAAGTAGCTGAAATTTCTTTACAAAAATGATTTATGATTTGTCTCAATGTCCTGGACAATTCTAAAACACAGACAAAAACAAAAAACATAAACTAGAATACTTATTAAAAATACAACAAATAGGTATGTATATAGATGTATTTGTTTTCTTAAAAACTTAAATTATCGAGGATATACATGCCATTTACGAGTAACATTTAACATAATCAGTTGCTGGCTAATAAACAGCTCATTAAAAGATAAAGCTTTAAACCTAATACAGTAGATGACAATAGAAATTCAATTCTAAAATAATATAAATTATATATAGTGATGTTCGTCTTCTTCATCGTCATGTTCTTCTTATTGATGTTGTGTTAAATGACAACTAAAAATTGTAATTTGATTATTAAATTGCTTGCATCATTATTTGATCTAGATTCCGCAAAAAAGTAGTTTCAATTTTATCGCGAAATTACTTTGGCAACAAATTTCATAAATTCTCTTTTGATCAATCGAAAAAGGAAAAGTTTTTCTGGTTGTTGTTGCTAGTTTACAAATGCAATTTTGACGGCTAAAAATAAAGTTTTTGGCCAGTACGTACTTCAGTTAAATACGGATTAAATGCTTTGCTCTTGTTTCTATTTTTTTAGCCGATTAACAATGTTTGCACCTTTTTACAGAACGTATTTTTGCGCTATTAAATTTTAATTAGTTTTTCTTGCGTTTGATCGTTAGTAAATGTTCGACATTTATATAATATATTTTTCACTTTTGTTGTTGGGTTTTCATTCAATTAATTATTAGTTTTATTCATGTTGTTGCTGCTTTGTAAATAAGTACGCACAATCATTATTTTATATGCAAGTATATATATATATATATAGATGTATATATATATCTGTGTGTGTTTATTTATTTACTATATATTATGCAATCTGCCATTTGAATTATTTATAATAATAATGATTTGCATTTCCATATTAATTATTTTAATCAAAAATATCGTTCATTTTTTTTGCTTTTTGTTGTTTGTCTGTTTGTTGGTACATATGAAATTTGCTTTTCTTTCTTTTCCTCATTCTCTCTCTATCTATCTTTATCTTTCTCTCTCGCTCGCTTGTGTTCTTTTTTTTGTTGTTGCTTGCATGCTTTGTTTAAATAAAAATAATTAGCATAAAAATTACATTTACATTTAATTTGAGTTCATTTGATTTTTGTTCTTGTTGTTGTGGCTGTGTTAGCTGTTGTTGTTGTTGTTGTAGTTGTTGCCGTTGTTGTTGTTGTTGCTTCTTTTGCCCCTTTGCTTTTGGTTTTCTATGTCGCTCCGACGCCAATTTTGTCTGTCAAACTTTACTATTGTTGGGCGCCCGCGTCGTCGACTCATAGTGGCCACGCCCCAACGCCGCATAGGCGTCAGCGTAGGCGTGGTGTTGTTGTTGTTGCTGTAGATGCTGCTGCTGTTGTTGTTGCTCTTGCTCCAGTTGCTGGTGTTCCTGCTGTTCCGGCTGATGTTGTAGTTGTTGGTCATGCAGCGATGTTGGTCGACTATAGCTTACTTGTAGCGCTGGAGGCGGGGACGCGACGCCTATATAAGATTTTGGAAAATAGAGAGAGTGGGCATCACATCAGAAGTTGTTTTAAAATTCTTGGCGCCACTTTAAGTGTCTTTCACCAGGAAGGCTACTTAAATGGAGCCACAATTCGCAACATATTACAGCTGGTTCACATACATCCAAAGTTTTTAGTATATTCTTATTTTTGATTCGAAATATAAATATGCTAATGAAATTGCCTGTCGTTAGTTTGTTTTCTTAAGGCAAATATTACAAATTTATACTTCGATTTTATTATTTTTAGGCTGTCTCATTCGTAAGCTGTTAGTTTGGTTAAATATTAAAAGTGTTAAATAAAATTAAATTTTAATACAAATAGAATAATAAAAGATATTTATAAATTTTTCAGAGCTGAATCAAAATATTTAATTTGTTACTGTTACAGACAAACTTTAAAATTTAACTCGAAACAGCTCTGAAAATTTGTGATTCAATTGATGTTTTTTTTTTAGTATGTTAGTATTAGTTAATTGTTAATATTAAATAAATCAATTGGTTTTGTGCACATGCAATAACAAAAACAACAACAATACAATAGGCTAGGCAAACCAAGCGGAAACAGGACAAAATACAAAGGAAATACCATAACAAATTAAAAGGAAATCAAATCCAAATCCAAAACTGACAAACAAAACATGCTGCAAAAACGAGACTAAAAACAAATGTATTTTTTCGACGGATGGTTAGTAGAATCAAAGTGAAAACAAAATCAAAATAAAAGAATGGGAAAACCCAAATTCCATTTTTAAAAGATTTTCATACCAATTGCATTTCGAATTCTGTGTGGTAGAAGGGAAAAAGCGTTTCTTGGAACGATGGAAATGGTACGCGTTGTGTTGTTTGCTTTTGTTGAAGGGAGATAGATTTAGTATGGCATGTAAGCGTTCCAATTCCACGCGTTCCACTTATATGTTCAATTTAGTAGACAATATTGCGACGCGTCTTTGAGGCCGCCGATGATTTGTCTTTGCTGCTGCTGCGGCTGCGATTGTTGTGTTTGTTGTTCTGTTGGTGTTGTTGTTGTTGTTGGGCTGTGTCTTTGGCTTTGGCACTTTTGGCGTTCTTACTACTACTTGCCCCCGAGGGCGTGGCTGTGGTAGTGTTGTTGGTACGTGATGAGCGGGACTTATTGCGTGGTGGTAATTCTGAATTTTCAGCGTGTTTTTTTTTTTTTTTTGGGTTTTTTCGAGAAACACAAAATGGGAAAGAAAAAGGAATAAAAAATGACAAATGTAAATTAAACGTGTTGGAACAATATGGGGATAATTGGCATCACTCTATCTGTGTCTAAACTTCATTACTACTTGGACAATTCTAAGCGGAGGGAAGACGCACCTTTCGGCGCATAAAACGCTTGTGGTTGTTGTTGTTGTTGTTGCGGTGAGAGTGCTTGCTGTTGTTGTTGTAGTTGTTGTTGCTGCTGCTGCGGCAGTGGCAACGGCAGCTGGGCCCGAGCCACAACACCGCCGCTGCTAATGGCCGCCTGCACACCACCACCAATGGCACCACCCACCACCGCCTGCTCAGCTGCATACCCCGATCGAGCTGCTCCTGCCGCTCCTGCTCCTGCTCCCGAACTGGCTGGCTGAGGTCTGCCACTGCTGCTCGGCCGCGTGCCACGTCCATCGCTGCGTCGTGCCTGATTCGCCGCCGAGTTGCGACTGGCGTGACTGCCACCTGTGGGGAGTGGCACTATCGAATGCCCGCCCTGCTGTCGATCCCATTCATGCGGATGTGCGTTGTGATGATGCGAGCGTCCGCCTCCATGTCGTCCGCCTGCCCCACCACCGCCTCCTGCTGCACCACCACCGCGTGGATAATGCTGAGCCTCGTGCGCTGGCGGTGGAATGCTGCGTGGTCCGGCGCCTCGTTGATGCGGATGACGTTGCTGTGTCGGAAGGGAATAACAAATAGAGGGAGTACATTAGTTTTTAATTTTTTTGATTTTTATGATCAAAACTTATATAAAAATTGTCATAAAATTAATTAATACAAAACTATAATAATTAAAAATTTAAAACTGAGAGAGTAAATAAATACTACAATAGTACAAGTAAATAAATAGTACAACGCAAATAGAAATATACCATATATATATATTGCTATTCCGTAGACCGAACTTGCAAATACCAAAAAACAGTATGTAAGTAAAATAAAAATAAGGCAATCGAGTGTGTTCGGTTAAATCTCACTCCGTATACGTAACTTTACTGCGGATATTGAATCCTGTGAAATGAAAAACCATTAAAAAATTAATAAAAAATACATATGTATGTATATATTACAAATAAAAATCTTTGTGCTTGTAGCGAATAACTTCCATGAAGTGAATATGAAAATATAAAATCAAACGGCCGTAAGAAAAAAATTCAAACATTTTTGTAGAGTAACATAAGTTATTTTTATATAAATTTAAGAATAGGTACATAAAACATTTTATAAGCACTGTAATGTATCATTTACAATCAAAGTATTATTTGGTCAATATGAAGTTTAAAAAATGTAATTAAAGACAGCAAAGCTATGTAAATATTATGTAATGATAACATTCTGCTTATTTACTCTAGTACTCTTTAAGAGCTGAGTGTAATAAAACTTACCATTCTGCGAATTGTATTCATTGGCGCTCGCAGAGTTTCGCTAATGCGACGAGCCCGACGCTTCTTGGGATTGGAGCTGGGCGTGTGAACGGCACAGCATTTGATGAAGGCGCCCATGATGACGATGAAAGCGACGCCCATAAGCACCACCAGATACCAATTGCCGGTGATCCACTCGGCCACCGTGAGCAGTGTTTCCCGATTGAGGAGGAGATTCTTTAGACGCACCAACGGACCGTCTGCGTCGACAGCACGGCACTTGAGAAAGACATCGCAATAGCCCTGAAAGTTGTCACATGGTGAGCCCGGCTGGAGACTAATGCCACCCAGTTGAATGTTGTATTCAGCGGCAAATTCACTGGTGCTGCGACAGGTGGCAGTGTCGTTGCCATCCTGACAGGCCAGTTCGCACAACTTGCGCTTGCTCACATGCGGCAGCGTGTTCGAGGTGAGGAAGCACTTGGTCATGTTCCAGAGCAAACAGGGTGAGCCACTGCACTCGCCACGAATGCAGAGGGCGGTGCCATTGTTGCACATTGTCTTGTCATCGCGATGTCGCGGCTCGGGACACTCGGCTGTGGTGCCGTTACAGGTGCTCGACCAACTGCATTCCGTTTCCTCCTTGCACTTCTGATGATAATGCGTTGGCACAAACGTGCACGAGTTGGACAGACAGCAAGGACCCTGCGACGGTGAGCATTGTGTCTTGGCCCGACGTTTGCAGCCCTTGGCACTGGAATTGAGAGATTGATCGTATTCGCTGATGAGTCGTGGATAACAGCATTTGTCCTTGCACTCCTCCTCGTTGAATCCACAGTCGCATTCCTCGCCAGACTCCACGATCTTGTTGCCACAGAAGGCGCCCTCCGATGCCTTGAAGCAATCGCGCTTCGTATTTCCCACCAACACGTCCAGTACATTCGATATGTTGCGTATGGAACACGGTGAGAATTTCGAATTATTCGGACGATCTCCGGACGTTGCGCTGGCGAACATTATAAAGTTGCCATTTAAGCCACCAGGGCGACATTCTTGCGGATAATCGTGCTGTGAAGATATTATAGAAATGTTTAAAATTAATTAGAAGCAAAAGGAACAGTGGAATGGAACACGAAGAAAGATTTAAAATCGTGCAAGAATAGGAATGAGAGCGCCTAATTCGAGAAAAAAAACAAGTAAAGTGATTTTGCAAAGCAAAAAATTTTAATATTAATACAAGCAACAGAAACAGTGGAATGGAACACAAATAAAGCAAACTTAACAAAGGAAAAGAGGCTCAAGAATGTAAGAATAAGTGAAACAAAACACACTTTGTATGAATGGAACAACGGTATGGAACACATTTTAAGCTTTGGAGTAAAGCAGCGATAAATAAAACGCGTTTTAAAAAGTGATACTATGTAAGTTCTTAAAGCTTCGCTTCATTTCTATTTTTTTTTTTTTACATCACTCTACTCACCGGAGATCCAAAATTGTGTCCAATTTCGTGGGCTAGTGTTAATTGCGATACTTTTGGCGGTACGCGACTGTTGTAGTTGACAAACGTGATGATGCCCGTGTTCAATGAACGCTTTGTGCTCTGGTATTGACCCCCCACAGTCTCGGTGTACGTTTTGTATTTTTCACAGATACCGCCCGAAGCGCCCGATGCACTGGCCACCCAGGCCAAGCCCAAAGTGCCGCCAGTAAAATCTCTGAAAATAAAAAACAAATAGTGAAATGTTATTTGAAATCCCAATTAGCTAATAGATTTTTCGTCTTTTTTACCTGTAGGTAAACACATAGGCAAGACAAAAGTCCGAGTGATCCTCTAGTGAGTGGAGATTCAAAAAATTCGACACATCCATGTGCTCATTGCAAAATGCATTATGTGGTCCATTGTAGGCAGTCCGACAGGCAGAGTCGTCGTCAATCTTAATGCGTTGCACCTGGTGAAAGATTTTATGTCAAAAAATATTAAATAAATCAATATGTTTAATATAAAGCTATGGAATTCAATTTCTAATTTGTGATTCTATTTAAATAAAACAAAAAAAAACATTTTTGAAGAAGTTGTGAGATATCAAAGTTTTTGAAAAAGTGTCACGGGAAAATTGAATGGCTTAGAATCGAAAAAAAATCAAAATTTTTAGATGACAAAAATTTAAATGAAAAATCCATTTAGAGGACAAATCATGATCAAAATGACTTCCCGCTCGAAAATCGGTTAATTTTTGGTGAAGTTATGAGAGATCAAAGTTTTTTGAAAATATGTCAAGGGGTAAGTATGGAAAGTTGGATGATAAATGGCTTAGGGTTGAAAAAATATCAAATTTTTTAGGTGAAAAAAATTTAAATGCAGAATTAATTAATAGGCAAAATCATGATCAAAATGACATTCCGCTTGAAAATCGGTTAGTTTTCGATTAAGTTATGAGAGATCAAAGTTTTTGAAAAAATGTCAAGGGGTATGGAAAATTAGATGTTAGATCGAAAAAAAAACAATTTTTTTAGATGCTAAAAATTTAATAGCAGAAGGAATTTAGAGACCAAATCATGATCAAAATGACATTCCGTTTGAAAATCTATTCAGTTTTGATCAAGTTATGACAGTTGGAAGTTAGATAACTCTTTGATTTTTTTTGTAAATGGTAAAAGAGCTTTAGGTAAAGATATTTTGCGACTCAACACAGTCTTCAGAGAAGAGGTAATATAATTGAATAGTTCTAGCTATAATTTATTAATTTAAGCCTAGTTTCCTATATATGTCGATGTAACCAACATAACTTTCAACAGTCCATTATTAAATCGCATTTCCCTACGCTGTGGTGCATTGCTGAACGGAAACGTCAGCTTTAAGGTTGCATTAATAAACTCAACGCAGCTCAACTCAACTCAACAGAGAATGGCTTCCAACATAATTATTGGGTTGTCTGAGGCTTAAACGTCCTCCCTTACTGCATCCCGACCAGTCACCAGTCACAGGACATGGCCTTTGTTCTTAGTCCATTGTTGGCGGAACTCTAACGCTGTTGGCAATGGCCGACCACAGGGGGCGCCAATGTGCCAGTCAATTCACCCACCCACTTACCTCAAAGCGTATGTTGCGATGCTCCGTGCGTCCATCGAACTTTGTGTTGCGGTAAATGTAATTAACGGCCGTCACATGATGTGCAATCAGCGATGTGATTTCCTCGCGGGTTTTCACATCCACCTCGTACTTGCGACCGCGATCGTGCTGTAAGTACAGATTGTTCCAGTGTTGTGAATTAATTTCAAAAAAAAAAAAGTGAAAAAAACGCAGTCTACTTTTAGGCGCTTCAAGTAATAAAAATCTCAACCGCAATGCCAATGCGCTTGACATTCGCAGCAAACAGGCCGCCAACATGGGAGGGTGTGTCTAACAAAGCAGCCAGACAAACAAACGACCTCCCGACCCCATTCCTGAATTACTTCTCCACACACCCATATACCCATATATACACACAACAAGCACTCTTCAAATATATTTGTATAAAAATGCAAATTCAGCTAAAACCCGTCGAATATTTTGCTGAAGTTTATTCGGTTTTATGCGCGCGCTGAGAGGGTGGTGACTCTGGGATTACCTAGGGGACAGAGAGGTGAGATTGAAAGGAGGAAGAGGGTCTATCAACGCAACCGCTAACGGCAGTTTTTGGTTCGAAAATCAAAACGCCGCTGGGCGCAATGACAACAGAAACCGAGGGAATAATGCTGCGGCCGAACAAATATAGACAGGCAGATACCTTGTACAAAATATGAGTATACTATGTAAAAGATGTTATCTAATTATTTATACGATAAGTAAATTCCATCGTTCCATCAATAAAAGTCAATGAAAATTTGAACTGCTTAGTCAAAGTCTTTTACAATAAGAAGAGTATAAATATGGAATAAAAGTAATAGCAATTTAGCAAAAGTAATAAAAGTTTAATAATATTCCATTATAGAAATTTTAAAGAACTTTACGTCACATATATTAACTCAAGGTCGTGTATACCCCTTCGGGCTGCGCTGTAGAGTATAAAAACGCGGCACGAACGCAACGACGAACGAAACAAATGCGCGAATTATGCAAAACTCATTGCAAATAAACAGACAAAAAATTGGAGAGGAGAAAAGAAAAAGAAAGAACGGCAGGAGGAGGCAAAAGAAGTGAGAGAAAAGGACTATATCGCGGGAAAGGATGACTCTGACGAGGATGTTGACGTCGACAACGTCGCATACAATGCGAAAAAATGAACGTAAACATAAAGTGCGGCAAAAGAATTGCTTGCGAATGGAAAAGGATAGAAAGAGAGGAGAGAGAGAGAGAGAGAGAGAGAGAGAGAGAGAGAAAAAGAGAGAGAGAGAGAGAGAGAGAGAGATGAAAGAGGGAGCTAGCAGACTATAACGGTTGATTGCATGCGCTGTAGGAACCGAAACAGGTCAGCTGATTGGATGATTACTTTGAAGACGCCGCAAAGCAGGCAACACTCGTGTAATTTGTTGTTAGGCAAGAAAAAAAAGTACTCTACAGCATCTGGGGATAAAAATCGGTTAAACGACCTATTTCTAAACTTAGGATGAAGTTGTTGTGAGTTTGAAGAACAATTGAGAGCATCTTGAATAATACTTTCAATGATTTGATGCATGCTAAGCTCTTGAGGTTTGAATTAAATCAATTATAATGATGAGCGTATATTTTCTAATGAATGGTTCTTGAGTTGAATGGTTTCCGTAGCATACTTTAAATAATTAATTTCTTAGTTATAATGATAATAACTGGAACTGTATAATGGAAAATTATTGAAAATATATATAATAAATTATTTTGTAACACATTGTTTCATAATTTTGATTTCGAATTTTCTAGTTTCTGAATCTAAAAACCTTTGATCTGATTTTAAATTTGTCTTCATATCATTTATATTTTTATTATTTTTATCAATTGCGATGTGCAACCAACTGATTTGTAGTAAAATACTATATATATTCAGTTGATGAGCAATCACTATTAAATATGAAACAACATCAATTTTATGTTATCATTGATATAGACTTCTTAATAACTCAGCTGAAGCTCTGCAAAACTATTAAATTTCTCTAAAAAAAAAAATAACACAACCATTCACAGCTAAGCAACAATTTTCACTCAACGTAGCGCATCAGTCAATTTCTTTGGACCATTCCTCTTACCAAAAAAGAAGTGGAAAAACATGGCGTCTGGCAATATTCGCTGTCTGTTGCCTCCCGCTTCAGCAAAACAAAAAAACAAAAAAAGAAGAAAAAGAACGAGCTGGGCCTTTGTTTTATGCGCAGACCCAAAGTGAAGCGCTTGCTCGTAAAAAATTGCAAAATTCATGGATTTTGTTTTGTGTTTTTTAAGCCAACAATATCGCCAACCAAAGCCCCCATGTTCTTTACTGTAGCTGCTTCAGTTTTAATTTGGCGCCAAAGCTAAGAGCCCGCTGGACTCGCCCGATTCCCCCACTCAATTTGCAATCTTCTGTGTCAGACTTACATCGGCAATGCCCTCGCGTATATGGCGCCAAATCAATGGATCTGTTTGTATGTAAAGAGAGCAGGTATTTTTGTTGTCCTCACGGCCACGTCCGGAACCAGTTGTGCCACCAGAGCCACCATTCGATGAGGAGCCACCTCCATTATTGCCACCAGTGGAGCGACGCACTCGCTCGTGGACAAGCTCATGCCAATCGGCGACATTGGCTGTGGTGCCGAGACGTCGACCAGTCGATGGATCATAGAATGCACCATCGGCAGAGTTGGCCTCCTTTGTATATTTTTGATGGGGGAATTTGAAGTCATCATCGGCACTCGTGTATTTCTTTGGTGGATGCTGTTGCTGCTGTGGGGCAGCTTTTTTATGTGGCTGTTTCCGGTGCAGCTTTTGCACATCCTTTGACATCGGTACGGGCAGCTCCTCGACGGCTGAATTTTGTATATTCTCCATCCATTGTGAGACCTCCTCGGTAATTCCACAGCCGCCCACGTGACCTGCAAGTGCAAAAAAGGGAAAACAAATTTTAAAAAAATGTTTAAGTTGAAGTTAATATGCTCAAGTTGAGTGAAAATAGACATACAAAAAAATTGTAAGCACGCTTTCATTTTAAGCAAATTAATGCTGATGCAGCAACATTCAGTTTTACCTTCTCGTCCAGTGAAAAATAATTTTATGAAAGAGAAAAAACGACAAAAAATTAAAAAAAAAAAAAAAAAAACAGTGCACGTTGCATGGTAAAATTATTTATGGTGTCCAAAGTGAAAACCACGAAAATGTAATTAAAGAGCAAAACACACAGACAGAAAACCGAGCGAGGCAAACGATGAACACAGTGAAAAAGAAGAAAGCAGAGTAATGGAAATGAGACAAAAATGTTAATGCAAATGCCAAAGTCAACTGTTTGAAAATGTTAAAACAAAGAACCGCAAAAGAATAAAAATACTAAGCGAACAAAATAAAACCAAAAATAAAAAAGTGTTGCATACTTTTTGCGGCGACTGCACTTTAAATGCAACACAGGAATTTATATGTATATAGCCACAACTATAATATTTTATTTTATTTTATAAATAGCAGTTGGCAATTCTCAGGCAAGAATGCAACCTTTTAAAAGCATTTTCATCTTGGACAGCGGAAACCGTTAATAGCCCAGAGCCGGTAATGAAAATTTATTGTTTTATTGTTTAAGCACTGTTCAGTATTGTTTTTTATTCTTCTTCTGCTTTCATCTTTGTTTTTGTTTTTATCTTGACGCGTTTTGCACGCGCCGTTTTCCAACTACAGCAGCACAATAACAATTGTCAACGGACCTCAGGAATTTTTTAAAGCTGCCCGCATTTTTATGGTCTCAGCAATTTACATTCACTTTACATATCTCGTCCCGCCATATGGACGAAATATTTTGCTCTGGGCCAGTAGGACAATGTTTACCAGCTTACCTTTAAAGCAGCTTAAAATTCATCAAAATACTCATGAATAAATAAATGTTATTTGGGATAAAACGTAACTTAACTTTAGTTAATATGCCAAAGTGATTTTTAATTAAACTGTAGTGTTTTTGGCTTACTGCATTTTAACAACATGAGTATAATATTTGTAAATGACCCTACAAAAAATACAACTATTTTCATATGTTATTAGTTTGGGGAATTTGATACACTTTTTAATCAAGCTATCATATAAAAGTGTTTCACATGTATTTTTTATACATAAACATTTATATTTATCTTGTTTTATATTTCAGTCCCTTTCCATCCCCTTTTGTTTTTTCAATATTTTTTTTTAACAAATTATTTCATGTTTTTTAACTTAGGAAGCAAAAGAGAAAAGCTAAACTGCTGGTCATTATGATTTTTTTACATTACAAATCTACATACATTTAAAATGTAAAAAATTTGTAAAATGGCTATTATATGAAATTAATAAGAATTATGCAAAAATTTTTAAAATGTAAGCCAGTACATAAAAAGTATTAAAAATAATTTTTAGATAAAATTTTAAATTTCATACAAATGCGTTTTTCAGAACTATATTGTTTATGAATTTTAAAAATCAAAATGAGCTTTAAATACTTTGAGAATATTATGTAAAGTGGATGCTGTAGCATACACTTTGACTGCAAATATATTTATAATTTGTTTTTTTCTCTAGAAACGTGACCTTTTCTCAGTTGACTTTAAAGTAAAGTACACATTCGAAAGTTTGCAAAAGAAGTTGAAGCATTTGACGGAGAGCGCATTAAGGATTCAGTGCACTTTTCATTAAAAGTTTTCGTTCTTCTTGATTCATACCTTAATTCCTCGCAGCCGCCGTTGCAGTCCAGCTTCGACCAACTGTAAAAGCTCATAACAGTCCACCCAGTACCCAGTACCTAGTTTCCGCTGGCCCACTCAGAGACCGGACTCCCAATCTCCTGGTCTCCCAGCGTCGACTGTCGACTCTCAATACGAATTCGGACCCAGGGCCATTCTGTGTATATAGTCACAGGCAACATTGCAGCTTTCAGCTGTGCTATAAATTTTTATTTGGCTGCCTGCTATTGTGTCAAGTTGGACGAGGGAGTTGTTACTGTTGCTGCCATTATCATTATGCTTTCGCCTTTGCTTTAGCATTCCCCTATTCCCCTCATCCCTTTTCGCTTTAAACAATGCAACCGTTTGTCTTTATTATTTCTTTACAGCGTTGCCAAACTTCTGCTGGCTTACTGGCTGGCTATGTGGCAACGCCGCAATGTTACGCGACCTATGCCAAAGTGCAAATTGTACAGCAGGTGTTGCTGCAGTGCACGGGGAATGGGGCTTGGAGGACAAGTTGCTACTGAAGCAGCCACTAAATACATAACACTCGACAAGCCAAGAATCCGACAGTGCGCAGCTTCCGCATTTTCTTTTCCGCTGCAACTCCGCAGCTTCCCCCACCGCCCATCATTTCCCAGAAGTGTAATTTGCATTTCAAAGGCAGCCTTCCCTTATTCCCAGCCTCTTGGCATTTATACCGCCTGAATAAGTGAAATGGCTGTACAGACTTGAGAATGTTAATTCAATAGTTTAGACTGGTTATAAAAACCCAGGTTGGTCTTTATATCATTAATTAAATAAATATAAATTAATTTTTATATTTATTTTTACACAGAAAAAAAAATCCGGTATTCCGGGCTAAAATTAATCCCAGCGGTGTCAGAAGTACGGTAATCCCGGAATCCTATAAACCTAGTTTTAAATACTTTAATCAAGCTCGATTTTCTCAACAATATTTTAATTTTTGGGGCTCTGTAGTATTTGTATTTGCTTTCAGTTAGATCATATAGTTTAGGCTTCTTTGACTTTTTTACTGTCGATTTTTTAATATCGTTGCCATTTTACTTACGTATTATATTAATTTAGGAATTATATCCTGAATACATACATAAAAAATTCAAGCTAAAATCAAGTTTTTTAAACTTAATTTTTAGAGTTCCTTTTTTAAATGAAATATTTAATAAAATTTAAGAAAAATATAGAATTAAAAAGGTATCGTAATATAATTCGAATCTAAGCTTATTTAGCTACAGTAATTTAGAATATATGAATATGATATGATGAATTGCCCAAATTTTACAGGGTATTCTTAACAGCGTCAAATACAATTTGTTAGCACTTGCCACTTGTGCCCTCGCTGAGGTTCTTTGTGTGCCGCGGCATTTACATTTTGTGGAGAGAGCTTTGGGCTTTCAGCTATCGACATTGGGTTTGGGAAGCTGTTGGACCATCTTACTCCAATGACCCGTTTTTTATTTTATTATTTTGTTGTTGTTGCAGCAGCGGCTTTACTTTCCTTTTTTTTTTCGTTGCTTTTTAGGGCAGCTTTGTTGCAGCAACTTCTCTCCCCCATTTCGCTTCCTCTCAATACCTCTCTCATTCGCTCCCTTGTCGTGTCGTTGCCACCATTTCTATATTTTCGCTGCTATTTGGAAAGGGATTGCATTCAATCGCGCTTATCTGATGTGTTTCCCTGGTCGTAGCTGCCTGCCAGCCTTTGTCAAGATGTTGTCTGATTTTTGGTCTTTATGCTGTGTGTGTGCTTCTTCTTCTTTCTTCTTCTTTGAGTGCGCCACTCGAGAGGGAACTGTCTCTGTCTCTCTCTCTCTCTCTCTCTCTCTCTCTCTCTCTCTCTCTCTCTCTCTATCTGCCGGCATATGTGTGTATGTGACATTTCTGCATTTGAAGCTATCTCTCTGACTTTGTATGTCCTCAGCATTTCAATCAACAGCTGTTGCTGGAGTATCGTCTTCTGTACATTTCATCTTTTTTTTCTATTTTCCAATTTCTCTCTGCCACTCAAGCGTTTTACTTTGTGCCTTTTCGTTGTCGTTGGCTTCATTTGACACGACAGCGCTGCCTCTTTCTCACACACACACACACACATACCAGAGACACAGGTCACACCTATATCCTGCCCCTATCTGTCTATCTCCTACCCCTTGTCAGCTAACACTGCCCCAAGCACAACGACACTTCAATCATATTTTGTGCTCTGCAGCTACGTTGAGATTTCTTCACAGAGATTAAAGTGCACTTTGGTGTTATCTTTGCCCGCAGTCAGTTCGACACCCAATTCAACCCCTTTCCATCCCTTTAAACCGCACTTAAAAACTGCAGCAACTTGCACTTGTACAAGATTTTTACTTTTATATCTTGGCTTCGTTTTGCTTTCTTGTTGCTCCAATTGCACAAAAGCCACGCGCCCGACTTATGAATTTTACAACTTTCCGTTGCCAGCTCAGGGCAGCTTAGGGTCTGTCCTCCTACCACTAGATGGCGCTGCCATGGGATTTCAACAACAGCTACAGCTACAGCTACCATGCCACAGAGACAAACGGCGCTCAGACATGCAAGCGGCTTTTATAGGGAAGTCAACCAACCTAAGTCCCCCCACTTATCCCCATACCTATACAAGTTGCCATTCGGTGCCATTCTGGCCACTTGTGACCTCTGTAAGATGCGCAGCAAAAATGAAAAATAATCCCAAATTCAATTGCAAATGAAATTGAGGGCGAAAGGCGCCCACAATACACCACAAAAAAGAATACACAAAATGATAAAAAAAATAACCAAAAAACATAAATACATATATATCCACATACCACAGAACGAATCCCAAAAGACCAAAGCAGACGCTTTTCACATTTTTGACGCTTCAAAAGTATAAAAAACAGCGTTAAGTAGAAATAACAAATGACTCACGAAAACATTTACTAAGTAATGGAGTTGTAATACCCTGTAAGTTCAACTAAAAAAAAAAACAAAAAAACGTTATAAATAAAGAAACTACCAAAAAAAATATTGGAAAAATGAGCGAAGAAATTAAATCAAATACCTGATAATCGATAAGCGAATTCAAATAAGAAAAACACTTAACGCTTTTTTTTAATGATAAATAAAGCAACACTAAAAGATGTGTTGTTGTATTACATAATTTTATAAAGAATTTAAAGTTTAACTTGTGATGATAATTTTAATATTGATTTCCCATTTTGGGTAGCTTTCATAAACACTTAATCTAATTTTTGGGTGTCCTTAAGTCTTTCGTCAATTTCTTCGTTTTAATTTTATTTTGCCTCTTCTTCTATTTCTTATCTTCATCTTCTTTCTACTTCTTAAACGTTTCTCAAGCTTCCATGAAAATGAATAAGCTGTTACAAGAAACTTGTTATTCCATTATATCGGAAATTGTTGTAAGTGTAGTAAAATATTTAATAGCATACAACAGAGGGCGTCACATGTCGCAGATGCCGTAGGGCAAGTTTGAGGGCGTTTACATTAAATGGGCGTGGCATGTAAGTGCGTTTTAAGCGTGTTCGCAAATGTTCTTTTTGTGCACATTTTTGTGAGTTTATGTGGGTGTGTGTGTGCGTGTGTTTGTAAATACATTACAACAAATTTTCAGTAATTTGCTTTTATTTTGCAAATGATTTGATTATTTCATTCGTGTTTCCTGCTTCTTTTATTTTGTTTTTGTTGATTCGCCATCATCTTAATCATCGTCAACGTCACTTGCCAGACTTAATTTGTTTACTTTTCCAACAGTTGTTATTGTTTCTCTTATTATTTGTTTTAATTAAAAAATGTTTTAATTTACCCAGTTCATTTCTGTGTGTGTGTGTGTGTGTGTGTGTGTGTGTTGCATGATGGTTGGGTTGTTGAATGAGTTGCTGGACTGAGAGATTGAGCTTTAAATACCCGGCTGGATAAGCTGCTTATGATGCAAGACGCTTTATATGTATAGGAGCTTTGCTTAAGTAGCTTTTGCAAACCCAACAAAATTCAACACACATATTCATTAACAATCAACTCAATTTCATTTCTGTGCTCTGCTAAAATTATTTAGCCATTAGCAAGCCTAGTTAGAACATCAAGGCCTATAGTTAATTACCTTCTGATTGGATTGCTTCTTAATTTTGTTTAGCTTTAATATGCAAGAGTTAAAATTGCTGTGAATGGTCTACACGTTTGAATAATTAAATTGAATGCTGGATTATCTTATGTATTTCATAAAATGTACAAATTAATTATTAATTCAATTCAATTCAATGCTTAAGTATTATAATCATTCAACAGAAAGTACTCAACTCATTGAAGTATACCATAAATAATCTACTATTCTTCTATAGACTACGACATACCCTATAACTATTTCTATAATAACATTATTAATATTCTGTCATATGAATTTAAGCACATTACCAAATTTACAAATATAAATTTGTTTTATTTCCAAAGAAGTATATGCACATTTAAAAGCATTCAATGGAACACCAATAATTTTAAAAAGGTAAATTTTGGGTCATGCTGACTTTTAAAACATGCCTAAAACACTCATTGCTAATTATCTAACATGGATATTACAACATTGACTAATCATGTTTACTGATTTATTATTAATTTTTCTAGAAATTAATATTATAAAAGTAACGACCACCATAATTAAAATACATTTTCAAATCTACAAAGAACAGACCAGCTGCTACCTCCATTCTCATATTATATCTGTGTGTTATCGGATTCATTCTCGTTGTATTATATTCATATTTGGGTATGTAATGTGGAAGACTTTGATGTGGGATGTGGAGTAGTCTGGAGGTGCCGTCAGCTATTGCTCTTCCTGTCGTCGTCACCTGCGCTTCAACACTTGTACATAAAGCCAACAGCCAACCAACACTCCACTCAGCAAGCCACTTGGCCAGGGCCCAAAGTACGAAAATTACGCATTTTGGCAGCGTCCGTGGCGGGTGTAGACCAACAAATACGACGGACACGTGGTCAGACAGTCGGTTCTGGCGACAGCGCCGCTTTCCGCATACAAATTAGTTTTTGCGGCTCAGTCTGTGGACTGACTGCCTTCCGGACTCTCTTACTCTCTCACTCTCTTAGCCACAGTGTCATACTTTACGCGTCGCCATCTGTTTTGTTTATATTATTTTTTCAATTTTTTTTCTTTTCTTTTAAGCTCAAAAGACATTAATATTAAATACATACAAGCTCGTACATATGCATTAGTTCTTATGTAAATGTGGTAAACACAAGTCTGACACGTTGTGAAATATTTCTTTATGTTAAGTGTAATAGATGAGCTGCTTACAATTAGAGATTACTTGGATTTGCATGGTTATAGGGACTGGTTTCGGAATGTAAATATTTTGAGCATATTATGAAACTCTAACTCATTGAAATGCGTTAGCATCTAATTAGAGAATATATACTATTATTATTATATTGCCAACTAATTATACAATGCTTGAGTAAATAGAAAAAGAATATAATATCAGAAGTGGTACTATTGAACACTTTCAAAGGCAACAAAATTAATTTGTTATCTAAAAAGCTTTTAAATATTTTCAAAAATATGTATATTTTGTGGTATGGTACAAATATTTACATAATTTGAATATTATATTATATTACATGGTAGTATTAATTTTTGTTGTTTACATGGTAATATTACTTTTTGTTGTTTTGGTTTTGGTTTTGGTCAGACAATTTCCTAAATTACTCAAAACTAATTAATTAAATATAAATTTTCAAAAAACCGTACAACAGACTGGGGAAATCACAAAAGTGCCCCATAATAAAAGCGTGTATGTTAGTCAGGCAAACTAAGTAATAAGTTTTTTTTCAACAGTTTGTGCAAACTCTGACTAATTGTTGTAGCTTTTAAATGCTGGCACCTGTTCCCATGTCCTACTTTTACTGTGACTCGGCTTGTCACTCAACTAGAGTGCCGGCCAAAGATAAACAAGAAATTTTGTGGAGAATAAGAGTAAATGCTTAGTTAGGAGCTAAAAACAAATGAAAATGGTAGTCAAGCAATTTGTGGTCAACGCAGGACTTAAAGGCAAACGACGACTACGACAAGTGGGCGAAAAGTTAACACAACACGAAATGACAGGACATCAACATCAGGAGACGATTTCAGAGTTCTGGCTAAAGATAGAGAACGAGAGAGAGATAGAGAGTGCCAGGGAGAATGAGAGAGTTTACCAACTTTGAGTGCGTGCAAATGACGTAGAAATAAGCCAAATCTTTTGACGATACAAAGTACCAAGTATGTGTGTGTGTGTGTGTGTATGTTCACTAATTAACGACAGAATAATTTGGGAAGCCATGAATGAAAACGAGACTCCACAACTCATCCAGACTTTTGCACATGCTTAGAAAATTTTGGTAGAAGAGACTACCCCAGGCTGGGGTCATATGGAATTAGAAAAGTTCATTTGGCAGAGCAACTGTTTGGCTTTTGGCCCCTTAACATGGCCCCAAACCGCTCTCTAGAGATTTCCCTGCCAAATTTTGCATGCAAAGCAAAGTGCAATATCAACAAGCAGTCGAAGGAGTAGGAACTGAATTCCAAAACTGCAACACACACAAAGCAAGAGACAGAGATAGAGACTGAAAATGAGATAGTTAAAGGAGAGAGAAATATGTCGACTTGTCATACAATGCAGAAAGTTTCAATGGGACAAGTGCCTTGGACACATGGACATACATACATATGTACATATGTAGATAGATAGACAACTAGGAAATTTTCGACAATGCAGTATGCAGGCGCAGCTAATGCGCAAGAGATAAAAAAGAAAAATACGAGAATGTGAAACGCCAGTTGATAAAGGAACCAAAACTGTGTGGGTATCTAAAGAAATGAAATGTGCCCAGGGGAGAAACACACACACACATGTAGACATCGCCATATGTCCTTTTGTAGGGGCACTTTTGTTTAGTTGGAATTTTCATTGCATGCAATTTGACCATAAAACAAATGAAACATTGCGGTTTTATATTCGATGCCTACGCACACACACAGAGATATCTATGTGTGGCAATGAATGCAAACTGAATACTCAGAGTCGTGAATAGTGAATAATAGTTCATTCGGTTCGGGCCAAGATTTGGCACTCAGTTGGTTGGGGTCGCATTTAAATTGATGTATACGTAGATTACTCGCTCAGATTGACAACATATACAATGGCAAAAGGAAATACGCTGTGAATGGGCCTATACACTGACAAAAATATATTTAATATAATTTATATTTAAGCAAAACTATTGAACTATTTTAGGGAATATTTTCTCTGTTTAATTCTGCTTCTAGCATTAGTTCTACTTAAAACCAAAAATGTGTGAAAAATCTTGTGTTTTTAAACTATTGTACGATCTAGCAAATTCTATTTGAATTCAAACTGCAAAAATAAAATAATTTGTAACGTCTTGTAATTATTTCTGAGTTTTTTAAATTAGTTATTTATAATTAAAGGGTAACCTAGAAGTAAGTAGAATTTGAAAATATGATTTATTTTAGAATTTTTTTTTAAATTTTACAAGGAATAAATTAAATTTAAACTAAGCTAATTTATCCAATCAACATCAAATTTTATAAAATTCTTATAAAAATAACTATTATATTTATAATAGCTAAACTGTCAAAATCTCAGAGTGCAGTGTATTAAGTCAAGGAAAAGCAGTACAAGCTTAATTTCCTTCGGTTGCAAACCAAAACGGAAGTAACAAATATCATCAAGCCCAATTGCATTTGTGGCCGAAAAGTGGAAATATTTGCTTGTTCCCCATTTTGGATTGTGGATAGGATGGAGACAGACGAAGGCTTTTCGGGTGCAGGTTTTGGTTTGATGAAGTATACTTAGTTAGTTGACTGCCTTCTGGGCAGTAGAAAGGAAGTACCAGCAGACAAGTACATTAGATAAAAGGCTGGCTGGTAGGCAGACCGACAGACCAACAGACAGACATACATACAAACAGACAAACGGACAAACGGACAGATGGAGCACAAGAGCTTCCAAATGAAGTGTACTAGAAGTATCTTCGTGCTTAGGAATGATAAAAGTGGTTTATGACTGGCTTACGTTTCGGTTATGTCTGTCAGGGCTCAAAGCATAATAATCCACAGCTGTTAACGAGCAACTGTTAGATGTTATTTCATTCCTACAAGCCAAGCAGAGAGACAGCAGGACCAGGACACAATTGAATTTTGTTTAAAAATTATGCTAAAATTTCAGTACTGAGTGCTCTCAAAAACACACACAATACTTAATACATGCATAGCGAGAGGAGCTTTAAACGTTAGCAAATTCTTTCAGTTTGAAGTTTAGAAGATAATAATTTAGATTTATACTTTCTTTTTTTTAAATATTGTGCTTAAAGTATTTACAGAGATTTGCCAGCCCAGAAAAGTTTTATTAAAGCAACACTTATTTGCGAGTTATCAAAGCGATGGAAGCAATGGAGTTTATCTAATCTATCTATTGATAATAGTTTACTTTTATTGCATTTTTAATACGGCATTTATAACCAAAGCTTACAGCAACAAAAGATTTTTGTTTTTAGTCAAATAAAAGTTTAGTTTACTTCGTTTATTTATTTTTCAAATAACATTGCGTTCTAATACTAGTTTAATCTAATGAAACAGTCTACATTTTAGAAATTTAATGCATACCAAACTTGTTTATTTTTAGGGTATTAAATCTCTGTCACATCTAAGTTTTGTTATTTGTGCATAATCTAAAATAAAGTGTTTGATACACTAAATCACGAATTTCGAAAGATATTAAACAAATATTCACTTTTTTTAAACTAATTAATACAGTGGAGTGTTTGGCAGTAATTCTTGTTGCTATTGCTGTTGCTGTGGTGATTCTTGTTATTGTTGTATGTGCAACACCAGTAAAAGCTACAGTTGAGTTGAGTCAGTATCTATCCTTGTTGCGACAATGACAACAGCGTCGCCATCGTTGTCGATTCTGTTGTCATTGTAGTCATTATCAAGTACCCGACACCCAACACACAACACACAACATGCAACAGAAAACACCCTCCGATGGCCAAAAATAACCGGAGGAGCACTTAAAACAGACCACATGACAGACGCCAATAGACTCGACCTCCTTCTCCCTCTCCCTCTCCCCCAACCCTTATCCTGCCATAATCGACGGTTGCCTCGGTGAGTCTATGTATGTGTATGTATATGTGTGTGTCTGTGGTTGTGTGCTGCGATTGTGTCTGAAAATGTTTTATCATTGGCTTTGAAGTCTCTGCAAACCGCAATTTTCAGTTCAATTTAAATTTGCTGAATGAAGTGTTCATTGCCGTTTGTTGTTCTTGGCCATGTTTCCCTCTTTGAGAGCGGTTGATGTTCCATCTCATGTTGCTAAGGCAGTGTCCAAAGCATTTTCTCAGTTATTGCCAACATAGCTAAGTTGTTCAATAGAACAGGTATCAGGTTCATTTTTAGCTTACTTGCACTGATTGCCTTACATTTTGTTGAGCATAGGATTTTGTAAGCTTTTCAAACTATTATTGGATCTGATTTAGAGTCAGCCAACAACAATTACGATATCAAATTGCATTCTCTTATTTTCAACATATTAGGAACAATATTAAATACTTTAGATCAAAACAATTTTATTATTTTTATATTTCTACTCATTTTTTTTAAATTATTAAATGTATTATAATACTAATCAGTTTAAGATAAAAGTAATAAGCAATACAAAAAGTATTGTATAAAAAACGATAAATACGATTAAATCCCTAACCCTAATACAACGTCCAAACTAATATTTAAATAAACTCTATAAATTAAAAAGTGAAAGCCAAAACGTAAACATTTATAAAAAATTATTCTTTTAGACTTTTTCTTTCTTATTCTTTTGCACAAGTTGAATTAATTTTTATGGCCAAAAATAACAAGAGGTTGTTGCAAGGTCCTAAGCAAACTAAAACACCTGTGCAAATGCATGAACCAAATCCCCGAAGCCAAAAACTTGCAGCATACATCATTTAGCTCATGCTAGTGAATGAATATGGACACGTATGTGTAACTTTACTATCCTAATGCCCCTTTTTAATTAAACTCAAACACATGACCCGTAGATTCCCCAAGCACACATTCGAGTTGCCACAGTGCCACATATGTATATGTATATGTATATGTATTGAGTGTTGGGGAAAGTAGAATTGGAGTTAGGTAGCCAAAAATTTATGACCATTGCCAGCGGCTAGAGAGTCACACCCACAAACACAGACACACACACACACTACAAGGACACTGACGACAATTCAAACAGAAATTTAATATTTTAGTAGTTAAATTATTTGGCACTTGCAATAAAACAAACAACTTGCAGCTGCAGCTCCCGTTGGGGCCCAGCAACTGCAAGGAACAAGTGAAAAGTGGTAAAATGCTAAAACTTTTCAAACCGTTGCGCAAACCACAAAATGGCGGCGGCAACGGGGTCTAGAAACCTCAAAATTTTCAACTGCTTCCACACTGAAGGATCTGTGTTCTCCTTCTCATTTTAGCGTTGCCGTTGACCAAATGTTGTTAAATAGCACGAGCAAAATGTAAATATAAATTTCCAGGACAAGATTTATGCATATTTTGAAGCTCGTAAAAGCAAGACAAGACATGCACATGTGTGTGTGTGTGTGTGTGTGTGTGTGTGTGTGTGTGTGTAGGGGGAGTGAAGTATGTTGCATGCCTCATACTCGTCGACGTCTGGTCAAGTGGCATGTGTGCTCTAAATTTTAAAATTGTTTGAAATGTCCTTGGTCCGCTGTTGCAGCTGTCACAAGGACATGAACTGCAGCTGTCTGAATTATGGTGCAAGACATTGGCTAAAATCTTCGTTTGAAATTGTGTTCAGGCTGTCTATCTGTGTGCGTGCGTGTAAGCAGTGTGGGTGTGTGTGTGTGTGTGTGTGTGTGTTAGCAAACAAAATTCAATTGGACACATTACGCATACGCCATGTGGCACTTGGCTATGCTATGTGCCATGTGACTTGACTGTCGGATGCCTTCTTGTTTATTCTCACTCACTCTGTGCAATGGGAATATTGCTTACGACACTTGTTTTGAAAATTTCATAATATTATGGACTAAATTTACTTTGTTTATAAACAAGAAAGAATAAAGAGTACATTGTCATATGAAATATTGTGTACAAATACCAAGTTAAAATAAATTTATTCGTATTTGATTTGAACAAATTACATTTAAATAAAAAGTTTAATAAAACACAATAGAGAACCTTTTGAGTTACCTATATTACAAAATAAGTTTAAAATGTCATTATTTTATTCAATATATGACACAAATAATTAAGCTCAATATTATAATATAAAAAAAAAAAAAAAATTTTTTTAAAAAAAAATAAAATTTTTAAAAAAAAAAAAATTTTTAACAGTAGAACATTTTAAAATTGAAAGCTGCATTATTTACCATTAAGATTTTTGGATATTTTTTTAAGATGTTTCATATAAAATCTGCTAAAAATAAGTAAATGTATATTTTTATTTAATGATACAATATTTAAATCAAAGTGTAAATACAGCTTATATTTCTTATGAAAAGAATTAAAATTATAAATAGCGCAAACTTATTTCAATTTAATTTTACAACAACATTTAATGTTATAATTTTCAAATTTACCAACTGAAATGACCTCAAAAAAGTATGCTACACTCTCGACTGTAAACATATATCTAGAGCTTGATGGAATTGAAATTGATGACCATCATAACTTCTTGTCCATACAGCTTTGCGGTGCGCATGTGCAACCGTAGAAAGGGGTCAAGGGAGAAAGGTAACGTGCAGCCGTGGTAAGGGCTAGGCAACACATCAATAAATATTTTAAGTCCTCGTTCCCGCATCTAACAAATGGAAGACTATGCGAAAATGCGCTTTTTGGGAGGGGGCAAAGGTATAAGGTCGCATTTCGCTTGACCCAAGGCAACAAAACAAAAACCTCAATTTCAACCTCAACCGCAGCGAGAAGCGAACGAAACGATTTTAGAGTGCGGAATGTTCAACAATTCAATTTACCGCAAAACTCGTTATTACGGGAGCTTGCATCGGACCAGGCTAACCAGGTAGAATCAAACTCCCCCCAAAAAACCCTTCCCTTATATAAGCCAAAAATTGTTTGCAACGGTGTTGAAACTGTCGCCGTATGCTGTTGCCAATGTCCAATGTCGAGTACAAAATGTATTTAAACGTGTCGCCATCAACCTGCAAATGACAACCCGTTCATGCATGTGTTTGTCTGTGTGTGTATGTGTGTGTGTGTATGTGTGTGTACGTGTGTGTGTGTGCATTAAAATTTATGCAAATGTTGAAGTGTGTGGAAATGGCCTCAACCATTTTCCGTTTAGGTGAAAAACAATGCAAATTGGGAAACTTAGATATACACGTATGTATATTCGGACGTGTGGGTGCGTTGAACGTAATTCTCTCTGCTCGGATTATTTTAAATGACAGACTGTGGTTTTTGGTATTCCAGGTGAGCTCATTCAGTATGAATTAACAATTATAAGCTTGACAGAATTAATCAATTGGATAATACAACTAAACGAATTTTGTGTGCAACTATAGTATGACAATAATCCGATATGAAATAGATTCTTGGTCGAAGTTTTCAGTTTATTATGACGGGATTTTTTAGACTACAATAGTTTATTCCTAACTAATCCAAATAATTGCATTAATAATTTGTTAATTTTATTCCAATCTAATCCAAATAATTGCATTAATAAATTGTTAATTATATTAAAAAAAAAGTACATTTTCATTAAGAGCTAACAATAAACTACTAGCTCCCAATATTAGGGTATTTTCTTAGATTTTAAATTTTTTTTTATTTATAGGTTTGTCGTTGGAGTCAAAAATATTTTACAGGGATAAAAAAAGTCAATAATTCCAAAAATACATTTATTAAGTCTCTTTGAACACAATTTATTTACTTTAATTTATATAACGTAATAAATAATAGTTATTTGCACACATTTCCATCATGGCTCTAAGGCCACAGCTGCAATTTTCCATAAAAGCAAACATATTGCCAATATTATAGACTTTATTGTCAATATTGTACAATTACCTACAGCTGTTTGTTTATTACTCATACCACAATCATTTCCAAGATATTCATTTTTACTGAAATGCCAGTTTTTTCAACGGAGTTCTTTGGTTGGGCTACGCCTTAATTAGTTTTATAACGACTACAAAAGAATAAACAACGCTTTGTGTCTCGGACTGAGAAAAAATATTAATATTTGTCATTTTTGCAAATTTCTTATTTTAAACAATAAAATTGGAATTTTTTTTATAATAATGCAGAACTATAGTAAGGTTTTGTCAGTTTTATTGCTATCTACACTCATTGAATATAGCTATGAATTAATGAGGAATGATGGAATGGGCAGTACGGTGAGTGTATACAATTTTATTACATAAAAAATCTCCACTATAATCAATATTCTGTTATTAAACAGTCCTTGACGATGTTCAAGGACATGGAGGCGGAATGCAACACGTATTGCTTTGGAATTGTAAAACCCATATTGCAGCAGACAAAGCAAACCCAGTTTGTGGAATTACAGGATAAAATCAGAGACCTACATGCGATTATCAAAAACACAGAAAAGCAATTGGCGGAAGTACAAATAAAGCTAGGCGTCTGTGAAGACGCAACTCAAAATAGAGAAACTCTGTCAAAGGAGCAACTTAATCGAAAGTCAATGCAACTAACAGAATTGCAGCAAAAAACCCATGAACAAGATGCCGGCTTAAAGAAAATGGAAAGAGAGTTGATTAGTCTCAAAAGTAAAATTGGTATTTGTGAAGAAACCGTCAAAAATCGAGAGGTTCAATATGACCAACTAGTTGATTTAAATGTGTCTTGCAACAACAGCAGCAAAATAAAAGATGAATTATTGGCAACAAGTAAGGCTCTCGTAGAAAGACACAAATCTGCAGCTCGATCTGATATAATTAAAGTTGAGTTGAAGGATAACCAAATTAAGGAAATGGATGCCCAACTTAAGGAAAAAGATAAAGTTATATCGGCACAGAGTTCGAAAATTGAAACTTTAATTACAACGATCACAAAA
Source organism: Drosophila falleni (assembly GCA_035045575.1). Classification (NCBI taxonomy): domain Eukaryota; kingdom Metazoa; phylum Arthropoda; class Insecta; order Diptera; family Drosophilidae; genus Drosophila; species Drosophila falleni. The sequence continues at coordinate 1,093,962 of JAWNOV010000181.1, read as the reverse complement.
CAAACTGATGAAATATCTGAATTCAAAACACAGCTCAACGACTGTCAATCGTCAAATTGTTATGGCAAATCAACGGATGTTCATGTAATAAGAGTACCCGGATCTGAACCGTTTCCAGTATTCTGTGATTCCAATCTGGCCGATCCGGGATGGACAGTAATTCAACGGCGACGTGATGGTTCTGTAACGTTTAATCGCAATTGGACTGATTATACATTGGGATTTGGTGATTTACGTGGAGAATTTTTTATTGGATTGGAGAAACTATACTTGCTGACACAATCGCAGCATCATGAACTCTATATATTTCTACAGGGATTTAATGAGGATAGTAGATATGCACGTTACGATCACTTTTTGATTGCCAACGAGACTGAGGCTTATAAAATATTATCGTTAGGCCATTACAAAGGTACGGCAGGAGATGCCTTTGCATCCCAAAAGGATATGAAATTCTCAACGCCCGATCGGGACAATGATCAAAGTCCTGGTAATTGCGCAAAAGAATTTCGAGCTGGTTGGTGGTACAGAAAGTGTTATTACTGGTAAATATTTAGAGATAATAATGCAATTTTATTTAAATTTAATGTTCTTTTTTTTTAGCAATTTGAATGGACAATATTATAATGGCAGAACAACAAATCAGTATGGAATAAACTGGTTTTCATGGCATAAAAATTCACTACAATTTGTACAAATGATGATAAGACCTAAGCCACACTAATGCATTGAATTAAACATATTTTTTAAAAATGCTTTAATAATTTACATAATATATTGTTGCAACACAAATGTAATTTTTGGGGGCAAACAAAAGTTGCAACACAACAAAAAGATGAGTGGGGAACTCGACTAGACAAAAAACCCATTAAAAGAGACTTAAACTCTGTCTACCGTCATGTTGGGGGCGTTGGGGCAACTGATGCTTTTGCCACGTTTTAATTTGCACAAACATTTATTAAATTTTAAAATCTAATTTGAATTTTCACGCCACACAGCGGAGTCTCTATCTCAGCGAGACGATAACAAAGGGGTTACATTGCAAACTAAGCCAAGTGTAACATACAAAACAAGTATGAAGGATATGCAGAAGAATGAACGACTAAAAAATACCCCGCAACAATTTGTAGATAAATTAAATAAAATTATTTTGTTAACAATAAAAGCTTGCTTTTAAATTTGGCAGTTTGTTTTTTTTAACGTGCCAAAACTTACAAAACGTGTATACCCTACGTTTTTTACACTTTTGTACAGGCAATGTCAAAAAAAGACGACATCCAAGCGTAGTGAGAACGACAACAACAACAAAAGAAAAAACAACTAACGACAATGTGAAGGAGTCAACGGCAACAGGATGGAACCAAAAGCAACAGCATGGAATTGATTATTGAGCGAGTGTGTTGGGAGTTGTTGTCGTTGCAAAGACCAATGAACGGAGTGAGACAAGAGATAGAAAATGGGAACGCGCCACTCGAGGCTTAGATATACCATATATGTATCTGTGTCTGGGTGTGTGCATATGTGGCAGGTTCAGTGTTGCGAGTCTAGGCAGACGCAAAAGTTATGACACATTGGTATGCAGTTAATATTCAAGGCCTTTACCGCCTCGCATGTTGCATGTTGCATATTGCATATTGCATTTTCCATGCTTCATGTTGCATTTCTGTTGACAGCGGCATAGTAAAAATTGCAACTGCAAGTTGCATGCATAAATAGCCAAATGCCACATAGAACGATACCATAGCCAATCCTGACTACCAGGCTTTGCTTTGGTCCTTCAATTGATTTAGCGTTCAATATACATTTGAAATACCAAATATCAGCCTGTTATCAAACAGGAATTTGTTTAGACATTTCTTTCGGTCCGATTCTCCTCTATTGCTGCATACTTTGTAGGATTGTGTGGTTAGTGGACCATTTACAACTACAAATTATACATTTTCTGCATCAGAAATTGACAAAATTTTCTGAAATTTTTGAAGTATCCGCAAATGAAATAAATATTAAAAAATTTGAAAAAGGGTCAAAAAGATTGATATTAGCTTGTGGTAAAAAGTTAACATTTACAAATTAAATTTAAATAAATTTTATTGCGAAATGTATTTTGAAGGCATACAGTCAACATTTACCCGGCGGAGCTAAGTATGTGTTTTGCTACACCTTTATTTTAAAAAAGTATAGTTTATTGATTCACATGAATAAAGACCTAAAATACCTACAAAATGTCACAATGAATCGCATCGTTATCATTTTATCAATTTCTTGCATTTCTCCTGAATGTCAACAAAGAAGATGATAGAGCAATGCTATTTGACGCACTCACATTATCGTTACCGACTTTTATTGATGCTGTCATTTTATGGGGAGCTAAAACATAAATTTACAGTAGAGCAGCTGCAACATTACACTGCGCATAGGAGTACAACATGCAACACGCAACAACTATAAAGTTTTGCAGCTGACAATGAACATGAAAACCATTGGGCATGACGGCAAAGAAATTGACAATTTGGCATGTGACACATACTGTAACACACACCCTCACTAAAATATAGACAGTCATATCAGCATTTTATTATCTTTGTACAGATGTCAATTAAAACTAAAGCATTGAAAACTGTCCAGCACTGGCTGACTACCATAAAATTCTTCTCATTTTTTTTATTTTTCTTTTGGGCAGTGTAACATGAAAAATTAGTCATGCGCGATTTTGTTGTTTGGGTCTGACGACCCTTTGGGTTGCCCCTTTCAATTAATTTTAGCGCATATGGACAAACAACAAAAACAAAAGAAATAACATCAGCTAACTGTGTTCACTGAATTCAATTAACCGCAATTTTGCATAGTGCTGGAAATACAATGGACACGCGTTGTGGCAACTCTGGCAGTTTGGTATGCTTCTGAGCTTATCTCACGAACAACAAATGCAATTATTGTCCACGAAAAAACAAAATACAAGCAAAAAAAATACTGGCAAACACTCACCCACAATAATAAAAAAAATAGAGTATAAAAATAATTAAAAAACAAATTTTTTTTGTTACGTTAAGCTGTAAACTTTGTGCCAACTAACTGCGTGTATTTATAATTGCTGCACTTTTGTTGATCTCTGTAATTTGTCACGTGTAATTGCATTTATGTCTCGACTCTGGCCTCTGATTTTGTTGACTTTTGTTGTGTAATTGTGTAAAGCAATTAAACATTGTTCGACACTAGAGAACAACAACACAATACAATGCAGCTCGATGACCTCAATTGAATTTTACTCATAATTTGCCATCACATGAAAACTGGTCAGTTTAAATAATTTTATTTAAAATAAAGTTTAAAGCAATGCTATTATAACAATTGAAATTCAACTAGTAACTTTTGAACTGAAAAATTTTAAATGCAACATACAAATTGGTCTGCTACATAAATTTAAAAATAAAAGACTTTAATATTTGGCTATTAGTAAAACTTGTTTAACCCAAAGAAATTTACTTTATAATATAAAGTTAATATGGTGCATTAATCTAGAAAAAGTATTTTTTCTAAAGCGTCTAACAAGTTTTCAGTCCACATTGTGGTTGTTTCCTTTTTTTTTTAGCTCGATGGGTACTCATTCCGCTTATCACTTGACTCGTAACTTCCCCGTGACAGGTCACACTTTTAACATCGCCCACATCAGAGTTGGCCACAGCAAACTGCTGACCACATGCCTCTCTCAACAGACGAACGGACGGACGTAGTTGCTCCCGGCTGCGGGTTGAATGACCAACGTTAACTTAATAGAAGTTGACACATGTCGCCACGCATGCAAAATGTATTCATCCAACCGCATCACAGCGGCATTGACCGCTCCACACCCACCCACATACACATACACTCACACAAACACACACAACCACACCTCCAAGCCATGCAAGTACTACATACACGGGTACGTTGAGCACATATACAGCAAAGGCCATACAAGTAGATTAATAAATATCAGCTGTTTTATACAAATATTTAGTTATTTGTTGACAATTTGTTGGTTTCTGAATGATTAATCTTTTTCACGCATTTTTAAAAATCATATAAATTATGAAAACCATTAAAGTAAAATTTGTTACTAATTTTTTAAATACTTGCGCATCTAAATATATAAAATTGTTAATTGGGCTAAGCGTTTAATTTATTTTAAATTGGAAATTTGCAGCAAGTTTGAAGGTTTACTTTTATATTCTTAGCCTTTTACATTAACTTAAATTGGATGCACATATCAAAATGTGATTATTAATTAATTTCACCTTTTAGAGGTTAGTAGATCACTGCAATATATTTTATTTGTGTATTTTTATTTTCAAAAATATTTATTCATTTCATTAGCCATAATTTTCTTTTAGACACTAAAAAATTTTCTGCTCTCTTATTTTGTCTGTGCGTCTAATTCGTGCTATTCGCATGGCCAGGACTGTATTTCAGTCAGTTCTCTTCTACTGACAACGCACTTGATTTCAATAAGCATGTTGTGCGTGCATGTCTAGGCCTATATAAAGACAGACAGCGAGAGAGAGAGAGTGTCCCCATGGCTGCCAATTAACTTGGCCGTTGGCTGGTTGCCTGATTTCAATTCGTTTTAATAACGCAAAAAATATACAAAAAAAAAAACAAAGCGAAAAAAGGGAATGAATACTCAAATATAAATATACGCAGTATATTTCCGGCCATGACTGCTGCCACCGTCGGTTGTCAATTTGGTTTTTTTTTTCTTTCTTTCAAAAGTCACCCCTCAAACTGGCTTTGAACTTTCCGGTGAAACGTAGCATGAAATTTGTTTGTTTACAATTGCCAAACTCCGTTCCCTTCACCACCTTTTCACTGTCAAAAAACAGTTCTTGTTATTATTGCTGTTGTTATCAAATGCCGGAAATTATTGTACGCTTTGTCATCGTTTTTCTCATCGAAAACATCACAATCGCAATCGCAATCGCAGTGCAACTTGTGTGTAAATCCTGTTTATATATATATCAACATAAAACATGTTTTTTGGGGATGCCGATTTCATGCATCGTTGACAATTATTGAGCACACTGTGCAACAACAACAAATTTACTGGTTCAGAATGGCTAAAACAATCATTGCCAGCTGCAAAGGAAAATTATTGTCCTAAATCAAAGGACTAAATAAAGTAAGTCATCATAGAGTGGATGGTCCAGTTACTAGGACTCTAAGCACCCCTAATGTATTAGATTTAATATTATATATTCTTCCTTATTTTGTAAATAAAATAAACAAATCATCATTATAAGGCAATGAATGTAAGTACTTTTAGATCGATTAACATTTATTGAAGAGTCTTATTAATATTGTGTGAAGATCTTTATTACAGCAATAGTATTTTATAAACAGTTTTACCTTCTGTCAAAAACGAACTACTATTTATAATAATGGCACGCTATTTAGACCCCGTACTTAAAAAAAGAACGTAAAATGTGTAGAAATTAATATCTTTAATAAAATTAAAGGGGACAATGTTTATTTAAGATAATCAAATATTAGACTGTATGTTAATACAAAAATGTTACAAATTTATAGTTTCTAGTGGCATGATATTTGATTAATAATTTAACACAGTAGGAAATGAGGTCGAAATGCTCTATATACAATGTTCACACTGTTCAAAAGTGCAATAAAAAAGTCCCATAAATAAAATGAGCCGCATTGCATTAATGGCAGTTGCAGTTGCTGCATAAAGCTGCCACGGCCAATGCACTCGAGAAATATGAAAAAGGGGCGGAGCAGGGAGCACTTCTTTGAGGGGTTTAGGGGATGGCAACGCCGCCGCCAAACAATGTGGCACAAAATAAAAATATAATATAAAGAAAAGAAAAAAAGGAGAATAAATGCCACTTCAGTTGCATTCTGTTTGGCTGGGCAAAAATTATATTACAACAATGTGTATAAATTGTGATTTCCATGCCGCATGCAGCATTCAAGTGGCAACTGCAGACTGCAGTCGACGCTTAATGGAGTCAGTGTGTGAAGACCCTGTCTGTGTGTGTGTGTGTGTGTGTGTGTGTGTGTGTGTGTGTGTGTGTGTGTGTGTGTGTGTGTGTGTGTGTGTGTGTGTGTGTAACCTTCTCCCCCCCCCCCCCCCCCTTCGTGAATCGTCTTGCGCACGCTCTGCTACTTGCTGACTGACTAACTGACTGACTGACACGGCAGTGTGTCAAGTCAGGACTTGTTGGGTGATGGGCAAAAAAAAAAAAAAAAATAGAAGGGAAAAATGCGTGTCCTCGCTTGGTTGATTTTAACACGCAGTCAACAACAGTGCCTGTTGTATGCATACACCCAGCCAACAATGTAATCAAAGTAGGTGCCCAACTGTTCATTTCTAGCACAAAACTTAATATACTGCTAAATGGCATTAAATGAGAGGGTGACTGAGACCAAAGGGTGACACAACGAGGAGGACTGTACAACATATTTGATAAGCTCAAGGAGCGTAAACACCTCAACATACTTTCCTCATACTTTGTCACGTGCGTGCCTCGGAGTAGCTAATAAAGTTGGACAGTTTAAGACGCTGCTGGATGGTTAGCTAGCAATTAAGCCATAGAAGGACCTAAAAAATGTATATATGGAACAGTTACTGCAGGAAAAGTTCAGCTTACAGTTGCTGTGTCAACAAGTGAAGCATGGCAACAGCGCACTTTGCACTAATCGAACTTTATGCGCTGCTCTTTGGCCGTAAGTTCTATGAACTTTTCACGTACTTTTGCTTTGCTTCGCTTTACTTTACTTTCGGTTGTTGTTGTTGACGCAAGTCCGGCAATAAATTAGAAACCTTTAAAGTGAAACCCAATGTGGTCCAAGTTTTGTAGTTTCCGTATCGAAATTATTTACTCGAATACTTAGTTGAGGTTTTTATTGAAAGTAAACAATTATCGAACGATAGTTTATAATCATGAACACAATTATTAATAGCTTTATTAAAGGTTAATTATACTTGGTTTATCAACTCTTTATTTTAAAGTACAAATAATTCTTTATATCTTTAATATTTTTGTTCAGAAGTGCAATGCAATACAGTGCACAGAAATTTTTCATCTTCTCTTATTTATTGATTTCTTTAAAGTTATTCTCTTTTTAATTTTTCATACACTGTTGCCACTTTTCTTTCGCCACTGTTGCCGCACTTCAATTGACACCATTGGTCACGTTTCAGCTGATGACAATTAAGCGCAAATGCTTATGAAGTGCAGCCAGCAGGGAATTACTGCTCATTCAATATCTCAATTAATCTGACAGTTATAACAATGCTGTTAATTATCATGATTTATGTATGCATTTCAATTGTACCGACATGTTATTTCAAGCTGTTGTCTAAACAGAAAATATGCTAAACGAGCCCAAAAACGAGGCTAATTTAATGTTAAACAATTCTCCCACGCTAAATGCCACAAAATGCATACACACCGCATTTATAGTAATCTCCATTTTTGTACATATACATGTATATGTATTGTAAGCTAAACAATCAGTTGGAATCAGTGTGAAGTGCAGCAATCAAATACAGCAAACTGCAACAAATGTCGCTTAACTAACAACAATTTGAGATGGACTACAATGTAAGTGGCTTTTGTGTAAGCTCATTAAAATGATTACACCCAAATGCGCATTGCCACGCCCCCAAAATGAAACACACCCCCTACACACACATATGCACACAAACACATGTACACACACACGCATACACACTATTTTGTCGCTCATTGTTGTTGCATGCAATTTTCGCAACAAATTCCAACTAAAAAAAGTGGGAAGACCCCAACTTAGTCCCCCTCTGTCGTCCAACTCTTGTCTGTATGTTATTGTTGAAGTTGTTTAGCTATGCATTAGATTTGTTTCCACTTTTATTCACTTTTTTGCTAGCTATATATTTTCCTTGACGCTGTTGCTGGCAGCTCTTTTGTTGCTTGTCTTCCATTTTTAAGCCATGCCACGCCTTTTTTACGTGGAAGCTTATTTCGTCATTGTTGCTGCCTGCACAATAACAACAACTATGTTGCGCTCACAATGGGCACATGTTGCTACAACTTTCATTGTCAGTGTCATTGTTGCCGTAATGCTGCAACTATGAATGTATATGGCCTTGTGTGTGTGTGTGTGTGTGTGTAAGTGAGTCATCTGTGGCTCATTTTATTGCAGCGTTGCATAAAAAATTGACCATTGAACTGGTAAGAGAATTTTCTGTGCATGACTGCTTGGTGGCTGCCTGAATTTGTGGCATGCTGCATAGATATGCAAAAATTACAACGTTGCCAATTTTCACTAAGACTTTTATTCGACATTTTAATACTTTTTCAACAACAACAAAAAAACTAAATATATACAGAAGATATTCCTAAAGCATATATTCAACAAAGAAATAGGCGCTGTTGTTAAACTTCGTTAACATTTTTTAATATATATAAATATTTGTAGTTTACAGCAATGGTACTTTCTAATTTATTAAACTTTTTATAATAATTATTAGTTTCACTACATATAAGATACGCCATCATAAAATATATTCTCATTAAATATTCGTTTAACTTATCGTCGCAATGAAATTCGAGTTTTCAAAACCTCTCTTCTCATCGCGAAATATGACAACGCTGCTTATAACAAGCGTTGTCAAATTTCGCGCGATAAACAATTTTTTAAGTCGTACAACTGTAAAGTAAGCCACAAACTGTCACTTAAAAACCCCATAACAATTTGACAAGCTAAGGCCACTTGGAGCAAGACGAAGAACTCGAATTATTAGCGAACACTCAGAGACAGTCATAACTCAAGTGTCAAAACAGAAGTGAAATGTTATCAAACAATTTCAAGGTTGACTTGGACTTGCCTTGGGGAACAACGAAGCCTTCAACTTCAGTCAATGCACGCCAAATAAATCATAAGCCGAAATTTCTTTATATTTTTTGTCTTCTTCATTGAGAAGGTCTGCAGTTCTTTTACAATAAGAGCGTAAATTTTTCACTTGCGAAAAGACGTTTTGTTATTTTATAGGGAGAGAGGTCGGTAGTAAATTTTCGTAGACTTACCTTCGCGCACATTCTCGTAGGCATCCTCAACATGTGACTCCTTATAGATAATGGAGTGAAAATCAAGTTCGTCCTGTGCGGCGGCTTTCTCATCCACCTGGTCGATGATGCCATCCGTTGTCGGTGTGAGCATTGTCGTGGACTCTGGTAACATTGGGAATGTTGTTGATGTCGTCGATGTGGTTTCAGCATTTTTATTTATGTAATTTTCGGTCCTATTATCAATGGCAGTTTTGTTGTTGTTATTGTAAATGTTGTTGTTGTTGTGACTGCTGTTGTCTGGTGTATTTTTTGTGGTGCTCCTTCGAGTTGTCGACCCCGTTGTCGTCGAGGACGATGTTGTTGCTGTGGCGGTGGTCGTCGTGCGATTTGTGGGAAAATAATGTTTGGCATGTTCAACATAATAGGCATCACGTTCCGTTATAATTTTACCCTCGAATACCCCATTGTGTATGGAACCAAATACATAACTATTACGATCCCCTATCACATCGCCCTCATAAATGTGATCAGTGGACACATCAATGGGGCCGTTGCTATCATAAAACTAAAAACCAAATAAAAAATGTATATTTATTAATATTTGTTTAGTTAAATGTATTGAAAGATTGTTAATACTCACGTCTAACTTATCACTAAATGTATTTAAATCACGTTTTAATCTAAGATGGAAGTCTCTTCCATGTGCTGCAAACTTTAAATGTACAAAATGATCTTTGGTCACCGATCGTCGCGCTCTATTGTGACTAGCTCTAATGTGCTCATGATCATAGTTGAGTGTTTCATAGTGGGATATGTATTCGTTGAGTCGCTCACGGCCTGTAAAAGAGAGAAATAAAAATCAGTTTTTAGTTGGGGAGTTTTATTATTTGGTATCAATAAAATTCTTAATAATCATATATTTTACGAAATAATTGAGTTTAATAATAGAAACCAGATCAGATTCATTTAAGATGTATACATTTTTGGATTATATACATATAAGATTGAAATCTATAATTAAAATCAAAGTACTTTTTCAATATTAAAAAATAACCAACGAACCAAATAGTTGTTTTTTTTTTTCATTTTATATTATTTTTGCTTTTTTCTTTTTGTCCCATTTTATTTATGTTATATTTAGTCACAGTTTCAAAAATATTTCTACAAGGCGAGTTTATTATAATATCAGAGGCACCCCTATTTTCTATGTTTAATGACTCAGTTTCTGATTATAATAATTAATCATAACATTTTATTTATTGATTTAACTTTAACTTAACTTAAAACACTCGACAAGACAAAATTATAAATGAATAATTAAGTGATAGATAAAGCTGATTTTGTAGTTTGCTTAATGCAATTTTAATTTTCTATTTCCATTTCTAATCACATACTAATAGCAAAAATTAAATCTCACTTAAACTCACTTTATTTAAACCTATAATTATCATTTTATGTAAATTATTCTAGATTTTAGATAGTCATATAATGCATGCCTGGACTTGTCACACATCTTATGCTCTACATGTGGAAAATTGTTAGTAGTTGTTGCCACAAAATTGCATAGAACACTCCATTAGGCAATCGGACACGCCCACACTTAGGCTAGGCAAGTAGGCAACAATCAAAATTCACACAAGTAATGCATTTATGCATTTATCTGTGTGTATGAGTGTGTGTGTGTGTGTGTGTGTGTAAATGCATTAAAAATGTTGCACAAGTTGCTGGCAAAGGAGAATTGCATGTGGCTTGCCATTTCTCGTTTGGTTTCCAGTCCATCTGCCAAAATAAATATGTTTGTGTCGAGGGAAAACTCCACTTTGCCACTTTAACACACTTGCACTTCAAGTTCGACAGGGTACGCCCACCACATAAGAAGTGCTGAAGCGACACTGAGCAGCTGGAAAAGTAAATGCATTACAAGAAAATGCATTGCATACACAGAGGCGCCAGGGCCGGATCGAGGGCGAGGACAAGGTTGGGCTGCCATTGGACGTTGGCCCACTTTACAGGCATTAAATGCTATGAAACGTTAAAAGTATTTTGCGAATCAGTAAACAGAAACTCAAATAGCATTGATATACAGCAACGTTGTTGTTGTTGTTGTCGTTGTTGTATGGTCAATATTGGGCCTGCACTTTTCCCCGATACCCGCTGGTGATTGCCGTGCATTTTTCATTTGTTAAGGTGGGGCAAAAGGAATCAATAGGTGATCAGGTCGACGTTGCATTTCAATTTCCGGCCTTCAATTAATTTGAAATTGCGGCTAGCCGATTTGAGTCCAATTGTGGAATTGGTTTTCGAAGATTTATCGTTCAATACGGATGTTTGTTTTGTGGTTTTTATAGACCAATCAGACATCCATTCTCTTGATGATACATGCACAATGAAGAGCATAAGAAAAATGCCTGGCAAATTAGCTTCGGTATATATATAAAATATATATATAATATATATATATATATAAAATATATATATAATATATATATATATATAAAAATTCATTTAATATACATTCTGTGGTTGCAAATATTTATAAATTTAAATGATAATTATTTACTTATTATATACTTATTGAATTTTATTCAGCAAACGCAAGGGAAATCAACAGCTTATATCTACCAGCCACTTCAGTTAATATCAATTTCAAAATGCTGCACACACTCTAATGACAAATAAATTAAACGACGAACAAGAAATTTAAAATTAATTATATACAGGCCACAGAAGTGAAAACCAACCGAAAATCTCCCAAAAAAAAAATATATAAAGTTTGGCAGATTTTCGGAGGGATATAATGATTTTTAATGGTGTAGAGTATTTTTGCCAAAATTATCGGCCCAAACCTACTAAAATGACAAGTAAAAGAAACTATAGAAATAAATCCCAAAGTCACAAATATTTTCAGCAAACCAAACAGACGCGCCACAGTGCCTAAAAAGAGAAACAACCACAGAAAATTATCGACAAGGATTAGCAAAGTAAATACAGATGAAAAATTTACACAAACCAACAGCTAGAAAACTTAGTGAGAGAGCAGACCAGAAATTCTATAGGAAAACTCATCAAAGGAAAGAGCAGCATCAACAGCAAAAACTACAACAAACTGCTCATCAAGCCAAAAAGTTTCGGAATATTCAAAATGAAACCAAAACTAAGAGAAAAAGGAAGAGCAGAAGGTTAATTGCGTTCAAAAAACCACAAAAATCGATAGTAAAATGGAAATAAAGTCAGAATGGCTGCGGTCTACAACACAAATATACATAATATACAACTACAGTTACAGATACAGATACAACCACAGTTATAGATACACAGTCTGTCTGTAAAAAATGCAGGAGTGTATGGAATGCATACATTCGCCGTGACTGAGGAATTTTAATTACTTAAAATGCGTCAAAATAATGAAAAATACGCAGAAAGCTTAAAAAATACTTTACACACTGAACAAAAAAATAACAAAACGAACGAACGTGAAATGTGAAAATATTAAAACAAACTGTAAAAGGTTTTAAAATGGGTAATTAAACTGAATGCTCAAGCAAACATTACCACTTTTTATTTTACTATGTACACTTAGAACTCGGACTCACAGGATGATTGGTAGAGAAAAATAGGAGAAAGCAAGCCGAGGTCACTTTAGTAGTTGACCTAAAAAATGTACAAAACTTAAACAAAAAAAAGGAGACAAATAGCTTCAGCGAACTGGTGTATTGTATATATATTTAGCTATATAAGAAAAGGTATTTTCCCTGTGTAGGAGTATAAACTGTATTTTAAGCGACAGCTTAAAACAAAAGCTATCGTTCAATGAGCGAATGCAGAGGATAAGTTAAGGAGCTGCACAAGCTTTTTCTAAGTGGTTGAAGGTTGCAAACTAAAATAATAGAGCCAAATGGGATACATTTTCCATTGAAACAATGCTAAGTATAATAGAAAATAGTAACAGAGATTAAAACAATTTAACGAGCAGAACACAGGTAAAGAATTGAAGCTGAAATTTGAAATTTTAAATTCTTGTTTACAGTTTAATAGATTATTCTCACTAGCCGAGAGTACCTGCCTCTGAAATGCCTTTTACTAAACTTTTATTTTATCAATCGGTCATCTTGGATTTTTCGTATATGTAGTAAAATTGATGTATGAAATTGAAATTTCATTATTCCTGCAATTTTCTAACATTAAATAAATAGAAATGCAATCTATTTTGTAAACGCTTAATAAAGTCTATAATACCATGCTTAAAGACCAGCAAATAACTAGTAAATAGCAAAAGTGAAACCATTTTGCAACACTGTACAATTGGAAACACTGGAGCTGTTGCCACAACAAATATCTTAGTACAGTTGTTGTGGGCCTGCAATTGAGGTCTCGGCCTGTTGCTTATTTCCTCAGCGAATTGGCCCATTTGAGCTTGAGACCAGCTGCACATTTGGCCCACATAAGAAACAAGCTTAAAAACGACTTTCGCTATTTTCTGTTGTGGAGTAAAAAAAAAAATTGAATATGGCAAAACGTTTGACCAACATTGGGCCAAGAAAATGAAAAACAACTGCAATTGCCCGACAATTGCCCGACTTTTATAGCAAACAACTTTTCTTTTTTTTCTCTCTCACTTTATGTTCCACTCTCTATCTATCTCTCATTTTCATTTTGTTTGGCAGGTTTTTCCTCATCGATATCACAGAGAGAAACTATTATAAAGAAACTGGTTTCTAGTTTGTCTCGAAGAGCTTCGAGAGTACTTCTAGAGATGGAAAAACTACTTCTAGTGGCGTCTGTCTCTTTGAGTTAAAATTAGTCGCTTTGGGCGCCGGCTGCTGAACACTAGATTGAAAAATGTTCAATCAGTTGCCGCCGCCACCCACTAAAAAAAAGGGAATCTAAAATGTGGGGAAAAACACAATTTCAGTTGTGTTTTGCCCACCACTATGTATGGTAGTCTGTATGTGTGAATGTGTGATTCTCTCCTCTCTTAAATTCCATTAACCCAAAAATTTTCGGTGTCTTTGCTCCCATCGATCCACGTCGTTTTGTGTCAGCCAAACGAGCGTTTAATGCTATCAACTGTAGAGACCCAACGTGTAGTCAAACCATCTCCCTTCACATTCAGCGTTTATTCATTTTTAACTGCATGTGTCATACACTCAAACCCGTCGGATCTCTTCCCAAAGATACATACTCAAACGATGATTCAATTTGGTTGCAGTAGCTCGCACAAAATGGGCTTAAATGCGCTCAAGTTGAATATTTTAAGCTTTTGGTCAGCGTTTTGGGTGGTTATATGCTCATTTTGATTGATAGGCTTAAGGCTGTCAGTCGGCCTGTGTGTGTGTATATATATATATGTATATGTGTGTGTGTGTGTGTGTGTGTGTGTGTGTGTGTGTGTGTGTGTGTGTGTGTCTGTGTCTGTGTATGCAGTACGGTTAAGCTGATTCGTTTTTGAGACTGTTGCCTGTTTTCTCGTTGCAATTTTCCAGGAAGCCACGTTTTAGATAAGACTTTTCATACCCTGCGTCCGGCTGCATTAAGATTCCTTTTTGGTTCAGTTTGAAGTTGATGGATGATGCGGGCATTAGGATTAAACTGTAGAATTCGTCAGGCTACTGGGTTATTGCCTGCTTTTTGCAAATTGTACTTGTATATAAACCGTTTGTTGCTATTCAATTTTGGATGTGTTTCTAATACGCTTACCAATTTCGAGATTGGTACTCACAATAATTCTTGGAGAACATAAATTGTAGAAAGGAAAGCTATTTGAAGAAACGTAACTGAGCTTCTTTTTCGGGTGTGAGTGAAGTTATCGATTAAGAAATCATTCATGAAAATTTTGAAGCAATCAAAAAGTTTTTATGCTATATGAGTACTAAGGGAATATATTCACTTTATGTATCAAATTTAGCTTAAATTAAAAATAGGATATTCAATATGCATGAAGTGCACTTGTAAGTATCTAGGAATTTTATTAATTAAATTTTCTGATTGATTTGCAACCTAAGCATACTACATTGCAATTTCATAAATTTTATAAATGTTGCCTGATCTAGATAAACGATTCCCATATGAAAACTATCTGCAATGCTGACTTAAAAATAAATAAAACAACTACAGGTGCATTATAGTTTCTGCATTTGCCTGCAAAACTTCCGCCACAGTTATGTTTTTTTTTTTAAGGAGATAGATTTTTCTTCATTTTGTTGCAATTTCAGAGAATCGTATAAGATGTACGTCACAGCAGCTGACAGGTCCCAACGCAAACACAGGACATCTCGTCCCGCAGGAGAAGCCATCTCCAACTTTAAGTAAAATTGTGGGCAGCATGTCAAGGAGCAAGAGTGAGTATGAGGGTGAAGGTCGGAGAATGACCGCAGTAGCAGTGAAGTCAGCAGAGTAGCGTTGCATCTGCGCACGAAACCGCACGAAAGGTTGTCAAATAAAATCCAAGAAAAGTGCAATAAATCACGTAGCACTTTTTATCAGCGTAAAGTAAAAGTTTAAACAGTTTTAAAAGCAAAGAAAAAAATAGCAGCAACAGTCAAAAAAGAAGACACTTTAAGGTAATGAAAAACAACAACAGTAAATTGAATATAAACATTGATTCCCTGTGCAGACAATTTCCAAAAGCATAAATGCTGCAGAAGAACTTTTAAAATGATATTGGAAAAATTGATATTTAAAAAAAATTTTAGCCGTTCGCCTGGCTTATAATTTTCTCCCTATTCATTGTGTGTGTTTTATATTTTCATTTTCCATTTGAATTGCGGTTTATTTTCAATTTCGCTTTTGAGATACGCAGCGACTTAACTTTTCCTTTTTGTATTTTCGTATTTACGTGTTATTTTTCTTATTTTGTTGGCGAGAAAACAGGCAATCAGTTGAAAAATTTCCTTGAAGTTTAGCGTTTGAGTTCCGGGGGCGCTCCGTTGAATGAAAATGAATGAATTGATTGCTGCGTTTTCTCTGCAGTCCTATATTATTTTTCTGTTTTTTTTTCGCTTCAACTTGAGGCGATTTACATGTAAATTGATGGGACTGCCGACCTTACGCACGTGCCCAATAATTGGAGTGCTTTATTGGAAAGCACACAATGGGATTCGAGTATGGAGCGAGGACGGCTAAAGCAAAGTGAAAACTTTTAAATAAATTCGGTGAACAGCCAATCTGTGATTTATTATAAACGGTTCACAAGATCGTTTTTTTTTTTGTTTTTTCTTAATTTTCACCAACGAAAGGTTAATCAATATTTAGACTTTAAGATTAAACAATTGGTTTTATGGTTGTTTTAAAGACTCTATAAAATTTCAGTTTACATTAAAATATTTAACATATACTTGCTTATGTTACAAATCTTATATTTCTAAATTAAATTTGAAACATTTCAATTTAGAGTCAAATATCAAACAGAAAATTCTACACAGATAATATCAAACGAAATTCTGATTCAAGTATAATAAAAGAACCAGGCAAAATGTTTCATGCAAAACTTCAAAACAATAAAAAAAAAATTACAGTGCAACAGATTTTTGTTGAGAAATTTTCAGTTTTTAATATGCCCTTGCTCGAAACTAGAAAACTGTGTGCGGCAAAATTACATGTTGACATTGTTTGCACATCAGAGTGCTGCATAAAAAGTTCACAGTCACAATAGAAACACACACACACACCCACACTGAAAGGTAACAACAAGGATGTGTGTGTGTGTGTTTGGAGTGCATAATTTGAAAAACCTCTTGAAAAGCGAAAAGCAAGCAAATTGCAGTCACCAAGGACCAAAGAAGTAAAGCGACTGACAAAGAATATATATATATATACATGTACTTATTGTATGTTGTTGGCTTCTTTTTTATACACATTTTTCCACTTTCGCAAGCATGCTTTCATCCTCATCATATACTTGCACTGATTTAACTTTTATTTTCGCTTTTTGTGCATAATTTTTCGTTGAGCGGATGTTGGTGGAGCCGAATGAATGCAGGCGGATTTGTTGGCCAGGCCAAAGCGCATTAAGTCTTTAGCTTAAAGGCAACAGCAACAATACAAGCAGACAAACAAACAAACAAACAAACAGGCTGCTGTAATAGCAGCAATTACAACAGCAATAGCATTGCATACACATAGGCGCCCACATGGCACATACATACATATATGTATAAATATACACACATTTACACATACTCAAACAGTTGCAGTCTTCCCATTCTTAGCACAAAGACAAAGGCACATTAGCAGCTGCTGCTGCTGTTGTTGTTTGTTGTTGTTGTTGTTGTGCTGTTAGAGTTTGTTGTGGGCGTGTACCCAGCTCGCTTTTGGTATTCCGACAGGCCAACAGTCTTGAATGGCAACTGGGAGGCAGAGATTACCCCCAAACTAATGCAACATCAAATAGCCCCACATGTCCTGTTTCACTCTCTGTCTCTCTTTTTTCTCTCTCTATATCCCTCTCTGGCTCTATATATATATTTTGAGTTGCTTTTAGCCACCCAATTTGTACGCAGCTTAAACGTAAAACCCCATAGGAAACGTCTAAGCCGTTCTACCAAGTGACAGCAGGCCTGGGAGAACAATTTCAAACTCTGCGGCTCAGCGCAGTTGCTCTGCTTACTTGTACCTTTAAATTATTTAATTAACGTTATTTAAAATTTATAAAAATGTATAATAAATATTAAAACCCATTAGCTGACAAATTGACCAATTCTCAAATATCCCACATTAATTTTTATTTATATATTTAGATACACAATTTATGCAAGTGTAAAAAATCAGTTTACGAAAAAAATACATAGTGCAGATATATAAAAAAAATATACATAAATTTAAGGTTTCCAACTTTTCGCATTTATTACCATGTTTCATATAAATATTATAAAATGTTTGTTAGTTTGCGTTACTACTATAATTTTATGTAAATAATTACATATATTTTTCAACTTTTCAATTATTTTATTTTGCTTGATAAGCATTATGCATAGTATAATATGTTATGTATATTTATTTTCAGACGGATCAATATTTTAATATTTTTTAAACTGTCATATTATGCCTATATTTTGTTATTCTTAAGATATTCAAATTTTTTCCAATTCGGTTTTTTGGGCATGCTGATGTATATTTTTATTATAAAATATTTTCTGCAAATGCACAGAAAATATTTTAAGCGCATTGTCAGTGATTCATGAATATTCTTGAATAAAATGCCCCAGGAAATGACAACATACACTTAAACATACAATTACCACGTAGAGTAAATCAGCTTAAATGAAAATTAAAACAACAAAAGCAATAAAGCCACATGAAGGCTGCGACCAAAGAAAATGATGGAAAAATTTGTTAACTGAATTAAATTTTTTGTATATGTATATACTGACCACATTTGAATTTAAGTATAAATGAGTAATCCGTTGACGGAACTACCATAGCCCGACTCATACACATCGTCCTCCAACTGTGCACTTGTCAGCCAACATATTTCTGCTCTGTTGGTTGGCAACTATTTATGGCATTTGTCGTTTGGCGGGAAGCGGGCCAAATGGAGCTCCCTTCAAGTGGCACCCCGACAGTGTTTGAGACATGTTTATACTTGTTATTTTGACTGCTGCTGTTTCAGCCAAAAACTCATTTCGATAATGTGTTTTGCAGAGTTACAAACAACCCCAGCAGAGCTCGAAAGCCATATAACTAGACAAAAGTGAACTAGCGCAATGTTTTTTGCTGGTTACCGCATCAAATTTTTGTGATAACAAAATTATATATCTGGGCATCAAGACCTTTGCCAAAGTGCATAAAAAATGAGCATAGCAATCAGCAGATTATGTGGCGTATGTGTAATGAGTCACATCACAGGGCGTATGCGTAATAATTTTTTTGTATGCTCCCACAACACATCACGTATTATGCCCTCAACATTTAAAAGCATTTTTCGGTTAGCCTTGGTTTTGTTAATAAGCTGCTCAAGTGTTGCGTGCGTGGCATGCGAGGCGTTGAGTGTGTCAAATTGGAAATTGGATTGCCTGATGGAGTACAAAGTTTAAGAAGGAAGTGGAAGGAGAAATGGTGCCAGCATCCGTATTAGACGGCTGTCAGTAAATTTCCTGTGCAACAGACTGTGCGCGATTGGTGGGCGGTTGGTTAAGAGCATTTTACCATTAGCTCGCTGACTGTCAATTTGCATAAACATAGCTGAAGCTTCTACAAAGCTCAACTTGGCTGAATTTATTAACAACTGACACGAGTAGCAGCAGCCGCAGCAGTTTGCAGAACTTTTGAAAATTAAGAGAAAATTGTAGACCCCAAAAAGAAGCAGCCCTAATGAGGCAAGTTGGCAATATTTTTTGTTAAGGTTTCTGTTAATTAAAAATGTATTGATAGACTTTAAAAGTTGAGAGTTACTGTATGAAGCTCTACAAATATTTAAAAACTTTTATGTATATATATTTTTTTTTTTTT
Organism: Drosophila falleni; assembly: GCA_035045575.1. Classification (NCBI taxonomy): domain Eukaryota; kingdom Metazoa; phylum Arthropoda; class Insecta; order Diptera; family Drosophilidae; genus Drosophila; species Drosophila falleni. Next base: position 1,074,472 of record JAWNOV010000181.1, on the reverse strand, counting down.
TTTAAACCACATTCTAGGAACTATTCTAACAACTTTATCCAGCTCAGTGTTGCAACCATTTGTTTTCTAGCGCATTCTGGCCAATTGACTTTAAGCCAGCAAATAAGAATATCGATGCAAGTTCAATTGGTTCACTCCTAAATAATTACCATATTAAATTGTTAGAGTTTGAAAAACTTTACCCAGCTGTCCAGCTGTAATAATCAAGACAAAGTTGACCACATGCCCAAAAGGATGCATATCGAGAGATAACACCAAAGGGCACAACATCAGAGAGAGAGAGAGAGAGAGAGAGAAAGAGAGAGAGAAGGAGTCACTCACTGGTTGCATAAACCAGCCAATAATCCGACACGACACAGGCAAAATGTGCAAGCAAGTTGGCGACGATGTTCGGTAAGTTCAAAGCCAGAGCAAAGTAACTAAGAAGCGACACAAGACAGACAGCCAAGGGGCGAAAGTCTGAAGACAACAACTGCAAACAGCTAACAGCTAACAGCTAGAAGCTGGGCTAAGGCGCATCAAATCATGCAATAGAGAGAAAGAGAAAAGTTTGCCTTGTAATGCATTACAAGCAATTTCACTTGGCAGTGCCACAAGAACAACAACAACAACAGCAACAACAACAAAAACAAGAACAGCAACAGCTCAACTTAAGTTTAAAGCAAAGCGAGTCAAAGAAACTGAACAAACGCCACATCCATCAGAATATTCGCCAACTTACAGTGAACTAAATAACCCAAGAAAATGTTATCCCTTTCCCTGTGCTCCTTCCAGAAGGCATTCTGTATAGTGGGCGTTGCTTAACTAGGTCAACATGGGCGGCAGGAAGGCTTTCCATGTTATTGTTTAGCCAATTGCAATTGTTAAAGGTTCGTGCATATGGGGGAAAGGCCGTGGGGAACTCGGTTTTGGTCTCTACATGTTTATTATATTGAATTTATGTTGTGCTTTGTATGCAAGCGACGTTTCGGCAAACCAAACGACATCCACAGCAAACCAAACCCTCTCATACCCTATTCCAAAACAGAACCCTAAACCCCAATCCCGACCAGTTAACACAGTGAGTGATATGGAAATGGAAATGGCAGGCAACGGTTGTTTGCAATTGCAGTTTGCCTCTCCGCGCTTCCTTGTACTTGTATGTGTGTGGCTTTCATTGCGTGGTATGTGTGTGTGTGTGTGTGTGTGTATGTGGGTGTGTGTGTGTGACATATGTTTTGTCAACGCTTTTTGGGTCTCTCGCGTTTGGGTCACGAAATGGTATATGAAGAATGTATTATGTTTATTGACCGAGAATTTTCAATTTACATGAATATGAAAGAGAGATGTTAACAAGAAATGTGCTACAAATGAGCAGGCTGTTAATAACAGTATGATGTTATGTTATGTTAGACAGATGTTAGAAAAAGCGCGAGTTAAGCAAAATATTTATTTTTCAAAATATATTTCAAATCCTTGTTACTAAATGAATATTTATTAGTAAAAAAAGATGATTTTAAAAATATTCAGATAAACTATGGTGTAAAAAAATGCGAGAGAAAAAAAGAGCTAGAGACTTTAAATAAAAATATATATATTTGGCTGTTAGACTGTACTGTATTTTACTCAATAGTCAAACTAACCTCCCAACCCACCACCCAGCAATTCGAAATGTAATTTGAATTGCAGAAAGATGCCAATTAAAACGAATCGTATCAAAAAACTTAACCTAACTATCAGCAGAGTCAAACTCAAGAATGTGTTAAGCCGGCCTGTGTCCAGATAAAATGTGAAATTCCAACTGAAAATGCAAATACTTGTAGAGAAATGTTTATAGATCTGGTAAATCACAAGCAAATAAACGAAAATAACAGCATTTCATTGCATTTAGCAGGAATTTACTGAATTTATCTACCGAATAATTGACACGGCCTTAGTCTTGCCAAATTCAAAATGCAAAGTGCAGAAAGCAAAAAGCCCGAAAAGTAGTTGAAATGCAATATGTAAGTGTAGCTAAGAAAACTTGCAAAAACAAATATGCCAAGGATAACAAACAAAGGATGCCAAGATGTATGCAATGTTTGAGAAATGCCAAAGTTTAAATTGCAATTAACAGGAAGGAATCTCTCTCTCTCTCTCTCTCTCGCTCTCTCTTGTTTTCTTCTCTTCGAGGCATTTCTGCTACATATTTATATAATCTGCCTAACTTGAAACAATGTATATGTGTGTGAGTGTGTGCATATCTGTAATCAATATTTAATGAATTTCTATCCTGTCGTCCAAATGGCTGGACAGCAATTAAAAATTATTAGACATAATCAACATCCAAGCCATGACCATGCCAGTCTAAATTAGTGTTGAAATTTGTCTTCGTCTACGGGACAAATTAATTACATATTTGTGCCTTCGTCTTGATGTGGTGTTACAAATTTGAAATTTATATAAATTTCATATCTAAGACAATTGTTTAGCCAGCTTGTTGTTACATTTAAGCAAAGGACATGCAAGTATGCAATACGATATCAATTATAACGGCCGAAGGGCTCTTGAATCTAACACTGAAAATAGAAATGATAAAAGATTTTCTTTTCATTATAAGAAAACAATATATAATTGCAATTAGGATAAGACATTCAATTTATTTATATTTGGCAAATGTATCACGATACACAACTAAAGTATTATAAAGATAATATTTATAAAAATAAATGTCTTCTTTATAATTTTAAAAAGTATTTAACTGCTTGGATACAAATGCAATCAATTTCTTATCTCATTTTTCATTTTCAATCTCTTTCCATATTTAACCCCAATGTTTATATACACACCTCAGACAGTCGTAAAATGTTGCAAACAATAATGGCATGATAAAAAACACATTCAATCGAAATGATTATGTCGAAGCGGCGCCCACTCAAGCTTTGTCTGTTCATTCTACAAAACTGATCATATTTGTGACCCTAGCCAACGTGGCGTATGAGCAATTTTGTTGCGTCAGGATTAGCACATCATCAGCGAAGAATGCGACACACCAAAAATTCTATTTATGCAAAATGTATGCATATATATATATTTTTTTTTAAGTCCCTTCCCACAGAACCTTTTAACCTTTTTGTGTAAATACGGGTCATCTGTAGTTTGCCAGAAAACAAATGGGGAAGAACGAAGAAAAATACAAATAAAAAGGCGCACGAACAAGTAAAAGTAATCATAAATTGTTAACAAAGTACACGCCCTCTATGACATAGTCACAGAGGCACTCCCCACTGCCATTTCCCGGACAGCCCCTTTCCAGTTTTGAGCAAAATTTAAAGCCACTTTAGCCCTTTAGTCTGAAGCGTGTGATTTGGGTTTCTGGTTCGGTTTTCGGTTGTTGTCTCTACCCATGCACTTTGTTTATTTGCCGGGCTGTACCAACCGCAGTGTTTGGGGAGGGAAGCGCCTTTAGCTGCCCAAACAGACAGTTAGCGACCGCACACACACACGCGCACACAAATATAGTCACATACACACTAAGCCACACACATCTAAGCTGCGAGTTTAACTTATGGATTATGGGCGTGACCCATGCACAATGTGTGAGTGAGATACCAAAAAAAAAAAGAAAAAAAATTGTTGCCTACATTTGGGCGTTCGTTCAGAAAAACCCCGAAAGCAACTATTGCACAACATTAGCATCCATGTGTGTGTCTGCGTGTATTCGTTGGCTACTTTTCGAATTTTTTGGTATACTTTAAATGTCCGCATTCGGGCTCATCAAAAACCTGAACCATTAATTTGCAGTCTATAAAACAACTAATAAGAAATGTTTTTGCAATTTTTGTTTTTTGTATCTGAATTTTTGTTTTTAACTGATATTGGCTCAAAATCTAAATTTTGATTAAATAATTGAAACTATCCAAAAAATAAAAAATATATATTTATGTATACTTTTTTTGTTTTATAAAAAAATAACCAATAACAATAAAATAAAAAAGCATTAAGAATTTATAAATATTAACTCCCTTTCTCTGACAAATGAAAAACTGTTTGTTATCTACTCTCTTGAATTAAGTACAAATAATTATCTAAATACCCGTAAATAGCAACACAAATTAACACTTCGCACTTGGTACTTGATAGCACAGAACTTAAGAAAAACCGCAAAGGAAATTAGAAAAAAAAACACTAATCAACACGGCGTATAATTAACGACGAAGCCAGTTAAAATTGCGACAAATTAAAAGTAACAAGAAATGGTTGAGACTACTTATAAAAACAAAATAGCAAAAGATAAAAGTAGAAGAGAAAGCGAAAGCAAAAGCGAAAGAGAAGAGCAGAGAAGCAAAGTGCCTAAGAAAGTCTATGTAAATGAAGGCAGCTATAAAGTAATTGAAATGTCGACCAGTCAAGGACCAAGCCCGTCATCAGCTCCAAATGACGGTTTACATACATTTAATGAGCATCAGGCTCCGGGAAAAACTCGTTAACAGCACTGGACACAAAGGAACTCAACAAGGCAACAAGGCTTCAATAGCACAGCATAAAAGAAAAGGTAGCAAAGTTTCATGAAAACCCACACACACACACACCCATAAAATGGACAGTATTCATTTGCAAGGAAACTGACGAGGGGAAGTGGAAAAGAGATGGAAAACGATCGATGTTGCCATTGTTCGCGCTGTCAACATGGCTAACGTCGCGTCGCTGGGCTAACGCCAATCATTCAACTGATTAGTTTCATTTTAGCGTTTCGCTATTTCCGTAATCAATGGAGCTGCAATGGAAGAGAGACCAATCGGATACATAGATACAACACGAAGAACACAAAGTTTGAGTTTGAAATGGCAGAAAATACTTCTAGACAATGGCCAAGAGCAGCGCAAAAGACACAAAAAACAACTGGTGTGGCAGTAATTGGGCACTGAGTGCGACTGGCGACTGGTGACTGGTTTGAGGGAGGCGTGGCCAATCGGTCCATTCGCCCGGATGTGGGCGAGCGTAACAATTATGGACACGGAGCCAGGACCAAACGTAACCATCACTAATTGCTTGACTAGTTAGCATTTGGGTAAATGTCTCCCTGTTTCCCTTTTGGTCTTACTTTTTTCATTTTGTTTTTTGGGAAGCAAATTAAATTATTGATTTAGTTATTTTTGGGGATCCAAAGAATAGAGCATGTTTACGAAATGGGATAAGCAGCAGAGGAAAGCAACAATTCATTATGAATTGTAAAATAAAGTTAAATCATTTCAGGGACATTGATATACATTTTAAGGTGTCAGACATAATTTTGGAAACGTTTACAAAAATGAATCAAAGAGTAGTTCATTTATTCTTTCATCTGATTTGAATTAGTCGATACATGTTTGCCCGATTTCGGAAAACGGAAAATATGAACTTTTCAGGCCAAAATTTGGTTTATTTTCTAACGGTCCTAGAATTATTTTGAAATCTCTATTTGAAATTAATTAATGGATAATTGTAAAGCGTATTTTGAAACAATCACTTTTATAGACAGCAAGTTTGCTCTTTGGTTGAATTGACTGAAAATAGAAATGGTCTCTAAATTATCCATTGATGTTGCTACCATAACACGGACAACTCCGACTGAGACCCGGAACACATACTTATATTGATTATTGTGATGCATGTCAAATACAATATTATGCATTAATTTGCAGAATCTTCCGTATTTGGTCTACCAAATAGTAATGAGCTACAAAGCCCGCACACAATCGACAGCATACATGTATCTAATCAATGCAAAGGTAGACAACAAAAGGTACTTGAGACTTAAGCAAACAATCATTCAATACTGGAACAATTATGTTGTTTGTTAATTTGAGTGAATATTGTAGAATGGATGGTTATGACAACACTCACAGGTTCAACATCTATCAAAAGCATCAAAGCGGCTGCAGTAAGCAAACATGGTGCTCGATATTTACCTTGTTTATTATTTATCAATGCTGGATAGATATCTATAATGGGCTTCGGAAATGCTCTACATTGCAAATAATACACAATTGATTGGTTTTCCCAACAACAACCAACTCCATTGGGACAGACAACAAGTTAAATAATTTTCATTTGGTTACTCAAATTAATAAGCAACAAATTCGCTGGATTGTAATCATAAATAGGAAGTTTTCTGTCTCTTTCCAACTTTTAATAGATTGCTTTAAATTCATGGAATAAGTTTTACAACAATTTAAATTGATGGTCAAATGAGCAAATTATTAGTTCACAAGATTTTTAACCAAATATACAGTTCTTATTTTTCTCACTAAAAAAAAAATCTGCTTTGCTGCTGAACAATTTGACCAAGCTGAGGGAATTCAAATGAAAATCTTTGAATACTTTTGAAAATTCTCTGTTACAGACAACATCAACGTTTTAACGTTGTAAGATATAACAAAGTGTTGTTGGACTCTGAAAATCTTGTAGGTTACATTTAAGTGGCACAAAGCCCAAAGTTTTTGTGGCAGATTCAGCCACTTGAAAGTGGCAGCTGCTGCAAAACTATTTAATAGTTGCACGTTGCAGCATTTGTAAGCCGAGTCAAACAAAAAGCATCAGCAACTACTACTGCAACTATGTTACAGCCAACAGAAAACAGCAGCAACAATGTGACAAATGTTCAGACCAAACATCACATCTTAAAAAAACAAAAAAAAAAAAAATGGAATGAATGAAGCAAATGCCTTTCAATCACAGACTCTGAAACTATGCTAAAAAGAACTTTCCGCTTTACTTCCATGAGGAAAGAGCAAATTCTTGCAATTGAACAAGCAAAATAAAAAATACTGAACAATATTTGGAAAGAGGAAAATATTAAAAATGACTAAAATATACACTCACCAGTAAACATGAGGCACACAATCAAGAAAAAAAAAAAAAAAAAACTTCTGTCTATATCTTTTTTTCTTGTGAAATAAACAACAAATGACAGAGCGACAGGAATAAAGCACATGAATAAAGTTTCAAATATGCCCGAGTTGAAACTTTTGTTTATTTTACCAACTATTGCGCGCAATGTTGCATTGTTGCATTTCTTTTGGTAATAAGTCTCCCCTCACACTTACTGCCGAACAACAGTGTTGAACAACGCACGTTATGCTAAATAATTGGGTCGAAGGATAACACATAAAACTCCACCATAAAATTGTTGTATAAGTATGGATGGTAATTTAAATGAACCAGTAAAGGAGATAGAAAGATAGAGAGGGAGTTAGGGAGAGACAGACAAAAAGTTTATTGAAAGTTTATTATAACTTTGTAGTACACCTAAAGTATTTTAAAGTCATTCACTTTTTGCAACTGTTTACAGTCACAGTTATTATTAAACTTAAAAGTTATACTTTTACTGTCACTTACTGATGAATACTTTTCGGTTACCGTAAACGTAACTGCTACTATTTTAAACGCTGTAATTGTTATTTTACCACAGACAGCAAATTTTATAGATATTTATTTTTACGTGGAGAAGTTAAATAGGGGTTACAACTATAAACATTTACTGCAATGATCGTAGTGTCCAAAATTTACTCTCACATCATAAAACAATTCATAAATTTTGTTGTAAAATAAAATTTATAGATCTTTTATTATCTCCATTAAATACCTGCACTGTAGCTCACACAACTTCCGCTACTGACATCACCATTAAAAAATAACTTAACTGTACAGTAAAAATTCAGAAGTGAGGTTACTTTTAAAAGAATGAAGAACACAAAGACTTGCAATCTATTCGAATTACAATTTACAAAAATTACACTCACAAACACAGAGAAATAGACTGAAAATTAGAAAAGTTGTCATCCCCATTGGGTAGATTATTGTGTGTCCTGTTGTCATCGTTGTTGTTGTATGTGGTTTTCAGCTTAGAGTTTTCAACTGCATACAAAATGTAAAACTATATGTATTTCCACAAATAGTTTGGTTTAGTTCTCTATTTGCTAAGCGCCTCCCATTTTTATGCAGTGATAGCAATCAAAAAGTATCAACAGCTGTATAGTAAAAGTTAATTTATTTGTTGCTGTGACTATTTGTTTTTTTCTGTTGTGGCCATCACTGAAGTTTGTGGGTTGCCAATGACATTTGAAGCGCATTCCCAACTTTGGAAATTGGGGTGCAAAATGTGTTGCACAATTGAACTGAAAAACTTTGCTAATTGCTTGCTTGCCCGACTTGCGGTCTGAATGAAAAATTGCAGACAAATGACTAAATGTAAATAAATTTAAAATACAAAAAAGTAAAGTAATGAATTACAGTTATGTAAATTCTTTCTGTATCTCTCTGTCATTCATTTCTGATGGACATGCATTTAATGAACTTTCAATAACTTGAAAAATGTATCAAATACTTTCCGTGTTCGGTTTTACAACCTCGCTCAACGTCAGACCAAAGTTGTACATTTTTTGCTACACAACGATGTTAATCAAAAAAATAAAGGCCCAAACTAGGGGGTTTGTGCAAAAATAATTGAAGGACATACATTTTTCTTTTAGTAAATTTAAAATGTTTACAATGTAGGTCGCTACGTGAAATGAAGAACAAAACGCAAACACATTTTTTAGAAAATACAATTTACAGTCATATACACCTAATACATTCATTAACATATGCATATTAAATCTGTAGAAAGTTATATATGCACACTGTTAGTATTTTTTAGTTCCAATGCAAGCTAATCTCAAAGTTGTAAGCTTTTAATTTCTCTGAAAAGCACCATTAATATTTAATATTAATAATATTATGGCTTTATCATGCTACAATTATTCGAAATTATTTTAATGAAAATTATGATAAATGCCGATTAAAATGGATAAAATGATGATTTGGTCGAAAATTGATAAACCAATAAATGTACAAGTTTTTTATTTATTTATTTATTTATTTATGCACGACTAAAAAGCAGTCGGCAAAGAACAAAAAAATCATATAAAAAAATTAAATTAAAGATTAAAAAATAATGATAAAATTAATATTAGAATTAAATATAAATATAAACTGTAAAGAAAGATTTAAATTAGAATTAGAATTAGGTCTGGGGTATGCAAAAAATTATAAATGATCCAACATTTGTTGCAAGGATTGGGGAAAACCCAGAAAAACCCAATCAGATCAATAAGGATTAGTAAGGTTGTTAGTAATTGTAAGAATGTTAAGCTAGTAGAATGTAATAAAACAAGTTATTAGTGTTACTTAGGTCAGGAATTAAAGGAAAGATAATGGAAAAGTGCGGATTTTAGGGAAGGGGTGCGGATTTTATTCAGAGAGTTTTGTATTCTTTAAACTTTGTTATATCTTCTTTAACCAGGACAGAGCCAACTGCATAAGACTTGAGTCAACTGAGAATACAGTCAATAAAGGCCACAGCAACTTGCGTTAGCCAAGTTGTAAAAGTGTTTGCATAATGAAACAATAAGGCATAAGAGAAGCTACCGGCTGAGAATGCCAATCCGAATGCTTCTGAATACAACAAAACAAACAACAACAATAAGACCAAAAACAACATTTGTTGTTAGTTTATAAAAGAGATCGAAACAGGCGGTTGAACCCAGGGAAATCCGACAGCTACAAAATTAATATAAAACTACACAGCACTGACCTGCATTCCAGCTAAATGTGTAAAGTAAGTCGAAGTTCCTATAGAGTCGCAAACGGAAATGAACAAAATTGGCAACAGTGCAGGGAAAGAGGGGAGTTAAGTTAGCGCCAGGACAGCACAGGGGTAAGAGTAATTGAAGGCAACCATAAGCCAAAGCGGATAGCTAAAAAAAAAGTTTGTGTTTTTTTTTTTGCTGCACAAAAGTAAGCTAACTTAGACATGAAAACAAACAGAAAAGCAAGGAAAAACTTTTGGCCACTTCGTACACCGTACTACTCATAGGTAAACAAAGGCCGAGTGGAAAAGTAGTTGGCAATGCACGAACAGCGCCCACATGAAGACGTGACAACAACAACAGATTCAAAATAGTCATTTATAAGTCGAATAGTAAATACTCTTATAAACATAAAAATATATTATTTTATAACATAGGCTTTAGAAAAAGATATAGATACTCGTATCCATCGTACAAATATAAATATATATTTTGATAAAGATATCTTTAGATTAAACGGAATAATAGTAGAGATTTTTTTTGAATATTAATATAGTTGTTGATAATTAGATGTGTGATAATGTGCCAAAAATGGGAAAAGTCATATGCACCAAAAAGCTTTTTCTTAAAAAAACTGTAGACCATGGTAGTAAAAAGTTGCAACAGATATAGGTACAAAAATATAGATTTTAAAATATTTAAAATTTTACAAGCAATACAATAAATGCAATGTTACATATTTCATCATCGATTTAAAATAATTTAAGTTAGGGTATAGAACCAGCATGGAATTGAAAAATGAAAGACAAGTTGACGTCGACTTCATTTCATGATTAAGTTACCCATATCGATTTCCTTTCAACAGACTTTATGATGATGAAAATGGAAGCCGCAGGAACTGAGCCTGCGGTTGTCAAGCCAAACCAGAAGCAGTCCCAACATGTGCGACTCTCTGACTCACCAAGCCCACTCAATGATGGCGCCATCGTCGCCCATTTCAAAACAATAGCTTCCGTCACCGTTCCTGACTCCTCATCGTCATCACCGTCACCGCCGCTGTCTAATGCCCAAAGAAAGGTTGCAAAATAGGAATAAATTGTGCACAAAATGTAATTGTTGGGTAGCATCTTTGGCTCGGTCTCGTCACATAAGTTGAGTAAACAAATAAAGAAAGTCACACAGAGTTGAGCACAGTGGCACAAAACGTTGTGTACATTTATAGATGATGTGTTAATGATTCGAAAACGAGGGTTTATGTTTACCAACTTGACCAAGTTATGCATCTGCTAAATGCCAAACAAGGCAACCCTTTAAGCTAAGGCTGTTTTCAGAGAAATTGTTGTTAAATTCAAATAAAAAGCAACTTCTTTAGTATAGTTCATATTATTTTGAACTTGTATAATTAAATAACTACGATAGTAAGTTATATTATCTTTCAAAGTATATAAATGACTAAGACTTTACTCTCTTCAAGAAGTATTTGTATGAACGGATATTCTCTTATATAAAAAAGCTGATAAGTGAAGCTTTAAATGCGAGCTTAAGACTTCACATGAAAATGTCGAGCTCAGCTAGAAACAGTTTCAAATTCAAGTTGATTCGAGCGACGTTTATAAAAATATCAAGATGAAATGAAAATCTTTTTAGTAAATTTATTTGTTTTACTCATTGCGGTGCGTATAAAATCGAATAATGAACATGAACAATCTACAACCAGCAATGAAATGGAGTACTCTGTAAGTTCAATTTTACAAATGCCAGGCATTAAAAATTAATAAAATATAATTTAAATTTTATTTTATAGGTGGAGGGACAATGCTATGAATACTGTTTTAATATAATTCACCCTATGTTAGAGCAAACAGTCAGCATGAAGATGAGGGAACAACAGATTCAGGAGCAAATCATAAATTTTAGGACCTTAGAGAATCAGTTGGCCAATTTGCTAGCAAAGATTGGAATATACGAAGACACTATTAAGAATACGCATCTTCAAATGCCACAACTTCTAGATTCAGAAAAGAGAAGCAACGAGTTAGCACGAAAGCTAGGAATCTGTGAGGAGACCATAAAGAAAAAAGACCTTGAATTGTCACAACAGAGTAAATTAGACACAATTGATAAGAACAACATGATTGCGTTAAAAAATGAAGTACAATCTTACATAAACGATAAACTTAAAAAACTTATAGTATCAGTGGAGAGCACACTAGCTTCTAGCTGCATCGGAAAGTTAAATGATATTTATGAGATAAAAGTTCCCGGCATGGATGCCTTTTCTGTGTCCTGTGATTCGAGTTTAGCTGGATCTGGATGGACTGTTATTCAGCGGCGTATGGATGGATCTGTGAACTTTAATCGTAACTGGGCAGATTATCGTCAGGGATTTGGAGATCTGCGTGGAGAGTTTTTCATTGGTCTTGAGAAGCTTCATTTACTGACACAATCGCAACCTCATGAATTGTATATATCTCTTACGGACTTTGCAAATGAAACACGATATGCCAGATATAGTGATTTCGTCATTAGTAGTGAGGACGAAGCCTATGAGTTGAAACAACTTGGAAAATATTCTGGAAATGCTGGTGATTCAATGATCGATCATGCAAATATGAAATTTTCAACACCAGATAAGAAACATAATACAGGTTCGAGAAATTGCGCTGAAGAATTTAGTTCTGGTTGGTGGTTTTGCGATTGCTATATGTGGTAAATACTCCAAATTCTATTATACATAATTGAATATTAATATTGTTATAAATTTTTAGTAATCTTAATGGACTTTACGTATATGAAGATACCTATAAAGATGTCATTAGCATTGAATGGAGAGATTGGAAAAAGGGCCAACCCATGAAATTTACTCAAATGATGATTAAACCAAAGTTTAATTAGGTAAAATATTATATATTAAAATCAACCAATTGTTATTATATCCTTTAATATTGTTTTATTTATTTATTTTATTTAGTTAAGTTTCCTGGAAATGTAAATGTAAATTTAAACTCCCCCATGTAAACTCGACTACTCGACTTTGTTGAATGACGTCAAATAGAAAGACCGACCAACAATTAATTTTTTCTCAAATTCAATGCATTAAATCAGATATCGTAATAAAAATATTTGAAATTATACTCGCTAGCTTACTGAATAAAATGTTTTATTTACTAACAGATTATTTGCACAATGATTTAGTTTTCACTATTTTCTTTTCTCCCATTTATAATCAAATTCAAATATAAAAACTTAAACTGTTAACAGTTTTAGACTAAATCAAATTATTTTCAATAACTGTTAAACCACTGTAACAGTGTTAGCTGCATATGGACCCAAGTGTCAAGTTGTGTGACAGTCAAACAAACAATGAAGGGGAGCTCCCCCTTTTCACCACAAAAGCTAAAGGAAGAGAATGAGCCATTTGACAGATCAGAGAGACCCATGCGAAGTCGAGACTGGAATGACGCACTGTCAGATAACAGAATTTTGCGACAGACCAAACAACTATCGTACTGTACAGTGTACAATGTACGACAGTGCGAATATATTTCGTATTGGATTGCATGGAGTTTTCTGCTCGTATTTGCGATATATGCAATACTCACACACACACACACGCAGACACATACAGTCTGTGTTGTTGGTTTGTTAGTTTGCTGTTTTAAGGCCATATCTGAAATTATGCCACGCATATACAAGTAGTTATATACATACAGATAAATATAAATATATTTGCACCAATACACATATACATATTGTACAAGCAAGTACAAAATGTTTTTTTATTATTATTTTTTTGAGACTGCGCATAAATTCATAATGTCATAGTGGATGCCACTGGCAGCGACAAAGGCGCGTCGAATTTTAACACATAAATTTATAATTTATATTTGCAGTTTTGTACTGAATGTGCTTGGTTGAAATAAATGAATGAATGAAATCTCACAAAATCGTTTATACTCTTCCAAACAAACAAAATTCAATTGACTTTAAATAAAAATATTAATAATAAAAATACTAATATATTGCCGGATATGCACCTAAAATATAATATATAATACATCTGATATTAAAATTATTATTAAAATTGTTTTTATATAAATTTACCGATTATAAAAATTAACAGAATTTAAAGTCCACTATATTGTTTTTGAGATGTATATTTAATTTGTACATTAATTTTGAATAACTTAACTTTAGGTTCATTAAGTAATAAAATAAAGATGATAAACATTTTTTTATAAATTATGAATAATTAATTATACTTTAGTCCCTCATTTGTGCTAATTTTATGAATATCATTATAATAATTAACAACTGTAAGTCAAAATGTAAGTCTGCTTCAGGAATACCCTAAATATGTTAAATTTAACATTCGTTTAACAAATAAAATGTAGCTCATTTCATTGTTTCGTTTGAAAATTATTAATATAAATTACAAACAAACCCCGACAGGCCCTTCATATGTCACCTCATCCCACTTACATACTTATTTCTGTTATTCTGATATTTTACATATACAATATATGGCACAAGCGTTGTTGTGTGTCAATTGTGGACACTTTAAATACATTTTGCAACAGAAGCTTGGAGCATTTTTATTGCAGGCAAAACATGCATTTTAGAGTGCTGTGTTCATGTTGAAAATTAAACATATTCTTTGAACATAAAACATATAAATAAATAACATACTATTGAACTCAAATACGAGGCAGACTTACTCTCTCGCTCTCTCTCTTTCTGTCTCGCGCACTCTTTCTCTCTCTATCCTTTTGTGGCAAACATGAAAATTAAATCAATTATTTATGCATTCATTTTGTAGCTCTTTATATTGATTTAATTGCCACAGCATCTGAATAATGTTCTGGGTGTGAGTAATTAATAAATAATTTTTGCTTGCATGTATTCCCTGACAGATTGTTGTTTGCCCACCCGTTTGTCTTTTGGGACTTGATTATGATGTCCTTTAAATGAATGGCTTTTGGGCATCGATCAGACCCTCGTCGACCGACTCTCCATTACTCTCAAGAATTTGTTTGTCAACTTTTGGCCCCAATGGAAACTGTAAATATTGGGTGGGTTCTGTTTGTTTAACTTGCTTTAAATAGTTTAACATCGATAGCTCAATTTATGTATAATCGTTACTTTAAACGGTATTAATATTCAGTAAAGTTTAAAGCTATCAACGAGACTAATTTTCTCTTTTAGTTTAAATGGAAAGAAAAGGTTTTATACACTTATGTTGCACATTCATATTAAATATTTACCAGAACATAGATTGTGAGCCAATGTGTTATCAGAAAACATCAAAAATTTACCTAAAAAAGAAAGTATAGAAAAGAATATTATATATTAAATTCTTTTATTTTTGTGTTCCTCTTTTATTAATCTTAAGAATAATACGTGTACCAAATAGTTTATAAATGCCACACTTTATCTGACAGTGACTTTATCATAACATATTGGCAAATTCTAAAACACACATACACCCACAAACAGAGAGAGTCCCACTCTTGGTCTCATATGTAAAATTGTACCACATGGCCTCAAAGCATATCGTTCATTTTCAAATATTCATTTGTTGTGCAAAAGCAAAGGCGTAAAGGAAAAAGCGGCACAGAAAATAAAAACAAAAGTTTAAAAGAGAAACGACACAGCTGCCAGGAAAACAAAGATGGCAAAGCCAATGGGAAACGGGGGATGGGCAGACGGCAGAGAGGAGTCGGAAAAAGGCGCGCACAGAGAGGGCCATAAATAAACAACAGGTATAAAACGGACTTAAGAACGTAAAAGCAGCGAGCGGCTATAAAAATGCAATTTTCCTGCTTTCCCTTTTCCCTTTCCAAAGGTGAGTGTGACTGTGTGTGTTGGTGTATCAAATAAATATATGTTGAATGTACAACAGCATAAAAGCTGCTTTAGTCAGGTAACAAATGTTTATGCAATTTGTTTAAAGGCCAGGCGAGAAAATAGTAATATATGACCATAGACCAAAAGAAGAGTGAAAATTTGCGCTAAATGCGCCACAAAGCGAAGTCCACGCCCACCTCAACTAGAGGTGAGTTTTCTGCA
This sequence comes from Drosophila falleni, assembly GCA_035045575.1. Classification (NCBI taxonomy): domain Eukaryota; kingdom Metazoa; phylum Arthropoda; class Insecta; order Diptera; family Drosophilidae; genus Drosophila; species Drosophila falleni. The sequence goes on along the minus strand of JAWNOV010000181.1, from coordinate 1,058,834 downwards.
ATTTTCTTGCACAGTTTTTTCCTTTTTAGCCAAGTTTTTTTTTCAGTTTCTACACAAAGGCTCGGAACCCAAATTGCAGTAGTTGCCTCCCAAAGGTACAAAAGAGCAAACCAACAAAATAAAAAAAAAAAAAAAACAGAGTGAGAGAGAGAGTTAAAAAAGAGAAAAAAAGAGAAGGCGAAAAAAAAAAATGAAAATATAGAGCAAGTGCAAACAATTGCAGGCTGTCGTCGTTGCAGTTCCCAGCCTCCTTTACCATCTCCCACTCTTCCCCTTACATTTCATTTCAATTCTTATTGCCATCTTCTTGCAATGCAAAAATGTATACCAACTGAAATTGAAAGGCAGCCTCGTGTGGGCGTGGCCCGTATTACTCTTTGGCACTGGCATTTTATTGCCAGCTTTTGGGCGTGAATGAGTGTAACATTGAGAAACTGCCAGCTGCCAGATGCCAGTTTGCCAGTTAACAGCTACCAGGCAACCCCCATTTGAAGTAAGAATTATGCGTGCAAGCAAAGGAAAAGCCTTCCTATCCAGCGATCCTCAAACAAGTAGCTTAAAGCAACCAAATAAGTCAAGGACATGTCAAAGAAGACAAAAAGCCGAAAAGCTAAAACTATACTTCCCAAAAAAAGTAGTGGGGAATGTGGGAGGGGGGGGGGGGGAGCCCGAAATAATGTACGTTTTTTTTTTTTCTTCTTTTTTCCCCCCCGCCCACAAGAGAACCTGTTGGTTTTTTTTTTTCCCCTATCAGGAGAACAAAGAAAAAAAGTTTTTTTTTTGTGATGTGAAAACCAACAAAATATGGGTGTTTAACCCCCCCCCCAATTTAAAAAAAAATACACCCCCAGGAACGGCAAAATTTTTAAATTTTTTTTTTTGAATCTTACCCAACCGAAAAAATTTATTTGTTTTTCATTTCGCCCTTTTTTTAAATTTTTATATCTATCTCCCTGACATGTCGAAATAACTTTTTTTAAATCCGGCTCCGGTATCCTCTTCCCGTCTCCTTCCCTTACTTGTTTATTTATGCCAGCTAAAAGCTCTCAAAAAATAATATATAAATATCTATTTTTTTACAGCCTCACACTCAGATAATTCTATTACTTTTAAACTAAAATACAATAAAAGAGAATTAAAAATTTCGTACAAGATATCAGTCGTTAATTAGCTCGCAAAAACAGAAAAGAAAAAAATTCTTAAAAGAAAAAGCCCTAAATACATTTAAAAAAAATTTGTGGGCTTGGCGATTTCCATTTAATTAAAAAATATGCTAGATTTATGAATTAAATAAGCTAACCTGTCCACGCTGATATAAAAAATAACAATACTTCTATAAGATTCTTATAGATATCATATTAAAATTAACAGTTAAGAAAACAATTAACAATAAAGAAGAGAATATATTACTCAATCTTAACAAGAATTGAATACTCATTAGCAGTGTCGTTAAGTTAAGAGCACAGTTTTTAGAGCGATCGAAATTACTCTAATCATTTAATATACCTTCACTCACATAAAGGACCAAGAAACGAACGTTTTGCTTAACTCAGAAGCTGCTGAGTCAACTTGCATTTACAGTGGCATTAAACTATTCTAGCTTTTGTTGCCTTCAAGATAAGTTGAAGCGTGATTCTAACTGTCTGTCCGTTCGACTGTCCGTTTTGCCTTTTCGCCTGTCATCTGTAGGCAGTCTTTTGGCTTTTGGCCAGGCACTGAATGCGCGTTGGCCTTTATCTGCCTTGCATATCAAATGGCCTGCTGACGACAGCCACAACAGTCCACAATATGGATAAGGAAGGAGAAGTAGAAGTAGAAGTAGAAGTAGGAGGTGTGAGTACACTTTATGGCATTTCTTTTGCAACATCTTGATAATGACCAGTGACCTCAATACGAGGAGCAACACATGCGCGTCGTCTAACACACTTTCACTTCCTGCCTGCGTGCCTGGCGAGACGACTCTAGTTACAACTCCTCTCTCCTTGCTCCCTGCTCCTTACACCTTACACCTTCCATCTTACTCCTGACTCATACAGTGCAAATGTGTAAAACATTCTCTTGGCAACACTTTCGCCTGTTTGGGGAGTTTTGCTTTTAATGTACATTTTTCACACTAAACACGTGCATAAATCATGAGACCAGCTCTCAACTTTTGCTCAAGGCTAAATCCCTTCGCCTGCAGTTTTCCCTATCATCCTGTCGTCTCTCCATTCCCGTCACCGTCACTGTCACCGTCTCCGGTTTCGGTTTCGGTTCCACTGACTGCTCGTAATGTCACCTGCACATTGAGGGCAGGCCTACGTTCTATGCAAAATGCATCAAATAATAATGCATAATGCAGCTTCATGCATATGCAGCTGCTGCTGCTGCTGCTGTTGCTGCCACTGCAGCAGGACACTTGTCCTGATTATGGGCTGTGCCACTGTCTAAAGTGTCGACCAAAAGCAACCACCAACAACCGGTGGTCCTTGGTGGTGGTGGCTGTGACAGCAGCCACAGCAGCAGCTGTTGCAACGTTGCAGTTGCATTATGTTTCCTATCACACACTCTCTCTCTCTCTCTCTCTCTCTATCTGCCTCTTACTCTCCTACTCCACAAACTGTCTGTTTATCCTGGCAAACATTTGTTTTGACTGACAGAGAAAGGGGTAAAATGCCGTTTGGCATTAAAATTCATGTCGAGGCTGAGACATTAAATTTGGTCATGGATTTAGTCATCATCGTCTATCAACTCTCAGCTTTCGCATTTCAGTTGCTTTTCCCCCTAATGACTGTTGATGATGTTGATATGTTTATCATTGTACTTGTGCGAAAATGTTGCTGTTAATTAGCTCACAATTTATGCGACTGCATTGCGCTTCAACTTGATAGGGCCATATCATTATCAAACGGTATTAAATGAGCTTATAAAATATCTGCTTTGATGCTGTCATTTGATACGATTGCTTACTTAACAAAATATACAGATTTATGCATATTAAGTTATTGTTTATATACGCATTTGAAAACAAGTTGATATTAATTAACATTACGAAGAAGAAATAAACCTTAAAATATATTCAAAGCATTCCCAGCTCGGATGACTGATATTAATACTAAAATAAGTCAATCATAGGTTTTTAGTAAAATAAAGTAATACTTGAAAACTCGCATATACTAAAGCAGAGAAAATATATGTTAAACTTGTATTAAATAATTTTAATAAATAATTAATTACAGAGAGCACATTCAACAAAATCAAATAAAAATGACAAGTGGCATTTTTTTTAATGGAAAGAGTTTTTCGTTCAAGAAGGTTTTGCTTAAATATAACAAAAATCTAAATGCCTTGCAACCAAGATATATGGGAAAAATATTTTTATTTGAGAATTAATAAAATTTAAATGCAGAATGCATTTAGAGGCCAAATCATAATCAAAATGACATTCCGCTCGGTTCAGTTTTGATGAAGTCATGAGAGATCAAAGTTTTTGAAAAAATGAAAATCTTATTAGTTGAAATCTTAAGCAAACACATTTTCGCTTAAGCTGACTGAATTTTTGTGCTTGAATGCTAAAAATAATGGCCAATCAGCTAGCAGCTTTTGTGCTAACTTTGCTCTTGGTTGCTTCTACTAAGCACTTAAAACTTTAATTAGCCACCCGCTGGCTAAAAAAGGAAATAAAAAAAAACCCCCAAGTAGGACAACAGAACCCGGTTTTGTGCCGAGCCTTTGAGAATACTCGCAAGCACACGGAACTTTTGCTTATGAGGCCAAGCCAAGTGAGTTGGATACACTTTGAAATAATTAGCGGCTTTAGCTTTAAAGTAATTTTAAAAATTAATCACCAAGCAGACTGGCATTGTATTGTAGTGCCAATTATTGGCCAATTCAACAAAAGACAAGACACAGAATGAATATAGGGAGAGAAAAAGAAGGAGAAATAAAATAAGAAGCGTACTGTTAACCCAATTAGCACTTAACACATGGCAGCGGCAGTCTAGGTAAATAAATGGCAAACAACAGCTCAATTGATGGTTGGAGCACGTGTCTCCAAGCTTCGATGTTACGTTAAACGTCTTTCGCAAAGTCCCCAATATCCCCCTCGTCATCTCTAGCTTCCCTTCCGTAACCATCGGTTAAGGCAGAGCGACTTTCAATTTCCAGGCAGCCAGCCAAAAAGTCAGTCGTCAGCGAAAAGGCAAACCAAAGGCAGCAGGCAACATGAAAACTAGCACAAGGACGTGGGCCACACGAGACGAAGTGTATATATGTATATATTCTTACACACACACACACACACACACACACACACATACTCACTCTCCTACCCGATGAAACCTGACTTCGATTCTGAGAGACCAGTGCGAAAATCTTAGCGCTCAAGTAGCGTACGTGATATGCGCGTAATCAATATTTACACACAACTTTTCGAGAAATGTGCTAAAAATACGAAAATAAGACAAAAGTTTAGCAATTGGCAGGCACACATACCCACTTATATATTTATTTTGAAATGCCAAATCGGTAATATCATGCATATGGCGTCTAAAGAAACATATTTTATTATAACCCAATTGAATTACGATAGGAAAGCTGACAGCTATCAGGTATAGTTTCTCTATTTAAGAATGGAAATACAATGAGTATAAAATGATATTTTTGAAAATTACTTGTAAATTTCTGATACAGATAAATGTTTTCGAGTCTCCGTTTATAAACCAGATTTTTCTGTTTGACAACATTATGAAAAAATACAATAACATTAATGTTGTTAAGAATTGAAATACTGGATAAGTCACTTATTGGGAAATAAATGGATAAAAGATGTAAAAAGATGTTTTTGTGCATTTCTATTTAAATTAAAATACAGTAGCTAATATATCCCACATAGACATTGCGATCTGATAATTTTCAGACCACGGTGTAAATTATTTTTCTGGAACATTAATTCCTTTTTATCAAGGATTGCGGAATTTGTGAAAAATTGTAACATATGCAAAGAGAATTAAATTGCAAGCCTCTGTAACCAAAATTTAAACAGTGTAATCTTAATGGTTTCTCAAAAAGCACTTGTTGTTTATTAAGTGAATCTAAAATTAATCACTTTATTTGCAAAAGGGCGACTAAAATGCATCAACAAATCTCAAAAGTCTATGAATTTATAGCTATCAATGATATAATTGCCTTAACGGCAGCACAGACTTCCTAGTCAAGGATACGCCATCAAGCAAATGCAGTTATTTTGGCACACATTAAATTTGGTTTGATTTTTGGCACAAGGAGCGAAGGAACGGACTCATCCCTCTCTCAAATATACCGTCAGAGAACCAGACGCACAAAATTGGGGAAGTCAGAAGGCAGAAGAGTTTTTCCAACAAAACGGCAAACTTGAGCCAACCAAGGGGAAAATCAAGTGGAAAACGTATATATTGTGAAAATCAACTATTGGCAGGCAGCTGTCAGCTGCAAGGAGGGAAACGCTTCTCAAACAACGAAAACAATGGCCAAAGACAGCACCAACTTCTTTCTTTTTGAGCGCTGGCAAAGTTGGTAGCATAAATATGAAAGCAGCAGTTACCAGACAGACTCCACCAAAGAGGACAGCGTCGAGCAGCTTATGAAAACATTACATCATAAGCAGTCACTGCTTAAGATAAAGTACATATATACAGCAAATTTCAGCCTTGTCTAACTTCTCCAAAGGGAATGAAAATAAAAGACGCCAGTTTCTGACAGTGAAATGCTCCTGGCAAAATATTTGCCAAAATCTAATAAATTACACAAAAGCCACACAAATCACCAGAAAAAAAACAAGAACCAAAAGATAAGTTATAAAGGTGCGAAAAATAATGTAAGCTCGTAGATTTAAATGATTAAAGCGCAAAACACTTGAATTATATGTAAATGCAGCTTATGTAAAATCCATGTACGTTCTCTTGTGTTTAGTTTAGATTACAGGTAGTTAAGGTTAATATCAAATACCTAAGAATATTAAGCAGGATATAAATTATTCAATACACAAACTCCTTTATTAACCTTATACATAATGCATTAGGAGTCATATTACAAAAAAAAAATTCATCAAAATTTAATTTTGAAATTTAACAATACTGCGTAAAAAGCAAACAATTAAAAATACCATTTTAGGAAATTTATAGCGTATCCACACACGTGCACACGACCGTTAAGCAATATAAACTTCCATGAACATTTTAATTGTTATAAATAAACTTTTGCAATATTCACATAAAATATTTAAATTAATTTTTAAAAAGATCATATGAATTTTTATTAGCCAATAATCAGGTCTTAATTGATTCATAATAAATGAGTTTAAGTGAAACATAATGAAAGACTTAGGATCCATAAAATTGAGCAAAGATAAAAGAGCATCAAAGGGATTGTAAAATATTTTAAAATATCTGCTTTCTATATAATCTAAAAAAAACTTATCTAATGAAAATTTGGATAAATTCTATATCATACTCGCAAATATCAATTTAACACACAATCTTTAATATATCATACTAAAAGTTTTCGTCACACATCACACCTTCAAGTCCTTTGGAAATGTCATTACAGATGTGTTTCAGAAAAATGTCTAATTTGAAGTTTCAAACATTTGCTCAGTTGACACCGAACTCACAGAAAAGGTGCCAGCTGTCAAAGTTTTTTAATTGAAAAATACTTTTGGGTTCCGAAACGGGACTGTCATATGCACTTACTCAATGCACATTGCATACTTGCTGACTTCCAACTGACTTTTCTCAATTAAAAAACTTTCCGATTTGAGTTTCAATCAACTTCATTTAATTTACACCCATTTTGCGCTCATTCGCCATGTTCGCTCTTAGTTGTTAATAAAACATTTGCGCGATTCACAGAAAATATTATTATCATATTAGTAACTCATCTACGAAGTTATAGCCATGAACTCGATTCATTGCAGCAAAACTTCATCAACTTCAACGCAGGCAAGCAGGAAAAACTATTGTGTTAGTTTTCCATGGGATGTTCGCTCCATTTGGGTTTTTTGGTGGGTGGTTTGGGGTTGAATGAATGTTGATAAAAACTTTTCTGTTGTATAGCCAGCAGTTTCAACATATTGCTAAAGCCGCCACCGTCACCGCCACCGCCACAGCCACCGATACCGCCACCTTTAGAGTCAACAAAACAAAAACACGAGCACATCCCACGAAATACAAAACAATTTGAATGTGCATATATACGACAGGGAGTCAAAACTTTGTCCTTGTCATGACTGAGACGACTGCTGACGAGACAACAATGATGATTACTGACTCCCCAATGACTGTCGGGCATATATTCATACATACATATAGTCCAATGATAGTGTCAGCCAAGCTATAGAAAACCAAACTTTTGTCAAAACTAATAAGCTACAGAAACATCCAAAAGATGTGCAGACCCATCATCAACTTGTTCTGACTCGAAAGAAAACAAGGATAATGGTTTCCACTTCTAACAATGACATCAGCAACTACTACAGTTACAATTTATGTATTATGTATTTATTGAAATAAACTTAATCAAGTACTTCAGCAAATTTTTTCAATTTAGCGAAAAGATGACCAATTAATAATAGGTATCAGTTGATTATATTTGAGAGAAGTAAGAAGTAGATTTTGTTTAGATAATTATGTGGAATATAAATAATTCAAATTTAAGTTTCTAAAAATATGTATATTTTTAAAATATATAATGTAATGTGAATAATGTAAAAGTGGCATACATTCCCTCAAATTAGCTAAATAGAACTCTTAGTTGCTCAAATCTTTTCAACTAAGTTCAAATTAAATTACAATTAATTACAAGAAAATCAGCTAGACCAAGTTTTAGAATCAATTAAAACTTAAATACCTTGCACATTTAAAACGTAAACCGTAATAACTCACTAGATAATTCATTAAATGTTATTAGAGAAGGCTTTGAATATTTTATAAGCTTTTACATTTTATCAAAGTTAGAATACATTTAATACATGCTTAAGCATATATGTAACAAATATTACAATTTAACTTCTACATTTTAATCCCTTTTCGACACTTAAATTTCACTTCAATAAAACCTTTAATCAAAAGATTGAACCACAAAACGAATTTTTAATTAATTTCAACAAAGTTTGGCCAAGATATTTCTGCAACTTCGTTAAGTCTTTTACAACCTGGGCTGCAGTTAACTTAATCTTTTGCTGAACGTTACCTATGCCAACACATGAGGCGCCCTAACCCAATCCAATCTCCTTCTCCCAAAAAGCCACAACGTACTTGACCCCATCAACGGGCAAGATGAAGCCAAGTGCAAAATTGCCTTCACCACTTGAAAGTTTATGCACTGTTCAAGTGCAACATAAATTGCTGGCAGTTAAGGCGGCCACTTGCAACGAGAGATTTGTAATTAAAAGTCGTACCGCCCCGAAAAATCATTATAAAGTTCTGTGTTCCACAGTTTGTGTCTGATTTAAGACCAATTGCAGTCAAGCTGTAAAGCCACTTCAGCTAATCACACAAAATGTTTGAGCAAAAAACTTACAACAGTTGTTGCTGTTGATGGCCACAAAATGTGGCAAAATTCAATCTGTTTCTTCCTCAGCCAAAAGGCAGCTTCTTCTAAAAGCTAAGCAACTGCCACAGTTGCAAATCAGGGCAACTACTTTAACAACTAAAAGTTGTTATGGAGCAGCCGCCAAAGGCAAACTGACACCGCCGACATAATACGCAAATTAGTTTTTAATTAATTTTAAAGCAAGAACTTTTCGTCCAGCCAGATTCTTGGTGTTGCCAACGAGGTCTACAGTGTCGCTAAAAGCACTCGACTACAGTGTGTCAATTTGCAACCATCAACATCCTTTCTTAGAAATATTGAAGGAATAAATAGAAATGGAAAATAAAATAAAAGTAAATCAGGACTTTTTTTACTGTGATATGCTCATTAATTATTTAAAATAAATATATTCTTTTTAATTTCAGTACTTAATTCCTAATTATTTAAAGAAGCTTACATTGAAAAGATTAAGATCTATGTAAGTAATATCAGTAAAAAACTGATTAATAAATTAATATTATTCAAATTCGACAAAATGTTATACTTGGCCTGTCAACGGAGTCTAAGCCCTGAAACCAAGCACAATCCTCACAAGTAGTTTAACAATTTACCTGAAAAGTAAAGAAATTTAATTATTAGTATTAACAAGAAGAAAGTATATATATATATGGATATTAAACTGTTTTCTATCATGATTAACGCAAAAATAATACTCTGATTAAATATACCTGTATTTACTAAGCTGTGGTGTTTGTAAAAAAGAAACCATAGTTGCATCAATATAGATTACTTTTAAAGGTCCATCGATTTTTATACAAATTACGTTATTTTAGTTTTATTGTCATGTTTGTTTTATTTTACTTCAATCTTTATGACCAATATATATTTGGCTTGTGCTGATTCAACTTGTGCTTGTATATATGTATATGGATTTTATTCTACAGGCAAACGTACCAAACAGCATCGCAAGTTATAATTGGATTTATGGGCAGACGAGCAAAGACAACGAGAACTGCGAACTGAACCAAAGTAAACTAACAGACCATCCATCTACATAAGCCATCTCTGGCATAGTAACTATCGTAAGTAGCCGTATGACGATACTTGGAGCTCGTTTAATGGTCGCCGTAGCACAAGAGAAATTGTCGACGTCGTTGTCATCAGTGCAACGGAAGCCGAAATGCCGCAGAGCAAAGGTAAAAACTGCATGGCATGAGAGAATACGGTTAAGTTAAAAGGAAAGGAATGGAATGGAATAGCAGAAGAGACGACTCTGTGGTCATTTTATTCAGCAAGGTTGCAAATTAATCACTTGGGTATTTACTTTATTTATTTAATAAAGCTTCGACATTGTTTGTGTAATGGCAAGGGATCTAATAAAAATCGACTTCTACTTGGACCAGCGACAGGGCCGGTAAGAGACTAATTGTCTTAATAAGAGCTTTCACATAGTGTGTAGTAAATTAACTTCTAGTTGAGTGGACAGGTAACCTTATATAAGAGCATGTGAAGCTAAAAAAAATGACAGAGATAAATTTAAGTGCTTTTGCTAAAACAAGATATGTAAACAAAAAGTGAGTTATCTCAGAAAATGTATTTTTTAAAAATTTTAAAATGTTATCTGATAAGTCAAAAATAGATTAAAAATTCCAACGAACATAATATACACTTTTACTTATTTTTTTAAGTAACCGGTTGAAAATAATAAGTAATAGACTTGTTTAAAACAAAGAAAGTTTTTCTAAATTCTATCTATTTTTGTAAAAACAGTTGAAGTAACGCATTCTAGTAGCGTTTGGAATCATATCGTAAATAAATTAATAAATAAATTAAAGTAAACTACAATAAATGAATAGTTGAAACCATAAATTAAAAAAATATTTCGTTCGACGAAAATGAGATTTTCAACAACTTTTGCTTTAAATTTCAACTAATGTTCTTATTAAGACTGCTTTAATAAAAGATAGCATCTGCTTTAAATATTTTATGTTTCGCTCCAATATTAAATTGTCGTTAAACTAATTCTATGTTTTCACCCTTGGCAACAAAGCTAACTTCTTATTTTAGCTCATGCTCATATAACGTACAGTTTTTACTTATCAGAGAAAAGCAAACTAAAAATTCTCTAATGTATAAACAATGCGTAAAATGAAGCGAACTTTGTGCTAAGAGTTCTTTGCAGTGGGGATACTACTGAGATAAATGTAAATAAATACTTCTGTAAGATTTTCTCCCATTTGAACACGACGTCGGCAACGTTATAGAATCGTCAGCTTAATACTGCAGAGATTCTATTCTTAAAACTTTTATATTTTCATTGTAACATACATTTTATTTTTGCTATTTTTGCTTATTTTTTTATTTTTTTATTTCGTTGATAACAATGTTTGCTACAACGCAAGGCGTTGACTGTTGAAGAGCTTTTGAAGCAGCTTTCAGGCGAGTTGAGGGGTGTTTTTTCTACTTAGGTGGGTTGTTTGACTGTTTAACTGTTCCTCTTGTTGTTGCCAGCTTAGCACCAACAGCAGCAACAAAAACAACATTTACAACCAACTATGAGTACAAGCAAAAGCTGCATAATAAGAAGCATGTGTAGCAAAAAACAAACAACTAAAGATCACACAAGCAACTCACATTGGCTGCTATTGTTATACACTATCCGAAAAAGTACATAATAAATAGGTGTTATATGTTACAGTCTATGTTCAACTTCCTATGGCATCACCAATATAAAAATTTCAATCCGATTTTAAAATGCTAAATTTTTTAAGAAAGCAACCTTTATTCTTAAATCTGTTTATATTAAAAAAAAATTAGTTCAAAAACAAACGGTTATATTTTTTTAATTAATGCCAGAGTATTAGCTGTTCGTTGAAATACTGTTTAAATATTCGATGTGGGTGTCGAAGCATAAGAAACTTGTTAAAAGGCGTGGCAGGGAGTTGTGCGGTATGTGTGTTAGTTTGTGTGTATGGTTGTTTAAATCTGTGGAAACTGGGTTAATAATGTCATTTACTGCACCGGAGGGCAGGCAGCAAACAAGTTGGCAACATGAGCCCAGATCCCAACGTTGGGTATTAGATTTTAAAAGTGACTTTTAAACAGAACGTCGTTGAAATAAATGCTAAAACTCTAATTGCAGGAAGTTAACAGTTTCAGCAGATGCTTTTGTTGCAATAGTTGTTGTTGTTTTTGATCATATTGTTGTTGTTGTGGCTTACCAATGCAATGTGGAATATTCGTTGTTGACGCTTTTAAGTACTGTTGACAAAAGGCTAATGCGATTGACATTTCTAGACTGTTTTCTATCTCTCCTTGTATTGTTTGTAAGTTGGGTGTGTGTGCATGTTTTGTTGCATCATTAGATACGCAGCATTGACTCTTGTATATTTGACTATTGTGTGCATTGCTTGACAACATTGATGCCCCGCAGTAGCTCAGGCCAAAGTGTCTTGCCTTATCTCATGCAAAAACAGATAACAACGAGATAGACACGTCAGAGCAAATCTTCTATTTAGACAACTAACGGCAGTGCTTATGTCATAACAATATTTAACATAAAATATTACGAACATGATAAGGCCTTCAGACTTTAAATTGTTTAAAAAAATATTTAAATATTTGAATTTGAAGCCAACTTCAAAGAACACTTTATTATTAAAATCATTAAAATTAATTTAAAAAAATTGATATTTTTAATTTGAAGATGTAATTTATTATATTAAGTTAAGGAATATTAAATATTAATTTATTAATTTATATAAATTAATATTTTATAATAAATATATATAAATTAATGTTATAAATGTGAAGGTATTATATATTAATTTAAACTATAAATATGAATATGTACTTTATGTATTGTATTGTATATGTATTTTAAAACCGATCGATGATAACCTCAGTCATTAAAAATAATTAAAACATTTTATGTACGAGTACATGCATCTAATGAACGTTTATCAACTATTTTTTATAACTAACAGGGTATCTGTTTACCGTCGTTTACATACGTATTTGATATGAAACTTAAGTAAACTGTGAAATTTGTTTGGCACACAAATTTTCATCAAACTCAAGGCAATAAAGAAAGTATTCAACTTTGGAAAATTTCAACGGGACTAAAAAAATGCACACAATATTTGATTTTCATTAGCAGTTGCCGAGAATATTTTAACTTGTTGTTTGTGATTTCCAGACTATTGCACAATTTAATTGCCATTTACACGAATGCACCATGAAAGGTTGAATTGTGTTGGTAATGCAATTGGGGTTAGAGGTTTTGATATGCACTATGCAAATATTGCACAAGCAAAATTGTACATTTCTAATGCTCACAAATGTAGATAGAGAAGGTACAAATTTCTTTTTATATTCCATTTCCACAACAACAAAAGCAACACTGCAATGAATTTATATTTATCTGTTGTGCACTAAGAGCCCACAAATTGAAACCGAATATACACAGCAGGAACAACACAGTTTTCACAAGCACAAGCATTAATATATTTCCATATGCCCACCCATATGTAAAGTTTGCAGATACTATTTTTTCTAGTTATTTATACAATTCTTATTTTGAAAAAAAGTGGATTTTGGGAGTTTGAATAGTTTATTCGATGCTGTACCCTAGCATCAAACGGTGAAGCAATTTTGATATAACAATTTAAGCTATATTTAGAGTTAAGAATATATAAAGTAACGCAGTAACAAAAATTTGATTTCAAAATTTATAATAAAAACTTAAAGTCTGTTCATCAATAGTAAGAATATCTGTAAAGTTTCAATATTTATGTCTTTGTTTCCACAATTCCATAACTTTTAATAATTATAATTATATCATTATCTATTTCTGTTCCATCTCTCCCACATTTAAACTTTGCAAATCTTAAATTTTCATTCACACATCTAATCAATCAATCTTTTAGGCAATCTCCTAATCAAACACGCACTAACAATAAATGAATGATTAACATAACAAGCACTCAAGTATGTGAGAACACAGAAAAACTTGATAATTTTCAAGTTGCAGCTACCGACACAGCAACAAAATGATTGTTGTTTTCAATTTTGCTTTTTTTCCCCCACGCCGAAGAATTCACTTTAAATTGTTAATGAGGCTGAGCGTTTAGCACGTTTCCAGCGCTTGGCTGAACGCATTAACTGCTCCATGCCTCCATCACGTCTCTACGCAAGTCTTAGTCAAAGTCTCTGTCTCAATTCCAGTCAGAGTCGCAGTCCCAGTCCCAGTTGTGGGAAGAGAGCTTACTCATACATTAATAAGAAATCCATTATCAAATGGCGGCGTTGATACATACAAACAACAGCACCATCGACTAAACTATGTATATTTATATCTCTGTCCAAGTTGTTCAACAAATTCTGAGCATACCGTAACAAAAAAAGAAAAAAGTGAATAGCGCAAATAGACAATATGCGAGCATGAAAAAAGCAACAAAATTATAAGAAAAGTTTTGTGTTCTTTTTGCGAGCGACTGACTCTGGCAAAAATTTTTTACATATTGAAGTGTAGATACTGCACAGCGGAGTTTGCTACACACAGTGCACATTTTTAATGAGCATATTGCGAAAGTATAACGCAAAAAAAATAATAAAACAAAAAGGAAGTGCAAAACAGTGGATATAAATAGCATAATCGAAGAGCAAAAATTGAGCATGTTTTCATTTCATTAACATAATCAAATTAAATAATTTAAAAAAAAATCAAAACAAAATTGTAATCATATTAGAGAAGAAACAAATAAGTTAATTAATATTTTAAATGATCAAATAAAATCCAATAGAAAAGATAAAAATCATTCAAAATAATTAAAAAGAGTATAAAACTTATTTATAACCATCACAAATATGCTATCCTATTTAAATAGATACAAAAAAAAAAAAAAAAATACTTTTGACTTAATGTATGATTATTATATTTTGGGTAATGGTTCATTGCATATATTAATGTTAAAGATTTTAATTACTTAAAGACCACTTCTACAAGTCGTAAAAAAAATACAAAATTTAATTTGAATCTGCGTGAATTTAAAAAAATTCAACTTATAATCATTGGATGAAATGGTTTTTAAAAATAATATGACTTGGAAACTGTAGATATTTGAAGTAGAGAGCACACCCAGAATAAAAACGCAAAAAAAAACTGTTAAAAATTGCGAATTTAATTTCTGGTTATTTAAAATGTTCTTTATGTTAATGTATTATTCTAATCTAATAATTTTTAAAGTTTCAACATTAAATTTTCGTAAAGAACAAACCGGAAAAGCATAAACTAAACTCGACTAATGGAAATAAAACATCAATTATGTACACAACATTTGACAATCATATAGCTTTTGTAGCCCATTGTTGTTGAAACAGTTGAAAACTTTTCATTATGCTGATGGCTTTTCCACCCTTTCCTGGCAACTTCCATGCGACAGCTACAGGTATTACGAGTACAGTTTCCCGTCATTCTGTCCCAAAGTGGAAAACTATGAGACGCAGTTGAAATTGTCGTCGGAATCGGGACGACACAAGCAATTAAAAATTTGTTCATTACGGTGAGAGGAAGACAGATAGAAAGAGAGAAAGAGAGAGAGAGAGAGAGAGAAAGAGAGAAGGGATGGCCACTTTTGGCAGTCAGTCAGAACGGTAAACCACAAAACTTATTAATTTTACAATTATAAAATAAATTGTGAGTGTGCCAATTAATTTGTGGTTAGCAAAGATACACACACAATGCCAATACACCCTCGAATGAAAAGACCCGCAGGAAAAGCAGTCAGCGTCATTAAGACGCGTTTGTGTTACTTTTCTATAACGTTAATTGGAAACAAACTGAGGCAGGAACTTAAACACAGTACAAGCCATAATTGCTGCCGATTGTTTGCCAAAAATTAAAAACTGTAGCCAAGAATCAAATTGGGGGAAAAAAATACGTCAAAGCTCTGTTTGGCTCGGTGTCTGGGACAAAATAGCTTTGTAACTTCTCTTTGGGTCTCTCTGTTTTCTTGTTTGCCCAGAAAAGCTTTTAATTTGAATTTGAAATTGAGCTGCATAATTTATTTGGTTTATGAAACCTGCCGAGGGTGAAGTGAAACGTTTGAATTTCTAAGAATATACCTCAAGCTACTATTCTACATACTTCTAGCGAAATATAATATTATTCATACGTTATTGTTATCAATGAGAAATAACAAAGAAATTTTTTATTTGTGTGGGATAAAGCTGAAAGTACAATAAATCAATATTTTAATTCCAAGAAACTTTAGATTTTTCAGGTGAGTTATTCAATAGAAATTTGTCTAGAAAATGAGAAATAACTACGCAAGCTTTAAGCAACTTTTTAATATTACCCCAATCAGCAGACATTGTAGAAAATACATTTAAAACAAGTTGTCTGAAGACTTTAAGTCAAACTTCTCTCGCACGTTAAATATCGCGTAAGACTCTCAACTTCCATTTTGGCAACGTTTCGGTCTTTTCCTTTAACTTCTTGGCAAGTTGTATTCGTTTTATGCACTTGGTATTTTGCACATCTACCCTATAAATCATTACGAGCATTACATGTTCACATACAGTTACACTTCCAAATACATTAACATAGATACATCTAGGGCATTTTAAAGTGTCATCAAGTTAATTGGCATGCAGTTAAGTTGAAGTTAAAATTTTTTTACGCTTTTGAACCCTTAAGCAAGTGACATGACACTAGCAAGAACCCAGAGAGTGAATCTTTGGCTGTCGTTTGTAACTATATAGAGGGAAGTCTGCCTGGCTGGCAACACTATTACCATCAAATTACAAAAATAAATAGAGTAAATTCCTGTTTGGTTCGTGTTGGGGTTGCTTCAGACCCAAATTTATAGGTGGCATAAAATGGACACAGACAATGCCAATAACAATAAACGCAAATAATGTTTATGGCAGCGCTAAACCGGCCAAGAACCGACACCCACAGCACTAGTAAAGACACCCGGCAAATAGACAAGGACAGACAAGACCGAGACAGGGTAACAACTATAGATTATAGCCCATTTTAGCCAACAACAGAATTGCCGGGTTATAAACTGTCCCCATCGTATGGCCGCCGGACAATGCGCATATTCCCATTGTCGAATCGCTTTAAAGAACCTCACAAAACATGACCCAGGCTCATCATCATCATCACTATCATCCTGCCGGTTTCTGCTTCTGTTGCTGCTACTGAGGCTGTGGCTGCTGGTTTTGACAAGCTGCAAATACCGCAGGCTTTTGCAAGGAATCATGACACAAATAAGTCCGTAGCAGTTAAATAAAAAATATGCTAACTAGCAGATGCCCTTTAACCTAGAATCGCAATTAAAAGATATGATTATAAACAAATGAAATATTTCAGGTGTACTGTTATTAGATAGTTTTGTTGATTTACTTCTTAATAATAATTTCAGAAAATAAGTATTACATTTACATTCAATTATTTTTACTTTTCATCTTGAATTTGATTACAAAGTTTTGTTAGAAATTTAAGTAACAAAGAAAAATTGCAGGCAGATGTTTTGTACAATTAATAAAACAAAACATAATATATTATTTGTTTGCCTATTAAGTTAAATAGTTGGAAAATTTAGAATGCATTTCGAATGAACTTAAAATCTCCTTCTATTTGGTGCCCAGTTTACAGGGTATTCTGTGTGACAGCAAGGTTTACCACTTAAGTACATGACGAAAGAAACCCTGACGGCAACAACAAAATATGGTTTTAAAAGGAAGTGCACTGATGTACGTGCAATCAGTTTGGGACCAGGCATCTTGTTTATCCACCAACTTGAGTGCGTTTCACACATGCGGGTCTGGTCTGGTTTGGTCGGGTCTGGTCTGGTCTGTCAGTAGGGACCGATAAGAGGCATTCGCAGTGGCAACAGGACCAACAACGGGATACAAGATACAAGATACAGGCTGACGGTTTCAATTCGATTCGTTTAGCGCCTCAATATTATTTACGTTTCACTTGCGCCAGTTATGAATAGAGAAAAAGAGAGAAATACAAAAAGAAAGAGAGAACAAGAGTAAGGAAAGGCAGATAGTGGATTTCTTTGGCATTTCTTAGCGCCTGTAACAATAGTTGTTAGCTGAATTGTGTGCGCTTCGGCTTGGCCAGCTTGTCGTGTAACACGTAACGACATTTCGAATTAACGAAGCATGAGATTTGATTATATAAACTGTGACAAGCAACAATGACAACGACAATATGTTGAGTCAACGACAGCAACAACAACAACGACACGCACAATGAAAGCATGTAGAACACACACACACATACGCACACACACACACACCACTCAAGAGCTAGTCTCGTCATCATACCATTATTATTGTAGTGTGATTGTCATCGTCATCATCATCCCCGTCATCGTCGTCTGAGTTTTCCTCCTGGACTTGAACCATTTCCCGTGGTTGTGTTATGTATTCTCTAGTGCCTGGTTGTCTGTTTATTATTATTATTGTCATTATAAACATCATGACAACGTCTTGCAGTCTGTGTGTGTGAGGTGTACGAGTATGTGAAATACATCATTGCATATGTATCTGCGAATACAACCGCCAATCGGAAATCGGAAGCACTCGAAAGGTCTTAAGCTGCCAGCCATTGCATTTGGTTTAATGGTTTACCAAGTCTACTTAAAATACTTAAAATTGGATACACAATTATTTTACTGCTTGATTTATGATGTGCTATTTATTACTTAAATAAGAAGTAAAAATATCATTAAATAAATGTGATTAAATAAATACATGTTATGTCTGATAAAGCACATATTTGTATTTGATAAAACCTTATAAGTGCGTTTTTCTTGCTGTTGACAGGGAACAATAACATGCAATGAATTATTTGGACAAGTTATTAAGCTTGATTTATGATGTGCTATTTATTTTTTAATTAAGAAATAAAAATACCATTAAATAAATGTGGCACAAACAAAAAACGAAGGAAAAACAACAGAAATTTGCATAAATGACAATATAATATGACAATCGCCTTTTGGCCAACTGGAAATTAAAACCAGCCAAACGAACAGTAGCAACAATACCAAAAGTGGCCAAAATAATAAAAAACAAAGATACAAAGTACTTGCCCCATAAAAGCCATAAAACAGTAGCAACAACAACAAGAAAGAATGATAAAATTGAAAGTGCTACGCCTACTATATACCCTGTTCTTAGATATAAAATTAAAATAAAAATTGATTTCTAACAATGTACACTTCAAATTGGGATCTTGTTGTTTTGAACACATTTATATACATATATATTTGTTAGAATTAAAAATTCACATAGTTATGTAGCCTTCTTTTCCTTTTCAAATGCTCACAGGGTATTAAAAAAAGAAACTCCGGGCGGCCTATAAAGAAAACAAATTTTCGGCATGTTGCCATAATTTAGGCAAAAACACATACAACCAGACACACATATACAAGCACACACAGACTTACAAATTACCCAATAGGCAATAGGTTATATATTTTGTTATTTTTCTTTTTCCTGTCTTTACTTTGTTTTTGTTTGTGTATTGGCCTGGCCCATATAAAAGTCAGTCAGAATTGGAAATAAAAGTATTGCGCAGAATATATTGACAATCGGCAACCATTAAAATGCCAAGACAGCCAAACAGCATTAGGCCTTTTCAGCATATTTTATGGCCCGGCCAAGACATGCGTCAAGTTCAAGGTAACAAATTTTGCAAAATAATCGCAATATACTCACACTTATGCATATTCACTAACTGAATGAATAAAAGAAATCTTTTCGAAGGAGGGTTGTTTCGAATGAATCACTTGTCTGGGCCAATTATTAGTAAGTTGAAGCAAAATTTTACGTCATGTGTGTAACGGGAACTAGGCAACTTGTTTGTTAACAATATAAGTATATAAGTATAAGCTTCCAAAAGGTTGAAGGTCTAGAGTAGCTTGAGCTCGTCGTGAGATATTGTATCAGTCTTTTAAATTACATAATCTTAAATAAATGCAATCTTATCCATTTTTAAGTCTGTTACGGAATAAAAAAAAACTTGCGAAATTGTGTTTATAGTAGCAAAAGCAGGTCACTTGTTTAATTAGCTGCAAAATATAAATTAGGCTGAGTGCAAGAGTTGCTAATTAAACAAAGCATACAAAGAAACGATAAGCATATACACGATTTTATTTTGCGGTTAGTATATACCCTGTAATAAATTTTAATTTTAAAAGATAAAGATTTATGGAATTTAAATTTTTTGCTTCGGAGGTTTCTTTGTGTGTTTTTCGATAAAAAAAAGTGCCCAAATTTGTAAGCTTTATCTTTAATATTTAAAAATAGAATGAATATTAAAAAGATACATATATAAATTTTTTTAACTTTTTCAAAAAGCGTCATTATATTATATTTCCGGTTGTATTAAAGCTGATTGCCATCTCACTGACTCTCTCTTGGTTTGTCCTTTTCGCATTCGCTCTGCAATACTAATGAGAAATGAATGTCGACCAAGTTACACTCGTAATCACGCTCTTTGCTTGCCTGCGTCGGTTACTAAATTAATTGCATACAAATTATTTAATAGTAATAAACATAATAAACAAGAGTGTGTGTGGGCGCGACTGTAATGAGTAGAAATGCAGGGGAGGGAGGATTGGATAGGATTGGGAGGATTGAAACGGAAGGCATCAGTAATGCCCATGGCAACGGCAACAAAAATGCATAATGAGCATTAAAATGATGCTGCTGGAAAATGAAAATGCAATGGCACTGCCATGGCTGTGTGGGTGTTGCCAGTGTGTATGTGGGTGTATTCCGAAACTCGTACATAACAGGATTACACAGAACACGCATACATTACTAGATGGAAGTAACCAACCAACCAACCAACAGCGGAGGCTCGTTCATGTATGGCTGCTACTCACGTTCTATTTGCTTAACATTCTAAACGAGCCCTTTTCATTAGTGAGGCAAAAAGAAAGGAAAATTTGAAAAAAAGGAAATACAGTTTAGCACGTCGACTATAGTATTCACTAACATTAAGAAAAATCCGATAATAATTATTGAGAATTAAAAAAAAAAAATAAACTACGCAGAGTTGGTAAAAGTAAACTTTAAAATTAATTTTTTTAAAAACTGTGTTGGAAAATCGTTTATTTGGTCAATTTCGCTATAAATCTGAGTTAATTTCAAATTAAAAATGTTTTTCGTATTGAATAATAATAGTTGACAAATTTTGTGTTTAAATATATAAATTCAATACAGTCATAAAAATCCAGCAATCATCAATATAATTATCTTATTATATAAATATTTTATGTTTTACCAAAACATATGACAAAATCAATATGCTACTAATATACGTAATTTGTGCTGGCAAATATGGGCAAAGGGCGCTTAGTGCACAGTGCACTAAAAATTGGCGCATATAAAATTGGAAATAAAAAGCATAGAGTGGAGAGCCGAGGCACATGAAATAAAATGCAATTGCACTTTGCACAAAAGTTCAACGCATTCAGCAACGCTTGTCCGATACCCCTATCCCTATGCCAATCCCCAACCCTATCGCTATCCCTATTTTAAGCCGAGAGCCGTACCATATTCGTAAAACTGGAAATCAAAGCACAAACGGCAATGGCAACAGGAACGGAATACCAGGCAAACTCACAACTCAATGGCGGAAGTGTGCATTTTCGCAACGAATTCATAATCATGTTGAATCGTATGAAACTCCAACTCCCTTACTCTATTTCTCTCTCTCTCTCTCTCTTTCTGTCTCTCTCTCTCTGTCTCTTTCTCTCTTACTTTACTATTTTTCCACACAAATACAGATACAGATATAGCTATAGCTATATGTTAGCTAAAGCACAGTTTATCCTTTTTGATTTGCAGCCAGGCCCATTGCATGTTTTGGCCGCTGCTGTTGCGCTTCACTCTTCAGCAACTGAGTAGTAAATATTATTTCGTTTCAATGCAAATAAAAAAAGCACGTATATCCCGCTTGTGTTTGCATTTGTTTGAGCGATGGCATAAAAAATAAAATGGGAAAATACTCATACACACACACAATGAGAGAATGAGGGAGAGAAACTTCAACCAAACCGTTCGGCAGTCGTTGATATTTCAAATGAGCGGAAATTACACGTTGCAAAAATATGAATTATTAAATTTTCGCTATGAAACTAGCAATAATAAAAGAGCTAACATTCAATGGGACGCGTTGAAGCTCAATATTTATTACTTCTAATAGAAAAAACGGCTAAAGGGTGTAACAGACTCTATGCATGTGAGATTGTATAAATGGTATTTTATGTTCTTGGGAATTGTGACTTTTAAACAAAGACCATTATGACATTTATTTTGGTATTCTTTACCCAATTATAAAAAGGCGTTAAGGTAAATATTATATAGTACTATTAAGTCCTGAAACCAATACATAAATTTTGTTACATAGAACTACGTATTTAATAGACAAACATTAAAACATTTCTATGCACCTAAAACTTTGAAATCTTTATTATTAACCTACCCTGCTCGGTGGCTTATAGGCTTTTACAGAACTTATACAACTTAAGTGCTTAAATTAATGGAGAAAGTTGCAGGTGAACGTATAAAATTAAACCAGATGGCCTTAAGTAACAGCATTAGAGTTTATAATTTCATCACTCAACGGCAGCTAAAGTCTGTACATGAATTAAAATTTACTATTATTTTTCTTTAAGTAAAAATATCTATTTCATATATTCTATTCTCTTTAAATTGATTCAAACTGTTGTATGTGCCTATAGAAAATGTTGAATACTATGTGACTCTACATAGATGGCACAAAAGGTATTTTGCGAATTTTACCTGGCTCAAAATGTGTTTGCTATTTTCAAAGAAATGTTAAATGGAAATGCCTTTACAGAAAAGCGTCGAAAGGGCCAAAAATCAACGAAATAAATATGCTACCAAATAACTCAGCAAAAAGGCTTTCACTCTGCGCTTATATATGTACATCTGTGTGTGTAGTTTTGTGTTAGTTGCGCACAAATACGCGCTATCATATTTGGCACACACACACGCACACACCCTCACACCGATTCACAGACAGTAGAGTTGTTTGGCAGCTTGCGTTGGTATTCGTATATCCTGTTACAGGAAATGACTGTCATGTTGTCATATTTTTCAACATTTCACACTAAAAACCATTCAAAACAGACAAAGCAAAAATGATAAAAATAAGAGCACCTGAACTTTGGGTTAGTCAAAATGTGCGGTAACTCAATGGGTTAATCATATGAGAGAACGGATTTATGTTATGATAAAGTTTAAAACAAGTTTTTAATGGGGATATTAAAATTAAAGAATTAAATTAAAATACAATTTTCTGTTAATTAAAAGAATTTATGACAATTGAATAAATTTCATATTACTGTACTTTAAAGCAGCATCTTTTTTTCAAAATTTTTCTTGTTAACACCAAATAATTTATCTTTATTTGTTGATACATCAAAGAACATCCTGCAAATTTGTTAATTATCTTTTTCCCTTTTCATATATTATGTTAAATATAACGCCTCGAAGTGTGCAATTAAATTCTTAAGCTGATATTTATAATAATTGCTCATTAAACGCAAAACAAACGCAACCAAAAACATTTTGGAAATTACAAAGGCAAACAAATACAGAAAAAAGGAATGTTTCTCATAAAAAAATCATCTTTGAAATTATCTTTAAAGGGCGCAAATTAACGTTTAATTCCTGGGTATAAACAACATAAAAGGCATTAGGAAAGGTCATGATAGTAGAAGAAAGGGGAAAGAGAGAACGAAAAAGATTCATATACAGATTCAGATTCAAATTTAAATGACAGTAAGTGCTACGTAAATTTATCCAGGCTGCATAATTTATGTGGGCTTGTAGCAAACGTCTGTTTGTCAGTCTGTTTGTCTCTCAGTCTGAGTCGTTGGAACATGCCAACAATTTTACATCATTAAATGCCAAATGCATCATTTAATTTGAAATTATAAAAGAAAACATAAAACATAAAACGACTGATAGAGCGGGCCCAGAAACCTGGCAACAGAACAGAAACACAAAAGCGATTATTCATGTGGCAATGGGAGGGAGGAAAACAGACATAGTGGGAGAAAAGAGGGAAAAGAGCAATAGTCTACAGTCGGGACCAGGCGGCATTATGGCAACTGCCAGGCGGAATTCATAGTCGGTCTGTGTTGTCCTTGATAATAAAACCAAAGTTTTAACGTTGAGACTCCAGACTCCAAACTCCAACATCATATTTCTCATATCTTGTCTCTCATTCTCTTGTTGCATTTTTATGAAATACGAGTTTATTTTTTTCCTAAGCCGGGGATTGTGGCAACAACGGCAGCAGCAACTCACCTGTAAAGAGAAAATGTAGCAGAAAATAAACATTAAAATAGGCAGTTAAGTATATTTGATTAAGGTTTTATGTCTGGCTCATTGTCTGACTACCGACTTTGTCCAGGATGTGGCAATTAACGTAATATAAATAATTGAAACTGTTTGCCTCCATTATCCCTCTGTCACTGTCATTATATCTGCCTCTGCTTATTCCTCGGTCTTTTCTGCCTGCTTCTTCGGGTCAATAACAGTCTGTACGCAATTGTGGCACTTAAATGCAGAAGTTGACTACAAATTATTGTTGTTCAAAAAAACAGCTTACATTAAAGCCCCACATTTGTTAGCTCGTATACAGTGCTGGGCGCAAAAGTAAGTCGACGTTTAACAATTAATGTACTTATTAATCAGGCTAAATTTTGTTTTATATCATTTTAATACTCTTAAAAGCTGTTAAAGATGATAATAATACTTTATAGTATTTATTGCTATCAATGATTTAACTAAATTAATCAGAAAATGTAAGCAGTAATTCTAACCATATTATTAAATATTTCTTTGTTAATAACATTTCTTGAATTTCCTTTCGCAGTCAACCTACTTTTTTTTTAACTCGACTGTGTTTCTGTGCCTTGAACAATGATGCTCTTCAATGTCCCACGCAAAATGCTCACATTTCTGTGCAAATTTTAAGACAACAAACGATGACACTTAAGTGGGGAAAAGACAACATCAAGTTGCAACTTTCTGTTTCACATTTCTTAATGGCATTTTATCAAATGCAATTAATCGTAATTGCTCGTTTACCCACACAACATGTTTGAAATCTGAATGCACAAAGATGTAAAACACAAACACATACATGTATTCGTAGAATTCATCAAATGAGCAATGTGAGTGCTACACATTAACGCCTGTTTCAAGCTGATTTCCGTTCTAGTACATCTTCTCTGCCTATCCAACCCCCACTCCCATCTCCCTTCCCCAATGATCCACACAGCGGAACCTGAATAAGTTACCTCACGACGAGCACATTAACATTTTAGAATTTTTCGTATAAAAGCAACGTGACAAATGTGTAGGTAAAATAAAAAAAATAAAATGTACAAAATTACACTTAAATGGTAGAAAGGAAAAAGAGAAACATAAAAATAAAAATGTAAAGCGCCCACAAAGCACAACACAGAACTCACATTAAAGTGGCGGAAGCGGAGAAAAGGGAACATCATACAAACATACATCAAATTACACCATGGAAAGTAAAAATTGTTGCATCCATCGCACACTTTAATCTGCCTCAGCGTGTGTACGTGTGTGTGTGTGTGTGAGCCTTATGAGGTCAATTACCTGTCATTTGCATGACTGACAGGCAAACTGGGAGAGGAATAGAGGGTGGCAGGTGGATCTACCGCCTGCATAGGTGTCAGTTACAAGGGGTTCTCTTTGATTGCCTGTCGTTGCATAAATCGCAACCAGCACTGAACCTTAAACGAAGGTCATCAACGTCAACTTCATTTAGACTTTTTCACAGTTTACCTTCTTGTTGAGCTATCTATTTTGTCTGACAAGCATTTTTTTTAAGTGATGGTCAGGCAATGAACTCAATTAATTAGAACCTTTGACATGTTTTAGTTTTTAGTTTCCTTCATTTTTGCTTCTCCTTTTATTTATTCGAACTTCAGCGAAAATGTCAAGTTGATGAAATTTAAATTCGATTAACTGTTTCTATTTTTTGTTTTTTTTTTTACATGGAAAGTAAATATACAGAAATGTCAGCAGGTTTTTCTGCTGGTAAATGGATAGACTTTACACAATCGCATTTTAAAAGCTTAAACTAACTTAAACTGGCTTTCAGTAAAAACCATTTTTAATTAATTTCAAGCTGTTACAATTACTATAACAATTATTATAATTGTTATGCAGTCTAGAAAGTAAGCTAAAGACAGATTTAAGATGTCTACGTGCTGATTAATAATAGATTCAAATGCATTGTGCGGTTAAGCACACTTGCTTTAATGTCACTCAACTTACAAATACTTAACTAAATCAACTAAATTAAGAGCTGGCTTAGTCATTGTTAGTATATACTCGTTTGTTTATCTCAAAATTGATTAAATTGAAAGTACGTGACAGTAGTTGAACAAAGAAATTATCTCAAAGATTTAACAATTAGCTAACTCTTATCTTAATAGTTTTATAGAATGTAAGTGTTGTATACTTGTCAGACACATAATATATTTACTAAGTTATATACTTGTCATGTACATTTTGTCTTCATGTACATCTTAAAGCACTAACATTTGCGACAATGACGTAAAAGAGGTAAGGCATCAACAAGTTGTTTTGAAACTTGTCAATTACAATTTATTTGGTATTTTGACATATTGAAAGGCATTTTTGAACCTTAACTTTAGCCTGTCAATTTAGGAATTTTTCGTAACGAAATTCTTGTACCATTTTGCTTGCATTCCTATTGTTTAATTTGATTCAATTTGATAGAATTTTTCTGAAATGGACACACAAATACATATATTTCTACTGACAGATAATACAAAGTGGCATGTAGCGACAGACAAATACTGGATTGTCTTTCAGATTTGCATGTTCAAATCTATATTCTATATTTCGTCATTTAGTTAAATACACTTTCATAAAAAATATAATGTCTAAAAATAATCGTAGTTAAGTATTCTTAAATCTAAATCGATTATTTTCATTTCCCAATTGAAAGTAGATTAAGTCGCAGTTTTCATAAATTCTCATATATCTAAAATTAATTTAAATTTTTAATTCATTATAATAAAATAAACCAAAACTTGTAAAGTTGACAGTCCAAGCAATTACTAAACTTCGAACTGTCATAACTTTGTCAAATCTTAAACGATTTTCTTGCGGAATACCATTTTGATCATAATTTGACATCTTTTTTGATTCTGCATCAAAATATTATTAACTTTATAAAAAAAATTGATTTTCGAATTTTTCCCGACAAAATCATGTACTCCCCCCTTTGACTTTTTTGAAAAAATATTTTTTTCAAAATTTTAAATCTTGAGTTTTCACTTTTAATCAACTCCTGGTGCCCAAATTAGTAGAAAACAACACTTTAAACTTGATTTTGAGAGACTTCATTTTCCTGTAAAAAATCATGTCGAAATTGACAAAAAATTTGACTTGTAAAGTTGACAGTCCAAGCAATTACTAAACTTCGAACTGTCATAACTTTGTCAAATCTTAACCGATTTCCTGGCGGAATATCATTTTGATCATTATTTGGCATCTTTATTGATTCTGCATCAAAATATTATTAACTTTATAAAAAAATTGATTTTCGAATTTTTTCGTACATTGATATATCGACTCGGCTATTGATGCTGTTCAAGAATATATATACTTTATGGGCTCTGCCACGCCTCCTTCTGCCTGTTACGCACATATTCGGTAAAACAAACCCAATAGACCCCTGTACTATTTTTAAGTACGGGGTCTAAAAAGCATGGAGAATATCAAAATGAAATGGACAAAACCCCAAAAGTAATAAAAGCTAAGCAAAACACACTTGAACGTGAAGATAGATAGCAAGACAAAAGCAACAGAGCTACAGCAATAAAATCAAATAGAGTCAGCTGCAAAAAAAAAATAAATAAATAAACAAAAACCCAAAAAGAAAAGCAATGCAATACAAACAGCGACAGACAGCGAAGAATGCAAAATTAACTTTGGAGAAAAGCGAATAGAACAGCCCCGGAACTGCTATTCTAGAACTGTGTGAGTGGACTTTTTTGACCATTTTGAAAGCTGCACGTAGATGGCATTACCCAGCAGCCCGTACACCCATCTTTCCGCCCACCCAACTCATCCCAACTTCAATAGAAGTCAAGTGGTTGCGGGGGATTCACTGCTGGACGCCTGGCACATTAACATGTCGAGCAGGTTGCCGGATTGCTCAGTTGCTGGGTTGGGTATACGATGCTCACATACCGGAAGTTAAGTGCACCAGTTGTCCGCTGTACAGTGGTTTAAGTTTTACATAAATTCAATGAAAACCATATTAGCAAAGAAGTTGCTATACACACGTAAATTTTAACGAACAATAATAATAGCTTTAGCTCAATAACTTAATTTTAATTTGCCTAATTGAAATCTTAAATAAAAAAAATCTGTTATACGCGATAAACTTAAAATATTATTACCAAAATCGAAGTTTTGTATTTTCATAATCATTTTTAAACATACTATTGCTCATTTTATTAGAGCAACAAAATTGAACTCGATTTATGATAAACAAAAATAAAATTATCATCCAAATGAAAAAAGCTTCTTCAGGAAACTTTTGTTTGCTTTGAGGCTAATATGCGTTAGATCATTACTAATAGTTTATTTTTTGGTCAACTTTGATAAGCATTAAGTAAAAGAATATATAATAAAATATTATTTTTTGTTATAACTGAGCTATATTTTTTAACTATCTTAAAATATGTGAAGTAACTTATTTAAAAGATTTTCGTTATATGTTTTTATAAGTAAAATCACACATGCTGTTCCATTTACTCACTGTTCGCTTTCCAGAGTTCGGATGGACTTTACCCGACGGGAGGCCCCGGAACGTTCGCGATGTGTCGTGCTCGCTAATGCACACGCACAATACACAATTCACATAGCACGTGCACAGAGCACAATGCGGAATGCAGTTGAAATCGGGATTGCCGTTGTTGTTGCTGTTGTTGTTGCTGTTGCTGTTGTTGTTGTTGTTGTTGTTGTTGTTGTTGTTGTTGTTGTTGTTGTTGTTGTTGTTGTTGTTGCTGTTGCTGCTGTTGCTGCTGTTGCCAGAGCCGTTGCTGTTGCAGTAAATGAAATGCGGCATTGCCTTTTGGAAGACATCGCCATTTTGTGCGTGCCACTGCAGGACGCATGTGCCGGGCAACAGAGGTCCGGTTATGGCCACGTAGCGCCCATTCCGCATATGGCAATCAGCAGCAGGTCCCAAAAGCAGTAACAACAACGGCGTTAACTAGCGCACACATGCATGCCAAAGCTAACGGAGTCGAGTCGAGTCGAGATGAGTTGACTCAAAAGAAGGGACGGAAGGTTTTTCGGGAGTAAGGGCAGTTTGACCGCTACACGTCCTGTTCGTAGTCCCTGTAGTTTCTATGGTTCTAGTTCCCCTGCTGTTACCTCTGGCAGCTAACTGACATTTGTGGCGAGCACCTTTAATTACCAGATTGATGTAACATTCGGTTTAATGGTCAGATCTTCGAGAGAGAAAAAGAGAGATTAAACCCACACTCTGGTTCGCTTTTATATGGAGGAAAATGACATTTTGTCCGAGCGTTAAAAGCTCATTTTCCCTCGGGTTAATTGCAAAATTATGTCGATATTCGGATTGCACGCTAACGGACTTTTAAATCAGTTTCCGAAGTTGGTTTATTAAAGTATATCCGCTTAATGATGATAAAGTTGAGGAATTTTAATTTACAATTTAATAATTCATTAAAAAAGCAGCCTTTCATTTGGTCTTGTGCTCTCAAGAGTACATTTATTTATTTCAGCAATTAGTTATAGCCATAATTACATGCTTGATAGTACCAAATATAAGCTTTGGTATAAAATAAAATACATTTTTATATTGTCTTAAATTCTTAATAATTTAACTGGATACTAAATTAGTTTATTGAATAATACGGTATATACATCTTGTTCTAAGTGGTACCACATTAATTTTTTTGTTTTTTTTTTTTTTTGTTAGTCTTTTTATTATAATGTTAGTTGCCAAGACTGAAAAGGTAAAGTCCATTTGTGCTACAATGTTAAGTGTTTGACAATGTCCGGACCAAGTTTTCGAGTCTCTCTCTTACACACACACACACACACACACACACACACACACACAAAGAATATAGTTGGTTGTGCAGCTGGTGGCAGTGCCACAGGAAGCAAAGGAAGTTACGCCCCTCGCACACGTTGAATTATGAAAATTATAAACAAATTAGCCACACCGACAGGATTATATGGTGTGGCTTTGTTGGTGTTGCATAAATTAGCGCCACTCAAGTCGTCAAGTGCGCCCACAGTTTGCACCACAATGAAACACCATACCACTCGATTGCCACCCCTTCCCCAGACTCGTTGTAATCTGTGCTAAATCTGCTTGTAATATGTTTAAAATAATTGGGGCAATGGGTATTAGCGGTGCCAGCAATGCGTTATAATAGAGCTTATTAGGGTTAGCTAAATGTACAAGTAACTTGACGGTTGGACGGTTTTCAAGGATCAAACTAGGCTGGACAATGGGTTCGCGTAACAAATGTATATAAAATCAACGATTGTCCAGACAAAAACAATTGATCAATTTTAAATCATTGTTCAAAATTAAAAAAAAAAAAAAACTATGAAAAACTGTTTCTCCGTTGTTTCAATTCTCCGTTGTTATTATTGAATTTTACTTAATATCTTTATATATTTTATTACTTCATTACGTAACTATTTACATACATATTTATAATTATGCAAATTTTAACTATTGCAGAATATTAAGGCTTAAAAACGAAAACTAATGCGAAACTAACCAAAATTCCCCAAAAATGTCGGGAGCTAAAATCATTTCATAATTAACTCTGTAGTACACAACCGTATCAAAGCATTTGGAAAATCCACAAAAAATTACTGATATATTTCAACAGCTTTAAAAAGCATGACTACAAAGCCAAGACATGAATTTATGAATTTTATGCGTGTTTATCAGTAAAACATATCGCTGGGCCTGCTCCAAGTTACAACAACAATAGTGGTAACTCTGAATAATGGTGCCTAATGCAAAGCGAACAACCAGAACAACAATAACAAATGTGCGTGGAACATAAGAGCATGTAGGCAGTACAAATCCCAAAGCGAAGCCAAAACACAAGAGCACAAAGCTCATATCACGCAAAGAGTGGGACGTCGAGTACCAACATTGTGTGAGTGTGTGAGTGTGAGTGTGTGTGTGTGTGCGAAGTGAAGCTCAAAAGCGAACGAACACAAACTAAACGAAACGAGGCGTGAAAATCACAAACAAATCATAAAAAGCGCAACAAGAAACAGAAACATAAAGGATAGAAACACTATAGAAGATGGCAAGGGGCGAAATAGGGAACCGAACTTACAGATACATATACATGTATGTGTCTACATACTCGTATATGTTTATGTATGTATGTGTGCATATGCAAATCAAGCGAAACAAGAGAATTCGTTGAGCAAGATATGTCCACCATTTGGGGGGTGACGAGAAATGATTCATGGTCGTGTTTATCAACAAAAACGTTTCATGAGTTGCCTCAGCTGCTGCTCAGCTGCCAAGGAAGCCAAAATGGGAGTCATGCGAGAAATGCCAAAGCCAAGTCCCCACAAGTCTCACAATACATATAGTATATACATACACTCACATGTAGCTCTCGAGTGGGGCTTGACTCTATGTCCGGCAAGTGCAATGGAACTTGACACATGTTTCAAATGTCATTTCGTTATGCTATATACACACATATACGTACATACATATCATGCATTTGCCTATGCTTCACTCACATATATATACATACATCTGCGTATATATATGTACATTCACATATACATATATAGCAGGCGCTAATCAAATGCAGCTGACGATGTTGAAACTCATGCAACACTCCTTCTGTTGTTTCGGTTCGTCGTTGTCGTCAGTTGTTGGGCGTATTTAGAGTGGATCTGATTTTAGCAGAGACTTTGAGATGTCATCATTAAAATTTTTTATTATTTATTAATTCTTTTAATGAAAAAAATCAGGGGTATTTAAGTGAAATATTTACAGAAAATAAAATAGTTTAAAATATGGAAAATTGGATGATAGAAGGCTTAGAATCGAAAAAATATCAAATTTTCTAGATGATAAAAATTTAAATGCAGAATGAATTTAGAGGCCAAATCATGAACAAAATGACATTCCGCTTGAAAACCGGTTCAGTTTTGATGGAGTTATGAGAGATCAAAGTTATTGAAAAAATGTCAAAAGTATAGAAAATTGGATGATAGATGGCTTAGAATCGAAAAAATATCAAATTTTCTAGATGATAAAAATTTAAATGCAGAATGAATTAAGAGGTCAAATCATGATTAAAATGACATTCCGCTTGAAAATCTGATTATTTTTGATGAAGTTATGAGAGATCAAAGTTATTGAAAAAAATGGAAAATTGGATGTTAGATGGCTTAGGATCGAAAAAAAAAAACTTTCTAGATGTTAAAAGTTTAAATGCAGAATCGATTAAGATGCCAAATCATAATGAAAATGACATACCGCTTGAAAACCGGTTTATTTTTAAAGAAATTATGAGAGATCAAAGTTTTTGAAAAAATGTCAAGGTTTAAGTACAGAAAATTGGATGATAAATGGCTTAGTATCACCTAAATATCTTCAAACATCATAAGATTTCAAAAACTGTGTATCTACAAGATACAAAATGCAATGTGAAAGCAAGTAAATTTTCAAGTTCATTTGTCCATGTCGAGTAAGTCGTTTAGGGGACAAATGGTTCACCCTGCGCTTATTTCACACTCGCTGTTGGCCTCTTCGGTGTTTATGAGTCATTTGGGCAAAGTTGTGGCAACGGCACAAACTGGTTTAGTTTAAGAAAATGCAAACAGCGTCAATGAGTCGCAGCTGTGGACTCGTGTTAGGCTGTTTGGTAGTCGTAGTCATTCTTGGTTAAGGGAGACCAGGTTTAACGCAATTTATATGAATTTTATATGCAATTGCATCAATCTCAATTACATTGAGCTTGGAGGTTGTGTGACATGCAATATTAATAATGGTTTTTATTTAGGTAATTGCTTTGAACCAACGAATACAGCAATTTCAGTTGGGACAGGTGAAAACTTGACTCTTATGCAGTTGTTAGAAATTTGCATCCTAAACTCGTACACAGATTGGCATCACTTAACAAATAGAACTTTACGTTTACGAGCTAGTCAAAGTTCAATAGCCACACTGTCTGCAAGTCAAGCTGAAGGACAAGTTTGGGTCAATTTGTAAGTTATAAAAAAGAGAAGGAGCAGAAGAAAATAACAAAGTGAAAATGCAGATAAGAAATTGAGGAAAAGTGCCAACATAAGATGTGGGCGACCATAGATTGGTTACGATTCGTATCAACTGAGCTGCAGCTCCGGAAATTCAGGCAGAAATTTATCAATTAATCGAACGGAGAGCAAGACGCAAAGAGAACACAGAGGCTCAACGACTCTGAGTTGATTGGAAGATTGAACAACGTCAAAGACAAGAAAAGTCAATTTAAATGATTACAAATTGAAGAAGACAAATAGTCAGCAGCTGCAGCTGTAGGCAGATAAAGACAACAACACAGCAGGAGACAAAGTCATAAAACGACTTGCAGATGCTCGCAGATGTACACTGAGAGCAATAATAATGACAGTCGCCAATTTAACTTTTACTTAATAATAACAACATCAGTAACATATTCCAATCACTAATATTAATGAAAAACTTATTTTATTATATTTTCTGCAGTCTTGGAATTATTCTTTTCTCCCAGTGTAATTGCTTTGAGTAACTCTGTAGGTAACTCAAAATCCGCATATTGAATCCCAACAGAATACATAAACAAATTTTAATTTTTTTCCAGTACGCTATACTCA
This sequence comes from Drosophila falleni, assembly GCA_035045575.1. Lineage (NCBI taxonomy): Eukaryota > Metazoa > Arthropoda > Insecta > Diptera > Drosophilidae > Drosophila > Drosophila falleni. The sequence goes on along the minus strand of JAWNOV010000181.1, from coordinate 1,025,264 downwards.
AAAAAAAAGAAAACACATCTCCCTCTATTGAAATGTTTCAAACGACGCGGTGACTGACTCAACTCGCTCGACACTCGTTTCATCTTTATTTCATGTTTCCGACTTAATTTCGCCTTTTTTCCAATTTCAATTGTTGGCACAACTGGCAGCAAACGATTCGTACTCGTTCGACTGCCATGTCAAGAAAAATAACACAACGAAAAAGATCCAGCAAAATTTCAGAAAAAACAAGAAAAATCCTTGACTCCCACAACTGACACTTTGAGTATTTTCACCATTCTTTCTTATTCCAATCTGAACAACAACAACACTTCTACAACTACAAAGACGTTGAGAAATTCAATGTGATGCGCTACAATACTATTTTTTGGTCCTATACTCTCTCATTTTCTTGTTGCTGTTTATGCAGCTTTTTCTTGGTCTATTGTTAGTCTCTACAGTTTTCAGTAATACTCGTATATGCCTTAGACCAAGAAACAATAGGTTCACACTGAGAAGGAAATACTCAAACTTCTAATTTCGATTGTTCCATGTAAAAAATAAAATAGTTCACAATATTCATTTTGTTCAATTTACATTATTATATAATATACAAAGTTTTTAAAGATTTTTATTAATTGTTTTTGAAAATACATACCATAAAAACAAATATAAACAACTTAAATTAATATTATCTATATTGCTTATATTTGTATAGTTTAATAATAAAACATTATTTAAAACATTCCTTACAGTATTATATAATTGTTATAGGATACTAGTAACCCATTTTTAAGGGCAAGCAATCATCGCTGTACTTCTTTCTTTTCTTTACTGCAAAATTCGTTCTGTACCTCTGAATAAACAATTCGGGTGTCTTGAATAATAGATGTTTAGCTTTTGATTGTATTCGACGGCAACATTTTGCGCTTATCGTTGCACAAAAAAAAAAAAATAAAAAATAAAAAAGGACACTAGCAAATAAAACATTTTCATGAGCTGGCGACCAAAATTAAATTGTACGCATACGGCACGCAAATTGAAAATGCCGTAGCATTAACGTGACTGTCGTGGGTGTTTTATTTGACTTTTCCCATTTTATTGGCTTTTCGAGAAAAACTGAAAAGGCCATCCGAAAAGTCGATGACAAAAAACTAGCGAAAAGAAACCAAATTTAACTGATCTAAAAACTTGGCTATTTTAAAGCAAGCAGGATGATCCTCAAAATACTGCCAAGGGCAAAGATATAATGTTCATTTATAAATTTAAATGGAAACATAATGACATTTCATTATATATTTGTGTTATCTCGGCAGTCTTTTTGCCATTTTATATATTCGGATATCTAAATTAAGGAAACAACTCTACAATTAGAGTAATTATGTTGCTTTCATAAAACGAGATCTTCTATTTAACAGGAAGCGAGCGTAATTATTGTCTAGTATACACTGTCGCTAAGCACTATCTGTTAATATAAAAACATTACCATTACTAGGCACTCCTTATGCATTGAGCACGAACAAAAAATTTAACGCACGCAAGACTTAAGGTACGCAACTTAATTTACCAAGCAAATCCTACAATAACAAAAACAGAAAGAAAACAGATATACAAAACGCAGGTAAAAAACAACAGAGCAAGTTTGAGTTGAATTCATTTTGTATAAATTTGATCTGTGTAGATTAGAAAAAAACGATCAGCAATATTGTTAACATATTTTCTATAAATTATAACAGATTCCATAGAATCGATTCTGCGGTCAATTACACGAATGCACTTCTGTTGATTACAACAAAACGACCTGAATATGCAAAGGTTAAGAGCTTAATCAGTTATGCAAACAATAACAGCTGATAAGTCGTTTAATTTTAACAAGACAAGTATATATTTCTTTGTACGAATTAATCCGAGCTACTCAGTTTTGAATTTGATTATTAGAGAGACTGGTCGAATTGTCGGACTAAAATGAAAATGAAAATGATAACATTAGCGATATTATTTATGGTTTTACAAGTGAATGGCTCGGTTAGTGACTCAAATTAATTTATATTTCAAATATAACTAATTAGAATATTTAGTGCACCACAGGCTCTAAGGAAAAAGACGTTCAATGCGGAACTTATTGCTATCAAGTTGTAAAACCACTTCTACAATTTGCAGAATCTTTTAAATCCAATACTCAGCAGTTCACAGAGCTGCAGGATAAAATTAGAGAACAACAGGCAATAATATCGAACTTAAATGCTTTAATCAATCAAAAGGATTTGCTTCTGGCACAGCAAATCGAATTGAGTGCCTTGTATAAAAGCCAAAATCAAAATAAAGATACGCTAATTCTTCAACATGAGAATCAAATCAAAAGCCTGCAATCTGAAATCAAGTTTAAAGATAAGACAGTTAATGAATTGCAATCTAAAGTCACGTCAAAAGACAACACAATAAGTGATTTAAAGTCAGAGTTGAAGGAAAAAGATTCTCAATTTGCAAAGAAAATTAAACAATTTGAAGATAAGATCACAACACAAAAACAGACATCGAGTTGCTTCGGTAAATCGACCGAACTTCATACGATTGAGGTTCCCAATACGAAAACACAAAGATTCACAGTAGCGTGTGACTCCAACCTCGCAGATTCCGGCTGGACCGTCATACAGCGCAGAATGGATGGCAGTGTCAACTTTAATCGAACTTGGTCAGAGTATAAAGAAGGCTTTGGAAATTTACGAGGAGAGTTTTTCATTGGGCTTGAGAAACTTCATTTGTTGACTCAATCGCAACCCCATGAATTGTACATCTCGCTTATGGACTTTGCAAACGAAACACGATATGCGAGATATAGTAACTTTGTTATTGGTAGCGAAGCAGAAGCCTATGAGTTAACAGTACTTGGGTCATATTCCGGAAATGCTGGTGATTCACTGATTTTTCATAAAAATCTGAAATTTTCAACTTCAGACAAAGATAATGATAATGCTAAGACAAGTTGCGCCCAAACCTTTGGTTCTGGTTGGTGGTTCACCGATTGCTTTTACTGGTAACTATCAAACACTCTGATTAAAATCACTTTGTTTAAAATTAATGTTTTAATATATTTTTAGTAATCTTAACGGGCTTTACGTGTATGAAGATACTGATAAGGATGTCAATAGCCTTAAATGGAGAGCTTGGAAGTATCGACCCATGAAATTTGCTCAGATGATGATTAAACCAAAGTCTAATTAGCAAATTATAAGAAAAGGTAAAAAAAAAAAAATTATAAACAGGCTCCAGAGCTTAGCTTAAAACTATGTTGCAGAAAAAAATGGCTAATGGTTCTACAAGTCAATGTCTCGCCTAGCGTTTCAATTTAAGTTATAAGTAGGAATGGGAACAATCAATAAAATTTCGGAAGTCGGTCAATAGTCTGATCAATTGCGATTGGATGCTGAATTTTAAAGACCAAGAGATTTTCTCAAAGTAATACGAAAAGCACATTCTTTGTTTCCAACCTAATCTATACGTATAAGTGATGATCTAATGAACTTATAAGTCGACTTCGATAAGCGAATAAATTTTGCTAATAGGAAATGAAAGGTTAAAAGATTGGTCAACTGCAAGTCAACAGCTGATAACACGTTAAATTTAAGAAAGCAAAAGGTCTCTTTATAAGATTCATCATCAGAATTGTTCACTTTTAGAATATACAATGAAAATAATAAGATATATATTGGCGTTACTGTTAATAGATTTACAAGTGCTTACCTCGGTTAGTGACTCAAAATATTTTAGTATTAAATTGAAACTAAATAATATGTTTAGTGCACAACAGGCTCTAATGAAATCGATGCTAACTGCGGAACTTACTGCTATCAAGTTGTAAAACCGCTGCTACAGTATGCAGACTCTTTACAATCAAATACCAAACAGTTCACAGAGCTGCAGGATAAAATTAAGGAACAGACTGCAATAATATCAATTTTAAATTATCAACTGAGACAACAAATCGAACTGAGTGACGTATATATAAGCCATAATCAAGATCAACGAAAACTAATTGTTCAAAATGAAAATCATATAGCGAGTTTACAATCCGAATTAAAATTAAAAGATAAAGAACTAACTAATTTGCAATCTAAAATCAAATTAAATGATAAAGAACTAAATGATTTGCAATTAGAAGTCAAATCAAAAGATAAAGAAATAATTGATTTGCAGTCCGAACTTAAGGGAAATGATTCTCAACTAACTGCAAAAATCAAACAACTTGAAGATAAGATCATAACTCAAAAACAAAATTCTGGTTGTCTCGGAAAATGTACCCAAACTCGTACGATTGAAGCTACGTGTGGTTCGAACTCGGCTGGTTCCGGCTGGACCGTCATACAGCGTAGATTGAATGGCAGTGTCAACTTTAATCGAACTTGGTCAGAGTATAAGGAAGGTTTTGGAAATTTGCAAGGAGAGTTTTTTATTGGACTTGAGGAGCTGCATTTGCTGACCCAATCGAAATCTCATGAATTGTATATCTGCCTTATTTGCAAATGAATTACAATATGCAAGATATAGTAATTTTGTCATTGGTAGCGAGGCAGAAGCCTATAAGTTGAAAATACTTGGGGCATATTCTGGAAACGCTGGTGATTCACTGATTTATCATATAAATATGAAATTTTCAGCACTAGATAGGGAACATGATATAGATAGATATAGGAATTGCGCTAAAGAATATGGTTCTGGTTGGTGGTTTAGCGCATGCTATATGAGGTAAGCACTGAAAATTATTTTAAAATTTTAACTATGTAAAAATTTAATAAATCTTCAGTAATTTGAATGGAGTTTACCTAAATGAAGATACTGGTAAGGAAGTCCATGGCATTGAATGGAGAAGTTGGAAACCGGGCCGATCGTTGAAATATGCTCAAATGATGATTAAACCAAAGTCTTACTAGGTAAATAATATAAAATTCTATCATTTATATTATATTGTCAACTAAATATGAATCATGTTCACAAATTTACAGAAAAAGTATAAATTTGATTTTTTGGTCGGTTAGAGACTGTCTCAACTTGTTTGTTATCACACAGAACCACATTTTTTTGGGACTGTACTTTGGAATGTATAATAGATTGAATCTGAAAACGTCATTTGTATACATTTAATTAGGCTGTTGCTGAGCTAATAATGGATTGATTAAGTGACTAATTACCATTTCCTTTCCTTATTGCTTTAATTTCAGATATCTCAAGATTTGACAATGTCACAGCTCCCATCTCGATGATTAACCATGCTGCATTTTGTTGTAAACTACAATTGACAATGGTAAAATTGTTGTATCTTACTATATAATAAGTCCTTATATTTTAAGAAAAGGGATATGCATACGAATTTTTTGAAAACTTACATCAATACATTTAAAATCAATAATAAAACTATTCATTGTAAAGTTCTAAAAAAAAAATTTTATTTTTTATCTTAATAATTTTTCTGCTTTAAGTAATTTATTTTTCATTAATAATGAATAAATCCAATAAATAAATTTCTTTTTTTCTTTACTTTTATTATATTTTTTTACTATCTATTTTGCATATAAGAGATGGCCCGAATCAAATCTATCATAGCTTAAATTTTATCCAATCTTTCTTTTTAAAAGCAAAGAAAGATTTATGAAAAATGATATGAAAAAAAGATATGAAAAAAATGGAAAAACAAATTGTACTGCCAACAAAAGAGTGCAATAAAAAGCCAATAGCACACACTAAAAGCATCCAATAAAAGCCCATATAAGTAAAAAGGGCTTAACAAGCAATGACAGGGATAGAGACAAAGACAAAAACAGAAAGACTGATAACCTTATGAGGTTTAATCAATGCCAGATACTCAACTGACATTCAATGCAAGCCTCCTAGACTCAGATCAGTAGAAAAAAGTAAAATTCATGTGAATGGCCAAAAGGAAATAAGGAAAAAGCAGCACAAGAGCAGGACATAAGTTGATTAAATCCCATTTAGTAATACAAAAAGTAACTTATACCGATAGATACGACAGACGTTAGTTAATCCCTGGCCCTAGACAATGCCAGACAAAGAGAGAACAAACACAGTGTCTCAGACACTTTCAAGGATATTAAAAGCAAGTTATCAGCAAACAAAATGCATGCAGCTCTGCAGCAGATTCCCGTTCCGCACCTTAGTCTATATATATTTTACAGTTCTAGTCGCAGACAAAGTCGCGTCTCCGGCTAAAAGACAACGGATATGAATATACCCAAAGGCTATCAGACAGCGTAAATGAGCGTGTATTGTAGAAAGAAACGGCTGCACACAGCAGACGGAAGCACAAAAACAAACAGAACGTGGCCAAATGGCAGCTTGGTGGCCACCCCAGTCATCCTCCCTTCTCCTATAAACAGGGCTCAATCCATGATAGCCACTGTGTGTCTGCTTTGGCCCTGATACGGGCAAAATCTGTTTGGGCACAAAGCCCCCACAAAACCAGAAAACTTTTCCTGAATTGTTGCTTGGGTTTGGGATTGGGATTTGTGTTGCATCATGATGACAACAACGATTGACGCAATGACTATGAAAATGATGATGTTTCCACGCTGCACAAACTCAACTGGGCTTCATCATGACTAGAGCTTTTAACAATTTGCATAGAAAATATTGTGTAAGCAAATAAAAATATGTTGTAAGTTCATGTTGTAAAACACTAAACGACAAGACTTTCAAAGTATATATTAGAAGTTGATTATAAAACAATATCCCTGAAAGAAGCCGATAATTTCCTTAAATAGAATCTATAATATAAATATAATTAAAGCATCTTTAAAAGTGTTGGCTTTAATTTAAAACATCGCGATCTTATTTAACATAATATTTTTTAGATAGTAAGTTTAAAGCTTTTGGCTTTACTGTGAAAATTAAACTCAAATTTTATAATATATTCAAATAAAATGTAATTGGCATTTTATATATTTTGTGATTAAAACTTGCATTTACTGTTCTTGTTTTATTCAAATTTAAATTGAGAATATACTAAAATATATATTTCATTCAACATAAATATGAACAAGCCAACAACGGAAGGAATTGGCTTATAGAATTAACACTTAACACCCTCGAGGAGGGGTGTTGATACCAACTTACCCATAAATCGCCTGGGCAATCAAGTCGCAATGACTTTCAATTATCAGTGGGCTGGGAAAGAAGGCAGCGACCATTTCTTCCGCTTCATATTACAAATCTACAACTGATGCGATTATGGGCGAGACACGAACAAAAACAACAACAAAGAGAAGAAGTGAATCCGTGTGCCCTCAAGCGGGACAAACACTGATTTGTACAATGTACATATACCATAAAACAGGGGAAAATAAAAAACAAAAACTCAGGCGATTGGTACTCGAGGGGTATGACCAGTTAATAGCATTGCCCGTCTACGCCCACGCAATCAGTAGAAACGTTTTTTACGTTTGCCAAAGATACAAATATTTAACCCGAGCATGGGAAAAACAACGAAACTTGTTGTGATGCTGCGAAAGGGTAACTAACAACTTTCATCAGAAGCGGAACATAGTCTAGAGTTTGAGATTGTACATGGAATGCATAAAATAGGAATGGTTCAGTGAATTGCAGCGGTTCGCTGGTCTTTGCCAACTTTGTGTTAAAATTATTCAAATGGAATGGTTGAAAGTGTTTATATAAGATCTTCAATAGCATCTGTTTGTCTCTACCACAAAACTAATTTTTAACTAAAAAAAAAAACAAAAACATAAAATGAATGGGTCATAACACACAACGATGCAGCTATAGAGATCGGCTCATGAATAAAATATATTTAAATATACATTTTACTCATCAGTACTTTATTAATAAGATATAACACTAAATACTTCTTCCCATAATATTCAGATCTAGCACTTGAACGCATAAGAATTATTGCTTTGCAAGATAAATTACTAAAGATATTAAAAAAAATAAATTTTGAAATAATATATCGAAATTCAATGGATTTAGAAAACTTCCTTCTTAACTGAAGATAATTTTATTGTTTCTTATATAAATATTCAAAATATTATGTACTTATAAACTTATTTTAAAATTGCGTTACTGGAATGTGATTACAACGAAAACTAAAAAAATACGCTGTATATATATATATATATATATAAATATATATATGCAGCTAGGAACTCATTTTGTAAATCCACATTCCCTTTACACATAAACAAACTTGGTCAAATGCTGGCAATTTAACGCAACTTTTTGAGGCAATTCCCACACAGTTTTAAAGTTAAAGCCTCAAAAAACAAATGGGCGGGAAAAGTTTACCCATTTAACCAATTTTCAGCAGCAGCGCACAAAAAACCATTACATTGACCGCAACGGGACAAGAACAACAAACAGAAGCAGCTGTTGCAAGAGCTCCAGCTTGAAACTGAATTGCTGGGCGGGAGGCTGGTGAAGGCGTGGCTTGTGAAAAGTGGCCATACCCGACCTTAAACCAGTTCAATGTACAGCCAAAGCCGCAACCGAAAACGGTGCAAGTAAAAACTCATCAAACTATACTTTCAATAAATAATGACAAAGCGAAGAGTGCAACTAAAGGGCAGACGAGACGTGGTGGAACACTTTGCTTGTCTTCGACTACTGCCAACAACTTCATTGATTTTGTGCCATTGTATAGGGAGTCAGTCATTCAAAGTCGGCGAAAAGTCGCGACAGTCGCGACTTCCAGGACATCGAGGCATAAATAAACAGAAACAAAACAATACAGAAAAGTTATCATCAACACGCCGAAGAATTGATACCCTTGCATATGACTGTACATTTAAAAAATAAAAGCCAAATTTTAATAAAGGTATAAGGAAGCAACTTCTACTTAATAAATTGTTAGTTTCAGTCAAATTATTTGAAAATTCATTGCAAACTTAGTCGCAATATTAGCATAGTCTTCTTAAGAGTATTAAAAAGCAACAACTATGCACACACACACACACACACACTATCGGGCACCAATACTTATGGCTCTCACTGTGTGGGGCCACGCCCAGTTAGCACGCTTTGCAGTATGCAGCAGCATTTGCATGTACGATAACACCTAACAACCTCACTGCCATTCTTTCTCACACCGTCCCAGTCTTTTATTTAAGCCAGACAGACTACGGACTGACAAGTCAACAACGCAACCTGCATGGACTGGCGAGACATTCAGAAGCTCAGACAATGGGCCTAAAAGCACAGTGGGGCAAATCGAACAGACACATTAAAATTATAAATACCAATTGTTTGTCAGCAAATTTAGTTTATCTTTAAAATTTCGAAAGAAAACTTATAAAAATACTCGTAGTTAGGATCAAATCCAACTTACATTATTCTTACAATACATAGATTTAAAATAATCAAAGTTAATAAATTTTGTAATAGACTTTAAACTACAATTTTACACTCCAATTCCACAGTGCTTGTATTTTTCTACAATTTTTGTCGGTTCATATGTCTAATAAATTGCACTATGGGGAACACTCTCCGATCCCTTCGTTCGGTAAGTGCCGGCGTGTGAATGGGCCAAGAGTGCAGTAAAAACTGCACATGCGAGTTTTTCCGGCCAACATTTAGATGGTTTTCGGAATTTGGCTTGTTTATGGCCAGCCCCAAAGACCAAACCAAAGGCACACCGCACAGCTGTTGCTTGTTGTTGTTCTGTTTGTTGTTGTTGTGGATTTTTGGCAGACAACTTGAAATTTGTATCTTGTGCAGCATTGCGAAACTTTTTCTATTAGATTGTAAATTGCAAACGAAATAAGTTTCGGTTTTATTACAATTCCACGAATTTATGATTTTCATTACATTTTAGAAATATAATATAAAAGTTGTTACCTAAAGTCAGAAAATGTATTTAAAATGAAATAGCATTAATGCATAAAATATTTTAAAACAAAATATACAGAGATTAAATGAATAGCGGTTTTTATATTTTAAGACGTTGTGTACTTTAAAGTGACCAAAAATGCATACCTAGCTTACCCACTAGACTAAGCAAAAAAGAATATATATTCATCTTCAGTATTAAGTATATTTTGCTAGTAACGTATGTAACGAATTATCAATTTAAATTTTATTATAATAATGTAAGACTTTAAATAATTTAAATATATAGGATTATTGCTAAATTTATTGACAAATTTCAGATGATCACAGGGTATCTCGTTTTCAAGCAATCCGCCCAAGGTTTTCGCAATCGTTTTGAAGTAAATTTAATATTTGAGTTGCAAGTTTCAGTATCATACGACAAACACTCAGTTTTAGTTTGAGTATGTTTGCTTGGCATTTTTATGGTTAAGTGAGTGCACATAAGTGCCATGGGGGGGTCGAAAGGAATGCGGCATGTGAACTTGTGAAACATTTACCATTAAATTCCATGATAGTCGTTATGTTTGTCTTGGTCCAGAACCATTGCTTACCTCTTTCAACTCCGGAAATATCTTTTGCGTAGCCTGAAAAAGAATAGAAAACATCAGGTTAATTTCTTAAGTATAGTTATAAAAATAATATATTTGGTATTTTTAATATTTTTTTAAATGTTTACGGAACACAAAGAAATATGCAAATCAAAATAGAAACAAAAAAGGTCAAACCCTTGGGTTCAACCCTAAACATTCACCCACAAAAAAGGCTCAAGAGTTTTGGGCACCCACACAAAGTATTCAAATTAAAAACCACTTCAGCAAGTAAAGTGCAGCCGGGAAAAATGTTTCCTTCCTGGCATAAAAAGTTGTGGGCGCCAGCGTTAAGAAGTCAGAGAGACCTCAGTGCGAACTATAAAATGGAAAATTTACAGCCAACTGACAACAAATCTTCGCCCTTTTTATAAGTGCACAAAACGTTGACTCTTTTTCTTCACATTTTTTTACATTTATACTTTTAGTATTGTAAAAACTACGAGCTTTGCCTTTAAGTTCTTAAAAAAAAACTTTTTCAATTAATTCGTAATTCTTGGGTTGGAGAAAGTTCGAGATTAGAAACTTTCAATAATTTTTTTTAACCAATAGCAGACTCCTATTTAAATTCTGCCAAATACTAAATTTTACTACGTATTTTGTTTCCAATAGAATGAATTTGCATGCAAAAATAAATGTATTCAAATGTTGCAAAACCTTTTTTTTGATATTTATGACAATTTCAGTTGGTTAAACTATTATTTTTATTTGCTTTCGGCATTTTAGTTATTCGGGATTTGTTTGCTGGCGCACGTCTAATTAACGCTATATTCACATTTGCATAATACACAGATTTTGGGATGGAAAACAATTCAACCGAATTCGCACACAATAATGGAAAATCATAACAGAATTTTACTTAATTTGCAAAAACCCAAAATATGAAAACTATTTTAAACAACATATATTTTCCCAAAACGCGAGAGGTGTTTAACCAATTCTCCAAAACTTAATCATTGTTTGCTGTTCGTGCAATTTTATACAATTGTTTTGTTTGGCAAAATTTTGTTATTTAATTATTCGTGATTATTGCAATGTTGGCAAAATGAACATTAAATAATATTTCTAATTATTGAATATTTACACACATGCTCCTCTCTTTTTCTATATCTGTCTTCCTTCATTACTCTCTCGTTCCCTCTGTCTCTGACTGCTTTAAGTGGGCGTGATTCATTCATGCGAATTAATGCATAGTTCAGTAATTGACTTTAAATGTTTTATGTTTTATAAGGGGAAATTGATTCGCCTGTGTTAGAGTGTTAAATATGGCACTTGCAACTTGTGCCAATTATCAAAGTTATTGTTGCTCTTAACAAGCAATTATTGCGGTGTTACCAATTCAATATTTTGTTGTTTAAATGATTTTATGCATTCGCATTACATAATATTTTTGATAAATCTATGTGTATAATGGTGCATGAAAATCGATAAGCGATTATCATAGACCATAAAATCCGCAATTTCCTTAGTTCAAACTTGTCAGATTACAGTCTAATAGAATCGAAAATACTGAAATTCGAGCTCAAAACTCTGATTTTTATTTAGTTAAGAAACTGTTGACTTGTTAAAAAAATTTAAGTAACATTATTTTGATAGCATACTTTTTGGAGCAGTTTAAAGCTAAATTATTGATTTAATCTTACTATAACACTTAATCTAAAATTTTTAAGTACTTTATCATTTAATATAAAAACATATTATTTTTCGCTGTTTTAATAAGTCGTTTTTCTGTTCATCATGATTATTTGATTATAAAGTACTTTCAAAAAACAAAAGCTTTGGACAAAATGTGTGTAAATTTGTATTAATATTATGTGGAATTAAACCAAAGATATAAAATGCCTTCTCATGCTTCCTCGCATATTTCTTCTCATGTACACTTTCCTTTGATCCCTTAATCCCATACACAAAAGGACAGAATGACAGTGTCCCCTGCTTTCACTCTTTCTCTCTAACTCTCACACACAAATACGCAACAAACTGCCAACGGCCACAAAATCTGTAGCTGCAAAACTAATTCATTTCAGATTTTAATTCATTAGACATTTTTTTATTTTTATTTTTTTTTTATAGCAACGGTTTGCCAGGACTGCGACGTTAGCAGAGGCGACAGTCCTTTGTCCTGCTGTCTCTTCAGTATTTTAGCTGCGGGCACATTAACCCCCTACCTCGAAGAAACCACAGCTACCAATCCACCAACCTTTCTCCCCTCTCTCTCTCTCAGTCTCTCTCTTTTCCGTGTACTAAAAAAAAGGATGCCGACAAACTGCATACAAAAGCTGCAGTAAAATGTCAAAGTGGTATGCAAATGTTGCCATGGTATGTGTTTGGTTCATATATAAGTACGTTGTCCCTATATATGTATGAGTGTGAAAGTTTGACTGTGTGTGTCACTGTCTGAGCAGTAAATTTCTAGTAAATCCAGCGTGTGCACTCAAGCCACCATTAATTTTAACTGCTACTCTTACCACTAACAGTTGCCTTCAAGTGCATATCGCTAAGTAATTGAATCAAACTTTTTGTCTAGAAAATATGCAGCGAAATTTAAGCAAGAGAAATGACAATTGAAAAGTTCTTTAATGAAGGGACTGCACAGCTTGCTGATGTCATTTAAGTCTCTCCGACAGATAAATTTATAAAAACGAAACATAAAGTCAGCTATTGTTTTTGCCAATTTAAATTAAGTTAAATTTTGAAATTAACTGAACCTAGGAAAAAAAACACTTAAATTAATTTCTTTGTATTATTTTTCATGCATTCTTTTTATATTATCGATTTTGAAAGTTTCGAAGACTTTGTACATCACTCGAATAAAAGAACGATTAAACTTCCACTCCGTCTATAACGTGAACTCAATTTGCAAATACTATATATTCTTTCAATTTCTTAGCTAAGGAGTATCATCGTATTGTTCAACCTAACAATTGAGAGCAGACAAGCAATTTCGTACATTACTTCACTTTAGTCCCAACTGCTTTAAAATTGGATGTGCATATTTAAATTAGAAGACGAGAAACAATTCAACGGCAACAGTTTCTCGCCAGACATTGCCAGACTTCGTTTCGAATTGCAATTGTGAACTAATCGTCCATTGCAAAACGAGCAACGCTGCGTATACGCAATGGCAATGCACTCCTCAGTGTCTGTAAAGCTGACGTTGCTTTAATTAAAATTTACAACGTAATATATGAATTCAATGTGCGTTACATGAAATTGGCAGAAGCATGCGTGAACATATACACATATCTTCATTAATAATAATTGTTGAATTCCATAATCACGTATCATAATTACGTTGCAACAGCATGAGAGAGGTGGGAAGGGGTTGCTTTCAGGCCATTTGGTCAACTCTCGTCGCCTGGTAAAATCAACATTAAAATGTGTGGCACATTATGTGGAAAATGTACTATATAAAAGACAAAAAAAAAAATTGCCATCGCTTCTGTCGCTGTATTGTGGTCGCCGTATCGCAGCGAGCCAGCTGCGTTGTTGCCGTTGTCGTTGCTGTTGCATGTTGTTGTCATCGTTGCCACAATGGTAACCGAGGAGCACATTGCACATTGCACATTGCACAAATGACGTGGAAATTAAAATGTATTAAGTAATAAATGTTTAAAGCATGTGTATTGTGCAATGTTAATATTTATATAGCGGAGGCTGCTGATACACAGATGCTCTCACAGCTCATAGTGGGCAAATCATACATATTTGTCATTAAAATAATACCAAAAATTATATTTTAATTTTTTATTATTAAAATTATTATTTCAAACTGTATGAAATTTCTGCAAGTCTAGCTTTCTCACAAGATATGTAACCAAATTGCATTATTAGTTTTACACATTTTACAAAGTTCCATTTTCCCGGTTTATATTATCTGTATGTAAATACGAAATAACTGATTACATTTTATTTCAACGTCGTATAAATTTTTAACTCTTTATTTATTTTATTTATTTAGTGCTAGGCAACCCCAATTTACATTCGAAAATGAAAAATCAATTTTTTAACTATAAGATAAGAATTGGGATAAAATATTGGCATGTTAGTGCCATGCGCCAATATATAATCGCTTTTATAAAAATATACCACACTATTTTTTTTCTTATGCGAAGACTACTTAAGCTTGTTAGCACAATTAGTTGATATTATTCTCATGAATAGTTTAGAAAGTAAATACTTATAAACGATAAATATAGAAAATCAATAAGATCGAAAAAAATCTAATAATGGGGTTATTGTAAATTAAATAAGCCTTATTTTAAGGGCATACATAATGTATAGACTGCATTTAAGATATCTATCGATAAATGAAATTTCTTGCCAACATTTAGTTTCTATACTGTCTTTATACGATAAACCACAGTAAAATGGATTATAAATCATTTGCAACCCCTTTGGGATTTGTGTGTAACCTACCCCACAATTTAACCCCTAAATAGGCCACATAAATTTATATTTATATATATGAGTAACAGTCACTTGAAATTGTGTGACCCAAAAACAAGAACAAAATGCCACCATAAGCATGACTGGCACAGTAAAACATTTTTTGGAGAGCACACACTTCAACAGAGCGTCGGCCGACGCGTCACGCAGCTTCATTCTTATATTGCTGAAAACAAAGGCATAATTCAATTAAGTTTTCATGATAGAAAAATGCTCAAAGCCCCCGTCAGACAGACAGAGAGGCAAAAAAAGAGACACACATAATTGCCATATGAAAAAAAAAACTAAATGGTGCAGTATCTTTGACTAAGAAATGCCCTTTTAACAACTCCACAGTAGAAATATTACACTCGGCCTTAACCCAACTTTTCAATTCTTAGACATCAGTTGTTCTAAGTTCACATCATAGTATTAAAACAGCCCACAAAGGGGAATCAGTAACTTAATGCAAAAGCGGACAAAACGTATTTTTTCAACATTTTTTTTTTTTGGGAAAATCATAGCAACGCGCTCGAGCAGAGCGAAAAAATGAAAATCATAGCCACAAACAAATCAGATTCATGATAATTTTCAGGCTTGAATAACATTTTGGGTCATGAACTACGTTGAAAAATTTGCTGACCGGAACCCTGAATTGGCTAGTCAAAAACTTTCAGGGAAAGTAAAATTGAAAAACTTGTAAGAAATTTAAGTCATAGAAATCATATGATGAAAAAATAGTTTAAAATTATTAAAATAGTTTTTAGAATTCATTTGTTGTTTAACTCTCTACTATACAGTTGTTATAATGTCCTGTCAATAGTAAACATGACACACGATAATAGAAAGAAAAAAACCCCTCTTCTCTGTAAAATTAGCTTTTTGTCGTTTGCGTCATTTTTGCAAATAGGGCTCGATATATAAGATATAATTCAAGGTGTTTCATCTTGAGGGTTGCTCAAGTGTTTACTAGCAAAACGATTTACATGTTTAATGTTGATGATGTTGGATGATTATGATGATACCACGCACTTTTACAGAAAATGCCTGTCAGTAAAGTCAGTTAGTACAATTCCGTGCAGTTGGTTTGTCAGATTAAACTTCCCTGCATGGCACATAAATCACATTTAAATGAACTGAAGCGTGCGTCTGGTCTGACTTTATGGCACTGTTGGCCCACAATTGTTTGGTAATCGTTTTGACCAAATATTTTATGCTGAATATCTTTCAAAAGAGCAGACATCGAAAAAATAAAAATAAAATGTTTTCCCGGCTGCATTTGAGCAATGCTCGGCTCTTTTTATGGCATTGTTTTTCTACGATGTTTTTTCCTGCGCCTATTTAATTCAATCCCTATTTTTTCCCCCAGTCGACGAATCCAATGAATTGCTTGCAAAGTTCAAATAAAAATAAAGCGGGAGAGAAAAAACTGAAATCCGATTTGGGTGAATTTACATTTAAATTTCGGATTTGTCAACTTCACCAAATTTTTGAAACCCTAACTTGTTGACCATATAATAACTATGACAACTGAAAGTCATCAAACTAAGTTTCCTATATTTTTAAAACTTTAAATATTATACATTCTATACATATATGTATCATACAAGTAAAAATATTTTTGTTAAAGATAAAAATTTTATGCCTCATCTAATCTCAGATTTCACACAGACTGATAAGGTTAGTTTTACTTATTCGCCACTTGAAAGCTGTTGTACAACTTTATTATATTCCTTTTATGCGATTATGAAGCACACACTCATATTTAATTTGTTTAATGCCCTTCATATTTATTTATTTAACTGCAATATTTCTGTTGAATCGTGTTAAATATATACAAATACATTTTTTCCAATGCATAAACAAATAGTTGAAGCCAACACGGTGTGTTGCATGCGCTTGTTAATTCCTTATTTAAACAAGAGTACCAAAAAGCTTAACCCAACAAAATATGATACATTCATATCCAGCAAATAAGCAAAAACTGAACTGTCGATAGATGAATGTAAATAGCAGATGCACATATGAAAAATATTTTAAAATCCAACGAAATGTAAATATAAATATGAATAAATGTATACAATTAAACGCGATAGTTGCCAGTGAAGAAGTGAAACAAAAAATAGAATGCTCTAAACGAGAGTACTTGACTGGAAGATACCCTGCACCAACTACCAATCGCATTACACGCTCTAAATGATAGATGGCGCCAGTGCGATCAAATTAATTATTATATTAAATGAATTAGATCATAAAAATTAAAAATCTTCTATTTTTGACTGGTTCAAGCCGAAATTTTTAGTGATAAAAAGAAAATATACAGTATGTAGACTTTTAACGGCCACAGGGTATAGAAACCAAAAAATGTATACCAACGTATGCGTACACTTTTCGCATTGACTGTGTTATTACACTAATTACCATTGCGTTGACTACGCTTCTGTCATTGACTTGGATTTTCCCAAAAACCGGAAATACAAAACCACAGACAACAACAACGACGACAACAACAACAACAACAACAAGAAGCAACAACAGCAGCGACAGCAATGGAAAAACCTCGCATTGTGAAGGGTAGCAAAAATACTCGTATTAAGACCGCGTTTTCATGGCCTTGGCACATGGAACGCATATGTGTTCACAATGTTCTCAGCCTTTAAGCTACACACGAGCGCTCCATGACACATGGGACTCGTTCGCAATTCAATTCTTAACACTCGACACCCAACAAATTTATAACTTGGTCAAAGAATTGCTAGCCAAGCGAAATTTCATAAGAATGAAATTTCAGTCGCACATTGTGTATCGTGTTCAATTTGCCGTAACAGCTGATTTAATCAGTTAGACAACAAGAAGAAGAACCTATTTTGAGGGGAATGAATAGAATGGAAAAGGAAAATTAATATATTTCACTCTCATTAACCCTTTTTAGGGTTTCCCGCGGTTGATTGCGTCTCGTTAATCAATTTTATGCAAATCAAGTGAACATTTTTAGTTGGCCTGAGCGTATTTTCAGTTACTTTTCACCCCCGATTCCGAATTATGGCCGATCGGGGGGCAAAACTGTTGCTATAGACATGGCGCAAAGATGAAATATTTTGTTAAAATGAGGCGCACCCAACTTGGCAATGTTAAAAGAAGGGGAGAGATAAGGAACTTATTAATAACAAGGCATAACAACAAATAACAAATTAATTAGCTTAAAGTGAAATCATTATAAAGCTGTTTAGGGCATTTTAGGTTTAACGGATTTTACGTAAACTTTAAGGAGTGTAAAGACTTTAAAATAAATCAAGCGAATCTAAGTTTATAGATTCTACAGTATTCTTTTGCAAATATTGTTAAATTCGCGATATATAAACTAATGAAATACAGCATTTTATTGTAAAAAAAATTTTACCAAAGTTACAATGAAATGTACTTTAATCAAAATTCTCAAAAAAAAAACTTCATTTATTCTTTTCTTATTTTCCGAAATCTTAACAAATATTATCATATATGTGGCTTATCTAAATTCTCCACAAATTGTAAAAAAGAAAAACGCAAACTCAAATTTCCTGCAGCGGACATTTCATGGTTTTTATATCGATGTCTACAATTCATACGAATATATAAAAATATCGACACACAAACCGTAGATCTATCGACATATTTTCAGTCAGGATTTGTGAGTGAGTCTGGGACTGTCATGACAATAATAAGAACCACAACAACAACAATTATTAACAGCAATCAGTTTGCCGTGCTATGCACGCAATGTGCCCCAAAGGCAAAAGGGAAGCGACACCCAAATACAGATACAGAGACACCAATTCAGATACAGATACAGTTCCTGTTGGAGACACCGACATTGCTAGACACATAGACAGGCAGTTGTCCTCCTCCCAGACGACGACCATGAGCATAATGAGCAGCATTAAAACTAATGAAAATAAACTTTGCCACACAGCTGTAGACAACAAACGCAGCCACACAATGCCCAAAAAAGCGCGCAGCACAAAAAGTCGACGACTCCTCAGACACAATAATAATAAAAGCAAAATACCAAAAAGAACCCCCCTTTACGCCTCATCATGTCAGCACACTCTTTTTGCAACAACCGTAACCCCAAGAATAAGAAAATTGCGAGACAGACAGAAATGTGGGGAAAACGCGTAAAGACGAAGGCATCCGCGCAGAACAATGAAGTGACAGCCAACAGTAGCTGCAAAAATGCGTGCAAAGAGCAAAGCAAGGACGTGAAAAACAAACAATAACAGAATTATGAATACTCTATCAATAAGAATAAAACTTAAAGAAAAATAAAGAATATAATGTTAAATTTTTAATTTAGATTGTAAAATATTTATTACTATTTGATTTAATACCTATTTTTAATTATTTACAGAGAAAAAAATATTTAGATTTTAAGAAAAATGTACATAAATTACAATATTTTTGATAGCTAAGTGCACTCAAGTATTTCAAACTAACAACTTTTTTATTCTCTCAGCGTTAAATTAATATTACTTATATTATTAAAATTTGATTACCAAAACTAATTTTGGTTTTAAATAATTTAGGTTATAAATATTTCAATCATTTCAATAAACTTATGCATTAATGAATTTATTTAATAATGTTTTAGTTTTTGTTTTTGAATAGTTCTCAGAAGTTAAGTAATTCAATTCACAATATAAGTACCCTGAAATACTCATATACCCATAAGCTTGAAGGGCATGTACTGCTGAAAGCCTTGGCCCCGAGTGGAAGATAAACAACAAACTAGAAGATACATTGAAAAGTAATTTTATTTTTTTCTCTCTGTCTTTTTTTTTGTATTCGTTGATGGGACAAAAGTTTTGCTGACTGCACGTGAAACTATTTGGCGCCAGTTTGCTTAAAATGAAAATGAAATACATTTATTAATGTGCTCTTTCAGCTGAAACAAAGAAAACAGATTTGTCGACTGCTCTCGCACACACCTTTTGGTTAAATGTATCTTAAGGGCTTACAAAATGTATCTGCTACTGGCAGCAAAATAAATGCACATAATTTGCCCGTGTGTTGTATTAAATGAATGTCTCTGAACAACTGTCGGCACCTTGAATGCCAAATGCTGTAGGACTTGATTTTTGATACCCTGCAAAAATATAGTTTTTATGTAGTACAAAAAGAAAACAAAATAAAATAATTTATATTTATAAAATTTAAAGCACTCTACAATACAGCGCATCTTGTAGTCGATCACTCTTGTCCTGCTTTCTAGAACACATTTCTTTTATTTTTTGAGCCTTTCCGGCATCATTTCACATTCGTATCTACCACGCCTGAGAGTCTGTGCATAATGTATCTGCAGCTTCACGATGTCCGATGTTTGTTTGGTGTTTTGGCTCGTAACTCGACTTGACTTTCATTATTTGTTCCCTTTTGGCCTCCCCCTACCCTCTCCTCCTCTCCTTCCCTTTCGCATTCTGACAAAAGTTTTATGCCTTTGTCTGTCTTCTTTCTGTTTGTTTGTTGCTGTCTTTCTGTCTTGGTTTGTTTATTTGTTTATCTGCCTGTCTGTGGCTTACCGCGCGTTGCTTTAATAATTTAATTAAATTTTTTCATTCCCTTCTTGTCTGCAAGTGTGTGTGTTTGGTATGTGAGGCACTTTGATTGTTATTTCGGTCATTCGGCATAATGAGGCAGCACAATTTGCACATAAAAGCTAATTTAGGCGCATTTTTAGTTGGCAATGTGGGCTTCCTTATTGAATTACATAGCTTTAACATAGATACACATACACACAAAATTGCACAGCAATGTGGCTAGCTGTGTAATATTATCAAAGTGTAAACCTTTACCACATTTCCCACGCCATCGAATTGAGCCATATTAAAATGACAACAACGCTACGACGCCACCTGGCGGACAGACCGACCCTAGTGGAATTTACAAATCGAAATAATTTATTTGTTTACATCAGAAGCAAATAAAATGTTAAATATGTAAATAAATACAAATGGAACTAATGAACTGAAATTAAAAATCATTAAAATAATTCACTTCATATTATTTTTTTTATTAAATATTGAAATATCATTCATTTATTTCTTTTAATCATACTCAAAAATTAAGAGCTATTTTATTTACATATTTTTTGTTTATAAAAACATCAAATAATTGTATATGTGAAAAAAATATTTGTGCAGTTCATTGTAAACAGTCAAATATATTATTATTTATATATTTTCTTGCAAATCGTCGGGAGTTTTTTAGATTTCTGAATATTGTATCCATTTCACGCAATAGATACTTTGGGTGGAAAGTGAGAGTAACCACAGTTACGCGTACGGCGGCACTTAATTCAGATACAATTGCCAGGATAACCAAAGCAACGCAAAAGTTGTCCCCTTTTATTACAGCGTCTCCTATAAACGACAAACAATAAAATGAAAATATCACATTTCAAATTTTTCTTTTTGGGGGATCTTTTCGTCGCACATCGAATATTGCAATTTGAGAGTTACTGGCGCTTATATCGCATCG
The DNA here is from genome assembly GCA_035045575.1 of Drosophila falleni. Classification (NCBI taxonomy): domain Eukaryota; kingdom Metazoa; phylum Arthropoda; class Insecta; order Diptera; family Drosophilidae; genus Drosophila; species Drosophila falleni. The sequence goes on along the minus strand of JAWNOV010000181.1, from coordinate 1,003,866 downwards.
CCCCATTCATGTTACCTGTCACAATAACGACGCACACGTGTAAGTCACTCTTCCAATTCTCCGCCTACATACACACAGCGAGGGCGTGGCAGCGCTATTTACAACAAGTCACGCCCTTTTATTAAAGCTACTCATCAATTGTGAAGAACCCTTGCGCTTGGCACATGCAAGAAGCTTAAAGGATTTATCAGTAAAGGATTTCACAGATAACTGAAAGAAATATATATACTTTTATATATGTACGTGTGAGTGTGTGTTTGTGTGTGTGTAGGAGTATTTGTGTCAGGTAGAGCACAATACATGTCAACTAGCATTGCATTTCGAGTGCTGACTGTAACACATTTGCAGCTAGATGCGCATGTATCTGTCAGATACAAAACAAATAGCTCGGGATATTGGGCCAGCAGCAGCAGTCAATCATACGTGGAAATCGAATCGAAAAAAAAAACGAAATTGGGGACAGAAATGGGCGTGTGTCAATGACAGTGGGCGCTCTGTTTGTTTGTTTGTTTGTTTGTTGCACTTGACACGTACTGCAAATAAAACAACGGAGAAACAAGAAAACTCCCGATATGGGCAAAGTTTGTCTCTTTGTTTTACACCCGAACTGTGAGGCGATTGACATCATCTTCATTTAGGCTCGGCATCCATTCCCCTATGTATGATTTATGACAAGTTACCAGCGCCATATCGCTAATAATACATTAATATTTATATATATACAAACAAAACTTTTGTGATAAACGGCAGCTGCTTATCAAATGAAAAAAAAATTAAGCAACGGCAGCCGCGGTTCAAAATTTCCCTTGTGGTTTGCAACATTTAGATCGGCAGCTCATACAATTAATTGGTATGCTTAAGTATTTTACTCAATTGGTTTATAACACTTGCGCTTGCATAGAGAGTTTTCAATTTATCTATAAGTATTCCCAGTTAACACTAAACTGAGGTAAAGATTTAACAACTTAAAGATACTTATAAATACAATTTGTATGACAAATTGTTAGTTTAAGCACGGTTATTTCAAGTAAATATTATAAATAAATATTATAAGTAAATAAATTTTTAACAACCTATTGATAACTATAAATACAATATGTATACCCTATATGCAGTTAAAGAGGGTATAGCAATCTTATTTAATAAGACTTTAATTTTAAAAAATTTGACAAATATAAAAATAATAACATTTGTATGTTTATTTAATATTCATTGTTACTACTAATACCATTCATAGTATCTAAGCAAGTTATATCATTTATAGTTTAACCGCACAAAATGCATCATTTCGTATTTTCATTTATTAGTAATTTGAGTTGAATGAAAACCAAAGAATATTATTTAATGCATTTTTTTTAATAATAATTTCTGCGCCTTGAAAAAAAGTTGATTGTGATTATACAGATTTTTTATTGTTATTTTAATTAACGCGAATATGAATAATAATTATTAATCATGTCACTTGCATATTTATTAATTAAAGCGTTTGATTACAAAAAGCACAATTATTGTAGTCGTAAAATCAACAAATCCCCTTGTTAAACTTTATAATTGCAATGTGATATATTTTTAACACATTGTCAAAAACATTCCCCGCGCTTTGAAATGCTACAGGATCATAAAAAAGCAATGGAATTTGTATTTGTTTATTTAAGTAATTTGATTAAATGGCACAAATTTCTTGGTTATTAACGTAGCTCGGATACTTTTATTTAAGTCTAAATAACAAAGGTAGCATCTCCATTCATAATTTTAGATCCCTTATTTCATTTATAATTTTTATTTGCGACCATTTCTTTCCATTGATGCCATTTATATACATAAGTTCGCATAAATTTCACTCGACCTTCCCTTTCATCACATCCATTAACACTTACACTGCACTGTACTTAGTTTAATATATTTTGTTTAATCTCCCATTATCAGACATATTCTGATATATACTGGACTAACGATCCCGAAAACTCTTATAAAAGTCACCAATATATAACGTGAATCAACTTGAATGATTCATGCTGTGCGTAAGAAAGTTTTGCTCGAAACTCAATGACAAAAACAAAACAAATGAAAATGAGGGAGAACAAAGATGAATACACAAAGTGGCAGCAATAAGTGGAAGCAGTCTGATAAGTAAAACGAGTATTTGTACTCTGTAGAGTATCTGAAACTGTTGCTCTTGCTGTATATACGTGTTGTGTATTTGTTGCGCTTCCGTTGTGGTCACTTGGTCAAGATTGAAGGCACAAACGTAGGCGAAGGCAAAGGCGAAGGCAGATGCCAGATAAGCGGAGCGTGAGATCTAAAGAGAGAGAGAGAGAGAGAGAGAGAGAGAGAGAGAGGAGGAAAAGAGAGACACTACTTTGTATCTGTATCTACTAGCATTTGTATCTGTAGCTGTATCAGTATCTGTATCTGTATCTGTTGCTCAGCATGTTTTTTTATGTATAGTTTTCTGATTATTGGCGCTGCCCATGCAACAGACATACAAACAAACATATATAAGTATATATGTATATACATATACTTATAGTCTTCGATATTCAAGACGTTGACCTTTTGCTCGATTCAAGTCAAAATAAAACAAACAAAGCGCACATTTCGTCCACAATGCGAAATTTTCTTTTACTTTTTAGATTAGCCGGCAACGAGTGGATTAACCGGTTTTTACATGGTTTACAAATGTTGTTGTTTTTATTGTTCTCCTTGTTGTTTATTCTTCACACTGCTAATTAGCTGAGTAGTTGTAGTTCGTTTGGTTGGCAACTGACCACCCGTATTTTGTAAAGCTTGGCCAACAAATTAAGGCAAGTGGCTTTTAATTGACGCATTACATAATTTATTTAGTATTCTGGGACTGTTGTAACGTTCTAAATGGTAAGTTGGAGAATATATATATATATATTTTTTGTTAATAAAAGTGCTTCCCACTTTCATTAAGCTAAGAAAATAGCTCTTTAGTTTTCTTTACTTACTGTCATTTCCAGCCACCTTGTTTTTCTTTATTTATTAGTTATTCTTAAAAATCGAAATTTTTACACATTTTAATTTTTTCAATTTATTAATTTATTTACTGAGCATTCTCTTAACCTAGTTATAATGTTTTTATTTATTTTCCGTCGCATAGGAATCGAAGTGTCAAAAATAACAATAAAGTTTATTTTAAATTATTATAGTTTGTATAAATATTTTTTGTTTTGACTATTGAGAAAAAAAAAATTATTTTTTTTAAAAATTATACAAAAAAGTAAAATATATATTTTATATATTAAATATAAATAAATAATAATTACATTTTAGCTTTACAAGTGAATTCATACTTATAACTAATCATTTAATTATTTTATTTTTAATTTCATTCTTTTTTGCAGATTTATCTAGACAAATTACTTTTTTAACTCAAACGGATTGTAAATTTAATACCCAATAGCAGTTTTAAGGATTTCTCTTCATAAATTGAACACGCAAACACACACATAGAAATCTTTATTATAGTACCACCCACTGGAACTTAACAGTGTACGCAACCCATAATAATTCCAAATGAACAATAATAACAAAACATGGGTAAAACGGGGAAGGACATTACAAGTAATGCCCGAGACCCATAGACAATAACATTGAAATAAATGCTCAATCATGCAGAAATTAAGTTAACATTTTAATAAAAGCAACGCGAGTACAACCAAAATAATTACGCACACTGTGCAGAGGCGTAAGTTCGGGAGCGAGACGAGGAAATGTGGACTGCTGGAGTATTGGGGTGAAATGGGGTAATGTAAAGGAGGGGGTACACTCGGGCTTTGGTACTCTTATAATTTTAGTACCCACTTTCCTAATTATTTGGCATTGTTCTTTGTTCTCTTTTCTTCTTTTAGCGTTGCTTCTTTGCGACTGCATTTAATCGTTTTACTTATTTGTGTGTCTGTATGTGTGTGTCTGTATGTGTGTGTCTGTATGTGTGTGTCTGTATGTGTGTGTCTGTATGTGTGTCTGTATGTGTGTAGAGCCGAAGAGATTTATGAGCAGGGATTTCATTTGTTTGTGGAGCTTTACATGGCAACTGGAGGCGGAGCTACTCGTATATATTTTTTGGGGAAATTCATTGAATTAAATTTGCCTTAACTCTAAATTATTAGCAGGATTTACACATGACGGCCACATTAGCTACATTCAATATTTTACGTTCAAAAAACAATAGTTCTGCGACATTTACTACAAAATGAACTTATAATAACTATTTTTCTTATGTGTTTATATGAAAGTCAAATATTTTAACTTAGTAATCTAGCTGTCAACTCATATTTTAAACGAATTGTTTTAATATTTCAGAACTTGGTAAATTTTTTTCTAACATTTGGTTGTTTTTTAATTTTAATATATAAATAAATAATAATTAATAAAACTATAAAAAAGAATTTACAATTTATAAATAAATATATAAATGAAATAATATTTGTGTTCATTGCTAAGTTTTATCCTTGTTTTTTGAAACTCATGTTAGTTTTTCAAAATTATAATAAGTTTGATATGAACTAAATATATGGCTCTTAAAATGTACTTTCTTCTTACAGTTTGTTTCTAAATAAAAAAATTATGAAGTTGTTGTATTAAAGTGGCATAAATAATTTTTGTTTCTTTGATTTATTGACTTAATTGTTTCTATAATTCATGTAAATTGTGCATTTTACATGAATTATAAAAGCTTTCAAGATTTACATTTAGCTTTAATACAAAATGTTTTTGGATTTTTATTTTTAGTATACACTAAGTAAAAACTTTATTTTAAAGTAAAACCCATTGGATGTGGTCACGAAATAAATAAAACAACATTGTTGCGATTACAACATTATAAAAATCTTTGAAATGTGTACACATTCAACGTTTCGATACTTTATACTATGAAGTTTATAGTTAAAACATGGCTTTGATGTGGAACAATGGCTTCATTTTGTTAGCCCGCAGGTGTCAAGGTCTTGACTAGCATAAGAACCAGTTGTGACTTTTTATATGGTAGCATAAGCACAAAACAGATTATTATCTAACTTACGGGTATGTACCATCGTCTATATAAATATTCGTATGTATGTATGAGTTCCAGCTAATTTGTCTCAGTCTGTTATAACAAAGCGCGCCCTGTGCGAAACTGAAACTTTTTGAAATTGAGTTGAATCAACACTTGAAATGAGTCATACAAAAGCTGTAGAGACGACGGCGACTCTCTTGTGAAATCTACAGAAGACAACACTTTTTGCTTTGCTTTTGTTTTTTGAAAAGTACAGCTATATTTTTACAATAGACACAAGTCAAATGACAATATAAAAGGTTAACTTATTTTATTACATATATTTTTGTTTATTAATTAATAGTAAGCGTGAAAATACTAATAACAAAGTCGAAAATGAAAAAAATAAGAAATATGAATTTGAAAGATAAACAAATGCAAAATTAAATAAATTTAAATGATATAACTAATTGAAAACTAATTGAAATTTAAATAACTATTCTTTAGTGTAGTACTCACCATTTACGATGATAATGAAAATGATCGACATGAAAACCATATTTAATCCACATGTTGATGACATTATATGTAAATGGGATCCAACGTGTCGAAATGCTTAAAATCCTCAAAATAAATCTCCTTCTTTTAGCTTCAAGTTTAGCTTTAGTTGATGTTGAGTTTAAGTTTTCTGGCAGTTGATTTAATTAATGATGGCGTTGTTTTAGTTGCTGTTGTTGGTTTTTTAATTATTTTTTGCTTTTCGTTTATCCAATCTACCCGACTACTGACTGCAACTATTTTGCACTTAAGACATGATTTTTCAGATTTGCTAAATCGCACTCAAAGCGACCATAAAATTTGTACACACTTTTATTATTTTTTTTTTGCACGCACGACTTGCTGGACTGCCACTATTTGATATTATTTTTTATGATTTTTTATTTTTTATTTGATTTTATTTTTACACCCGTCACGTACACTATAAATTTCTATGTATTATGATTTACGATTTTTATGCATTACTTTTTACTGCTCTTCTCAATTTACTTTTTCGCGCGCGTGTTAAACATAATTGAAAAGAAAAATCGAAAGAAAAAAAATTTCAAATTAAAATGCACAATTTAAAATATTTTTTTGTTATTATTTTTTATATTAATATTGTTGCTGTTGTTGTTGTTTTTGCCCAACACTGGATGTTGTTGTTGCTTTTGTTGTTGTAGCAGTGCTGTAAAATAAGAAGTGTAGAAAGACGTAAGCGGAGTGTTGAGAATGCAGCAGCTGTTGCTTGCGAGTGTTGTTGTTCTTGTTAGTCTCAAGACTGTGGCTAATCGTCTTGAGTGAAAGAGACAGACACATACATTGAGCATATGTACTTTTTTCGTATTGTAAGAAATACGGATTAAATATTTTATAATTACGAACAAGAACAACAAAAACACTACTCCCAATTATCCTCCTCTCTAACAAAGTTAAGTATGAGTGCAAAACATAGAAACATCAAATAAAACACTCAACACACAACTTAGACTCACTCAAATTAACAGACTGAGCGCGCGCGCAAGGAGAGAATTAGTTGAATAAGCGAGAGACAGAGAGAGTGAGCACGACAAGAGAGCGCAAACTCATTGAAATTGCATAGAATTCTTATGTTTGTGTGTCGTTGAATGCTCCAAATGCGCTTGTATTTTGTTATTGTTGCTGAGGCCAAATAAACAAAAAAAAAATCAACACACACAGATACGTTTAACATCAGCCGTTATAAACAAACATTTTAAAAAACATATAAGGTGTGATTTTAGTACTTATTGTTTAATTTCATTTGCATTTCACAGTTTTGGTAGTGCTAATTAAACGTTGTTATGCCGCTTTATTTCTCATTGCTTATTTCTGACACACACAGACACTCACTCACACAGAGAGAAACATAAATTCATATATGTACACACTACACACACACAGTCGCATACTTACATGTTTGCTTATGCTTTGTGTACGTTGTTCTCTTGTGTTGTTGTTTTTGTGCGCGCATTAAATGCGATGAAATGCAGCCATTTTGTCTTGCAATTGGCACTCACGCTCTCCGGCTGTTGCTTTTGTGAATTATTGAAGTTGTGAGCACGGCAATTGCTACGATTGACTTTGCATAAACATATTTTTACATTCTATTAGCAATTTTTCATAAATGTAAGAACCAACACAAACACAAACACGCGTCGCAACGACGAGTCACCCACGGCTTTTATCAAACTGTCTTCCGCACCGACGCACGTCCTACACGTTCAAAGGTTTTTTTTGGACTCAAGAGAGAATCATGAAAACAATTCGTTTACCCTTACTCTATGTTAAGTTAACAGTTACTGTTTTGAGTGTATATTTACTAACTGTTTTCTGTTGTTTCGTATTGACCAATGTTGGCAACTTAGCTATTTTATAGCTAGTTTTCGATATTTTCAGAGTTCGATTGCTAAATCCATTTAAATATTGCTCTTAGCCAGAACGCTGGCTGTTTTAGATATATATTTATTTATGTTTTGCTGTAAAGAAGTGCACTTAAATAGAAATTAATATGTTATTCAGCCAGAAATTGCTATTTTTAACAGAAAAAGTTAGCAGCACTGGTTGACTTTTTGTTAAGCGCGGAGTAGTGTTGAGTAATATCTGTACACATAGGTTCCAGTCATCCCACTGATTCCAACTCTTTAGGGGAAAATAGCTGTTTCTGTCTGGAAAGCATCCGAAAAATAGCTGAAATTGTCCAGAAAAATAGCTATAATACAATATAGCTATAATAGCTATAATTTTTGGCAATTATTGCTATCCAACTAAAAACAAATTAAACTGCGCGCGTTTGCAGATGTTAAGTGAGGAGCAAATTGCTAATGAGGAGTAACGTCGTTAAATACTGAACAACTGTTAAATTATATTTAAGGTATTACAAATTTGAAAATGCAATAACTTTACAATCATAGAAATAATTTAATGCAAATTAAAAAAAATCAAATCCGAAAATGGGTAGAAAAATTAAGAACACCCATTTCTCGAAAATGTACCTATTTTTTTAAGTACAAAAATCAAACCAGATCGAAAACTTTTACCGGATAGGCAACCCTCGGTTTAAGGACGCCGATATTGTGTAAAAATCTGACAAAAGAAATTCAAGTAGCATTTTGTGATTGTTAATAAATTAAAAAGAAAACAGCACAAAGCAGTTTAAAATAATAAATTACAACAATTAAAATGGCACAGATTTTTGTGGACGATGAAAATGCTGGCATGCATGGTAAGCAAGTTTTTTGATTTGTGGAATTACTTCTGGATTTATATTTCTTTATAACATTTATTTTTGTCGCGCAGTGCTTTCGAGATCGAACAGAAAAGTAATGGGCGGCAATGCGTCGGCAAGGAAAAGTGTGCTGACCAAACTGGACAATGTGATGTACAACAACAACAAGCCGAATATAACGCCATTTAAAGGCGGCAATCAAATTGTGCGACCCACAAGTTGCGCGCCAAAATTTTCGCTTTGCAAGGAAACGCTACAAAAACAACACCTCAAACAGCACAACAACAACAAGAATGCACTGCATCCCATCGATGGACACTCAAAGGGGGAAATCAATGTTGAGGCAGTTACCAAATGTGGTGTTTATGCCAACACTTCAGTTGCCAAAGACAACTTTGATCTATTCGATTTTATGGACTTTGCCAGCGAAAATTGTTTAAACAATTGCCACAAATGTGAGTGGACTTGCTAGAAACAAAGAGTATGGTTTTTCTTGATTAATCTATTTCTTTCAGCCATATCCCAAAACTGGTCGGAACCTTTCCTAAGCGACGATCTTATAGATAAACTTCTAAACCATTCAGGAAATTCGGAAGAAGAATTCTCGAATGATGTTGATGATATATGCCCTTATCCGGATTTGTACAAGATCGACTCGAAACTTGAACCCCTAAAATATAAAAGTTATGGAGATGAAGATAATATAACTGATATTTTAAATATCCCATTGCCAATGCCAATTGCATTTGATTCAGATTTTGATTTATTTTAAAGCCAAAACTCTTTAGTTTAGTTACGTTAAGTTTAATTTAAGCTATAAATGAATTGTTAAAGTTTAGTAAATTTATGTTAAGTGCATTGTCTTTTCATGTGTATTTATGTATCTAGATGTTAAGATATTGAAGATCTAATGTATCACAAAAAACCCCAATAATATTAAGCAATTTTATTAGTTACGTGTTTGTTGTCGCATTTAATCAATTGTCTTAGTTTGTTAATAAAGTGCAACAAAGGATCAACATAATAATTACTAATAATATACAAATTGCAAAAGTACAAATTTCATACGCTTAGATAAATAATAATAAGAAATAAAAACAAGGACACGGGGACGAGACAACAGAGACTACGAGAACTATTTGGATTGCTAAAGATGAATTTCGAAAATCCAATTTGCAATTGGAATAATACCGCACTCAGTAAAGCCAAATGTGCTCCAGGATGCCATTGTCCAGTTGCGAAGGCGGCAGAGCTTTAAGCGTACGCAATGTTTCCATATAGAAGGTCAACTCGGAGGTGACCACTCCATGCTGTGGTCCCCCATTGTTGTAGATGTTGAGCTTGAGCAGCTGTTCCCGCAGTTTATCCTTGAAATTCCGATGCACTACGGCATAGATCTCATGGATTTGAGCTTCCGGCAACACACCCGCAATTGCCTCATGCAATTTCACCAAATGCCTCGAGATGTGCCTGAATGTTTGCGATGGTATTGGTGGACGAGCATCCCATGCCTCCAGCTGTGCCGTCACTCGCTCCGAGACAATGCCATGGATCTTGTGCTCGATCTCCTTGATGTGACCCTGATAATCCCGCTCGATGGCCTCGTATCCGCTCATGCTCTCAAAGTGTTCCCTCAGTCGCGGCAGCAAATACAGGACCAACTGCAGAGCACGGGAAACCAAGGCCAAGTTGGTGCTGGTGATGGTCTTTAATCCCGCTACCCGCATTGCACCCGCTCCAATGATGAGCTGGCAACTGCGCGAGTTGAAGCAACGCAACAGATCCACCACATTCCTTGCATGATAGCTGGCGAGCAGTGGCAATCTCTGGGCACTGCCTCCATACTCGTATAGCATTTGGATGAGCAGCAATGCCACGCTGACCAGGACAAAGGGTTGTTTTCCCTCCACCAGCAGCACGGGATTACCAATGACGCCGCCACCTCCATTGAGGCTCAAATGGTTCGTGTCGAGTGGCGCCTGCTTGGCATAATCTCCAGCCGTCATGCGATCGATAATGCGCTGGAATTCCTGAGGTATGTCCACTTGACGCCAGCGTTCCTGATCAAGAAGCAGCGCCAGCTTCTGTTTGTGCTCCGCATGGAAGCGTTGTGCGTAGCGTGAGGCCTGCACCTTGAGCGCCAGCTGGAGCGGCACACTGCTCGCATTACAAATGCTCAGCGTCGTCTCGCTAAACTCCTCGACAATCTGGGAGAGCTGCTGCAGCTCCTGTTCACTGGCGGCACAGCGTTCCAGGCTCTGGGGCGACACAATGTTCGCACAGCGTTCGTGGCAATAATGACAGACGACCTGGAGCAGCTGCTGCAGCTGGGCACTGAGCTGCTCATGATGTGCCGCACTGAGAAAGGCCTCCGAGTCAATCAGGTTCACAGTGTGCTCCTGGGGACTGCTGCCGCCGGCTGCCGCGTCTGCCGTTTGCTGCATGATCGAGACGACGGCCTTGATCCGCTCGAGAACGGCGCCCAGGGCATGGCTGGCACGCTGCAACATGGCCAGCCACTCGGTTAGCGTCAATTCCAGCGACTGCTCGCCGGCACCCGTTAGGCAGAGTTCGTGATCGCCACGGGAGAGGAGCTCGATGAGCAGCTGCTTGATGATCGCTCGTATTGTGGCAATGGCCTCCTGTTGATAGCTCTGCACAAAGCTAAAGTTCTGCTTGCGGAGCAGTCCCATCACAATGGCCACCAGTTTGTCCTCCTCCGCACACACGCTGTCCGTCTCTAGCTGCCCATCCAGCAGTGGACGATTCAGATCCGTGGCCGCATAACGCTCAAATTCCGTGGTCAGCATCTTATCGATGAGCTTCTCCATCTCACCCAGCTGCATGGGCAAGTGCTTGAAACAATGCACACCCAGGAGTTCCGCTGCCAGAATCTCCTGCGTGGTACTGATCAAATCCAAGGCGGCCACATAATCCTGTGTGCCCAGGAGCAGCTGCAGCATGGGCTGTGTCTTGTGCACGGTGGCCATTAAGCGCAGCTTGTCCAGCGTTGTCACATAGTGCTGTCGCCGCTGCGCATAGCGCATCACCCGGAAGCTGTCCACAACAGCGCTGCCATGCAGCTGGGCGAGAGCGGAGCGCAGTTGACGCACTTGCTCCGCCGCCTGCTGCATCTCGGCGAGAATCGCATGCTGTGTAGTCATGGCATGAAAGAAGGCCGCCGATTTCTGGGAAACCTGTTGAGCAATCTTCACCTCCACAATATCCAGATAATGGGAGAGCTGCTCCTGCAGTTGTCTTCCCGTCTGCTGACGTTCCAGCTTGGAGCTGGCCTCCGATTGCATGTAGCTGGGAAAGACTTGGGCAAAGGTTGCGGCATGATGCAGTTGCAGCTGGGATTTCAGAAAGATCTCCGGCACGGGCACGGCACTTAAATGCTCAGGTGTTGTTGTGGGATTCCCTAGAAGAATATCAGGAATTCGATAAAAATTGGTCAGAATATTGACATTTAAAAAACATAATTGGGAAAACTAATTTAACTACAAAATACAAATTTTAAACAAAAAAAAAAATTGAAAACAATATTCAAAATGTTTTATTCAAAAAACTGACAATATTTTGGTCTCCCTGAAAGATTTCCTATATAAATTTCGACAAATATTACTCAAAATATCGAAATTTAAATGTAAAAAACAAAAAACAAAGAAGTATTTTATTTGGTATTTAAAATTTGTAGTTCAAAATAAGGAAATATAAAATAAAGAAATAAACAATATTTTAATACTTATAGAAAATATAGATTAAAAAATTTTTCAATTCGGTGTTTTGAAATTTAGCTTTAAAGTATATTTAATAAGATTTAAGAACCTTTGTTTAAAAATTTGATACACAATTTTTGGATTTCGCACTTATTTCATAATTGTAAATATTTTGGTTAAGTTTCATAAATACTCAAAATAAATTTTGAACATAAAAGACATCTCCAAAATTATATATTTTTATAAGTATCCATATCTTGAATTCTTTGAATTTTTTATATGTAATTTTTATAGTACCAAATATTACCTGTTGCTGTTGTCGGCGTCTGATGTTGTTGTTGCTGCTGTTGTTGCTGTTGCTGCTGTTGCTGACGACGCTCGTGCCAGCGATAACGTTTTCCAATGCTGCCCAGGTAGACGGCAAAATCGGCATGTGTAATGTCCGGCAGTCGGGGATTACCCGGAATGTGTACACGCTCCACAAAATGTTCGCCCCATTTTTTAGTAAAGAGATTACTCTGCTTGCCGCGCTGCGGATCATTGAGCACCGCCGGCAGATTCTGTGCCGCCGAATAGACGCCCCATTCCGGCGGCAGCTCCCGCGTCTGCTGATTCACATGGTACTTGGCCACATGTGCATCATAGTCGCGATCCGAGACGCCGTCCAGCGGCAGCGAGGCACACACACCATTGAAACCATAGCGACACACAAAGGAGCCTCCCTCCCGCGTACAATGACGACTCCGAAGATGCCTATAAAAAATAAACCAGCAATTAAGGCATATGGAAGAACATTGCGGGTATTCTTGAAACAGATTTCGCTTTGATTTAGGCAAAAGGTAAAATGAAACTAAAAAATTTAATCCAAATTTTATATGATAAATTAATTTAAGCTCTTTTTTTTTGTTATACTATAAGTTCAAAATATCACATTATTTTTTATTATTAACCTTTCGAAATAATACTTCAATTAATAACAGTTTTTTTACCGTTTTTTTTAAAATAAAGTCCCAGAATAGTACTTATTTTTTTTAGAATTTAAAATAAAATTTGCATAACAGTTTTCATTTAAAAAATAAATCTGCCAGCGAGCTGATTAAATTAAATCTTTGAGTGTGACCAGATTGTCTCTGATTTGATCTGGACACACTGTCCATTTTTGGCATGGAGCAACAGCTGATCATGAAATCAAAATCTATTTCAGTCATCCCCTTTTAAAGTTGCATTACTCACGTGACAAACTCGCTAATGTTTTTGAAATTCTCGCGTGTACAATAATAGCAGGATTGCCAGCTGGGCGTATTTATGGAGTTATTGCCATTTGAAGTCACAAATTGTTTTCTCTCCTCATTGTCCAATGTTGTTTTTGTTTTTGTTGTGTTTGTTGTTGCTGCTGCCATAACACATACTTATCGTTTTTGGAACTGTGCGGTGTGCAAACTTATTAACTTAATATATATTTATTGCCCAGTTAATTATGACCAGATGCAGCCCGTATAAAATTTGTGTAAAGTTTTTGCTTTTACTTTCGTCGTCGTCAATTTCTCGCCGCAAACGTTGACGTGTTATGTCAATATTTGTTTTTGTTTCTCCTTTTGTCCGTTAAGCGAGAATATAGCATTTTGATGATTTGTCCTTTATTGCCGGTTTATTAAATATTTATTACTTATATGTAGCATACTTCATTTGATTTATTTAATTTGTTGTCGATTTTGGCTAAAATTGAGCAAATGCAAACGAAACAATAATATGATGATGAGCGACAGTGTTGTATAGCGTTTAAAAGTTTGGCGGCGGCAGTGCACGTTTATTCTAAAATAAACTGCATTGAGTGCACGATTCGACAACTTGAGTGTGGCCAAGTGTGAACAGCTTTTATTAACTTTTTTAAATTTATATAACAGTGTAGAATTCTAAATAAATAATGTGTTATATTTAATCCAGCTGGAGAAGTTATATTGAACAAATACATAAATGCGGAAAATTAAGAAATCAAGCTTGCAGACTATAAGAAATAGTTTACAAACGGTTTAACTGGTTTTTTAGCACCTGAGCCTCGATAATTTCAAAATTGGTTGCGTTCATTTTACTTATTTTGTCAAAATAACATTATTTTGCGACTTTGCAAAGTGACTGCAGTGTAATGTTAAATTAATGTTAATGTAAAGTTAATTTTGCTGCTATTGCTACAGCTACTGTAATGTTAGGAACATTTGTTACTATCAATGTTATTCCTGTCAGCTTTACAGTCTGTTTGACATAACGCATTTCATGCAAACAATAATAAATCGCATCGTTTCGAGACTACCTAGCTACCAAAAACGATTTCCAGCACTGGAAGCCCCACAGAAAACGAAAGAGCTGCAATTTCAGTGAACAAAAAAGAAATCGCGCGCGTGCATTTGAATTGGGCAGAGATTAGATTGTTTGATTGAAAACAGGGGTCTGCTTCAGCGTTAAAGATAATTCAGATAGCTAGGCAAATGAAGGATGCGTCCATGGCGGAATCGTCGCTTACAGTTGGTGCTGCTGTCGTTAATCTGGCTGAGCTTAATATTTGTATTATATTGGTATATTTCGCAAATTGAATCGGACAGCATTAAGGATTTCACGCCGGAGCTGCTCTGGTGGACGGATGGCATGAACTGGAAGTACGACGAGACACGTCAATGCGGATTCAGCAAATGTCGCGTCACCAACAATCGCCAGCGTTTATCCGAATCGCTTGTTTGTATTACCAAGGAAAGCGGAAGTTTACTTCCGCCTTTTTAAGATTATTAAATAGTTGTTTACATATTCTTACTTTGCAGGTCATACTTTTCTATGCATCCAATATGAAACCACACGACTTTCCAATGCCGCGCAGCAGCCGGCATCTGTGGGCAATGCTGCACGAGGAGTCACCACGCAATGTGCCCTACGTGCCACACGATGAGTTTCTGCAGCACTTTAACTTTACATCCACATTCAGCAGATACAGTGATATGCCACTGACCACACAGTATCTGCCCCAGGTCAGCGATCTCACCCAGCTTGACTATCATACGGGCCATCTCAGCAAGCAATCCTTTCAGTTTAATGGTGCTCTGGCCTCTGTGGTGTTCTTGCAAACCGATTGCAACACCATGTCCGGCAGGGAGGATTATGTCCGTGAGCTGATGAAGCACATGAAGGTGGACTCCTATGGCGGTTGTCTGCACAATCGCGATCTGCCAGAGAGGTGAGACTCTTTGCAATCGGTTAAGGTCAATGTACACCATTGTAACCCATCTTTCTTGTTATCTGATGAATCATTATTCAGTCTACAAACGGACTATTTGAACAATCTATACTCACCCGAATTGTTGCGCTTTCTGGCGCACTACAAGTTCATGATTGCCATTGAGAATGGCGTTTGCGAGGATTACATCACGGAGAAATTCTGGCGTCCTCTCATGATAGGCGTTATACCCATCTACTTTGGATCTCCCAGCATACGCGTAAATATTAATACATTTAAAACGTTTACATATTTTAATTTGATTCTATTCCTCTTTAGGATTGGCAGCCCCAAAATAAATCTGCAATTTATATTGATGATTTTCCAAATGCTGGCGCACTGGCCGCCTTTTTAAATCAATTGGGTGACAACGATACCAAGTATATGTCCTATCTAGCACACAAAGTGAAGCGTCGTCAAGGCATCGACAATCAGAGGCTACTGAATCACCTCATCACCCGTACCTATAGCATTAAAAGCGATCAGCAAAGCGTTGAACACTCACTTTTCCATCGATTTGAGTGCTTTATGTGCCGACAAATCCATTTATCAAGACCACCCCGTCATGCTGACAGGCGACACTATAACTGTCCACTGCCTCCAATTCATGCCCCATTGGAGCATCAAAAGGAACCAAAATATGGGGAAGATTGGCGCTCAATGATGAACATGGGCCGTTGTCAAGCACAGCTCCTGGATGAATTCTGGCGTGCGAATCAACCTTACACAGAAAAACAATTTGCAGATCGTCTTTCCAAAATGGTGAAGAATAATAAATGTGATTAAAATGTTGACCTAGGCTAGTACAAATTATAGATAGATATTGTTAACCATCTAGAAGATATAAATGAATACACCAAAGTACTGATTATACTGACTCAAATATAATTAACATTTAGGAATATTTTTTTTTGTTACATATCTATGAGATATACAACCAACTTACGTATAGAAAAGCAATAATTTTTAAAATATTAAAATTCAAATAATAATGATAATAAGAATACAATATAAACATTTCTTAACTTAAAATTGATAATAAAGATTGTTTGACAATATTTTGAATAGAAGAAAGTTATGAGAGTTCAAAGTTTTTTGAAAAAATGTTAAGGGGTAGGAATGAAAAAATTTGACAGTGATGATCAAATTATCAAATTTTTTAAGTTAAGAAAATTTTGATGCAGAATCAATATAGAGGCCAAATAATGATCAAAATGGTATTCCGCAAGGAAATCGGTTAAGATTTAACAAAGTTATGACAGTCCGAAGTTTACAAGTCAAAATTTTTGTCAATTTCGACATGATTTTTTACAGGAAAATGAAGTCTCTCAGAATCAAGTTTAAAGTGTTGTTTTATACTAATTTGGGCACCAGGAGTTGATTAAAAGTGAAAACTCAAGATTTAAAATTTTGAAAAAAATATTTTGTCAAAAAAGTCAAAGGGGGGAGTACATGATTTTGTCGGGAAAAATTCGAAAATCAATTTTTTTTATAAAGTAATTAATATTTTGATGCAGAATCAATAAAGAGGCCAAATTATGATCAAAATGGTATTCCGTAAGGAAATCGGTTAAGATTTGACAAAGTTATGAGGGTTTTGTATGTAGGCTTTACTCAAATTATAACAAATACTAAACATTTTCATTTTAATTTTTATTTCAAAGCACACATCATTTCTGAAGCAACCGTGACAAATTGTGAAATGTCAATTTCTTTATTAAACATTGAAATGCTGTTTCTTTACATTTGCCAATGCATCTGGGGCATCGCTTCCTTGAGCTGTCCCATGTCCACGATCCACATGCTGCCGTTCTTCATCATTTCCATGGCCTTGATGACCTGCATGGCAGCCTCCTCGGGCATTTGACGTTTGGCACTCTCGATGACCTCCACCAGATGCTCGGAGTGATCCCAGGTGACATTGTCGCGCAGATTCATCATCATTTCAGTGTTGGTCAGTCCCGGGCACACTGTCATGAACATAACACCTGTCTTCTGATAGATGTGCTTGTCGCCCATCGATCGGGTGAAGCCAACAACACCGTGCTTGGCGGCAGCATAAACAGCAAAAGCTGGAGCAGGTTCCAGTCCATAGACAGAGGACATGTTCATAACCACGCCACCAACACCCATTTGGGTCTTGTCCATGTAAGGCATCGCCTTCATGGTCACATGGATCATGGCAGTCTAAGTGCGAGAGAGAGAGAGAGAGAGAGAGAGAGAGAGAGAGAGAGAGAGAGAGAGAGAGAGAGAGAGAGAGAGAGCGAGAGAGAGAGAGAGAGAGAGAGAGAGAAATATTAAATTATTCAGACGCTTTTTAAAGAGCATGTTTTTAGCTTACCAAATTGATGCCAATTGTGGTCTCCACATCCTTGTCGAGCAGCACATCCTCACAGTTCACCAATACGTCAATGTTGCCCATCATCTGACCCATTTTCTTCATTGTCTGCTCGATAGATACCTTATCCATAAGATTCATCTGCATGAACACGACTTTCACATTGGGATTCTCTGCCTGCAGCTTCTTGATCATCTCCACATTTTCCATGCGATGCACAATGCCCAGCATCTTGAGCTTCTCCCGCTGCATTAGCTGGTGCATCATTTGGAACCCGATGCCGCCAAAGCCGCTGGCAAACACAACATTTTTACCTGTCCAATCACACATCTTTGCAAATTATTCACTGACCAATTACCCTAGTCAACATCGTCTTTTATACACTTCTGTTCCAGTTCGAAAATTCCAGATAAGTCCTTATGCATCTGGTCTATCAACTTGTATAAAAGGTCATTGTCAAAGGCCCCATTACATTTACTGATTTCGTTGGCAACCGATGACGAATCGTCTTGGTTAGTCCCGGACCATCTGTCATATGTATATTTGAACCTCTCCAGATAAGCTTGCTCCCCAGGTCGTTGGCTCATTTGCCAATTTCTTATCTAAGTATATAATCGAATTTAGGTCCAAATATACATATTTTGTGACTCCTACATTAGACTATAATATTAAGCTTAGACAACGTCATTTGAACTGCAATTTCATCATATTACTTACATTTATAATAAGGTATTTTTTTAATTAACTTTTGCGATTATAGTATGACCAATAAATCCACATTTTTCAATATTATTACTAGAGTAGCACTTAAAGAAATCTTTTTAAATCTTATAATATTTTCCGAGAAATATTTTTTATCTTTATCATCTGTTCTCCCCATTATTCTTTTTTTAAGAAACTGAAAAGTATAAAATAATTAAATAATATAATAATTTATTTACAATAATGCTGAACATGCGTGTTCGATGCTTAAAAGCTACTGAAATGTTTTAGACAATCACAGATGTTTATGTTAAATTGAAACTAGTTTAACAAAGAGTAACATATAAGAATGATAAGGATCGGGTTAATACTTGTAGAAAATATACGAAGGCAGTTAATGAATAAATATTGGGCGACGTATGGTCTTCAGATATGAAAAGTACTTTTGAATTTTTTGTAATACACACTTAAGTTAATTATAAGTAAAAGTATCTGAAGTTTGGACTTAAAGTGACTGAAATTTGAGCTAGTGTCATGATAGCATTCGAATTAAGACTGTAGCTTATCGCATGCGAAACAGAAATAAATAGCTTATGATAAGGCACATTGAAGGTAAACCCGATCCAACTATTCTGGATGATGCTCCTGTTGTGGGTGTTGGTGAAGTCGGCAAGCTTCCCGGATTTGTAGATGTTGTAGATGTTTCACCGTCGGTTCGAGAGTCGGGCACATAATCACCACACGTGGGAAAGTTACGAGGGACCGGTACCATCTGATCATTGTCACCCACTTTAAGCACAAGAGCCATGCCGATTTCCGCATGAAATTCAATGTGACAATGGAAGAGCCAATATCCCGGATTGTAGGCCTCAAAGCGAATAATTGTATAGCCACCATCTGGTACAGTGACTGTGTCCTTGACAGGAGGATTGACCAAGTTGCGCTTGAGGAGATTGAACTGATCCAATTGCTTTACCTATTGGATACAAAATAGATTGAATAATAAATTAGAAATAGGGAAATTGAGATATGTTTATAATTTTCTCTATTCTTATGTTAATATAGCAGTTAGCTATTTTTTCTTGTTGGTAGCCTATTTACTGGTTCTTCTGAATTCAATTATTAAGGAATAATTCTTCAATTTCTTTAAACATTACTCTTAAAAAAACTCAGAGCTTTGTTTGTTAATCCGATTTTTCAAGATAGAGACAAAATGAAAGCATAATATTTTGAATTACAGTATTTAAAATAAATTTAAAATAAGCTCATATCTGAAAAATTAGTTAAAAACTCAATTGTAGCAAATTTGGTGACTCTAGCTCTCATAGTAAGGGATAAATCAACTTGACTATTCAGAGTGACCAAGGTTTGTAGTTTATAAAAATTACTATAATGTCTTTATCTACTTACCATTTCAATGGTAACATTCTCGCCGAGACGCTCAAGACCCACGACCCGGAAAGCATTGCCGTGCAGATGGAACGGATGATTGGCATAGAAAGTGAAACCTTCGTCCACAATGATCAGCTCGACGACGGCGTTGTGTGGCACCTGAAGTACATGATAACACTTGCAGAAGTCTTCCCGGCAATTGATGCCCTGTTCTGCCAGCGTCGTCTCATTGCAGAAGAGTTCGTCGCTAAACTGATTACGCTGGGGCAATAGAGCCATGGGGGGAAACTTCAGAGAAATGTGATTTAATTGTGGCGTATAGAGTCGATTGGTCTGGGTAACATTTGAATCCATGCTGTAGAAATCACTGTGATGGAATTCAGGATTGTCCTTGCGATAGAAATCGTAGTACACAAAGAACTTGTAGTCCGCCTCGGGCTTAAGAGTATCATCATCGATGCCGGATACCTTGTCGTAAATGGGCAATGCTCTCATTTCAGCCACGGTTTTGGTATCCGTATAGCCAGGCCCACGATTCATCACATTCAATTCAATCCCTGTTGCATTATGATCATAGCCAAGTTGGGCATTGGGCTCCACATCTGCAGCTCCTTCATAGCGCAGTATGGCCACTTGGAAGGCGGAGGTAAATCTCTCACTGCAATCCATCAATCCCTTGAGGCGTAACCAATAATTGTTCACTTCCTGATTGGCATTTAGTACAAAGTCAAAACGTTCTCCAGAATACGTCACAATGGATCCCACTTCCATTGCCTCGATATCATAACCATCTGAGTTAATCGCCGTCAAAGTATGATTATCAACGGATACGACAATCGGACAGTTGAGATATTCGGCATTCACAATGCGAAAACGATACCTGAAGCCCCTTCTCACATGATACACCTGATGTGGTATCTGTTCCAATGGAATCGTATGCAGATTTGCCCGACGCTTTCGTGAGTGTACAACTGAGTCGGACATTGACCCCGTGGTACTTGTGGTCTGCATCTCGGAAAGTCTTGCATCACTTGACTGTATCTTTATCACACCTGGCGGCGGCGTTGGCGTTGTTGCATTCGCAGCTAATGGATGAAGACATCATAAAAGTGATATTGATAAGTGATAAGTGATAATACATCATAAAAAGATATTGTTAATTGTTTTGCTATTATTTTAATTTTAATGAACTAATTTCTGAAAGTTCTTGTCTTGTAGAAAATATTTCAATAAATTTATTTATTAACTTTTTTTTTGCTATATTCATTAATTGCTGCCGTATAAATTAAGACTACCTCAGACAGTACAAAACGGGCCTAAAAATGTCCTAGTAACTGATTATACTAACGTATTTGTATTGCTTTCCACAAATTTAGAAAAAAAGTTCATGGAGGATTAAATAAGAAAAGTATTTATAAGAAATTTTTTAAAAATGGAAACTTTTAGTTTTTTTTTAGCAAAGCAAATTTTTTTTAAGTTCTTAAAAATTTTAGCGAATCTGTCACACGTAACTTTTTAAAAAATCTAGTTTTTATGTTAAATTAAAACTGAAAAAAATTTAATGACATTAAAATTTGATTAATGCAACTGAAGACCATAGTTGTTTTTACAAATTACTACGCTTATAAAAATAATTTATTAAGTTTCAAAACTGGCAAAAATAAAGTTAAAAAAAATACTTGTGTACTTTTTAAACTAGAGTCCCCAATATATAAATCATGGCCCACTTTGTCAAGGACCCTGGACTTATGTATATGATAAATATGTATGAAGCTATAACTTACCTTGAGCTTGGTTCTCATGATGGGTCGATGATTCTTTGCTTCTGGCAGAATTCTGGCTCATTTTTAATGCTGATGGTGTGGTTGGAGTGGGTGGTGTGGGTGGTGTGGGTGGTGTTGGTTGTGTAGCTGGCATTGCCATACGGTTCTGTCTTTTCATGTCTGCCCAAATGCGATTGTAATACCGACCACGCCCATTGATAAGTATATTATGTGGTTTGTTGTCACCGCTCGAATGATGATGGAAGGCAAAAATGTTAGCGCCCGGCTCATGAATCCAATCCTGAACAACCAAAACATGCTCGCTAAGATCGAAATCGTAAAGTCCGCCATGAGGATCGGAGCTCTTCGGTCGCCGTATGATCAAGGAGCCAAAGACGCCATCACCACGCTGCATGCCCGTGTGAGAGTGCCAGAAATGTGTGCCGGAGTTATCCGCCGGGAAGCTATACCGGAAGGTGGCATGCGGGGGAATTGGACACTGCGTAATGTGCGGCACACCGTCCATATAGGGCGTCTTCTTCTGGTGCAGGCCATGCCAGTGGATTGTGGTGCTCTCGCCCAACAGATTGTTCTTGACATCAACCACAATCTGATCACCCTCGCATACCTCAATTGCCGGACCCGGCATCATGCGATTCACAACGGTAATGCTACGCTGCAGACCATCCCCAAGGATGCAGTGCGGCCTTGCGCAGTCCGTGAGATTGAGGGGACAGTCAAAGCAGGCCTTCGAGAAGGTCTGATACCATTCAACCACAAAGGTGTAGTGGCAAGTCATGGGAGGCGCATCCACTTGACAATCCCGCACACATGGATGTTTCCTATACCAATCCGCTGTCCAGATATCCTTGGTAACATCCAAATCGTCCAGCTGCTCGACTCTCGCCGATGCCAAAGGTCGACAAACTGGACAACAGCGATTTCTATCTATGCGCCAGGATGGACACTGAGGATCAATGGGGCGACAGTTGCGCTTGTAGCTGTCAATTGTAATCTCTCCATTGTCCAAACGATTGCACTCCAGGAGCGTGCAGTCCGCATCATTGTGCCACGATTCTCCCACCGCATACAGGGTATTGTTGTGCTGACAATGTGTGCGCACACACTCGCCACAGCAGCTTCCGGGTGTTTTGCGCCGCTCGGTACCCTGTAATTAATTTCATTATAATTTCAATAAATAAATAAAACAACATTTTATATTTAAAATAATTCTCAAAAGATTGGAATATAAATTATCATTTATTCCATCTTTTTTATTTTTTTTAAAATTTTTTTTAACAATATAAATTTGAAGTCAGTTGTTAGAGTGTTCTTACGAACAGACAAACTCATAAATAAACAGTACCTTACCCACTGTTAATTAGAAAATATATATTTTTTTATTGCTTCAGAGTTTCCTCAACCAATTATAATACTACTGTTCTTTTCAAATACTAAGCGTAAATATTAATTTTCATAAGAAATTCTACGCTTTGTTAATTGTCTAGTAAATTGCCTAGTTATTTGCATGAAAATACTTTCTAAATTTTGTACATAGTATAAAATGCAAATTAATATTTAATTCATAGTTATAATATTTCACGTGCTCTTCAATATACTCGTAATAATTTACTTTACGTCAAATTTAATTAATGCTTTTGAATCTCATTTTTCTCCATTAATAGCTTTTCATTTACATAACTTTAAGTACGAATTTCATGCTCAAATCATATTGAATATTTTTATAAAGGTGAATTGAATGCATATTTGGAAGTTTATAGAATACGCACCACATCGCAGTAGAATTCACTGCAGTCAATCGGAGTGACGACAATGTGAGCCTGTGGATTTTTTCCGACTCCTGCGGCGCAACTGTAAACCAGACAATTGTCCTGTGCATCAAACCAAACGGCGCCTTGTTCCTTACGATAGGTGTTATTTCGTTCCTGGTACTGACAATATGTGCTGCCTGCAATTAATAAAAAATTTGGCTATGTAAAAGGCATTTCATTCAAGCTTATTATTGAATAAGACAATTATTTTCGGTTTCAAAACATATTTTATATTTTACTTAAATTTAATATGGAACCATAAGAGCAAAATCATGATTACTAAAATTAACAAAATTACATATTACAATTAATAGTCTTAAACTTTTTTTAATATGATAACTTTTGAAGAAAAAAAGTAGTCTTTTAGTTTAAGAACTCATGCTTTAAAAAATAAATATTTTGCGCCCAAGTTTTTTTTATATATTTTTTCAGAAATGCATTGCTAACTAGCTTGAATTTTATTTTATTTTTTTCAGTGCACAGTCTAGATAAGTAGATAATATTGTTGTGCACGTGTTTTTATGAATTGTTTGTTTAATTAACAAATGATCATGCTAATTGTTTATTAAGCGGAGTGTATATAAAAGCAAAAGTCGAAATAGTAACAAGAAATAAACAAACTTTTAGTTGTTTTTAAGTTGGATAAAAGTCACGCGCTTGAATCTTTTAAAATTATAAGTTAAAACCGTTATTCTGACATATATAATCATATACAATTCTTGGTTGGTAATAATATGTGTTATTGTACAATACACGTGCTAATTGTTTGTTGAGGTGCTTGAACCAAGTCAATTACACAGCTCAACTGTGTGAAATCACATTTCACTGCTATAAAATACTCTGTAATTGTTCAAATTTTAAAAGCAGGTAATCTGAATTTACTGAATACTAAATACTGAATTTAAGTTTAAAAGTTAAATGTATTTGAGTTCTTAATTATATCTGAAAACCACACCGAAACTATAACATATATACCAAAGCCAAGAATAATAATACTCTATATCAAGGGACTAATCTTATTCAGCTGTTGTTGACTTTTAACAAGACTATACTTCCAAATGTAAAGACTTTGTCTCTTATCTAACCTTATCCAGTAAAATGACTTAAGGGTGCAATAAATGTCTTTCAAAGTTGCTTGTTTTTTTATTGTCAATTTATTATTTCAGCAACACAAGTTTGACGATATTGTGTATCGTTTGTTAAAGAGATTAAAATCGTTAGTTAACTTTGTATCTTAATGCTCTCTACTTATAATTCATAACTATAGTATAAAAGTTATGCAGGGTATTTTAATGTCGATATTTATTATTCAGCGAGGCTATAAAATATGTATTTGTAAATTAAAGAACCATTAAATTTACGATCACATATGATATCAGGATTTAATGATTCACAGCCAGATAAGCACGTACTTACTGAACTGCAAAGTACTATAAAATTATTTCGGGGTTTTGTGAAGCAAACAAAATGTGTTGAATGTTTGGATTTTTATTACTTTTATCAATTGAAATTATCACAAAGTGTTTAATATACAATATCTAGATTACTGAAAATCGCACCTGAATACAGGCTATCTTATAGTCTATACATATTATATATATTGTTAAAGTTTTTATTTTTTTTCATTTAAACTGTCACAGCACTTTGATCCCTTTAAAAACAACTGCTCAGCACCATTCTTAGCCTGGCCCAAAACCCAATGTACTCGTACATTCGTATGTATTGTCTGTAAGTAATATACAAAAACACTTTCGAATGGCACCAGCTTTTTAAATATTGTTGAGACATCAGCAGTTGATTGGCATATAAATGAAGTATTTACATAATGCCGATTTTAGCAATAAAACTATGCTGTTAGTCGGGCTTATTTGTCAGTTAGTCTGTCTGCGATTCGATGAGAAATGCCGTTGCTTATTATTGATTCCCGATGCTCACACATTTATTGGTTATTATTATTATTCGTTATGGCCATTATTATGATTGCTTGTTGATTTAGTACGTATTATTTTGTATTTTCAGTACGTAAGTACTTACGCAAATTTACCGCGTAGGTATTTTTAACAGTCGAAGCCAATCATTATTGTATTTACATTGTTTTTTTTTAATTTTAATTTGCATTTATGCTAAGTCAACCCACAATCCATATTGGCCAAGGTCAGCAGCTGAAACTGTTAATTGTTAGTTGATTTTTTTCACACGCCCAACAATTATGAATTATAATTAAGATGATGTTTTGCCAACGCTCGTGCTGGCTAACATATTATCTGATGACCCTTTCAACATTTTGCATGCTAATGGTGTTAATAATTGAGCATTCTAACTATCAGAAGGTGTAACATAGAAGTTAACAGAAGCCGCGGACTAAAATTAAATCATCTTGACAGTTTCCATTTATTCACTTTTAAAGTAAATGAGCACAGATTAATAGATAATGCTTTGTAATTAGAGAAGTCATTTCACTTGTTCATGGTTATATTAGTTAATAAATGGAGTACTATTTTCATTCGACCAAAACTCACCTGGGGAATCTCCTTCAGCTTGTATGCTATTGGCCTCTGTTATGGGGAAATCTAACAGCAACAGCGTGTAGGTTAACAGCAGAGGCGCTGTTAATCTGCAAGGTCTTCCAAATTTACTATTGGTATTCATATTTTTTCTAGAACTGTGATTGCTCTTCATAAATTTTTGTTGTCTTTCTGTTGTCGTTATTGTGGCCCAGCTCATTTCATAATTGTGGTTTATGTTTATTTCCTCCGTGGTTATTGCCTTTGTTTCCACGTTTTTGTTCAAAAAATTGTGGTGGAACTTTGAACTTTAATTTCGGTTTGTTTTTCTTTATGTAGTTACAATTGGCTGCAAATTAGACTGAAAAGTAAGAAATAAGTATGAATGAAAAACAAATTAAGTTTTAATTATTTGATGTATTATTAATAGGTTTTTTCGATGTTGCTTAATTTGATTGTAGCGATTTTATAATTGCTAGCTTTTGATAAATATGTTTGTATGTATACTCATATTATTGGAAATATAATATAATTAGTTTTGTTAGTGCCAATTATGGGACCCAAAACTCAAAAGTTCTTAAAACAATTTAGAATTTGTTAACAAATTGTGAGAAATTAGTATAAATCAAAATCAAACTAAATTATAGTAATTTTTGTTTATTATTTATAGATTTTGTTGTAGTTTGTTTGTTGCTGCAAGCTATAGTATCCAAAACAATAATAACTTAATTTCCTGATCAGTTTTTTATACAACTTTGTATTAAAAAAAGTAGTTTTTGCTTTAAATTGAATTGTAATGTAGCCTATCTAAAAACATTTAATTGGTCGATGTAAATACAAATGTTGAAAGGATACTAAAGTATATTCTCCTTCTACTACACATAGCATAAAATACGTTCTATATTTGTCTGCCTTTAAATTGTCCTGACAATATATTTTTTAATGTAATTTGTTGTTTTGTGAATTGACCAAAATGCGCAGGAGTCTAGCCTTTTATCCTGCCACATATTGTTGACGGACATGGGTGTCCGTCGACGCAGACGAAACAAACATAGATTGTATTTTTATTTAAGTATGATTTACGGTTGCCCGTTAATGCCCATATGACCCCGCTTGTCCCGAGGCTCAATGATAGGCAATGCAGGCTCTATCAGCACATTGCCAGCAAGCCAACTTGGCTCACACGCAACGCACGTACAAATTTAATTAATTAGCACTCTGTTCCTCAAAACACACACAAATACAAACACACACACACACACTCACACATGCGAGGCAACAGTCACGTACATCAACGGACGCTGAGAAGCTTGAGCCGTAGCAAGAATCAGGAGCAGAAGCAGAAGCAGGAAAAGAAACCGGAGTCGAAGTCGGAGACGGGATCTGAAATGGGCAACTGGTGGTAGGACCATTGCCCAAAACAGATGAAGGCCAGGGTCTATTCATACAAAGCGTATCAGGAAAACTGCGCATAAATTATGAAAAGCAAAACAGAGCAGGAAAACAGCAGAGCAAACATAAAAATTGGATCAAGAATTTTTCATATAAAAACCTTCATGCTTTCTTCGTCATCTTGGGCAACTGCCACTTAGTTTGCTGCCATCTTTATGCTTCTTATTTTGGCAGCACTTAAAGACACTTAAAGATTTATGTTTTAGCCAAGACTTGACTGAGCCTTATGTACTTTCGTTAATTACAAATTAAGTGGCAGTTCATTTTAAACAACAACAACATCAAAAATACAAATATTTGTAGGTTTTTCGAATTTAATAATAGCCTGTTTAGGGTATATTACTTTAAAAGGTAATTCAATTTGTAGGCTTTGCTTAAATTACCCGGATCTAAGTTAATGTAACACGTTATTTATATAAGTACAATCAAAGTGGACAACAAGACATATTTACGAGTAGATAACACACAAAGGGAACTCGAATGGGATCTACCCTGTATATTTATCAATGCATAAAATATGATATATAAACTATCTTAACTAGAAATGTTTTAAATAATTGTATAAAATAATAATAATATATAATGAGTAAAGTGTTGTAAATATTAAATCAAATATTATATGGAAAATTTAAGAGCCAAATACTCATAATTATAAAGGTACATTTATTTTTCAGTTATTCTTAAAACAACAGGGTATAAATGAAGTTTTCATTGAATTGGGAATTGTAATTAACTTTGTGAACTTTATGTGATTTTTTTGCTGCCTTCAACCATGACTAAATGTCTAATTAAGAGCCTGTAATTATTTATCGAGCTGAAAGGCAATCACTTTGATTATCTGAAGCATTCCTCGATACACTGCTTTAAAAAACGTTGGTTGGACGATTGATGACTTCACGGTATTGTCTACAGTTGAAAATTTAGCGAATTAATAAAAACTACACTATATTAAATACATATGACCAATATTGGCAATTCCCGAATGTAATTCACACCTCTTAAGTGGTATTGTGCTAAATTACATTTGGAAATCACCTTTACGTGATATTCAATATAGAACTGCTGGGGCGATTCCAAAATATGAATATTATTTGGATGATGTTTCAGTTGACCGCACACGTGAAATTTCCATTGACGTTGTTCTGACGTTGTTGAATATGATTATTAATTTAAATGAAAAATTCGGTCTTATATTTCGTAGTATAAATAAAAAAATTATATTTTCTACTTAACTAAAGATTTGTCTGTCTGGCTGAGATAATGAGCATATTAATAAACAAACAGTAGCCTAGATTCTAGAACTTCTCGGTCTAAAGTTTAAGGATCCAAACCACGTTCACTTCTAAAACATTTGCAATTAACAAAGTTAATGTTATTATACTTTTAACACGATATGTGTTGTTGTGAGACATTTCCGTTCTGGACTTAAACCGATATTGGTATTGCGTCACAATTCATGACATTTGAGACAGTTGATTTGTCTCAAGGGACTGCCCCAACAAAAAAAATATTGAGAAAATTGCAATCACAAAAATTAACATTAAATGTCGATCAATGTGCTGTAATTGTGCACAACTGACAGAGGAAAATATTTTATTGGGTTGCCAGATAGCTAATTAGTTGTTTACTTTATTAAATACGTGCTTATATCATCTTGTTTGTCACATTTCTTTCTATTCGACTTTCAACTTTGTGAGTAAATACCAAAATAAAATGAAATCATCAAAACATATCCTCTACCCTATTTTGTTGCTATTGAAATCGAGATAACTTAATATGAATTTTGAATACTAATTTTAGCCACGTTAAATTAGACTTCTTCTTTTTATACCCTATATTGGTTGTATGCATGTCAAGGGAATTTTCCATTTATTACCAACTATAGTTAAAATAGATATTTCATTTTCTTGGTTTAGTTAAGATTTTTTTTAATTCACAAAAGTTATGCAAATGTCAGGTCACACAATTAATTGGACAAACTTGCGTAACAAAAATCTGTCAGCATATTTCAGTATTATGTTTTTTTTTTATCTTTCATAAATACGTTTAAATGCGTATTCATATGTATTTAAGTATATAACTATATGTATGTTCAGTTCACGTTTAAATTTGATTTATTGTTGATTTTTATCTTTTTAAATTTTTTTTGAGTCTTTAATTTGTACAATATGTCAATTCAATTATTCAGATCCGTCATTTGGCCACATTTTTTAAATTGGCCTGGTCCGATGCGAGTTTTATTGAGTTAGGTTGGTAAATAAAACCGTAAGCGGAAGAGCCGCAAAGAGTAAAAGATTTTAAGCTGCTTAACGATGTGAAAATGTTGTTCATTTATATGTATACTACGTATTTATTTGTGGTGTGCTTTTTATTTTCAGCAGTGACTTGACCATTCCGGAATAGCCCCCCTGCTTGCTCACTGTATCAATCAGATTGATTTGTTATATAATAGCCAGGAACGCATCCTGAAACTTAGTGAATATGTATTTAAATTTAAGTCAGCCATAAAATTATTCAACAATATTAATCTAGTTACAGAGTGTCAGGTAGTCGAACTTCGAATAGTTATTTTTGTTGTATCTTAATGACGTTGGCAACATTTCAAGTTGGGCTTAAATTCTTGGGAATTCCACGGCCAACATCTTTATGTTTTCTGGACCACGCTCTGGGAAACCCCCTACTCGAAATCCGGTTGCAGTTATGTACTTTTATATAGGGCTGTGAGATCTTTGATCTATAATCGAGATTACACTTTGTGATTTACGTAAATGCAAGAGAACAGAAACAAAGATAATTATCTTTAATTAATTAATTATAATTAATGTTTGGACCTTGACCACAAAGTATTTACTAATTGTAAGCCAAGCTACGTGCCGAAGTTCAGGCAACACACTGTTAGCATGTAAACAAAAAAAACAAGTCAAACAAACAAATAATCAAATAAAAGACCAAGAAATACAAATATCCAGCAGGTTTTTGCGTGCCTGAATTTGTTTATGTTATTAAAATTATACGTTGAGTTTTAAATGTTATGACGAACATTATTCTTTATATATGTCATAAATGTATGATACAATCGGATTAAGCAAATATTCTATCAACAGGTTTCATCAGAAATACAGCTTGGAGTTACCCCAAAATTGAAGCTTGGATTATTGACAAACGGCATTCAATTGAATTATGAAAAGATTAGATTGACCACTACTGTAATATAATTGTTGGCTTTTCAAAATATAATTATAATCTGATTATTTAAATGGGAATATTTGCATAAGATTAAAAAATATGCGGAAACAATTGCATTTCTATTTCAATTCTATAAATAATTGATAAAAGCGCTTAGGTTTTTATTTACAGGATTCATTGAAGGATATCCAGTATAGTTTTTTATTATTAAACAATAAAAGCTTTTATGTTAAAGTTAAGTGCTTTAATTATAATTTGTTGTAATTTAGTTTATTGGTTTCTAATGCACCATTTTTGGTAGTAAATTTCTTTCAGGAACTAAATCAGTTCACTTGTTGAGAAATTATTTCGTTTGAAAATGAAATTATTTAGTTTTGTTTTGATTGTTATGAAATGATTAAATCATATTAAATCTGACAGTTATTGTCTTAGGATAGGCAATGACTAAAACACCTGTACGTTTTACAATCGAAAAATTATCAAATAATCTGGTTATAAATTTTGAAAGACAAGATATATTTTAATATGAATGCGTATTTGTATGTCTTTTAGCATAGAGTATCTCATAGTCGTGCTGCAGTTTCTTACATGGTTATATAGTGTTTACGAGCCACAGATAAAAATATGCTTTGCTTTAAACTTTTTCTTATCACGACAAAAGAAAATGATTTTAGGTTTCTCACAAGATCTGATAAATCCAACCGATAAAGGCTTTATTGCATTAGATTACAGCTGAGTCAAAGGCACTAGCACATGTACACGTATTACACGTATTATGTATGGAAATGTAACTGTTACAGTTTTAGAGTTACGAATTGTATCCAGGTATAAGGAGACGACGTACTTTATACCAAATTTCGAGCTACCGCCGTGAATGCGCGCGAGATGCCGTTAAAATCGCAACTAACTCAAACTGTTTGCAACAAAGGCGTTTTTGAAGATTCGAAACGCGCTAAAACAAAAATTATTTTAGCCTTTTCCAATGCTCAAACCGTCGCTGCTGATAACAGTTCAAGTTACGACGACGAGTCGATCGCTTCGCTTTTGGCAACAACGATCGTGGCACGAGAGAGGGAGAGACAGAGAGAGAGATTGGTGAGCAACAGAGAGCGCGTGAGCGTGAGCGTGAGCTTTGTTTAACCTGTCTGCCGTTTTAATTACATGCACTTGTTTTGCCTCTGCGACTCTGTTGACATTGGCCTGTGAGCAATGTTAACACTTAACAGAGCTGTGTTTATCTACTGTGATTGGCGGCATGTTAAACGCGTTGTGAGAAAACTAGTCGCTTCCGTTACAGACACACACATATACATGAAAGCACATGCAAACACAAATGATTAGAATCGCCTATGCTGTCAGCAAAGCGTGTGCTTTATTGTCAGTCCGCATTTATTAAAACTTGTAGCATTTTTAATAAGAATAACCAACTGCGTGTTGTTCATTTTGATTGGTTTTCGTTTACATTTCTGTTTCACATATGCAAAGCTTCGTTATTTACATACATATTTGCTCATATCTTTCAACAAGGTGATTCATTAAATTCACTTATTGCCATCTGCTGATACTGAAATTGATACGAATTTCAATATTCGTATGCTTGGAATTTCGATACCAAATTCGAAACTGCTGATATCAAATATCAAATATCCTTTTATGTAATAATCACGATTAGTCCGCAGTCGGGTATGATTGACTATAAGACTATTTTAACTGTTATTGTAACGATAATTAACGTATCAAAAATTGCAAATATTTTTAAAATATAAAGTGTAGCATAATACATGTAGTTTCAATTTAATATTTAATTGATATAAAACTTTTGATATTTTAAATTGTGGAAAATTTAAAATGAAAATAAGTATAATGATATGAACTTATCCTGAAATATATATTTAAATTATATAGAATTAAAGTTCTAGTTTTAGCATGAAAAGAAAATTGAGAGGTGTGAATGTAGCCTAAAAACATATTTAATTAATACATTTGTTGCAGGAGTTGGAAAAACTTTCAGAAAAAATTAATCAATGATTTAATGTAAATAAGACTGGAATGGAGTATTCGTATTGGTATTAATAATTGCATTTTCACACATTACACACAGGACATAAATCAACAATTATAAACTCACCATAATAATGCTCAGTGTAGAGTGAGAGAAATTCACCATTAAGAGAGACGAGATGAAGCTTTACTCTCCGGCAAACGCTCTCTTGCTCTCATGCTCTCACTGGCTCTCCGTCTGCAGAAGGAACTTTAAGTTGCAGCATCCCGTTATTCGGCTGGAGTAAAGCGACAGCGACGGCAACGGCGACGGCGACAGCGACATCGACATCGCCAGAGGCAGCAACAGAGGTATCCTAGTCCATGGCTTGTCCTTTTGGCAGGCTGCGTACTGCGTTCAGTTCGTATTTAGACGTGCGTGCGGCAGCAACAGAACTCAGCTCTTAACTTGGCTAACAAAAGGACGTTCATGGTAGACTCGCTTCAGTTACTGGCGATGGCCAAGTGGAAAAGTGTTAATAAGCCAGCGAGTATCTACGAGTGCGGCCGGCAGTAAAGTGCGTGGAATTTGTGCAGAGGTGCCAAAAATTTGGCCGCGTCTCTCAAATTGGACATATTAAACGACAGCTTCCGGGGAGTGTATATGTGTGTGTTGGCGTGAGAGTGTGTGCGAAAGTGTGACCAACAAATTATTTACGAAATACTTACGAGCGCTTCAAGGGAAAAGAATTTCATATAGTACTGCCAGTCCAAAGTTTGCTTAAAGGATTAAAGCATCTCACATTGGTCGAGGTAAAGAACCTTTGTTTAGCTCACTTTGTAGCTTCTTTTTGGGGTTGCCCTTTGTTTTCGACGAACTTTAATGCGGCTAACACTGTTCCCTACACTTTTTGTAGCTTTTGTTATTGTTGTTTTGCTGTGTTTCTGTTATTTATATATATGCTGCCTAGGGAGCTATAAAATAACACAACTCAACTGTATGTAGTCCTTTGTGTCGGCATCAATTTATATAGGGTTCCAATGCCCTTAACAACTAATCTTAAAATATGTTAGTTTGAAAAAGGTTTTTATGGTTATTAATGGTTTATTCATCAACCCTTCACATATGTACTAGTTAGTTTATAGTATTGAAAGTGAAAACTTTCACTTATACTTTATTGTTATTATAATTTATTAAAATCTGTGAATTAAGTGAAATCTGTTGATAAACTTAGAATCGAAAAAATATCAATTTTTCTAGATGATAAAAATTTAAACGCAGAATCAATTTAGAGACCAATCGGTTTAGTTTTGATGAAGTTATGAGAGATCAAAGTTTTTGAAAAAATGTCAAGGGGTAGGTATGGAAAATTAGATGATAGATGGCTTAGAATCGATAAATTAATAATTAATCCATAATATATATTATATACATTCTTTAAAATAAGGCAATACGAAATGTTTATATTTCCGTTGTTATTTTTACTTAAGCTGCAAAGAAATTTTTTTGAAATGTATAAATTTAAGCTCACTTGCTATCCAATTAATTGATTTACGCGGAGATTACATTATTTTTGTTTATCACAATAAGTTAATCCCATCGATTATAATGATAACTTGTTGTCTTATTATTTTCATTTCTATTTTAGAATATATACACGAGTTTTTTTATTCATCTTGTAAAGTTCAAGTTATACTTGATTGAGGTAGCAAAGTTTCTAAATGTTTGAACAGCGCATTTGAGTTTTCCATTGTATTTTATTGTTGTAGATGTTTTTATTAGTTTGCAGTTGTGTATGGAAACAAAAAAGTTGTTAGTTTGCTTTTAATGCGCTTAGATATTTTTGTTGAAGCTGTGTTGTTGTAGTACCAGCCAAAAAAAGGTTAAATTTATGGGACTTTAGATTGGCCGGGGACTTGCCTAAAACCATACATTCCTCCGGCCCGACCAATAGGGAATAGACAAAAGTTTTTGCCACTGTCAACTTTTGTCACTTTTTATGTGGAACTGAGACATAAACACAACATAGTCGAAAGTGCCAAAAAGAACTTCAAAATGAAAGATTCGAGTGTGAGATGACTTTTCATGCATTTATCAAAGTTTTTATGGCTGACACGTGTGCCGCGAAGAAACGAGTCCAAAATCCGTTTTCCAACTGTAATTGAGTTACGACAAAATGGGCCAGGATGTTACGCCCGAAGCTTAAGAAGCCGAGACACTTGACGGCCACGTTGCACTTTCTGCAGTCAAAGCCACAGAACGGTCTGCAGATGAGATGATGAAGATGGAGACGGAATTGTAGACGGTGACTGAAAATGCGACTGATTGAAATGACGCGACGACCAATGTAATTAAGGTACAGTCTACTGCCTCAGTTTTGCCCATTTAACAGTCGACAACGACAACGACAACGAGACGAACGTGGCTATAAAACATGTCCTCAACTTGGGCGCCAGTAGTTTGACAACAACAAAAATGCAAGCAACTACAATTGTGCACGTCTGACACAACGATGCGGGGTTATGACCGCTCCGAGACGGAGCCTCGCATATTACCAAGAGTTGGGGTCTAATGGGTTTACTTGTTCTAGAACTAGAAGTTGAACTGGGCTATAATTTACAGTATAGTTGGCAATCATTGTGGCGTGTAATTTCGTATGAAATTTGCTGTCGCTTCGAATTGTTAATCAAACTGCGTTTGTTGTCTGCAGACCAATGAGGCGTATGCGCAATATGAATATTTAATTGTATAATTCGAATATAACTGGCAACAAAACTACTTAAATTATATTGTTGCCATTATCTGCAAACTGCATTTACTTGGAAATTTGAATAAAGACACACAACAAGTTGAGAATCGACATGAACTGATGACAGCATCTGGACATTTCCAAACTGAGTATGACAAATACAGTGTCTATAATTTTACTTAAGTCAACGTAAAGCCAGGTTGAATCAAAGTTTTAATTATTTCTTTATTGCTTAAATTTTTATAGAATAATTAGAATTTAAACTGTGCCAAACAGTTCTTAACCAGTTAAATTTAAGATTTCGGTGAGCCAAAGATTTTATACCCTATCAGAGACTGATGCAGTGGGACTCAATTTATAGTCCTCATCAAGAATATATATAGTGAATACTTTATTTACTTTTCTTAATAGGCGA
Source organism: Drosophila falleni (assembly GCA_035045575.1). NCBI lineage: Eukaryota > Metazoa > Arthropoda > Insecta > Diptera > Drosophilidae > Drosophila > Drosophila falleni. The sequence continues at coordinate 968,289 of JAWNOV010000181.1, read as the reverse complement.
AGCCCTGAAAGTATAAAAACTCCAAGAAAACTCAAGTATCTCAACAAAAAGGCAACGCCAGCGGCAACAGGCTTCACTAGTCCTCGTGTTCCTTCTCGTGGGAGTGTTGCAAGTGCTGCCAAGGATGAGGCGAGTTTCGTTGCTTCATCCTTAGCTCCAGGCATCGCCTCGTCATCGACAGTCTCAGCCGCTCTCATGTCTCTGACCTACTGACTCGTGTAGCCTATTTTACGGCGCCAAACGGAGGACTCAGCACCTGCCTTTGCCAGGTGCCGTCTCTGCGGAAGCCTTACTCTCTTGCTTTTTGCTGCGGATGCTTCAGATGCCCCAGCTTCCTCGGGTGCCTCTGGTGGTTCTGCTGCAATTTATCCAACATTGCGTTGCGAAGCCGTTGACAGTATTAACTGCAAGAAAAATAATTTGTAAATTTAATTAAACATGCCGCGTGCAGACTGCTCATGCAGAGCCATTGACGTCAGTTAACGTTTCACATTCTTTCGCTTATATCAAACTGCACGTGACCAATATGCATTACATTGTATACCCTTCCAGAGAATGCTGTGATGGTGTAAGTTATAGTATTGGCAGTAAGAATCTACTGAATAAATGGAATTATTGTAGAGATGATAATTGTTGAGATTGGAATTTGGTGCAGAAAATAGTTGTTTTTATTGTTGACTGAAGAGATGTGAAAGACTGGAGAAGCTTCTGTGCTGGGGTGCTCAAATTATGGAGGCAGGTTTTGACTATAACAGGTCTACGATTATGTTCTTTACTAAGTTGTACTCTATTTTCTAAATTTTTTAAGCCGAAAAAATTACTAAGTTAAAAGCATTACTTATTTTTTTTAAAAATTCATATTTAAAAATACGATTTAATTGGGATTTAATTTATAATAATAAACACAGTTATAAAAAAAGCTTGCAATTTATGTAACTATTTAGTTTTGATGAACCAAAATTTTTTGTACAGATATATTACTTTTTTTAACACCATTATTTTTATGTATTTTTTAGTTTTTTTTTAATAAAATTTGTTTACTTTACATTAATAAAGTTCATAGTTATTTATGTGTAGTATATTCTAACTTCGGTATGTACAATTTTAGTCGGTTGAAATAATCAACATTTTGATGATTTAATTTCGATGATGATAGCACGATTTCATCGGAATGTTCATATCAGTTGCAAGAACAGACAATTGAGCATATTTTTACAGAAATTTAGTGGTACTTAATTAAAGTTCGTATGTATGTCATCAGTTTTAGATAAGAATCGGATAAAAAAGAAGACAGTCATCGAATTGATGTGATTTTGGAATTCAACTGAAGAGTATCTTTAAGTAAAATTACAACAAAAAATAATAGGACTTTTTTAAAAAAATCGACGAAAGATATGTCAATCAGTTATGTATATTTAGTTAAGTAGTTGACATTACTTTAATTTTTGATGAAATTAATTTCTAAAAAATATATTTCATGTATAAATCCGATTTAATTATTTCTAGTGTTACTGTAAAGCATGAGTACTGCCAAAAAAAAATTTCATTTGCAGTGCAGTTTTTAGCGCAGTTAATACCACAGTTTATTATGGAAATGGATGTTTTTGCAATTTAATTAATATTGTGAGCCTGGTTGCTTTTAAAATGAGTTTTAGCCCTAAAGTTACAACATAAAATGCACACGTGAAACAGTTGTAAACAAATTTACGAAAAATATAAAATTTACGTTTGGTTTAGATTCCCGCAAGGTAAACAAATGTAAGCACCCCCTCGAAACTAAACAAACAATTTTAAGGGTTATATGTATCGTAAAAGCCATGAAATGTTTGCGTGGTTTTGCTAACTTTTAAGCAAACATATTTGCTTTTAATTAAAATCGCAATACAAGACGACAGGCCGATATCAAATAGTGCAAAATTTATTTCAATTGCAATTCGTGAAATAATCGTAAATTTAAAACAATTCGTAGAATATGTATGTCGATGATAGCAACGGGAAAACAATACTTATAAAACATAAATAGGAAAAAACATCCTCTAGTTTCACGAAACTTTCCTTACTATTGGGTATATTCTGTTATAATAATCTTGCAAGCTATCTAGTTTGTTATACCCGCTACTGTTATGTATTTAACAGGGAGAAGGAGCATTTTCGACTTTAGAAAAAAATATATTATTAATAATATTAATATTTAAAGCAATACAAGCTTCTAAATGTAAGTAACGGGTATTCCTATAGTCGGGGACTCGACTATAGCCGCACTTGTTCTATTATATGCCATAAGTGCTCGTTGGCATGTCATTGCAGCGGCAAATGAAAAGAAAACAGTTTCTCAGATACGGCCTGCCAATGCCAAATAACATATACGTACATCTCTTCGCTCTTCTTCCAACTCTTTGTCCTCGTCGTAGTTCAAATAACTTTTCTCATGACAAACGTACAAAATTTTTTTCCACTTTTGCTTGTGTATTCAAAATGTAGAAGGGGAAGGAGAGCAATTTCTGATTTATGTTGCATCTCGAGAAGCTGCTGAAAAGTAAGCACTAGAATAAGTAAAATAAGTATGTGCATATACAGATACTACATAAATACATACATATATATTTATGTGCGAGTGCAGAAGTTAAATGTTTTCATGGCCGTACTTGTAGTTCAAGAGATTTTCAAAAGATTTGCGCAGTTCTTAGACTTCAGAATATGAGTAGAGTAAACGGATGTGAAAAAATCCAATATAACTGCCGATAAATTGAGTTGGAAAACTTTAAGAAATTTCCATATTGATATTGTCGTGAGTCCAGCCATTGCAAGCAATTCTATGGCTCATAAATCTTTACGATAGGAGCACAAATGCGAAAGCAAATATGTGTCTAGTGATTTAAAAGAACTGTCAAAAGTCAAATCGAAGTAATATATATTTTTCTAAGTTCACTTGTCGAATAAAAAGAATTAAATGTCTGCAACCCTTCTTTGCATTTACATTTAAAAAAATAGTAGAAGCCATTATTATAACAATTAAACAATGAATCAATTAAGAATGCAACTAATCGGAATGCATTAAATAAAATTTATTAGGAAAACTAATTTCATCTTTACTTAAGAAATTAAGTATTTAGTTAATTTTTATTTAAGAATTTATTTATAGAGCTTTATTTAACAAAATCCTAAGCGATTCATTATTAAAGGTCCTAAACTGCACAGCATACACGACGTCATAGAAAAAACATATCTGAATATAAATGTCTATGCTTCGGTGGAATAATAGAATAAATTCCATAAAATCAAATTCAATTTATTGTGTTCTTGATGTTATGCCCAGCAGATGGAATGCCAACATGACCACGCCCCAAAACACAATACACTCGAAGCTATACATTTAGATGCAAAAGCTGCCAAGTAGTAATCAAATTTTGTTCATTCCTGCATACAAATCAACAGTAAAATATATAAGCCTTCCTCATAAAATCCATATAAATAACCAAGTAAGAATATAATACCTCTTTGGCAATGCACAATGATTTCTAACTCGCAGCATGAGACTAGTTTTTCTTCCTTTTTTGTATACGTAATTAGATTTTTGATTTTCTTTCTTTGTTGGATTTTATTATGACTGGCTTTTTGCTCGTCCAATATATTTGCGGTATGAGGGGAAATTGGGTAAGACATCCGAATTATGGATTTCATATTGTTATCATAGAGAAATATTTTATTCTCAAAGCTTTAAGCTTTTTGTTGCACTCAAACCTGGTTTCTGTTGTTGTCCCGATTGTGCTGCGTCATCACGCTTCAAACTCCTAAAAGCTCTTGGTCCTTAACTTCACATTCACTCCAATTCAATATTTTACGATTGCCACGTGATATTTTGCACTGTCAATAACTCTGATTTGCAGTTGAAGATGTTAGTATTCCATTTATCTCTATAAATCAAATTCATTGAATTAAATTAAGGTAAAATTAAATCCGTTCAGGCATAACTGTAGAACTATTATTTTAAAAAAATTCGAGGAATCTAGAAAAATATTTTTAAAATATATTATATATATATACTTTAATATTAAATTTGTAATATATAAAATGTATGTTGGAAAATAATGATAGAAAGCATATTGAAAGATGCTAGAAGCGTTGATATAAATAGATACTATTATTAAAAAATATTGATTCAAATTATAGAAACTATTTCTTTGCTTTGTGAGTCATAAATTTTAAATCAGAGAATTTGATACGATTTAGTTGTCAGTTAGTTAAGGTTTGCCTGCGAGCAAACAAGTCAGTTGCAGTTTCCCGGCTCATTTACAAAGCGCCGTATAATCATTTTTTGTTTCTCTACCATCCACTGATGGTCTGATTGCCTTTGGCAATGGGAATGTCTTTCGACTCGGACAATGCCGTGCTGACCTTGTTGTGTACTGTGGTAGTCAAAGTCACAGTCGTAGTTGTAGTAGTAGTCGTAGTTTACTAACGCACACTTCCTGGCCATTGATTTTGGCCGTAATTTGTTGGCCCGAACAATGCAGGATTCAACCTCGAATATTTATAACTTTTCTGTCTGATCAGTTGTTGTCTTTGCACTTTTGACTTTCAATATTATTTTGTGGTTTGGTTTGCCTAACTTGTTCAATGTTTTTTCTGTTAAATTTTTCTATTTTTGTATTTTTTTTTAGTTGACGTTGCGTTTACTGCCAAACATTTACCCTGGCATCTGTCATGTTCCATTGTATCGAGTTTTGCCAGCTGTTCTGGTTTATTTGCTGCCATAGATACACAGATAGAAGATATAAGATATGAATACGCTATTTGTACAGATGCATACTTATTGATAAATATTTTACTATACTTCGCTTTGCAGCTTAGTTATACCCTTCACCCAAAAACTGGGTATATATTTCATAAATATTTTCTCCTCATTTTATGTTGTAAGAAAAACAGGACTAATACTGGTAATAATGGAAAATAGAAAAAGTGTAATAGTAGCAAATATTATATATCGGATATACTAGTATACATGTTAGTAGATATAACCAAACGCATATTATGGCATCTATAAAATATAGTGAATCGGACTTACTTTTACATTCTAAATTCGAAAATTGTTTCAATAAGAATTGTAGTTTGGATAAAGAGGAAAACTCTGTTCAAGAAAATAAAATACTGGAACCAAAAATCCAGTCCCGAGTTAAAACTTTCAAACTTGCTTAAAGTAAGTTTTCTTGGTCGTGGCTTTTTGGGCTTTTGTTTTTTTTCTTTTTGGTTGTATCATTTGTTTAATGTGGCGTATGAGTGACGTCTTTTTAATGAAATTAAATATTTGTTTAGTTTTGTTTTATTTCGATGCTGTGCATCTAAAACTTTAAAGATAAAGTGTGAAAATCTTTAAGGATTCGCCACAGCTATGTAAAAGGCCAAACGCCAATAGAAATCCGTTTAAGTGAAAATTATTCATTCCTAAAGGCACAATTCAGAAGAATATCAACGAGAAGTTGATTGACTGAATGTTGCGGCCAAAAGTGCCACTAACAGGCGGTGCACAATGAGACTAAGACAAAGCGCGAAGTGAAAGCACTCAGCACAAGCAGCTCTTCCCCTTCCAAAGTCCCCATCTCCTCATCCTCTGACAACTGCCATCAACTCAGTCAATGAATGAAAAGACCCTACGCAGCAGAGATTGATGACGCACTTGAAGCTGTGTCAGCTTCAGCTTTTGCTTCAGTTTCAGTTCTAGCTTCAGTTACTTGACTCGATTGCATGTTAGCAGCCCTCCTATGTATGTATGTATATGTTCACATTGTTTGCCTGAGTAGTCAGTTGGTCAGATGAACGAGACCGAACGAGCCAGAGCTTGTTGAGTCCTTCAAGTTGAGTCAGTTGATTAACCATCCAGCTGAATGGCTTTTTCACAGACTTTAACACACTTAACCAACATTTTGTTATTTTGACAGCGGCTTTCCTCTACAGCTTGGCTTAAATGCTACTACCAGAATATGCAAAAAGTGCGGCCAAGTAAAAAAATTTGCATACCCATGCAAAGTGGTTGAAATAAAAAAAAAAATATCGTTAAATCTACTGCAAGAGCCATCGACAACATTTCGACTCTGTTGGCCATAAAAATGCCGCAATGACGTGCTACATTATTGTGGCAATTTTTCTGTGTCCCTGTTTGTGTCTGTATATAGTATACGCGTGTACTGTCCGTGTGTATTGAACATTTTTACTTTCAATGAGTTTTATTAGTTTGCGTTTGCTTTGAGTCTGCCGAAATTCCACAAATTCAATTATTTTATTCGTTCAATTCATTTTTCTTTCGTGATAAAAAGAATAAATGTAATCATTTCAAAAGTCTAAAACGGTTTATTTAAGAAAAATTTATAAATGCTATAAAAAAATCCTATTTTTGGTTAAATTTACTAAATCTCTGAGTTCTAAATTGAAATTATATTTTTTGGGGCTTTTAAACTTATATTTTTTCTATATTAACGTCATACTTTTATCTATTTCTTTTTTTTCTTACAAAGTTATTTATATAACAAATATAAATTTTGTATAGTTTGTATAAGTTTATCACAATAAAAAGTTAAAAATTCTCAGTTCTTTGTCTTTCACAGAGCCATTTGTCAGTTTGCCAGCTTTTAGGGGCTCAAACTGTTTATTTGTATCCAAACTTTTTTTGCACTCTCTCTTTCCTATGGCTATCAATCAGCACAATCTGCAAATAACAAAAGTTTTTCCCGGCAGCAATAACTTTGACAGAGCAACTTTGAAGTGAACTAAAATGTTAGGTTTGCCAAAGAATTTTCTTTTAAATTTTTGGCTTAAACAACATGAGGCACTCGAGGCAGCTGTCATATTTACATGTTTGTGGCCCCTTTCAAGTAGACATGAATTTGATTTGACAATTCTTACAGGTACATATTAAATTCATTCAATGTCGATATCATAATTTATTTTTGTTTAGAAAATACTCAGCTGCTATTTAAAGGTTGAGTTTCAGTTTGCCCAGCTGTGTATACATTATTAAGAATTTTTTTTTATAAATTTTACATGTTCATAACGATGTTTTCCAGAGTATTTTGAAATAACCTCTATAAATCAACTTCAAGCTAAAGCATCCAGCTTAACCTGTTTTCCTTGCTGAATGCTTCCCAAATCCTAAAAAAGATAAAAACCAATTACTTATTTCCTTTGAAAGTCTGCAAAAGCATTTGCCAGGGTACATGAAAACGCGTCATAGATAAAATTCTAAGTACATAGAAGCATACTTAATAAAAATTTTATTTTTAGTGGAATGAAGTTTAGATACCCTTTAAAAAATAAAAGTTAAGTTTTTAAATGGATATAACTTTCACTATTCTTTAAATGTGTTGATTAGCTGTTAAAAGCAAATCGAAAATGATCCTTTACAAAACAAACTCAGATTACCTTTAAACACCCAGACATAAAAGTCTATTTTATAATTTTATTTGTTTTTATATCTTATGTCAAGCTAATAATGATAATATTTAAATGATTCAAATTATATTATTTGAAAATAATGACCAGACTGTTCCAGATATGAAGATATCTATAATATTACTTGCTATGCTTGTTATAAGTAACATATTTGGAGACATAACTATAGTATTTCATGTGAGGGTATTATGCGAGCTTTTGGCCAGCGTACGAAATATATTTCACTAGTGTATAAGCACACACATTACTCTAGATTATAACCCAATTTCAGCTTGCGCATCACTTTAGTAATACCACAACTAAAACCCAAACCATATATTTCATTCCCTTTGCAGTCAAAGGACCACGAGGATATGCAAAGCAAACTAAAAGCCAATGAGAAGCTGAAACTGTTCCAACAACTGTTCTACATGGAATGTGCCTAGTCTTGGGCCTAATTAAAAAGCATTTCGCGCCGAGTTTGTGCCGAGTGAAAATTAAATTATAAAAAGTAAAATAATATAAAACAGTTATATTAAAATAGTCTCACATTTTTGGGATCGAAACTAAAGTTGTTCTAATTTATAATTTACGGGGTCCGTATGATAGTCGCATTGATGGTGACCTTATAGTGCTAAAAGACTAACTCGAATAGTTTTGGGCATGCCGTTGCTGTTACCACGACTGTTGCATGCAACATGGATGGCGAAAATCGGATTATATTAAACGTTGGCGGCATAAGGTGAGTACAATATTGTATGATATTTATTATGAAATAAAATTTATGAAAAACCATATAAATTTCGATTGCTTTTGGCTATACTGTATATCTTGTCTCTATACGTTTAATTTATAGCCTTTGCTTTCGAAACTTTTTAATAAAATTGCCAGAAAAATATTGATTTTCTTAAAGAATTTTATGAAAGAAAATAAATATTAAAATCAATTAATTAAGTTATCTTAAATATAGACTGGAAGGAGGCTTTTAAACATTGCTATAGCAAATAACATAATGTTTTATTGACGTTAAACAATTTTAGAAATAACAATTGATTAGTTGAGTCTAAGAAATATTTAAATGAAATTAGCTTGAAGGCTAATTAATCTAAAGCCATTTATACACAAGCAAGGCATTCTAAATCAATGATGATTTTCCTTCAGATGTTTGTTACCTTCATGTGTTTGTCATTAGCTTTTCTGAGATTTTATGCTTCGCAATTTAATTTAATTTTAGCCAGTAAAACTACCAATTCACAGAACAAATGTACAAATTTGCATAGAAACATATTAATAGTGTCATTCAGTTAAATTCCGGTTTATTATATCAAATTTACCATAGAAATTTAAGAGCTATTGTCAAGCAGACAGCTGTGAAGAGCATTTCACAATGTTTAAGCAATTGCATCTATTATTTAACTGGATTCGAATACATTTTAGATCAATATAAATCAAGTTAATTTTGTTGTTTGCAACAAGGGATACTTTGGTACATACTCTGGCTAACCGCAGTGGAAAATTAACTACATTGTTTTGCATGTATTTGCATTTTTTGTTTCCAGTTGAGAGAATGTTATAAATCTGATGGTACTCGTAAAAGTGACCGCAAATCAAAAAAAAAAAAATTAAAACCAATGCTAAAAGTAAATTGCAAGCCCATTGTAAATCATTTTAAAATTTGACATATTTTACGTTTACAGAAATAGAAAAAATAAAATATACCAGAATTGCAGCATTCAAAGGGCTTTATGCAGAAATGCGTCCAACCACTTACCTATACTATAAAAAAACAGTCTGCATTTGCACATACATTTGTATACTTATATATATGCGATATTGACTTAAACATTGAAATCTCCTCACGTTGCTTTTCTTGCCGTTCAAGTGGAGCACGGTAGGAATCTTGGTTCCGAGTTCTTGGTCTTGGTCTTCAGGGTTGGGGTAAGTGCTGCAATATGTATATGTCACACCACTACAATGTTTGCTTAAGCATTGTGCACTACGACTGTACGACTGCATAGTGGGTCTGTCGGTGTGTTGTCGGCGTGTTGTCAGAATAAACGGAATGAGTCTACGTGTCTGGGAGTTTCGGCCTCTGTCACAGGAGAGGCCAGCGAACCACATGCTTTGTAGCATACTTATGCGGGTCAGAGCTGCGCGACTTTTTGCTTTACGGCATGGCATCATGCTGTCACATCGCAGATGTTTCTAGCTCAAATAATTCGCACATACACACACACACACACACTTAGTATTTCAGTTACATGGCACAACCAGTTCTTCAGAGAATGCGTGTGTGTTGTGTGCATACATATGTCGCTAAAAGTTGTTTCCCATTTGTTAAAGTTTCACATTGAATAAAAGTTTTTACTAAAATCGTAGCAAAGGCATATAAAATATTTGGTATACAGTATGTACAGTATATTTTTATTTATCTAGAATTCTCCAGAAAATAAAAATGGAATGGACTTTTTCAAAGTTATTTAAGATATATCGATAAATAATTAATTTTATGCGCATAGTGTAAGAACTGCTTATAATAATTAAATTATAATTATAGTTATTCAAGTTAATACAAATTGAAGTTTTAACAATTAAAAAGTCAACTAATTCCCATATACAACTAAAACTCCTGGATATGTCATATATTAAATTTAATCAAAATAAAAATACAATCAAGTGGCAACTATATAACCAAAAAAGTTAAGTTCTGTAAGTCTAAATAATTTTGTTAAAGTCAGGCTTAGCTGACTTACCTCTTAGCTATACTCTTAAGTTGCTTGAAAGTTTTTCAGACTTACAATCATTAAGTTGACACAAGCGATTTGTTTACAGAGATCTGTTAAAAAGTTTAGCGCTGTTAAGTAGTACTTTAAAGTACTTTAAAGCTGTAAAGTTGTTAAATTTGAAGCTATTTCGCTTAAATAATTATATCAATCTGTTACTATTAAAGTATTAGATAAAAACTCAATATATAAATCGACATTGAGGGTATTTAATTGTCAGTAACAGCGCTTCCTTGTTCAGCTGCGAACTTTCACTTAATCATCATACGAAAATAATTCTCATTTTTGTCATACTCATTGTATCTGTCTGTAGGTCTGTGTGAGAATGCGTGATTCTTATCATTGTTATTACGTGATGCTCTCTTTGTCATAAAAAGCACCCTGAATTGAGGGAAGGGAAGAGAGGGGAGCGGCAAGGGAAAACCGTACATGATGGCCGCTCCGTTGACTCGCTCATCAGTGCAGACAATTGCGCTCTGATTGTATCTGTGGTATAAAGCAACACAAATACTCAAACACAAACATACACACACACACACACACACACACACACATTCTCATACAGGCAATAAAGTTTTTGCTGTGGTTGCTTTCAACACAAATACATTATACTTAGTGCCGATGCTTACTGGTGTTTTTTTGTTGTTGTTGTTGTTGTTGTTGCTGCTGTTCTTCTTGTTGTTGTTTTATCATTCGTTACCATTTTGTTGTTTTCTTTTTTTCTTCTTCTAACGTTCTGTATTGCCTTTGCCTTTGAATCTTTGCTATTGTGTGCGAATTAAACGAAATGGCTAATGAAAAGTTTAACAGTCAATAAATAAAAGAGGGAGACTCAAAGAGCACAAAGTAGGTGACGTTGTCCATAGAGTATGTTAGGAGGCAAAATATTTTATGTGTGATATAAACTGTTGAGTTTGTTAAAGATACGGTTTGGATTTAGTTTAAAGTCAACTCACAACCAAATTGAAACAACTGTTTGCATGAAAAATAGCTTTAATTAATATTAAATAAAAATAAATTATTCGCAAAGCTTTTTTTTATATTTTAGTCAAATGCAATCCACTTAAAATAAATTTTAATTCCATTTCAATTTAACTTTCATTCAATCTAACATGTGCATAATATACATAATTTAAAGAACATTTTATTTAAACCACAATTTGCTCTGATTATTTTAAATTTTATTTTATTTATTTTTCAAACAATTTTCAATAGTTTGATCCACTAACTAAATAACATTGTCGACTATCCCCACTCAGCATTTTTCAATTTGCCGCTCAACAACACGGCAAAGAAAAAAGCGGCTGACAAGGATCCTGCGGCAGACGTTGTCGCAACAAAAAAACACAAAAAAGAAAGAATTGTAAGAATTCGTGACATTTTGAGCGCTGAAGCAGCCGCTTAAAGCCAAGTGTCAGAAACAATGGCATAAGGCAAAGCTCCAAACACAAAGACAGCTCGAAACCATCAAAAAAGCAGGCGCGCCTGCCTTATATAAGGAGCAAGCTACAACAACAAAAACAGCAGGAGAAAGACAAGGAACTAAAACAAAACCACAGGCAACAAGGAGCATCATTTAAAATCAACAGCTGTGCATTTTATTCACCGAAAAGTAACAATAGACAACAACAAAATGATTGCTACTAACAAAGAATGACTCGGTTTTACCCTGTAAATCACACAACTGTGCAAAAACCTTATTTTATTCTTCATTATATTGTAATTTTGACCAACTTAAGTAAAGTTTTCATTTTAATTGAATGAAAATCTAACAAAGTTTAAATACAAACGGCTCTAAAAATACTCAACTGTAAGAAAAAAATCTAATTTTCCACACTTTGTTCTCCAACACTAAACTCATTATTCTGATAAATAATTGGGTTATTAATTGCCTAATACAATGTGTTGAAAATTTTATTAGCAGATTTAATTAGATTTGCTATGAGGTCAGAGATAATAATGTTTTCTCTCTATTCTATTTATCCACTCTCTAAGGAATAGGGTATAACAATATAAAAACCAAGGGAAACCTGAAAAGTACGAGCAAATATGAGTAATAAATAACTTTGGGGATTCTTTAATGTTTTATATTTGCTTTTTGGTACTTTATTGTGGTTTTGCTTTTGTTATTCTTTTAAATGTATACACTGTCCTTTTGGTATCGTTGTCAAAGTGTTGCTTACGCTTCATTAAGTTCTTTTTATTTAATATACTTTCGTGCTGAATTTCAGTTGCGTTCTTTTTTGGCCTGTTGTCACTCTATCAGAGGTTCTTTAAACACCAGTGGTTAACCGCTTTGCTAAGTTGGGAGGAAGGTGTTGGCCATGACTTGTGGTGAAAATCGGAAAACAATTTTGCCGGAAAAAGCGGAAAAGGGCTATAAAATAAATAAAGACCTAGAATATAATAAGGCAAACAAAGTCTTTCGGCGTCGAACTCTGATACTGTAGAACTTAAAAAAGCTGTATGTGGAACTTTAATTTTTTTTGGTATTTCTTGTAAAGAATACGTTGAATTGTATATCTAATTGAAACAGTCAGCTTCTTTGATATATTTAACCTAAGGACTTTGCTGCCCTGTTGTGAAATTTTTTTTTTGCCTAAAAAATTGTAAAAAACTTAAGAGCTGAGTATTTCTTTATTAATAAATAAAATCATTAATTTATTTAAAATTGATAAAAAGACAATATTAATTCCCATTAAATATTTTATATAGTAATTTATTATTATATAGTATTAGTAGTTTTCCTTTTTTATGATATTTGAAAATAGTTTATAAAAAAATTAATATATCAAAAATAATTGTGTTTCAATATCAATGATTTAGTTTAAAGCTGCTTGATGCTTTCATAATTGAATTAAAATTTTTGAATCGATTTCCCATTTATTTTTAACATTAAGTTTATAATGATATACTTAACTTTCATCAGATATAATGAATCTTGCATTATTAATACCAACTTGGAAAGGTTGGTTAATACCTGATGTTATAAGCAATAAGATACATTTTTGCAAATCCGTTAGAGCCTAGCGATATTGTAAGGTAAATCTGAAATTCTCTAAATTTTTATATTTGAAATTTGTATATGGGCCAAAGGATGCAGTCTTAGAGTATTAACATTAAAGGGGGCTGCTGGAGGGGATTCTGAAAAAGTCGCTTTCCTGACAGCATCCGTTATACTTTGGGTTAACAGGAGCATTGTTGTTGGTGATGTTTTTTGTAGATTGCTTGCGGGCGCATCAGTTTTTTTAGTCCGTGTTTATTTGTGAGGCATTTTTTGTAACGCACAAAGGCAAACAAAAGGATACACAGCCACAAAATCATGTTGTAAGCCTTGTCAGCTGGCGCACACATGTCTCCAGCCATCGTCCTTGTGCACGAGTTGTGCTCATTCCCCTCTTCCCTCCCCCCTACCCCTGCCCCCGCACCATTCCCCACCTCTTTTCCCTTCAGTTCACCAAAGCGTGTGTTTACGCTTGTGCGTGTGTTATTTTAACAGCAATTTTAATGAAGCGCAAAACCGTTGAAATACAATTTGTAAAGCATGGCTAAAGTCAGCGGTTCCAACACAGAAAAAATATAACAACAACAAGAACAACAAATGCACACAATATTTCTACTCAGAAGTCCGCAAAATGTAGGGCTTCTCTCTTAACCATGTCCCGCTGGCAACAGCAAAAAAAAGGGGGAACAAACGCACCTTTCGCCGTTGTTGTCGTATTTTGGATCATCTTTTGTTGGCGCGTTTTGTGCGAGTTAATTAAAAAGGGTTTCGGAATGCTCCAGCTCCCTTCCAGGGACCCAATTTATAATATCTGCACATTTCTGTAATTCATTGCGGGAATTCCGAAAAGCAAAGCAAACCATGTACTTTTATAAGTTTCTTCAATTTTCACAGACTTTAACATAAATCTAACGAAGACTGTCGACTTGGTTATTTGTTGAATATTTCGTGAACAATAAGTACAAATGAAATTACAGCTGAAGACTTACAAAAAATGATTCTTTATTTACATCAATTACAGATTCACAACTTTGTGTATGTAAATTAATTCAAATAATGCTCCGCTCAATTAATGGTTAATGGTTAATAAATAAAAAATATGTTTGTTAAATGCTCGCAACGGTACACAGAATCAACAATTGTCAATAATAGTCTAAAAAAACCTTTTCAAAATCATAAAATAAGCCAAGAAATTTTTTTTATCCAGTTTCAATTAATAAACTTTTATTTAATTAATGAGCATTGGATATGAAATTATAGATTTGAGCAACATAATTTTGTTTCAGCAGCTATCTAAAATATATTGAAGATAGTAGGTTACTGCTTTGTCATAACGCTGATTTCAGTCATTGATACAGAGCCTTGAATATCCTTTTACTTAAATGAGATAGTAATTGATTTGTATTTAATTTTATGTTTTATATGCAAAGTTTGTACTACAAACCTCATTCATTATTACAATGTAAGATTACCTTCATGGAAAATTAATAATGGATAATCTTAAGTACACAGTTTAAATTAACTTAACTGGATTCAATGGAATAGCTCAATAAAGCATTGATCTAAGCGCAAGTAGAATGCTCGACTAGCAGTTACTCTGCAAAACAGTATTCACAAATATAAAATTAGAAAAATTATTTTTCTACAAGACTATCGAATAAGCGTGCAAAATATAGAAATATCGTTGCATTATTTTTTTTTATTGTTGCCTTTTTTGCCTTTTCAGATCTTTCAGTAAAATATCTTAAGTTTTTTTCTCGCATTTATAGCTAGATGTGTTGATATTTAAAATGCTTCAAATGACATTTCTGCATTATTATGAGTACTGGGTATGATGAACAGCTGCTACTCGACTCATAAGTCTCATCATCATCATTCACGCCATTCGCCGTCAAGTTTATTACCTGTTGTCAGCTTTGTTGCCATCGTTGTCGCCATGTTTCTCATATTGCTAAGTGTTTGAAATTCAAAAGATGGTTAATGCGTATAGAAGAGTCATGTTGTCGGTTGCAGAGACTGTCGCTTCTGTTGCATGCCTCTTTGTTTGTTCGCCTTGTTTGTGTTGTGTTGTGCTGTGCTGTGCTGTGTTGTGTTGTTTGCTGTTTTCAGAGTCTAGTGCTGCGCGGTTGCCTATGCAAATATTTGCAACTGTTAATAGCCAAGAGCGCTGTAATGTGGACTCATCAGCAGGCTGACGTCTAGCCTCGTGCCCTTCGGCAATGCCTCAACAGAGCGGCATTGCCCCCATCTACGTTTACACACACATACACACACAATTGCACTCATACACATACACACATATATTTTCAAACGCACTCTTCACTTTCGCTTTGTTCACATTTCCGTATCCGCATTCGCGTTACACACATCTGCCAAATGGCGCATGCATTTGCGACATGTGTAAACAACAACAACAACAACAACAACAGCTACAACAATTACAATAACAACTACGTCTACAGCGGCAACTACAAAGGCTGAGCACTCACAAAAACTCACAGGATGCATCTCTGTTTTTCGCGTTTACATTTCATAGCAACATTAAATACCTCGTCATATTCTCTTCTGCTACAATTGCTTCAATTGACTAATGGTAAATAGAAGCACAGCTTAATACACTTTCAAAAGCAGACTTCTTTAATTTTTTCCATTAAATCGTTTTAATTTCATAATGATTACTCAGGAAATAACACCAGGGAATGTACCGATAAGTTTTTTTCAAAAATTATTTGTTATTTTCTGTACATATATTATTTTACTTTATATTCAAAACTAACTAAAAATCTTAAGTTACAATGTTCATATATGTTAATGCATTTTTATTCTTAAGCTTTTAAAACCGGTACTTATACTGAAACTAAAATAACAAAACCGAAAGAATACATTTTTACAGAGCCATTATATATATATATATTGCTTGAATACTCTGTGCTAAGCAAAAACTATAACTTTAGAAAGAATTAAATATTCTAGTCAACTCAAGTAAGGCAGTTTGTTAACTAATGAAGTGTGTACTTTAAATTGCAAATTTTCCTTCCATTAGTTTCGGCATAACTTCACAAATTTACGACAATCATTGATCTTATCCTAAGAGCTAATTGAATATTACGTATACGCTTTTCGCCATTATTTGGCCTCGTTCCATTTATGCCTAATTGTACTAATTTTAACACTGGCACAAAATTTGCCCTCATTGCCATTAAATGACGCGTTGACAGTAAAAGCGTTGGAACTGCTTAACTGCGGTCATAAGCGGCTGTTGTCTGTCTGAGGACATCGAGGACAGGCACTCTCCGGCCTTAATGCTGACTCATAAAAACGCGCTCCACGCAGCTGCATTGATAGGCATAGTGTATTGGGCTAAGTGCCGATGCACTTGTGTGTGTATGTGAAAATGTAAGCACACAAATACATACTCACGTTATGTGTTTGCCTAAAATTCAATTCAACCCTTTTACGCACTTAAAAGCGCGTTTGTGTGGTAAATTTGGGGTCAACCAAACACCGGTATAGTCTATAAAAAATAAGCACATAGCCCGCATACAATTATCAGCTTAAATAAGAAGAGTTAATTTTTAAACTTCCGTTTTATATCATATTTTATTGATAAAAATTTAGTTAAAATTTAAATAATAAAAATTAAAGCATATTTTTAGGCATGAAATTAATTAAATTAATGCACCGAAAGCCAACACATGAAAGTATGTAATTATTATTTGAAGAGTATTTTTTCGCACAGCTTGCATTATTTTAAATTGTTGACATTAAATAATTATTAACACAACTTCCGAAACATTCATTCGTTTTTCTCATGAATAAGTTAAGAACTGAAGTCTGAAATTTTGCATGTTTTTTCAGGCGTCTCAAATAAAGAGAGAATTAAAATGTTTGCCCGACTTAAGATGTCAGAATTGACGATGCGACGAGTAAAATGCCTTGATCCTGCTTTTCTCGCACTTGGTCTGCTAATCCCCGTGGGTATATCCTGCGGCTGTCTGAGCCTTTGTTAACAACCCAATCCTGTGCTATCGCAGCGTTATCTTTATATTTGCTTTTCGCTTATCTGCTGCTTGTCCCTAGCCATTTTCCAGTTAATGATCAAAGTGGTGATGTTGCCCCTTCTTCTTTTACTCCCTCTTCGCCTGGTCAGGTGGACTCACAGTTCGTTTATATGTTAGGTGTTCGCTATTCGCTTATTTAGACGTTTTGGCAGGGCCATAACAACGTAATCGAGTGGACACAATGCGATAAAGTCGAATTGCTGGCACTTAATGCTACGGCAAAGGCAGTTTCAAGAAAGAAAAAAAAAAATGTGCCGGCAAATTGGCCAACTTTGCGCTTTTTTGGTGCAGCACGTCCTTCTAGCCATCTTCCATGTCCTCCCCGCGCCACCTAATGAAGTGCCAAATCCTAAGTTATAGTTGCGTCCCATAGGCATCATAATTGTAATGCTTTGGTCCTATAGTACGATGTATGTTCATGGATCCGAAGCCGAGATACGCGTAATTAAAGGGGGACGCAATGCATGAAAATAGATTGTATCACGCCGTTTATTATAACTTGCATGCTAAGGATATGGTATAGACTATTTTAATAGTCTAGCAATTGTTATACAAAACAATTAATCAGAGGCTTGAGCTACTTTGAACAGTCATAACTTTGTTATAACCCAACCTATTTTCAAGCGGAATATCATTTTGATCATGATTTGGCCTCTACATTGATTCTGCATTTAAATTTTTATCATTTAAAAAATTTGATAATTTTTCGATACTAAGCCTTTTATCATCCAATTTTCCATACTCACCCCTTGGCATTTTTTCAAAAACTTTGATCTCTCATAACTTTATCAAAAATAAACCGATTTTCAAGCGGAATGTCATTTTGATCATGATTTGGCTTCTAAATTGATTCTGCATTTAAATTTTTATCATCTAGAAAATTTGATATATTTTTGATTCTGAGCCATTTATCATCCAATTTCCCATGTCATAATTATTATAAAACGACTCCTAATCATTTTAAGTGTTAAAAAAATTGAGTTTCCTATCTATGTACGCCATTTTAAAATAACTTTTATATCAGTCTTATAATTTTTGAAATAAGAGAAAAAAGCAGGATTAGTTAGGATATAGAATAAAGAAATTAGACAGTCATTGTATTATTAATTCATTGACACTATTATTTTGCTCTATTTATTCGACTTATAAGTAAGTCCCTGCCTCATTTATTCTGTTTGCGTGGTATCCATTAGTCCTAAGTGCACTGTGTTTCCTTGTTCGTCCATCCTTCCGTCCGGTTTAGAAACATTTAGTGCACATTAAGCAGTGTTTTTCTGAAAAATGATTTTCAATTATGTTTTGTGCTGTTGTCCTTTGACTGGAACGAGAGAGAATTCGCAACGAACACTCCAGTGTACCTGTGCACTCGGCTCATTGCGCACGGCTGCGCTTTTGGCAACGTCCAAGCCACATTCCGCTTCTTCCTCATCCTCATCCTCCTTCCCAACGTTGTTTTCCTCGAAGTGGCTGGAAATCATTTATAATTTTCGTAGTATTTATTGTGGCAATTTTTAGTTTTTTGTTGATAGTGTTTTATATCTGAATATGCATGAAATTGGCAATCTACAAAATCTATTTAAATTGCTGCCGGTAAAAACAATTTCGTATACGCCATGTGGGCGTGGTATTTGTTGGTTCGCTCGATGGTTGGGTGATTGGGTTGGAAAGCACGTTATTCAAATATATTGCATTTGCATTTGCCGGGGTATTAAGGCTTGCGAATGCTCAAATGCCATAAAAACTACTGAAGTGGAATAAAAACACGAAAGACTGCAATAATTTGATTCTCAGGATTGATCAATAAATACCCTGCATGACAAATACATCTTAATTAATGTTCTTTTAAATTTCATCATTTAGGTGAATCTGTAAAACGTATTTAAGGCTAGCTTGTTAAAATTTAAAATACAAAATACCTTAATTGTTCGCTGTTTTGTTTAGAGGGTATACAATATATTGATTTAAAAATGAAATTGAATATTATAGCAAATTTATCGCTCGACCAATTTTTATAGCCTTCATGTGGACATAATTTAAGACCTTCTTTAATTTAAATTGATTACACATTGGCCAGAATTTCAAAAGAGCTTAGCAAAGTTTTTTTTAAGTCTTTTAACCTTCCAATCACTAACTTTGACACAAAGAAAATCACTTAACATAGTGGCAAGTTACTTCCAGTTACCTGCAAACTTGACTTATAAATAAATCAAATATTTTATCCCAAAGGTACTTTCAAATAAATTGTATTTACTGCAAGCAGTCGAGGCCAGTAAAATACAAATTTAGAATTTACTGCCAATGCAAAAAGGAAAAGACAAGTTTTAAATAAATTGCAAACAAATGCTCTTATTCAATTTCATAACAACAACAACAAACAGATATAACAAGAAGAGCTGTAAAATAAAATGTAATAAAATAAAATAGAATAAAATAAGCTGCAACTTTGCTGTGACCGCAAAGCACTTGACATGCTCAGCTGCTGTCCAATATAATGCAAAAACTTTGCGACGACCTGTCTGACGACGATACAGACATACATAGCATATATATACATATATCTATAGATGCAAGCGATATTTTTCTCCTGTTTTGGTTTTTCCATCAGCCAAGTTCACATATCAATATATTATGTACATGTGCTGTTGTGTGTGTTGCTACCAAAAGATTGACACACAAAGCAAGAGTTCACATAGAAAGAATGGACAATAAATGCTAAATGTTGTAAGCTATTAATACCCTGTATTAAGAGAATGCGGAAATTACTTTCTGAAATTACTTTCTTATGCAGTTGGTTGGTTTTTGTATTTGCACTGTCTATCTATTTATGAAGGTATGCAAATAGTGACAATGGGATGCAATATGCAATATACGAACAAATGAAATTATTTTTCATTATTTTAGAAACTTGATTTCCAAAGACCTTCCATTGCTTATAGTTTCCACGGTATTTTCTTTGCTAAACCTTAATCTATAAGGTGTTAATTGCTTGTCTGCTTAGACCACAACGGAAATTGCAAAAAAGGAAATACGACCAAAAATACATTTAAACAAAGTTGTTCCATCAAAAAAGACAGCATATTTTAGCAGAATATTTAAGATTAAATTCAAATTGACAGACATTTTAAAGTATTTGTATTTTAATCAGTTTTACTTATAATAAATCAAATGGAAATACAGAGCGAATGTCACTGCCGAGTAAATGTGCGTGTAATCTTAACAGGAAGTTCCATATCAATTTGTCTGCACCAAATAGAAAGAACTTCCGCGTTTTATAGGGAGTATTTAAGAGTTCTTCTGTGGCACCTTGATAATGACACTCTTAACCTCTGTGTAGTTAGAGAGTGCGTATTCGCCATTCTCACGTCCATGGCCGGACATCTTGTAGCCACCGAATGGAGCCTGTGCAGCTAAAGCGTTATAGGTGTTAACCCAAACTGTGCCGGCACGAAGACCATTCACCAGGTAGTTGGCCTTGTCGATATCCTTGGTAAAGATACCGGCAGCGAGGCCATAGTCAGAGTTATTGGCACGTTCAATGACCTCGTCGAGTTTCTTGAAGCGAATCAACTGCTGAACGGGACCGAAAATCTCTTCGCGAGCGATTGTCATATTGTCCTGGACATCAGCGAAGACCGTAGGCTCAACAAAATAACCGGGTAGACCCTGGGGACGCTTGCCACCGGCGACAACCTTGGCGCCCTGTTCCTGGCCCGTCTTGATGAGACCTAGAATCTTTTCCATCTGCTCCTGGTTGACCTGGGGACCCTGCTCTGTGGTCAGATCGAAGGGATTACCAACAGCACGCTTCTTAGCACGCTCTGCACTGCGCTCCACAAACTCATCATAGATCTTATCCTCCACAAATGTGCGTGAGCCGGCACAGCAGCATTGACCCATGTTAAAGAAGAGGCCAAAATGTGCCGACTCCACGGCATAATCCAAATCGGAATCGGCCAAAATAATATTGGGCGATTTGCCGCCCAATTCAAGGGTGACACGCTTCAAGTTGGTGTTTCCCGATGCTAATTGAATCAGTTTGCCAACATCTGTGGATCCTGTGAAGGCGACCTTATCGACATCCTGGTGATTGGCCAGGAAAGCACCTGTCTCACCCATACCGGGCAGCACATTAACCACACCCTCGGGGAAGCCAGCTTCCTTCACCAGTTGGGCGATGTACAATGCCGTCAGACTGGTCTGCTCAGCAGGTTTCAGGACAATTGTGTTACCGGTGGCCAGGGCAGGACCCAGTTTCCAGGCCATCATTAAAATGGGAAAGTTCCAGGGTATAATCTGACCGCAAACACCCACCGGCTCATGGCGTGTGTATGTGAAGAATTCACCATCCATGGGAATCGTTTTGCCGTGGGTTTTATCCGCCCAACCGGCAAAGTAACGCAGATTCTTAATTGCAAATGGCAAGTCCACATTATAGGACATGCTGTATGGCTTGCCATTGTCGAGGGTCTCCAAGCTCTAAAAATAATTAGGGTGTTAACATTCGGGACTTAAAACAGTAGTCTTTAATACTTACTGCCAAATAGACTTGATCACGTTCCATGAGATCAGCCAGACGGTAGAGCAAACGACCACGGTCCGAAGCATCCATGCGGCGCCAAGGGGAGCCCAATCTGAAAGATTATGAATTCGAGAAATTTGAAAATGATATGCTGAACTCAAAGTATTCATAATATTTTCACTTGTAAATAGTTTTTGTTGGTTTACTCACTTAAATGCCTGACGTGCAGCCTTTACGGCAAAGTCAACATCCTCCTTGCCTGCGGATTGCACCTCGGCAATTGTCTGCTCCGTGGTGGGGTTAATGGTGCCGAAAGTTTTGCCCGACTTGCTCTTGTGCCACTCATTGTTTACGAAGAGCTACAAACACAACAAAAAGATGCAATAATCAGCAACAATTTTATGAACTTTTCTATAAAAAACGAGTCATTAAAAAAATGTTGTTATTTATGTTTTAAGATTGTTAACTGATAGTGTCTAAAATGACGTACCCTTTTTCTCACCTCCACAATAACTGATAAGCACTTGTTGCAATCTTTTTCTTTTGATCAATATATATACACAATCTACTGTTTATTTAATCAGTAGATTTCAATTGTAATACAATTCACTTATGAGAATATAATATGTGTATTATATATAACAAGCTTCCACTCTCCAATTTATTTATACGCAAACTCAGCATGACATTGCAATATCTAAATATTGAGACAAATTTTCCGTTATATATACATCGTTCTAAATTTGTTGTCTAAAACTGCCCTTAAAGATTAAACTAGTTTGTGGAACTTTACAAAAAATATCATTAGCATTAGTTAACATTAAGTTGAAAAATAAAATACAAAAAAAAAAAAAAAACTGTGCATTTGATGAATGTATGAAAATAATAAGAAATATATTCTAGATACAAAAAAAAACTCCTTGTCATCGCTTGGGGCACTAAAAATTCACAAAAAAAGTCTCTTATCTGCCTACATAAATATTGCCGGCACTTAATAATATAAGTATGAACATACTATGTACAGTGTACTTTGTACGTAGTAGCTATTTATATTATGTACTTCCAATTTCAACTTTGCTTATACTTGAAGAATTCAAGTGCAACTGGAAGAGTTCAAATGAGATAATTAGTATACAACGTGTTCCACATGCAATCCACAGTTCGTTAGACAGAAACCTTACAATTTGTGGAAATTGCCAGTAGACAACAAAACTTTCAAACGCAAAAACTTTGTGAGTAAAACTAGAATGGTGAGAGTAGAGAGAGACACGCACAGAAGGCGTCTCTGTGATATAACAGCGGCGAGAGAGTCGAAAAGTCACAACAACAACAGCCGGCAGACAAATATATGCCACAACTTTTACTCTGGCTTTTTTTTTTTTGCCGATTTGCCGGTTGGCACGTCTTCAATTTATATGACTGTGTGTGTACATATGTATAAACATGCATATTTATTAGAATACATGATATGTATGTACAAAAGAATATATATATGTTTGTATGTATATACGAACATAACCAGTTAAGCATATGGACGTTATCTTGGGAATAACTTATAATTTCCAAATATAAATAAAACTTAAGTAAATCTTGTGTATTAATTGAGAGGCAAAAGATTTTGATTATTTTTTTGCTATCGTAATTTGTGCTTTGAGTAGACTTTTGGTACCGGCATAAGAGTGAGCAGTGCAATAAAGGAAGACAGCAAGAACAGCTGCGCTTTGTCAAGGTCAAAAACAGAGAACGACGACAATAAACATTATTATCATGTTTTATATCAACAACAAAACGCAGTTAAACTTTCAGATTGTACATATATACATACATATATGTGTTTTCAATGGTTTGATAACAGATTTGTTTAAATAATCGTATATTATTATGCACTGTATTAATGTACTTACACCGGTGTAGAGCACGTCCGGAGAAGTCTGAGGTTGCGGAATTGACGCATATGAGGCAGTAGCTGCATAATTTTTACACTGTGCACGCAACAAGGCTGTGGTTCTTAATGTACGCAGCATTTTGTAATTAATTAGTAAATTCCGAATTAATATGACAGCAGACACAGTTACAAAGCGTGCTAACAGCGCAACGGTCGATTAGCAACTGCGGAATAGTGTAGCAGCTTTCAGCGCGAAAGCTACCATAAACGTGTTGAGAGCAAATTAGCCCTCCAAACAGTAGTTGGCTCTCTTTAGCTTTTTGAGAGAGAAATACAAAACAGCTGCTGATCGTGTAGCGACTCTCATTTCGCTCATTTTGAGCGAGCGTCAATTTGAGAGATACGCAGATTACTCGCGAGCTTTGCTATAAAAACTCATTTTTAGACCCCGTACTTAAAATAGTACAGGGGCCTATTGGGTTTGTTTTACCGAATATGTGCGTAACAGTTTATAAGAGCAATTTAAAAGCTAGTGACACCAAATTTAGTATGAAGATTTTTCTATACTGCAGGCAGGTTAAGTTTGTTTCCATTTTGAATCGGACCACTATATCATATAGCTGTCATAGGACCGATCGGGCGAAAATCAAGCCTTAGTGTGAAAAACTTTTTTGTTTTATGAGATATCGTAACCAAACGTATAGAATATACATAAAACTTTGATTTACATATTCTGTCCAAAGTTGGTTCAAATCGGACCACTATATCATATAGCTGTCATAGGACTGATCTGGCAGACCCTATAAAGTATATATATTCTTGATCAGCATTAATAGCCGAACTGATAAAGCAATGTTCGAAAAAATTCGAAAATCAATTTTTGTTATAAAGTTAATATTATTTTGATGCAGAATCAATAAAGAGGTCAAATAATGATCAAAATGGTATTCCGCAAGGAAATCGGTTAAGATTTGACAAAGTTATGACAGTTCGAAGTTTAGTAATTGCTTGGACTGTCAACTTTACAAGTCAAATTTTTTGTCAATTTCGACATGATTTTTTACAGGAAAATGAAGTCTCTGAGAATCAAGTGTAAAGTGTTGTTTTATACTAATTTGGGCACCAGGAGTTGATTAAAAGTGAAAACTCAAGATTTAAAATTTTGAAAAAAATATTTTTTCAAAAAAGTCAAAGGGGGGAGTACATGATTTTGTCGAAGAAAAATTCGAAAATCAATTTTTTTTATAAAGTTAATATTATTTTGATGCAGAATCAATAAAGAGGTCAAATAATGATCAAAATGGTATTGCGCAAGGAAGTCGGTTAAGATTTGACAAAGTTATGACAGTTCGAAGTTTAGTAATTGCTTGGACTGTCAACTTTACAAGTCAAATTTTTTGTCGAAGTTTAGTAATTAAGCTTATATGTATGTACTTGCTCCATGAACAATTTACTATTTGAGAATAAATATGTATCTTAGGAATAAATGATCTGTTTTCGGAAAAACTCAATAAAATGTACTTTTTATTTGGTATAAATGTACCAACAAAATATGTGTATTTAAGTTTTTTTTCTTTTTCTTAGTTTCAATTAGAGAGCGGAAAAATGTCCGATTGAAGACAATTGAAAGTTTACGAACATGTTTTCACTCAAATGGTCAGTATCCTTCTTTAGCTTGTTAGCCGACAACGTTGTTGGCTTGAGTACGAGCTCATGCTTGTTATAAGAAATTGTGCAGTGTTGGGTAAACATGTTTCCTTACTTTTGTATTCTTTAACTTAAGTAGCTTCGTTAAAAAGATTTGGTACAAACGAGGGTTCAATATGTTGTTGCATTAAAATACTCTTGTAGATTCTTTCTATAATTGCTTAAATTTATGTCTTTTGTAAGGTTTGTTTATCTTCAACATTTACTTTAGTTTCCAATTCTGGTACATAAGATGAAATGGTTAGCTAAGGTTAAAGGTTCCAGTACCGGTTCCGGTATTATTTCCTGGTTATCTGTGACTAATATTCATGATATTTTTGGGTTAATTAATATATTCATTTTTTAATGCAGTTGGTTGAAAGAACAAGGGCAAAAACTATTCACACATTTACCTACTTAGTGCTGAAGCGAACTTCATTTTTATTTACGAAGGCTGCTTGTCAGTGTCAATCATCGTCAAACTTTATTTTCCTGCATGAGTTTTTAAACTTTATTAAAAACAGCGAACGCCATCCAGCGCAATTAAATCATGCAAGTGGCGATAAATTATGGTTTTTATAAACTTTTTTAATTATACATAATTTGATTTACTTTGTGACTGGGCGCCATTATCAACAATATCTCATTTTTTTTAAATATATATAATGCATAAAAAATTTAAATTATCTAAAATCAACCTTTGTTAGAAAAATATCTGTCGGAATAAAAACTGTAATAAAGCTGGTCATTTATTTTATATATAAATATTCAACTCGAAAGTGTACCTAGAAGTTATAGTTATAGAAGTTATAGCTAGAATACGAAATATCAAATTATTTCTTGCATTATATTTTTTTATAGCCAGAATTCTCCATTATTGCATTGAACTATCTTTACACTTAATTGTCAAATTTGATATGCCAATTATACATATCTAGGCCAAACTATTACAAAATTATGTACGATAATTATTTGATTATTTGTTTGTTCGCTTTTAACGCAATCAGCGTTGCTAAACAAATGCGTTGCGAATACGCACCGATGTCCAAATCAGTACACTCAAAAGAAATCACAAACGAAATTACAAAACTAGTCCCGAATGAATAAGGGAGAATGACCACCCAAATGATCTGGTTGTTCTGTGTTCATTGTTCGATACTTGGCTATAGACTGCCATGGTCAATTACCATAGTCAAACAGGGCCAATAAACTTTATTGGCGATTGTTCTGTGTGTTGGCCTGATTGTCATTGTTCTTGTTGTTTTTTGCTGCTCTTAACAGACGTATGAAATATTTAATTTATCCCACACAAACAGTTCGACATTAAGAATGAATCGCATGTGGGAAACGCAGGAGACTTTTAAAAGTCAACGCACATTTTGCCAGCCAGGCTGGATAAATTTAAAAGGGCAACAACTGTGAAATTTTATTTCAAATAAATTGTTGAAAATTGGCCCAAATTGAATTTAATTATTTCGTGTGGTAATCAGGAAATTCAATTTGACAATGCTTATCGCTAGATTTTGACATAAAGGCAACAATTCAAATTATTATTTAGTTGATTAGTATAATTAAAAGGGTTTGGTATATCCTTATATGACAAAATATATAAGTTTATAGGTACATGATTAAAAACACAGAATGTTTTCAGATATAACTAAGTCACTAATTAAAAGTTAATATTATTAGCATAGATAATTCTTATATTAATTTTTATGAGTTAAATTCATGCAATTGCCTCATCTGCCTCACTTTATACTCTCTATATCTACAATAAATTTCTTTTCCCTGAAATCTTATTTCCAATAATATATAGCTTTGCAGTTTCGCACATATATTATTAAATATTTATTTCCATATGCTTCACTGCATTCTTGGAAAATCGATAAAACAAATTGTGGCAATAATTACAAGATATTTAAACTTGCTATTTAATCAAAAAACCAAAAATATGAATACTTCGCCACAAAACCAATTTCATACATGCACATACATATCGATGTATATACATATGTGTTTACATACATAAATGCTGTAAAGAATTCTATGGATAAAATAAATATGGCAAAAATTTCAATGCACAGCAAAAGAAGCTGGCTAAAAGGTCAGCAGAAAATTGGAAATGTATGCAAATGGCTTATGGCTGGATTTACTTACACTTTGAAGCGTCCTTGTCCTTGGCCCCACCCAGTGGGGGGCATTTCCTCTCTTCTTTTTTTATCACTCACTTTCAGGAAGCAACCCAACCTGACCGAGCGTGTTAGCTATAAGTTTTTTTTGTGGTCCGATTTAATGGCAAGCTGCGAAAGGGTCAAGCAAACAACACACAAGGATAAAAGAATTATGGCGATGGTAATTTGTAAAGTTATTATGGCATAAATGGCAGTTCGAATGGGGCTAACAGGGCGTATGAGTAGTGCAGCTAATTTGTATGCAAATCCACTTAAATTTATTGCCACCCGTTTTTCATCTCTTTCCATCTCTCTTCATCTTCGTTACAGATATGAAACATACAAGGCGACGCTCAAGAAAATTCCGGCTACACGTCTCTCACGTCTGACCGAGGCCCTGGCCAACTATGATCCGGTGCTCAATGAGTATTTCTTCGATCGTCATCCAGGTGTCTTCACCCAAATACTTAATTACTACAGGTGAGCTAAATTACTCCCCCTGGGTCTTTCATTATTTATTGTTCCATAATTGCGTGAAATTATCCCAATTAGTGTACTCAGTGTACTTGTACTTTTATTGACAGTTACCTATACTCCTGCAAGACTTTACATAAGTTTTTATTAGTTATTAAAAAAGTTATTGAAATTTATACCTTTTAACCTAATCTGAAAATTAAATTTACAATCGAACCTTACATTGCTTATTTGTCTAATTTTTGTAACTCTACAAATATATCTCGAAACAGGACTAATTTAAACCTTTATTAATACTATCTCTAATTCATGTTTGGACAATGTTTTTAGTAAGATGATTCGGCAATTTAATTACCTTCTTTATCAATGGTATTTTATCTTGTTCTATCATTATTAACTTTGCAAAATTAACAAGCTTAAATTTTAATTATTTACCTCAAGAAATTCACAGCCGAAAGTCATAAATCTTCGCTTTCTGCTGCTGAAAAACTTTATCAAAATTTTTGGCTCTTTTGCCAGTTGAGTGCAAATATAGGGAGAAAGGAGAAGGACAGAGACAACGCTCATTAGCTGGCAAAGATAAATTGAAAGTTAGTGGGTTATTTAAGTTACTTAATATTAATTAGCGGTAACTTCTTACTTTCCCATGCTCTTGACTGCAATTTTAAGTGAAGCTGTTGAAAGTAGCTGAGCCATATTTCCATACCTGCCCTAAAAGCGTTTCTCAATAATTGATTACTGCGGTAGGAATAACTAGTTGTAGCATCTAAATAGCATGGGACTTGGGTTAGACATTTCTTTCAATAGAATAAACATAGCCAGGGTAAGAGAATACCAAGGAACTGCAATTGCAAAAATAGAATTTGTTTTGCTGGCAGAATTTATGCTAGCGAAGGTTTGTAAAATCGAATTACGTATACGCGGCGAGCCAACGACAATTTATAAATCAGTTTGTGAATTTGTGCAACTAACTGCAAGAAATTCTAAGAAGTATTGGAAAAACTAACGTTGTAACGCTAACGTGGCATATAAAAAGGAAGTTGGTCATGCCAATTCACAGGATATTGAATATACTAAAAATGTGCTTTCTAAATATAGATAAATGCTAAAAATATATTATACATTTAAATTTCTATAAACATTTATTTATATCTAAGAATATAAATATTTATTATAACTGAGTTGTCATATTCTTGCTGTCATAACATGACCTTAGAATTGATTTGACAATTGATATTTTTAGCCGAATATTTATATATTTGCTATCCATTCCATCGGATCCATCATGGTAAACTCAGACACCAAAATAAAACGAGTTTTACAAAGCTTTCAAATGTACGCATTGCGTAGATTATCACACGTCATGGCAGGGGCATAAAAATATTCGGTCATGTCATGACATTGCAGTCGTACACATCAAATGGTAAAAAAATGTATTTACCTAGCTCTCCCAAAAAAAGGTGGGCATGTTTGAAGGATTATACGATGCGCATAATAAAACCCGCAATTCACTTGTCCACCAGCCGCATTTATACTGTCCTTGAGCCTCGGTTTGGGCAGTAACTGAAGCTCAGGCTTTTGATGCTCCCTTTGCCACTCACAATTCACAATTCAACATTCACCATTCACAATGCGGGGCACGAAATGATTCGAAGTAAGCAAAAAGCGGCAACAGCATCAACAAAAGAATCAAAAGAAAAAGTTGCATAAAATATGCAGAAAAAAATTGGACTGTCAGGATGCACACGTGGCACACGGACATATGCCGCATATGGAGGACCCGAAAATAAAACAATCTCAAATAAAACGATTACTTTCATTTCGAAAACGTACACGAATACGAATAGTTGTAGTTGTAGTTGTAGTTGTAGTTGTTGCATTTGGTCGACGACTGTCCAGTAGCTGATATGGTATTACAACTTGGCCAACAACTGCGGACAGGCACATGTCCTTGGTGGGTGTTCATGCTGCACCCCGTTCCACCTTGTCCTGAATCCAGTACCCAGAATTTGCAGCAATTTGCACACGAAAAACAAGTACAATTTTTGCACATGTCGGGGTCATAAAGAAACAATGGGGTTACACCTGGGGGACCGGTGTCTTCAACTATGAATTTGTCTGTCGCACTTGTACATATGGAAGTGATATGCTTTTGTGAATCTGTTGATCCCATCGGCTTTTACCATGAATACATTTTGGCCCTCAATTCGCCAATTTGCTGTCATTTCCTTACCTACTAGTTAGCAGTTCAATTAAGCTGATTTACAGTTGTCAGTATGCTTTATATTTATTTCAATATATGTTTAATGCAAAAATATCAAAGATGCTTTCCATATTTTATTCATTCACAAATTTAACATTAATTAATTATAATATTAATTATACTATCCAAAATTAGATAAAATTATGATATTAAGAATAAAATATTTATAAAATTATTTTTAGAGATTTCTATTTAAGTACTACATGATATTTCTGCAAGTTTAGAAATAGGTAAATATAAGAAACTTTGAGGGGTAATCAATGAAATTTAAATTTCCTAGTCTCTCAGCATGATATTCCATCGATTTATATTAAAATTATTCGATTATTTCTGCAACTAAGTAGAATTTAATTATTTCAGTTTGACTCTCTCTTAAAATTAGTTAAAAATATTCTATTATATTTATAATTGCAGAACTGGCAAGTTGCATTACCCAACAGACGTTTGTGGACCACTGTTCGAGGAGGAACTGGAGTTCTGGGGCCTCGATTCCAATCAGGTAGAACCATGCTGCTGGTCAACTTATAGCATACATCGCGACACGCAAGTGAGTAGATGCCAAATTCTATATAAATATTATAAATAATGTATATTATTATTGTAAAATTGTAAACAGAACACCTTAGCCATATTAGATAAACTAGATATTGAAAATGAAAAGCCCACAGAGGAGCAAATAGCGCGTCTGTTTGGCTTTGAGGAGGCTTTGAGCAATGGCGAGCTTAATTGCTGGCAACGCTTAAAGCCCAAGATTTGGGCCATGTTCGATGAGCCGTCAAGTTCAACGGGTGCCAAGGTAGAGTATATATTGTATAAGTATTATAGATAAATATATATTGTATTTTATATGCACTTGCTTTACAGTTTGTTGCTGGCATGTCGGTATTCTTTATATTTGTTTCTGTGATATCATTCTGCTTGAAAACCCATCCTGGTTTTCGCGTGGATCTGCCCACCAGCTACAACGGTGACTCGCCCATTTCTGGACATGAACCACTGACGCCGACAATTAGTCAGAATGCGGCACAACAATCGCCACAATGGCAGTATCATCAGCATAGTATAACGCCACCTAGCGGCAGTGTTGGACCCACATTTCGTGTCACAAACTACACTAGCTACAGCAGCGGCAATCTGAGTGCCGCCCAAGCCACGCCCATTGTCACGGTCAAGGGCAGTCAACAACGTCAACGACTGAAACGAAATCTAAATGGGAGCAGTCTCAATGATTTTATCGAAGAGAAGCTCTTGGGTCACAATGGACATCGGCAACATGGTTGGGTCGAGACCTACGGACAACCACATAAAGCCTTCTTTTACGTGGAGCTGGTGTGCAATGTGTGGTTCTTCATCGAGGTCATCATTAGGCTAATTGTTGGTATCTCCAAGACAATTCTATAGTTATTTTAATTAAATATCTCCACAATTTTGAACAGGTGTCGCCCAACTTATGGCAATTCATTAAGTCTCCCGTAAACATCATTGACTTTACGGCCACGCTCAGTTTTTATACGGATGTAATGCAACGGATGGGCGAGTATACGGGCCTATTGGAGGCCTTCTCGATAGTACGCATCATGCGTCTATTCAAGTTGACGAGACACTCACCGGGATTACGCATTCTCATCCACACGTTCAAGGCATCGGCCAAGGAATTGACTTTGCTCGTGTTCTTCCTCGTGCTCGGCATTGTATTCTTTGCCAGCCTGGCTTACTATGCTGAAAAATTGCAGGTAAATATTGGATTTTGGATTAAAAAGATTCTTAAGACATTTTTTCGAAAGGCTTCATAGAAGTAATTAGAGGCTTAAGCAACTTTGAAACGGCCATAACTTTGTTATAACCCAACCGATTTTTAAGCGGAATGTCATTTTGATCTTTATTTGGCCTCCAAATTCATTTTGTATTCAAATTTTTAAAATTTAAAAATCATGTCAAAATTAAAAAAAATTTTAACTTGGAAAGTTGCTAGGTCAGAGACTAGAGAATCTTTAAACTGTTGTAACTTTGTTAAAACCCAGTCGATTTTCAAGCGAAATGTCATTTTTATCACGGTTTGGCCTCTAAATTCATCCTGCGTTCATTTTATAAAATTCGCTCAAAAAATATTATTTCTCTAGATCAAGGTATTTACTTCAATGTCATAATTATTTTCAAACGACACACAGTGGGACATTCTCTCATTTTGCTGTATTAAAATCATATCTTTTGAACCAATAAAGATATTTCAAAAATTTAAAAAGCATTTGATAGAAAACTTCTTCAGCTTTAAAATGATGGTTTGTACGGCTTGATAGGCCTTCTGGTTAATTCTGGGCCTTCGGTCAAAGTTGAAAAATATTTTCAGTGCATATTTTACAAGTTAAATTAAAAAAAAAATCAATTTTTGTTTGCCCAAAATATACATTTCAATCTTTTTTCATATTTTTAACAACATTAATAAGTATTTAAAATAGTTTTGTTATGATAGTTAAAAAAAAAAAAAATTTTTTTTTGAAAAATCTTGTATGATGCCTGGCATAGCGAAAGCGTATGTAATTGTACTGCGCTCTTCCTCTTCTAACACCATTTTTTTTGCGAGGTTGCATCAGTTTTTGGCCAATAACTCTCTTAGACGCAGCTGGACGCAAGAAAGACCGGGGTTGATTGGATAGAGAATTGATTACCGAAGACTGCTGTTATAGTGGGGTGGAGTCTTTCGGAGTCCAATTTTTGTTCTATTCCATCAAAGTCAAAAAATAGCCTAATTTTAGTGCTTTTTTTAAACATCGCTGGGATAAAAAGCCAACACGTGAAGAAACAAAATTCTACGGCATTTAATTAGAAATGAATGTACATTTCATATAAAACCAAAAACATAAAGATCGGCCGTATAACTTAACAACAAACCCGTTTTAAAGTTAGCATTTTAAGTAAAGTTTGCACATTTGTGCGCGCACTGAAAAATTTTTCAACTTTGAGAGGCTGTCACGCCCACAATTTTTACCTGATTTCAAAAATCTTTTGGATTTGTAATCTTTGGAGATTTCTCTATCGAATGCATTTATTTTTTTTGAAATCGCGTTCATCGAAAAAATGATTTAAATCCCACCCCCCACCCTTTCTGTCCCACTGTGCGACATCTTTACATCTGAAAATGTTTCAAAAATAATTTGATGTACCGTAACTTACCTGTACTGAAATCAAATCCGAAAAAAATAAAACTGAAATAGAAACATTTATCGAAATAGTTGTTTCGGAACGTTTCGGTACCGAAACCGTATTTTGGGATCGGATCACTATATCATATTGTTGCCTTAGGAGGATACGTCGAAAATAAAGTCTTAGTATGAAAAAGTGTTTTGTTTGTTAAGATATCAAAACCAAACTGATAGAATACGCATGGGCAAAAATAGTGTTGCCTACTTAAATAGGCAAAATAGTGTTGTCTACTTTTGTGGCCAAAAACAGTGTTGCCTACTTTTGTGGGCAAAAACAGTGTTGCTTACTTACAATATATGGACAAAGAAGTGTTGCCTACTTATGTGGGCAAAGATAGTGTTGCCTACTTTTGCGGGCAAAAATAGTGTTGCCTAGTTATATGGGCAAAAAAGTGTTGCCTAGTTATATGGGCAAAAATAGTGCTACCTTCTTATATAAGCAAATAAGTGCTGCCTACTTATGTGGGCAAAAACAGTGTTGCCTACTTATATGGGCCAAAATAGTGTTGCCTACTTTTATGGGCAGAATCAACCTCAGAGTAGAGTACCTGCGCTTGAGGTATCCTACTGTGGAGCACTCTCAACTGTAACCGCCCACTTGTTTATTGTAAACTTTACCGTGAATCATTCTTTAAAAAAATAAAATAGAGAAGAAAATGTTTGTTCATTTTATTATAAATGTGTTTTGCCACAGGGTATTCAAAAGTGCGTAAACACGACTAGAACATTCGCACTTGTACTCTATTGTCTGTTCTCTTTTTCAATTTCTTTTCTCACATTTATCTTTGGCAGGACAATCCAGACAACCAATTCAAGAGCATACCATTGGGATTATGGTGGGCTATTGTTACCATGACCACAGTGGGCTATGGCGATGTTGCGCCCAAGACCTATCCGGGAATGTTTGTGGGCGCCCTCTGTGCTTTGGCTGGTGTCCTGACTATCGCACTACCCGTACCTGTTATCGTTAGCAATTTCTCCATGTTCTATTCGCACACACAAGTGAGTAATCCGTGTGATTTCCGAGACGCATAGTTTAAAGTTATTTGATGCTTTGTCTCTCTGTCTATTTTGTTGTTTCTTTGCAGGCACGCTCCAAGCTGCCAAAGAAAAGACGCCGTGTTCTGCCCGTGGAACAACCACGCCGCAAGCGAGAGCCTCCGGCGCCGCATCGTGGCCGGACCAACGCCATCAAACAAACGCCTCCTGCGGTGGGGGGCGTGGTTGGCACCCACACGGCCGTGCAAGCACCGACGCCGATGTTCAAGGATGCGTTTGGCGGCGCTAAAATCGGTGAGTATTAAACTCCTGTCTTATCTACGTATCCTTGTGTATGTGTATGTGTCTCACTCACACACACACACTGTGTCACAACACGACGCTGTAGTTGCTAAAAACTTGATTATAATTTGTTGTTGTTTTTCTTTTTCGTTGTTGCTTTTTGTGTGCAGCTGTTTAAAGCATCCACAGACAACACGACAACACGACAGACAACTCTCAACTTGGCCAAAACACAACTAACCACATACAGATTACAATTCAAATTCACATACTCACACTCACACTCCTACACTTATTCATTGCATGCTGAGCTCTTTGGTGTATGTTGTGCTCCTCAGAGGACAAACTAATTTTATTCAATTTATTGTTTAATTATTTTATTATTTAAACACCCTTTGCCCTCTTGGCCACAAACTGCTCCCTGTCTCTCTATCTCTGTCTTCCCCCAAGGGAGTCTTTCGCTAAATATGGAAATTTCGAAAGGATGTTTATTCATGAAGCATTCATTCAGCGTCTTCGAGCATCTGAAAATATTCAGACTAAGTGCTTAGTTGGCCTACCGCCAGTGTTAGTTTTTTTTTAAACAATTATTGAACAGAGTCTTATATACATGTATATGCGTATATTTGATTATATTTTATGTTGTTCTTATATTTTTGTATTAGTCGTTTCCCACACTTTATAGGATTATTTGTCAATCGAATAATGTGTGAATCCTATGACACTATTGAGAAAAATTATTCAACTGTAATCAATATGATTCATAATAAAAATATTGCTTTAGAAAAATTAATTGTACATTTGTTTTAATTTTCATTGGGCTTAAGATCAAGTTTAGCATTTAAAAGTAGTGTAAAATATATTATTATTTTTTATATTATTATTATTATTTGGATAAATAGCTAAAATTTCTTATGATAACGATAAACCCATATATCTTTAGTTAAGGAATAAAATAGGAAAGTGGAACCAAAAGCTTATAATATTTCTATATTTCTTACAATAAAATAATTTAGTATCATGTTTCCATTTTGTTGAAACTCAAGTTTAAGAACAATTTAAATAAGTTTATTAAAATATTTTTGAAATTATAAAGAAGCTTGAATTGAATTTCAATCCTTTTTTTATGGCAATAAATTGTTTAAGTAAAAACTTTAAGTGCAAATGCATTAATTTTTTTGAAGTATTGTAATTTAAATAAAAAACTTTTTACTTTTAGACATTTGTAATTGTTAGGCAGTCTGTTAAGTTTTGTTAAAGAGATCTACTATTACATATTGTTTTCAATTAAGTTGATTGAAATTTTCTGTTTTAAACATGCACACAATTTGCTATATTTTTCTATTTGGTTTAACTACATAAAAACTTTCTTCAATTAGTATGTATGTGAACGTGTGTGCTTTCTTTTTGTATATGTATACAAATACTTTTGGATATTTGATATTTCTTTGCGATAAACCTGTTTGCAGTCCTTTAATGTTTTTTCACCTTGATGTTTGTTTGTAATTCTCCCCAATTTACACTACTCTATGTGTGTCTGTGTCTGCGTGTGTGTGCGTATTATCATATAACTGTAACTGTAACTGCTAACTGTAAACGTAACTGTAACTCCAAATGTGTATGTGTGTGTGCTAGGCAATGTGAACGGCATGAATGTCATTGGCCTGCATCTGCACAGGCCACCGATAACGATAACCTGCGCGGCCAACTGCCACGCCCACACGCACGCCTATACGTACGCCCACAGTCCGAGCCATTTGCCACAGACAACGACGACGTCGGCGACGCTATCCGGTTCCATTGCCAACGCCAACGCCAACGCCAATGCCTCGGCCGGTGGCTCAACGACAACGATGACGCCGCTGCCGACGCCGGCGCCGCTGCCGACGCCGCTGCTGGTGTCCGCCGGCGCTTCGTGCCCCACGTTCATCAGTTGTAAGTGTTGTCTTGTCCAGCGTTTTTCCCTCCTTCTCTCGCTCTCTCTCTCTCTTTCTCTCTGTATCTCCCTGCGTTTATCTGTCACCCTTTAAGTAAGAAATCGCATGCAAGCATGCACAAAGCATGACATTTTTATTTTAAATTTTCTTTCTTTTTTGTATAAATTTAGCAACCATTTGATATTTTATTTTAATAGCTTAGTAAAAACTTTTATGGGCCCACAATTAGTGTATGAGCTGAGGGCGTAATGCTTGGGGCTTGTTAAAATTTATCGCATGCTATAAATTTGAGTGCTATAATTTTGTCACTTGAGTATTGAGTCAATAAAAAAGTACAAACTTTTTATGTTGGTTTTTGCATTTTAAAAGCTTTTTCCCAATTCAATTCACATAATTTTAATTACAATTTTATTATGATAGCCAAATGCCTTTTTATGCCATACTTCAAATGGACACTTTTCATCTTGCCAAACTCCCACTCACACACACTCTTACAGAGAGCCAAAGCCTTTTGCTTCGTAGAAAAGTTCATTTACCGTCAAACAAATTGAAAAACTTTTTCCATTTGGTCGTCCAGCAAAGCTGTGCAAAAATTGTGTCCAAAGTGAAAAGCAAATTTCATGCTTTACTCGATGCTAAAGCATGTCCAAAATTTAAAGCTTCTCAGCGCTTTTTTACTCAGTCGATTCTGCATTTTAATTAAACCAGTTAAAATGCTGCAGTGCAAGTTAGATGTGGAAGAGTGTCAAGTTTTCCCAAGTTCCAAATGTTCTTTTTTCATTTGCTGATTAGCTCTACGAGAGTGAAATTTTAACGGTGCCGGAAATTATTAACCGGAAAAGTCTTGAAGCTATTAAACAAACTGATAACAGTGCAAGTACTCGTAAATTTATGGCCCCAGAAGGTCACTGACGTCTTTTAATGATATGATGCCATTTTGGGAGATAACCTTTGTACCAAGAAATGCAATTTTACTCGATGTATTTTTATATATTTTATACTCAAATGTTTATCAGTTGATTTTTATTTTCAATTGGAAAAATTAACACACAATGTTGACTCTTTTTAAATGTTATTTTAAAAAATGTATTTTATAAGTATATAAAATAAAATATTTTGAAAGATTTATATTGTTTATTTAATTGTTTTTTTTTAAATTTGTTTTTGTTTTACTTACCATAGAGCAAAAGCAGCTTGATCTAAATATTTATATATAAGGTGTTAGATTCAGGAATCTTACATGAAATAACTCGATCATAATGAAATCAGATCATAAGTTTCCTTTTTTGTGAAAAATTACATATACCCTTAAGTAGAATATTACGAGTATTTCATAATCTCTGCGTTATAAAAGCTGCTTTCGATTGCTGAAATATATATATTTAAAAAAAATTGTGACAGTGGAAAGTCATATTAAAGACCGCGAGCAAGATTCTTAAGCTATTAAAAATTATGAATTACTTTTCATTCTGTATAATATTTTTGATGGAAGTTTTAGGCTCAAAC
The DNA here is from genome assembly GCA_035045575.1 of Drosophila falleni. Taxonomy (NCBI): domain Eukaryota; kingdom Metazoa; phylum Arthropoda; class Insecta; order Diptera; family Drosophilidae; genus Drosophila; species Drosophila falleni. Next base: position 930,097 of record JAWNOV010000181.1, on the reverse strand, counting down.
ACATCGACATTTAATGATGAAAACCCAGAAAGATCTATACAATTTTATGAAGAAAATATAAAAGTGAATGAAAGAAAATTATTAGAATTGCAAAGTCAAATCGACGTACTTTTATCCAGCATCGATTATAGCAAATTATCTGAAATAGAAAACAAAATTATTAAAAATCAACATGATGAATGTCAAAACAAGTTGGAGCAACAAACAGAAAAACTTTTAAACAAAGTGAGAGAACAGGAAAACCGACAAAAAGTTCTGGAAAGTGATGTAGCCAAATACAGAGAATATTATCAGCATTTGCCCGAAAACTGTTTAAAATACATTGAGGGTACGTGGAAGAGACAGTTAATAAAAGTGAGAGGTGTGGAACCCATTTTTGTTCAATGTACGAATCTCTATGCTGGGTACGGATTTCCTTGGATGGTGATACAGAAACGGTTTGATGGCAGTGTGGACTTTAACCGAAGTTGGACTGAATACACACATGGTTTTGGACACATCGATGGGGAGTACTTTATTGGTTTAAAAGCACTCCATCTGATTACAACCTCCAGACCACATGAGCTGCTAATTTCAATGAAAGACACACAAAATGCAATCCTGAATGCATATTATGATCATTTTGTCATTGGCAGTGAAGAGCAAGGTTTTGCACTTCTTGGTCTGGGACTATACTCTGGAAATGCCGGCGATACTTTCAGTTACAATACCAATATGAAGTTTTCAACCTACGATAGGGATAACGATGAATATCGTTACAATTGTGCAGCTTCTTTTCAAGCTTGGTGGCATAAAGCCTGTTCTTATTGGTAAACTGATTGTAAACATTTTTAAATGATTGTATTATTTATATTTATTTCGTTATTTTAGCAATCTCAATGGAAAAACGCCGGTGTGCGACACAAGGCAAACACTTTTGAAGCAGGTGCAAATTATGATTCGACCGAAACCGCAAAATAATAGACAAATAATCGAAATCAATTAATAATTGTATTAAAGAGATGATTTTTAAGTAAGCTTAAACATTTTTTTCTGAAGAGTTCTTTTCTTTAGTCACACTTTCCGCAAATATTAAATTGGGTTACTTACTTTTTGCGTTCGCGACATCTGAATTTTGGCACAAGTTTCCAACTCATTTTTTGCTCTTAGATGATGAGGGGGTGTTGGTCTACTCGACATCAAAAGGGCTTAAAAATAGCAAGTAAATCATTAGCAGGCAACACTTTTGTAGGCGTAAAAGCATGGCAAGGTTTCTGGTGACTTCTAGTGGTCATTAAAATGGGCAGCGCACCACAAAATGTGGCACAGTGGTGCACATTCTCATGCAAACTGACGACCAGCAATTTAAAATGAAACTGCGACTTGCCAGGCAGCACAGCGAACTGGAAACACAACTGTTTGCAAAACACATTAAAGACACCTAAAGGCATTTACAAAAGGGGGCCAGAACGCATCCTCAGCTCCTCCTTGATGGCGCCTCTATTTATTTTTACAAACATCTGGGTGGTTGTGTTGTTGTTGGTTGCTCTACTTGCTGCTCTGTGCGTGGTGCGTGCTGCCTGCCAGCTGCAACGCAAATTAATTTCCATACTCTTACAATGGGTATCAAGCTTTTCATATTAAATATGTAACCTTTGCAAATAAAATTGTATATAAAAAAATATTAATTAATATACAGGAGAAACCGTTTAAAATATCATAGAAATGAAAAAAAATTAACTGTAGAACTATTTCTATCTTAAATTAAATTGTTTTTACCTTTAATATTTAATTTTGTGCAATTTATTTTTTTAAAGATGTTGGTTTTAAATTTAGTTTAAATTAAATGCTAAGTATTCATACTATAACAAAATCTACATAATTTTTTTGAGTGTAAGGGTATACAAACTTCAACACTTCGCAGTTAGCTGTTCTTTTTAAGCTATTACAAATAAGTTCTCTGCATCCATAAAATGGCTAAAATTGGTATAACATGAGCTATGATTATGTTATGAAATTTAAAGGAAGAAAGCAGCGAATGCCCATTTGGCGAACGCCAAATGTTGACAAGAAATGAAGACATAAAGAAATGTTTTCATGCCAATCGAAAGTAATTATCATTATTTAAATAAATGCAAGTATATTTAAAGTCTTAACTAAATTGAATGGGAAACTCAAAACATAAAAACTCTTGACAAAGTCAGCAGTAGAGTCAAAGAACACTATAGACTGTAGTTCATTTTTATTTACTGTACTTTAAGTTTGTGTGTTTTTGCCTGGAAACCGGCAAGCGAAATATTTTCACACTTTGCTCATATTAAAGGAAACATTGCAGAGCCCAAGCTTACCATCGGTTGAATTTTTTAAGGTTTTCGAAAAGTCAAGATCCAGAGGGCAAGAGAAAAGAGAATTGTTGTAAAATTGTAACATAAATTACAATAGACTCTCTTTAAAATGATATATGTAGCTTGGTACAAACAAATTTTCTTGCAGACAAAAGAAGCAAAATATATAGTTTCTATAAACATCACAGATTAACAGAAATGTCTAGTAACATAATATTTAATAATTATATATACATTTAACTATCATAATATCCCAAAGTAAATGTTGCATGTTGTAAGCTAAGTTTTTTTGACCTATTTGTTGTTCGAGTATCATTAAATGTTGCATGATTGTCTTTTATTATTCGACCCTCGAATCCCATTGAAATAAATTTTTACTTTTGTAGGCTCACTTATCAAAAAAAATATTTTGCACATTTTCATTTACGAGTAAAAACTTTTGCCTTTTGATGAAAACAATATTAAGCATTCAGTGCAAAAATTGAAAAAATCATTTTATAACTTTTAGCCGAGCTCGCTTTTTTTTATATATGAAACTTTTAACAAATATTTTTTGAAAAGCGTATAGAAAAAAAGGGAAGTGAATTTGCTGCGTGCTTTCTTAAAGTTTAGCACGACCACGAAGGATTTGTGATTGTTTGCCATTCCTTTTGGCAAAGTTTCGCCTTTTCCTAAAACTTTCGTCGCGTTACATTGTTTGCTTTTGACGCACAACTTTAACATTATCCCGCTTTCTGATTTGGCCTTTTAGCGGACTACTTAAGCGTTCCGGCCGTACAGAGCCTGCAGCCGAGGGCGGCGACCACAGGACACGATTTTATGCTGCCGCTTCAGCCGAAACTTGTGCCGCCTCTGGGTGAGTTGATAATTTCTGTGGACAAACTTTTGATAGATAATTGCAATAAGTGAACGGGAAGGGGAAGGGAGACAGAGAGTTGAGCCCACTTGTGGCCACATGCGTTGCCCTTGGGGCATTTGAGCAAATAGTTTGAGCGCCATTGTGAGTAGAATGCCTTTTCAAACTGTCGGACAAAGGCGTTCTCAAACTGCAGCTGCATTGTGAATTCCTATCCGTGTGTGTCTGCTCTGCTAAAGTTTGCATGTTCCCGGACACTGATAACACTGTGTGGGATAGGTCAATATTAGTACAGTGAGCGACGTCAGTTCACAGTCGCTTGCACAATGTGTGGCCGATAAGCCAACGCGTTGACATGCGCTTTTACTTCCGCTTCCGTCGGCTCGAATAGCTTGAATGTTTCCGTCTCTGCCTAGCAAATTAAAGCGCTTGACATATTTTTAAAATGCCTTCTTCCCCTTCTTATCTCCTCTCTTCTCTTCTCGCACACAGAGCGTAAGGATCAGCATCCGTTGCAACTAACCGCGCACAATTTGGCCTCGGATACGCATCAACTGTATGCGAGCCACGCCCACAGAACTGGCACCGTACTGAGTGTGCCGCCCACTCTGAGCATGACCCACACCCAAATGCCGCCGGGCATGGCCAGCATGGGACAAAGGACACCGAATTTGAGCTATCGAGCAACGCATATCCACACGCATGCGCCCATCCAGCAGCCAATTCCACAGCAAATTCAGCATCAAAGTAGTACACCTTTGCAGACGGCATCCATGGATTGCAATATCAAAATCTCTGTAGCTGGAGCAACTGCCACTTGCAAGGATGAGATGATGGCGCCCAAGGTGACGTTGCTCGATGATCTGAGCGATGAGGTCAACTCATCGACGGATGATTGCGGTGAGTGCTGCCTTGTGGACGATAGCGATACCTACGAGGCCAGCAATAACAATGGACCGCATGTCAATCAGGAAATGGAACAGGAAAGCGCTGGCGCCGAAGATAGTGGCGACAGTTTTGGTTCCACTGGCATTTACATAGGACCCACCCATTGATTTTCGGCCATCAAATGGGACTTTCCATGCTAACAATGATATGTAAATATGTGTGTGTACACATATGTAGAGTGTGTATGTGTTTTGCAAGCCATTACCAGTTGGATAGTGACCAACAAAAGTTTGTGAACAACACCCATTTTTCTTTTAGTCGGACAAATCTGAAGCACTTTAGCAATGTTGCAGTTTTCTTACAAATCTTTTTCCATTAACAATCATATAAAAAAACAATTTCTTTCAAAGCATAGAAAAACGTATACTTTCGTATGTCACTATATATTCTTCTCATACAAATGATAGATAATCACCCTCCATTTCTAAGAGTTCCTTTTAGTTTTTGGTTCAGGTTACCTCATTGTCATGCAAAAGCTTCCATTAATCATGACTTTTTCTTAATAATGGTCAATTTGTTGAATTTCTTAAGATTTATTGACTTTTATGTCGAATGCTCTATATTCTATAGATTATGATATGGCAACCCAATCCAAAAGAAACCATTATATAACAATTCAAAAGGAATTCACTTAAGAGTTTCTATTTTGTTAACTTTGTTCATATCCTTCTTTGGATAAATTATATGAAAGTTATCCTACAAAAATTCTTTAAGATGTTACTCCCTAAATATAAGATTTCTTAAGTTTTTTTGTCTTTTATGAAGTCTAATACGCTCTTATGTTTCATAGACTAGATTTAGAAGACAAACTTGTCAATATAATTATGTAGACGCATAGTTTTTTTTTAGAGCAGTTAATTTTAAATGAAATCGAATATCAACCATATAAATTAAATTCATGAGATTGCTGAATTTGTAACATGAATTTTGACATGAAATAGTAAATAACATGGGTACCATATGAATAAAGGATAAAGACCTTCCTTTCTGAGTTTACTATACTAAATTTATTTCCATATGTAGCGGATCCGACTGCAAACATATGCATAAAGGCTGTAAGGAGTCCAGACTATGGAGTAGATTTCTTTCAATTTGCCTTTCCCTTAAAGCATTACAAACTTTTGGTAAGGGCATTTTATATATTCGTATTGTATACTTGAGTGGTCTATTTCTATCTTATAGTGACGTAGCGAGTTTAATAAATGTACGTTTTTGGTGTAACGCCCCTAACTCGAGACAAGCTAAACATGTCTTGGCCATGCTCCATGCTCTCCATTTGAACATTTGTGTTGTCCTTATAACTGTCATGTTGACAACTGTCATTGACAGAGATATATGTACCCGTACATACTCGTATCTCTGTTTGCTTGTAGCTCACACATCCGACAGGGTCTGGCTATTTTCACTGCCAAGACAAACTGGCCAACTGGACAGTCGGACAAAGCAAACATATCATCCATATAAACGTGTCCACTTGCTGCGATAGTTTCTATTCTAGTTCCTACTTCCATTCTGTGGAGCATCCTTGTGTTGTGCTTGACACCCAAGGTGTTTACTGTATAAATCTTTGGAAATAACATGAAACTATAAATTTGAACACTTGAATAACCTGCATCAATTGGCATTCTTCTTCCCTCTGACCAGGAAGTCTAAGTAAAAACTGTGACTCGGAATGTTTGTCTGACGCATTGACTGCCACCATTTCAATGAACTTACAAGTAAGCGTGCAAGAATAGTCTAGACAAGATACATCGACCAGTACATACCCTAGCTATATATATTCCTTACAAAAAAGTCAAACTTGATGCTAACTTGGCTCAGAAACTGGCAAAACAAAAATGGAAAGCTCATTATTTACTTTGAAAAGTGGAAGGTAGCCTTGTTTAATATGAACTTTGATTAGTTGTAATGTAAACATAGTACATACTGTTGGCCTGTCAAAATGGCAACAGGGTATAAAAACTAAGTCGACTCAATGGCGCCGGATTCAATGACATTTCTTCCTTTTTCTCCGCTCACATTGGAATTTCTTTTCTTTTCATTTCTCGCTTTTGCACAGACTTATAAATTACACATACATATACATATGCATATATATGATTACAGCTGCGTAGCATAGTCAGTTGTGTGGTCTAAACGTCAAACTATGCCGATAATTTACTCAATTTTCTGGTTTATATAATCTTATTAATTTATGTGTCAAAAAGTTCGTGTAAATACCCGTATGTGAGCAACATGAAAATATACAAAAAAAGATTGGATATAGATAAAAAAGATAGAGATAGAGAAACCGTTAAATAGAGCGTGTCCATAATAACTTATCTGAGGTTCAAACGTAATTTTTGGTCCAATACTTATAGTTTTTTGCTGTGCGTGTGTCTGTGTGTAACTAATGAAATCTTTGAACACAATTCAAATGAAAACTATATTTGAGGAAAACAATATAAACCAATAGGATTGTATAAAATAAAAATTTAGATAAATGTAAACAAAACTAAAACAGAATAGCAAAATATAGGAAGTAGATAAGAACAAATGAGTAGAAAGGCTCAAGTCTCGTTACAAATTATTGACAACTTTTAATTAAGCCTAACTGAAGGCGGAAATTTGAATTTTAGACTAAAAACAGAGTTTAATGAAATCTTTTTAATTAAATCACAATTTATTACGTGGTTTGAAAAACTATTAAAAACTATAACATAACATTTTACAAATTTGTTTGTGTCCGTGATATTTATTTCTGTTTAAATCTATTATATCTTCTATGGGGAAAGTATTTCCCTACCAAAAATGGAGTAAAATTTTGAAAACATTTTGAAAACGTTATACAGATGTCAAAATTAATATTATATACGTTGAAGAGAATTTCCAATTAGATTTATTGATATGTAATTTAATTGCGTTATTGCAAAGCAACTATTTTATTTTATTTAAATTTATTCAAATCTAAGACAACAAAATGTACCCAACCAGAAGGGGGTTAAATTAAATAGAATTAAGGAACTTACATATAAAGTTCTTAAAATTCACCTGCGTCCATCTAAATGAATCGAAATCTAAACAAGGTGAATTTATTATAAGTGTTAAACAAAATTTGATCGTAAAATGTATATAAATAACAAAATATTGCATATAAGCAAAAACAAACTTATGAACCCAAAGAAACCAAAAAATTAAAATAATAAAACTGAATAATAGAATTTCTAATTAATCTAAAGCACGATTTCAGGTAAGAGCTCAAAAACTGTATTTCCAATCGAAAATGTAATTAAATAATAATATGTTTACAAGAAATTCGAGAAAATTTTTAAATGTTTAACAAATTAAGTAACAAATTGTGGTGTGTGAATAACAAATTCCAATTTTAAAATAAAATAAAATACAAATTTCTTTGAATTTAAATATAAAATCCAAGGTCGACAAATTTGATTAGAAAAATAACCCAAACACGTTTCCTCCTTAACAATATGGTAGTTTAGTTGGTAAACAGACAAATTCAATTTATTTGAGCACATATTCAGGCACAAGGATAAAGGCAAGTTGTTTTTTCTACTTTTTGACAAGGAATTTAAATTTTGTTTATAAAAGTGTTAAAGGAAATCAATTATTCCTATAATATTTATCAGGTAAGAACCTGGATTTATTTTTAAGTTCATATACTTTTAATTCCTAATGTAACCAACATGTTTAAATCGTGATGTATAGAATTATTACCATTAGTCGTAATAATTGTTATTAATTTTTAATTTTGTTAATAAAATTTTACTTTATTATTAAAGAATTTTTGTCAAGTAACTTTGACAAATGTTTTTATGGCATTGAAGAGTATTTAGTCATCGGTGACAATTGTCTTTTTTCTTGTTAATTTTAAAAGTAAACGAACCACCCACCATTTGGCTATTAAGAGCGAATCAGGCAAGGCTCAGAATTATAGCTCTTATATGGCCATTTCGAAACAAATTTATGGGAGCCACTGTCTGCGGGTGAGAAAAAAAGCACAGAACTGAAAGTGATGGCCTCTAATGTTGACACTTCAGCACACGCACACATACGCACCTCCACGCACAATACACACACACACACACAAGCATAGATATGTAACCTAATATGGTATAAGCCGTTTGCACATCAAAGCACAAATCCATTAGGCATAAAACCGCCAGGTAGGCAAAGGAAAAAATATCTTAAACGGAAAGCAAGAAGCTTATCTGTGTTTGTATGTATGTTTGTGTTTTTGGCTTTTTTTTTTTGGGAATGTGTGTGTTTCCCCAAGAGTGTGCTAAACTAAGCGGTTGAGAAGCACAGAGAGAGGCGACTGTAAAGCGAGCAAAAGATTAATGAGCAGCACCTGCCTTCAGACAAATTATATGACATAATTCACTTTGAGCCCAATTCGCATATGCTAGTCCTCCTGGTCGCTATGCTCTCAGTTTCGGTTCCCCAAATCACAACCTACTTGCTCGCATTTCATGCGCATGTAATGTACGTACTCATGTGCCTGTATTCGTAGGAAAGGAGGGTAAGGTAATACACAGAGAAACCTCTAATCTTCATAAATTACCATAAAATTGGAAAACACAAATTTCGTAATTTATATCTTGCCCTCTTCCAGGAAAGTTTAGGTATCACTTGGTATATTGTCAGGATAAAGAAGAACAAACAAATTATTAATTTGTAATAAATAAAAAAAATAATATATTATATATTTGAGGATGGAATTACAGATGGGTTGGTGAGTTAAGATATCTATTTACTTATTATTGAGCATAAGATAATAATAAGTAATACATTTAAATAAAACAATATTAACATATTTAATAAATTATTCTAATAATATTTAGTATAATTAATATTTGATTTAAATTTGAATTATTTTAATTTTTTTATTGATTAAAGAGCCATTAAACTCCAACTCAATAAGGAAGATTGATTTATTTATTCTTGTTATAATTCCTAGCTTCATATTTTGAGCTTAAGCTAATCAAATACAAATTTTCCTTTCAAAGCTTAGCCAAAAAAGTAATTGAAGATAGCAGCTGAGTCCTGGGCCTGTTTCCTACTTAGAAATTCAATACAATCTGTGAATGTTGTTTTACTTATTTTGTGATTGTTTCGAAATTGTTGAGCTACGACCATTTTATGCTATAGTCATGCGTGGTAACTGTGATTGACGATGATTGAGCGTTACACACACAAACAAAATAACCACAACAACAACAGCTGTTAACTGGTTAGAATTTATTGTTGCTGCCAGCAATGTTGTGACAGACATGCTGTTGGATTAGATTATTACAAGTGCTGTTACTTCTGCTGCATCAGCGTATAGAACATATTGGCAATTTGGGATAAGTGATAAAAACAAGAGTGGGAACATAGAATTGCAGATGTGCTTATTAAATTATTTTATCTGAAAAACATCAAATATATTAATAAAATAGACCTCTGTCAAAATTAAATTTTAATAAGAAAAATTTATTCCATATATGTAATATTTAAATACCTATTTATTTAACCCTCTTCGATTCAATAAAAATGTTAATTTAATTAAATACATTACAAGAAACTTATTTAAAGCAACTTACATATATGTATTTAGAAGATGTGACATCTATTTCCACTAATTTTTGGGTTTTTTATAATACTAAATAGAATTTTAAAACATTTATCATTTTTCACAATGGCACTTTGCATAAAAAATTTATTTTATGAGGTGTATCTTAATTGCTGTACTTGCACAGTAATAAATGTGGTTAGAGTCACAAATGAACGCATCTTTAAATAAACTTCTACTAGATTGCTTAGAAAAAAAAAACAAAATTTGAAGAACTTTACTGGCACCACCCGCAGCTGTGCAATTTTTTTGGTGGTGTCCTCGCAACGAAATTTATTGTTACAGATTGCCGAAATGGAGGGAACGAATGCATTGAGGAAAGTAAATTTCCGTTTGGTAAGGCATAAAAATCGCACCGAGATCTGCAATCGCAATACACATTTCAGAGAGATACAACTGGCTGCCGGAACGGAAATGCGAGGCCATGATTTGTTTAGTGGCCCAAATATCGAGGGACAACACTAGTAGTCGTCCTCTTCCTCTTCCTCATCCTCTTCCACATCTTCATCCTCCTCCTTTGGCGGTTGGCGACATCGTTTATTCCGACGAGGATATGTGGCCATCTTGCAGGCTCTCAGAGCTCGTCGTCTCTCGGAGCTACTCATGCGATAGATGCCATTCAAAATGCGCCAGAACTCGTTCCAGTTCCTTTTCAACCTGCCCAAGAAGTTGTTCCCGATATATATGGTGTCGGTGGCGTGCAAAATGAACCACAACAGCGCACCACTCACCACAGAGATGGAAAGTCCTTGCAACCAGTATTCTAGCCTCCACGGTATACAGTCGATGTTGGCCAGTGAGTAAAGCAGCTTTCGCGTCGTTATAAACACCACAAACTCCACGTTACACCAAATAACCAGGGTCGAGATCTCGACCAAAAATACGCCTGCTATAATCTCAAATATAAGCTGCCAGTGCTTGGCCATGTGCATGTAATGACGCGGATAGAGATTCATGTCCCACAAGAAGCAAAGGGTGGCCAACAGGAAAAGCCAACTCCCAATGGTGGGTGCAGGGGAACACTGGTCCTCCGGCTGCTTGAAAAAGAAGGATATGCCGAACAGCTGAAATAAGCCAGCAATACAAACAGACAACGTCTCCATATGCCTACGATGTTTACAAAAATAAGAGAAAACTTTGCACAAGTTTTAGTTTAATTATGTTTCTGTTATTCGATGACATAATATGGAGCACAAAATTGACTCAAATATTTTATTTAGTCAAGTTTTTAATTTTTTACTTTGTGTTTATATTAATTCTAAAGCTTTTTAAATTTTAAAGAAATATTCTTAAAACAAAATAATAAAGAAAAAAAATTTGAGTTTTAATTAAATTTAATTTATGAAAGTGATAACCATGTAACCATACAGAATATATATTTTTCTTCACAAAAAGTATTTTTCTAGTAATTTGATATCAGTTCAATCAGATATTATTTCAATGGAAATTTGGTTTTTAACATTATTTTTTAAAACAACTAAAACAAGTCGAAAAACTGAATTGAAATTCATGTTTTGCTTTCAGCTAAAACTGATGAAATCATCGCTTTTTTGTGTTCCTTTTTAACAAAATGAGCATTGAAATGACCACAAAAAGCTGAATGACTGTCGCCTTTCAAATTATGGTGTTGAAAATACTCGAAAAGAAATTGTGCTGCCTTTTTTTACATTTTTCTCTTCGTTTGGTGGATGACTGATAAAGATGTTATGATTAGAGTAATTTTACTGTGAGGAATTTGATGACCTGTGCTGTATGTACATTTTGCTGTAAAATCTACTTAAAATTTAAAGTTTAATAACAAAACATCAGCAATAATGGTGTCAGACTGATTTGACGAAAATCTTTAAGCTTTAATAAAAAGATGTGTGTGTTAATTGTTGACAAATCAAATACTGTTTATTACCCAATGCTCTTCACTTAATGTCAACATATCAATTGGCTTAATTAAAAGGTGTACGCCCCACAAGAAGACCCAAATTTTGTGCTAATCGTCAATCAGTAAATGAGCAAAATCTCCAAGCAAATTAACCTAGCAGTTACCGCAATTAATCAATTGTGACCCTAAATACCCTAAAGGTAACCGAGACAACCAGTAAAGTAGGCGAGCCAGCAATTATCCAAGCATGTTAACTGATAGCCTAGTTACCTGAACTTGAATTTAAACATTTTAGGGCCATTCTAACTGACAGCTATAGGTCGACCCTACACACTCACATATACGCACACATATATACATATATACAAACACCCACTCAGTCAGTCACTGTTATTGGCATTTGAATAGGGTTCAATGTTGCCTGTCAGTGGGTTCTGTCTATTTAAAAATTGATTTGTTGTTATTTACATGCCGCATTATTTATCTAAGATCTCTGTTAGAATGATGTTGCTGACTATCAAGCATTATCATTGTCAATGCCGGCATGTGCAATGCTTGATAATTGAGTGAGGCAGCACCTAACTGACTGTATGAGGGGTATGGAAGGGGAGGGGGAGAAGGAGTGCTGCTATCGAGAATTCAATTTGTAAGTGTCAATGACAGTTTAGTAGATGTCGCCTTTACCTTTTTCATTCCCGCTCTTGTCAGGCTGCCCATTTTTATTGGGATTTTCTCCACTGAACCGAAAATCCCCCAGTTGATTTGGAAGCAACAAGTTAGCAGCCAGTTGATGAGGTGAACAGGGATCGACACTCACGAAGGGATGGGGTTTGAAATAGGGATAGGGATGGGATGGGGAATGGGAATGGATGACAAGGTGGCACAGCATGACTTTTGTTATTGTATGCGACGTGCACCAAAACAGGACATGAATGCTAACGTATTTATTACCATAATTGCTACAGCATGAGATACAGAAAAGAAACAGAGAGAAGGAGAGAGAACGAGAGAGAAAGAGTGAGAGAGAGGGAGGGAGAATTAGAGAAACTGGGTGAGACAGCGTCTGATTGAAATATAGAGATTGTGTGTAATTGAAACCATTCGCTTAGAAGAATCAATCAAAATTGCAAGTTGACATTTAAATTGGTTACCGTGGAAATAAATGTACATAGTACATGCATGTGTATGCAATAGCTACTGATGCTTTGTTTGATTTAACTTTGAATTATACCTAATTATTAATTAACTATTAATTTCAGTAGAGCTATTAAAGTATATATAAAAGTTTTATTAAATATAACATATACATTAACTTGTTTTGAATATTGTAGCATGAAAAACATTTGTATTCCCTATACCATGATTTACTTATTTTATTTTATTCATACACTTAATACTTTATTCAATTGCTTATATGTCTGTTATGTACAGACTTGCATGCCAATAAACTTAAGTTTTCGTCCTAATAGAGTGCTGGGTTTTGTAAACAAAAAACTAAATCTGCATTTGACATATGGAAGCCTTCATCATAAAGTTAGTTTCTTTAGTTGTACACCCAAATTTCTGTCAGATAAAAAGGACAAAACAAATTGCCAGTTGATGATAGTCAGGAATAAATATAATTAAATATTTTGACAAAGTTTTGCAACTAAATACAACAATCCCTAATAATAACTTGGAATTTCTATGGAAAGGGTAATTCCTTGAACAATTCTTCAAAGTCATTTTAGGTTATTTAGAGAACTGTTCTTTGAAACAATGAGTTTTGTATAAATATATGCAATTTACTAACCTTTCAGTAAATTGCATATATCTATACTAAACTCAGTGTTTCCAAAAACAGTTCTCTAAATAAATTTGAATAACTAACCCAAATAATTTATATACTAACCTTTCAGTTAATTGCATATATCTATACAAAACTCAGTGTTTCCAAGAACAGTTCTCTAAATAAATTTAAATATCTTTAAAGAGTTGTTTAAGGACTTACCATTCCCATAGAAAATCCAGCTTGTAAGAAAATATGGCTTAAAATTGGTCTACGTTAATAAGCTTCATGTGAAATAAATTTAATTAGCTCTACCTTTTAAGAAATTAAAACTTCATTTGATTGAAAAATTTAAGAACATTTCCAGGAAGACTTGTGTAAAGTCGTATTAATTATAGATGGACACGTGCTTTAATCGGAAACTGATGAAAATTAATAATAAATAACTTAATGAGAAAATAATGACTACAATGGCTTCGGCTATTAGCTGAAAGAAACTTGAAAGTGAGTGTTTAAATAATATGCTTATCCGTTCTCCAATTCGGTTCAACTCCCAGTCCGGAATTAAAACAAAAAACATAGTTGATCTGTAAATTGACGAAGTCATGCACTTAAAATGTCAGAGAATGTATGTGTGTGTGCGTGTGTGAATGTATAGTAATTTCGCACGTGCAACTTTAATGAACTTTCACACTCATTACACTCAATAGACCGCAGAGACAGAGCGGGTTTCGGAGAACGTAGTGTGCACATTTATTCGCGCACATACACGCACATAAACCGTCCTTCACACAAATACATAAATGTATAAAGAGTTGGTTCCGGTTTTGTCGCGTTTTTGTAACCGCACACAAGTACAGCAGAAAGTGATAGAATACATAACTAAGACATACCCAGCACTATATTTTTGATAGCTTTTAGGTTAAAGATAAATAAAAATAAACTTATAATTGAATTGCAGTAAAAGATTTTGTATTATTATTATTGATAAATATTGATAAAAAAGATTTTTTAAAATAAGCATCAATCGTATTCAAGTAATTAATGGAATAATATTGACAAATATATAGAACTATATAGATTTTAGCACTATAAATCAATTTTATTTCTACTTTATTGATTTGCTAAATTTCGTGATACCATATAAGCCTATACTATTTTTATACCCTGAGCCCATTAAACATGGGCAAAAAGGGGTATAATGGCAGAATGTATGCCACAGACAGAAGGGGGCGTAGCAGAGCCCCAAAACTATATATATTCTTGATCAGGATCAACAGCCGAGTCGATTGAGCCATGTCCGTCCGTCCGTCCGTCTGTTTGTCTGCTTGTACGCGTCGATCTCAGAAACCATGAGAGCTAGAGACTTCAAACTTGGTATGTAGGTTCCTGGACACCGGGCGCAGATCAAGTTTGTTTTTATTTTTGGATCGGATCACTATATCATATAGTTACCATAGGAACGATACAACGATACAAACTAAGTTTTAGTATGAAAAATTTTTTGTTTGTTGAGATATCAGAACCAAACTGATATAAGTAGTGTTGCCTACTTATATGGGCAAAATAGTGTAGCCTACTTATATGGACAAAAATAGTGTTGCCAACTTTTGTGAAAAAAAATAGTGTTGTCTACTTTTATGGGCGAAAAAAATAGTGTTGCCAACTTTTGTGGGCAAAAATAGTGTTGCCTACTTATAAGGGCAATATATAATGTTGCCTACTTATATGGGAAAATATGGACCAATTGGTCGAAATGAACGTCAGATCAGGTTATTTGGGCTCAGAGTACCCTACTGTCGAGCATGCTCGACTGTAACCGCCCATTTCTTTATATATAAAGTTATAGTAAAATTATGAAAAAAATATGTAGGATAAAAAATTGAAATAAAAACTGATATGATAAAAAAAAACAAATTATAACTTTAGAAGTATAAACTCAGAATTTACAGTGTATTAACATATAAAACCAGATAAAAAGAGAAAGATATTCGCGGACACATGAAAGGCAGGTGGAATTGTAGCAAATAAGATAGCTGAAAAAAAATTCTTGACTTTTCAAATCGTGCGAATATGACCTCAGCCAAAAAGTGAAAAGTTTTACCTTAAACTCACAATCGTTTCTCCCACTTCCTCCAACTTTAAACTGCAGATTTTGACACTGACACTTGCATTCATAATACAACAACAAAAGAAAAGGAAAAACAATAATACCAACAAGAGTAACTGATAGCTGGCTAAAAAACACAACAAAACTGTTGTATATATCATGCAGAGTACATGCAACACACGATGTGGCCCCATTCACATACTACGTGATCTCCTGAGCTTCTATCGGAACTTGTCAAAGGCGCCCGTCAGCTTCAGTTGCATTTCCCGCTTTCGGCTGGTCCTACTTTCGCCATCACTCTGAGCCGACGCCGTTGTCCTCGAGGCAAATTGAATTCGTGCATTTTTTGTGCAGTGCATACAAATTGCAAACCAACTGACGGCGACGTTTACTTTGTCGTTTAAAGTCAACCATACACTTTATTAAGATGTTTCAATATTTTCATGAAATATGTAACGCCAAAACTCTTCTGTATCGATGCCAAACATATTTGAAGCATACTTTTTGGAGCAAAATTTTTTTTGTGTTCATATTTTTCACACAAGTATTTTTTAACAAATTGTATCGAGAATTGTACGCAATTTGAATTGAATTGAGTCCAAATATAAATATTAAATTTAAGTCTTTGCAAACAAACTGAAAATTAATTAATCTGTTTGGCATAATTTTTTTATCAGAGAAGAGTAATATGGCACTGCATTCCGTCTGTTTTTTTTATAATTTTGTTAATTTACCTTCTAAATCGATTATACAAATATTTCCTGTTGACATCAGAAGGACAAGTTAAAAAACTGCCAATTTGCATGTTTCTGTTATCGATAAATTATTTTAATTTATTAAGCCAGTTCTTGTTCTTCGACAGCCTTCCCTCAAGTATTCTGTTTGCTACTCTTTATTTAATTCTTTATTTAACTTTCGCAAGAGTATTTATACTTCGGCAGCTTAAAGTTTACTCTTGTTGCTTGTTTTTTGTGCTGCTTCCAGCTGAAAATCACGCTAATTGTAGTAAGGCAAATGCGGCGTTGTCATCAGCATTGCATATATTTTGTCTGCAGAGCAGCGGCTTTTAAAGTGGATGCGGTTGAGTTCACGACTCCTGCATTACCATTAATTTGAATTCGGAATCACTCAGACGCTTGGCAGGATCAGAAGTTCAAGTCAATGAGTTAAAATAAGCAGAAAAAAGGATTTAAAATTGATGAAAGTAAGCCCCAAAAATGTAATTCAATTTATTAAATATGGTGCGAAAATGCTGAGATTTATATAGTTTTTATTCATTTCCAAATGTTGTACGTCTCTGTCCAAAGAGTGTCACATTTTGACTAAATCTATGCCCGCATCCGCAACCACAGCCACTTTGTAGGCAGAAGAACAATTCTACTGCTCTGTGTGTATATATGTTTATGCTCGATATTATAATGGCAAGCCTCTACATAAATAAAGTCAACGCTGTCAGCTATTAGGAGAACAATAACAAACACTTCGTCCGACAACAACAACTACATGAGGAAGCACCTGACCCATTCTACCCTGAGCAAAGATAAAGAGTCGGTCAACCACACGCCGCACAGTAATGACGATGCCGCCGACGATGATGATACCAAAGTCCCAGACCCAGTCCCAGTCCCAGTCCTATGCATAATTTATTGACAAGTGCAGTACCGCAAGGGGGCTGTACCTTAGCACCGGTCTTCAACTAACTACTACCAGTTTCTGCTGCTTGGGGGGGTCAAATTTGCATTTAAACACATTTCCACACTCATGAGCACGAAATTTGTGTTACAAATGCAACAACTCAAGATTGGCTTTGGCCGTTAAAGCCAAAGGCAACGAATAGGAAATGAAACGTGAACCGAAAAGGCTTTAAATGGCATAGGGCATAGGGCATACCTTAGGCCAATTTTCAGGTGAACAACTGCCGCATCCTTATGCTTTTCTGCATAGCTAATCTGCCATGAAAATTGCCAAATTACACTAGTTTGCACATTCAGAAATTATTTCTAATTCACATTTATTTGGCTAAAGGGTAAACGGAGTTTCTTTCCTTATCGATTCATTTGAAAATACGACTATCTTTCAAATTGATCGATAACTGTTTATAGATATAAGAAATTTTTAAGATATTATTTATTTTTAGGACATTTAAAATAATACCGAAATAGTTGTTTCCGGACGTACCGGAGCTGAAACCCTTACTTTTATTGGTTTCGGTTTGATTCCTTGGTTTGTTATTGTTCAACCTTTAGAATGAAATTGAAATTAAATTTAAAAATATTATATATTTGTAACTGAAATAAATTGCAACGTAAAAGA
This sequence comes from Drosophila falleni, assembly GCA_035045575.1. Taxonomy (NCBI): domain Eukaryota; kingdom Metazoa; phylum Arthropoda; class Insecta; order Diptera; family Drosophilidae; genus Drosophila; species Drosophila falleni. The sequence continues at coordinate 912,291 of JAWNOV010000181.1, read as the reverse complement.
TAAAGCTAAACTCAAGCAAAAAACTCTACCTGTTAGATTGTACTCGTATTTACAGTTTGTACTTAAAACTGGTCATATTTAGCCTCTAAATTTACTCTGGATTCAAATTTGTACTCGTATCATCTTGATAATTTTATATTTTTCGATTCTTATAATTTTTTCAAAAACTGTGATCTCTCATAACTTCATTAAAACTGAACCGATTTTCAAACGGAATGTCATTTTGTTCATAATTTGGTCTCTAAATTAATTCTGCATTTAAATTTTAATCATCTAGAAAATTTGATAATTTCTCGATTCTAAGCCATCTATCATCTAATTTTCCATACCATACCCTTGACATTTTTTTTTAAAACTTTGATCCCTTATCACTTTATCAAAACTCAACCGATTTTCAAACGGAAAGTCAATTTTTTCATGCTTCTAAATTCAATCTGCATTTAAATTTTTTTCATCTAAAAAATTTGATAATTTTTTGATCCTAAGCCATCTATTATCCTATTTTCCATTAACTTGTCAATGTGTATGTGTGTGTAGAAAGAAGGATACGGAACTTAGGGAAGAGTTGCAGAACTTTCTCTATTTTGGCTGGCGTGACATTTTAGATTGCACATTCGCCACGTTGTCTGTCGTAAACATTTCAATTAGTGGGCCTAACAGAAATTAAAATAGTTGTCAGCTGCATTGACTTGATAAATGCCAAAGTGCCAGAACTTAATGCTCCGTATTCTCACCTCCCTGCTCTTCTCAAAGTTTTTTTCTAGCCTTCAGACTTCAGTTGTTTGTTCCTGGAAAAACTGTGCTTGACATCGAAACATTTAAAACACGATTTTCACATTTACCTTTCAATTTACCATTGTTTTCTCTTTTTGCTGTTGCTAATATTGCTATTGTTGTTGTTTGTGTTCGTTGTTCTTTGTTGTTGTTATTCTTGTGCTAGTCTGGGCGAGGTGACATATTGGAAAAAGTGTCTACCAAAATTAAATTACACTCACCGGAGCCCCAGATTCGATTAAGTTAAATCGAATTTTTGGTTTGGTTTTGCCAATAAAAATACAAACTAAGTCATTGTATCTCTAAGTCACAAGCAGATATACTCTTTCCAGCAGCTGTTTCTCCCTCACAATCTCTGTTTTCTGTTTTAGGGGCGTTGACATTTAGACTGCACATCATGAAGTTGCCTCTTTTGGATTTTAAGGCATTTAGTTGTTGCTCTTTTTTAGAAGACAGCACTTGAAATTTGACAATACATGCAGCAAAATATATTTTCGAAAATATACATATATTATTTCTTTGTTTTATCAAATCAAATAAGATATACATATTTCAAGTCCATGAACGTTCTGAGATCTTCTATCTGTAAATTAACCAAAGCGCATTCTTTCTTTGACTCCCTTTCAATATTTGCACAGTTTATTGTTCCTAAGATTGAGTCAAATGTATTAAATATTATGTCTAGTCTCGTAAAGTTTGTAAAGCTGCTACTAACATTAATTTATTTGCAAGGGTATATGACCTTCGGCTTCCTCTCATTCACTCTGTTTTCCATTTTTACTTCTCCCCTTTATTGTTTTCATCTCTGTGTTTTTTTTTAAGCAGCATAAATAAGATTTATATCGGCAATAAAATATTTCATGCCCGAGCAAATTTTAGCTGTGAACACACCTCTTGTCAAACGAGCGAGAGTCAGAAAGCTCTCAAGCAGAGAATCAGGCACTTTGCGAATACCCCTTGCCAGTTGAAGTCAGATGAGTTGAGTTGCCCTATAAAGTTATTTATTTATAGTCATAAAAAAAAAGAATAACAGGCACTGCAGCTGTTATGATGTGCTGGCATTGACATTGTCTTTTTGCCGACAGATATATTATCTTCAACTAACTCGAATGATAAATCTGTTCATTTATTTGCCAGTTGTCACATTTACAGATTTATTTAAATTTTGCTTAGAAAAACATGCATGTTTATTGGAAAATTAGAACAAAGAGTGACAAATTTAAAACAATTTAATGTTTGTTTTACGAATTTCATCGCTTAATTCATTTCTCATGCAATAGTTAATCCCTACTTTAAGCTTGTTGTAAAACGGATTAGTTCTCCATTTATGCCTAAGTGCCTATAAAATGCAAAACAATAACCACAGCCAACAGGTGTATTAAGTAATTGAGCCCTGTTAAAGCTGTGTTATGATTGTCATCAAGCGCATAGCCTGTCTTCATTGCTCAAACAGTTTAATACCTCTGATAACAAGGCGCGTCAAGCGACAGTTACGCACAGATACATAGATACATAGATACAAAGATACAGTTCCGTAGATACACATGCACAAACAGTTAAGTTGCATCCGGCCAGTTTGTGCCCTGAAGCAGACAGAGAATTGTGGTGTGTGAGGTTGTGGGAGTTGCCCGGAGTTGCAGCAATTGCTAAAGGCTGCACACACACACACACACACACACACACACCCACACACACGTACGTTCTCTAAACTGTTGGCTCTAATGCAATTTCTGTCATTTTTAATGGTTTTATAAGTTGCAGCAAAGTCCACAGACTATCGTTTGGATACTTTGGGAGTACAAACACTCCTCATCGTACATTCAGCTACTTAAGTCTCTGTGGCAGCAGTTGATTATTTGGTGGACTTTGCTGCGGCTTCTGCTGTTTCAGCATTTGTCCAGGTATGAATTTGTTTGCTCTCATAATGATGGCTTTTTGGTCTTTCTCCACTCTGACAGCTTCTACTGGTCTTGGGTTTTGACTGCATGTGGCTTTTACAGTGGCATTGGCCTCGGGTGGTAGTTGTGGCAATTACTGCATCGTTTGTGCCACAGCCAAATCGTTTTAGTTTTGATTAGTTAAGTAATTGCTGACTTTGAATGCACATGAGTAGCTCTTAGTATTGCGTGGAGAATGCAAACTGTTTTGCAACAATTTATAGGTCAAGTTACAGTTCATCGGATTAGTTCTCAATTAATTAACTAAACTTGTATAGAGCAATTTGAATATTTTAGGTTGGCTTCCTTCATTTTCATATACTGAAATTATTTACTCTACCGACAACATGTTTTCCGCTTCATTAATCTAAGTATTTAATCCAAATTAGATTATTGTCAAATACAACAGCATTTTTTTTTAATAGACTCTGAAGCAATTTTTTTAATATTATCTAATGAACTTTCTTATACATCACATAATTTATAATTGTTTTTGAACTAATACGGCTAATTGAAATCAAGAGAAATTTTAATCTGTTAGCTACAGAACTAAACTTAATTTATTTATATTTTATAGCTTAAAAACTCTAACAATAATTATAAAGCTTTAAAGTTTTTGAATATAATTCATTTTTATAGAAAATATTTAAAACAAAAATGTTTTTTTTCAAAATTTTATTTTGAGCTTCCCAGATTTTTAGTACTTTCAAAATCATTTTTATATTTTTTCTCAGTGTACTATAGACACACATTCAGACAAGAAACTGAGATTCTGTAGACGATTCTGCGCATTCTCACCACAAATCGCAGAGAGCGTTGAGATTAACTTAATGCGAGAAGCTGTTGCCCAAAAAGCTCTGCAATCCTTGTAGAATGTAGTGCCGGGGCAGGTTTGGAGCATGCATGGAGCATTTGGAGGGAACCTACATCAACAGAAAAGCGGTTGAAATTCAATTCGACGGCTTTAAACAATTTCAAGTTATTAAACCAAACGCGAAAAGTTTAATTGGAACTGTTACTCTGCACTGTTCGGGGTCACTGGGGAGCGTAGACAGCAAATAGAAGTAGTATAGAGTACCCCTAGACACACCCCTCCACATCAGCCTATTCCATAGGGAGGACTATGATTCTGGTGCAGGCTGGTGCTAAATGTGCGCAATTGAAGGCAATTGAGCAATTTTGTATGCTCAGCTCAGAGCGACAGGCGTCGCATTAGCATAAATACATTTATTTAATATTTAAATTAGTTTCATAGCATTTCAGCCATGCATTTATGCATAGAAATAAAAAAAATAGAAAAAAAAACTCCAACTGAGCCTGTCACTGTCTGCAGTTATTTATCCTGGACCGCACCAGCCACATTTTTACTGATAATCCCCATTGACGCCTAAGTAATTGTCCTTGACGTGAGGCAAATGCAGCCATTGTGACACAGGCAACTTGGATATTCTGAATGCCAATTTGCTGGACTTAGTGACAAAGCAATGCGACTTAAGTAAACCCCTAAATCAGACATTAAATTCATATTGACATTCAAGTTGACGATGGCTCATTATAGTTGAAGAATTTCTTATGGACAATGCCTGCGCTCTATAAGGGAATATTTTTTTGTGAAAATTCATGGGAATACTTGTAAGATTTATACCTTGGTAGCTCTGAAGTGAATAGAGTCAAAAGGATATTCTTACTGAATCACAAAGAAATAAGACTCTTAATTAATTTCAATTCCTTGAAAATAAAGACTTTCGGCAATTTAGGTAACAAAATGTTGGTTACCAACATGAATATAAATATCTGCAAGAAATATCTGACATTTATTTAAATCATTGAAATTAATACTAATTGATTATATGGCTTTCTACTATATTTTTTTATTTAACCCAACTTTTATAGTTTTTCTCAAAGTCGTGTAGTCTCAAGGAAAATTAACCTTTTTATAAATATCTCTAGCAGCGAATAATATAAAGCTGTATCCAAAATTAGAGCCTGCGTCAATTAGCATTATTCCTCAATTAAAATTGCCATACCAATGCAACGAGCATAAATTAAAATCTAATATTAGAATGGCATTATTGGATTTTGTGATTATTTTTTAAATGGCAAGTTCACGAAATTGCCAAAAATAGAATAAGTAATGCTAATCAAGCGCTAAATAGCTTTATTTATATATTTTATTGTATAGTTGAGCTACCATTTTAATTTCTTAACGCCTAATCCTTAGATCTGAAGTTATTTTGTAATAACTAAAGAACTTTAATTATTCGTCTTTATAAAGATATCATAGTTGGCCACTGTTAAATATCAGTGACCCAAAACATGTTCCTGGCTGGCCAAGTTGAGGGACATTTCTACCGTTTTTAACATTTCCCTGTACGTGCTTACTATTATAAATGACAGTTTGCTGTTTGCATGTGTAAGTGGGGTAGCGGTAGGAAAAAAAGGGCAACAGAAAATTGCTGAAATTTTCGCGCATTAGCAAACGAGCTGCAAATATTACGTATACGCACGAGTATACGAGTGAGTTGCTGCGACAGGTGCAAATGTATAAACACTTAACAGACGACTGCCCGTTTCCTGCCGTTGCCTGCTGACCCTGTCCCAGTTGTAACGGGAAGCTCAACAACTCTTGCGACAGTTTCTTTCTCAGTTCTTGCTTTGACTCCTTGGTTGTTTTTTTTACCGTCTTTTGCTTACTCAAATTCCTCAAGGCACTGAGCATATTTCCATATTAAGTATTTTTATAGCTAATGGTGCTTTTTACTTAACACACACACACGCCTATATAAGTACACCGTATTATATGTGTACATAAAAATGCAAAAATTTAATATTTTGATGTTGTTTTTATAACAATTTTATTTTTCGCTGAAATTGTTGTTGTCGCTCTTGCTTTTTTTATTTCACTGTGTTGACGATTTCCAGTCAACCAGGCACTGGCTTCCTGTGCCACCTGTTATCTATTGATTTTCGAGATTCTGAATTGCCTGGATGCCTGACAAAAAGGCGAATGCAAAATAAATATTGTACATTCAATACGCTTTCCTTCCCAATTTATATCAACGTATGTGTAATATATACTTGAACTCTTTGAAATCTCTACGGTCTAGTATCACAATCTTAGCTTTTCAAGTAGCTGGCTTAGTATGCTTTACATATCTTTTAACAAATGTGGCATAACCTGTTGAAGGGCATCAAGAACTTTGTTATTCCAAGTATCGATATCCATGACACATAAGGGAATCGTAGAAATTCACAATTAGGATACATATACGCCAACTGCTCCATTCAGGAGCTCTTTATTTTTGGCGAAGTTGACAGCTGAACAAATTTTTAGATGTTGTCATTGCCATCCCCGTTTGCACAGTCGGTTGGGCAAGTTGTACAACGGTGCGTATACTCGTCGTTTGTCTATGCAGTGGGCTAAAATGGAGGACAACAGGGACTGGAATAGATACCGAGACAAAGGGACTGTGAGACAGAAATGGTTATTGTTATGTTGTTGTTTAGCTTCTGCTTCCACACAGGATGCACAGGATGTTCGTGCAGCTGCTTTTGAGTGCCAACCAATTTGGCCTGGGTGACATTAGGCAAAGTGTTGTTCGGGCATCCTTTAGGTGATTTTTCCTTTTCTCGGTTTTGGTTTCACTTTCTTCGACCTTCGTATTTTATTTAAAGTGCTCTCAGATTGATTCTGAAATGAGCTACAAACTTACAGTTTAAAGTTAATTTGCTTACTTTTGTTATTTGATATGCCCGCAGTCTTTCATTGGCAGTTAATTGCACTATTGTGAGTGCTTCGTCCTTATCGTGTTTACTTATTCTTTCCCCCTATGTTGCACTTTATTTATATTTTCTTTCTTTTGCTCTTCTTTTCTGTGCACATTCCTCGGCTCGACTCGACTTTGCATATTTTTGCAAATTGTCAAATTGATTTAATGACTTGAATCGGTTAAGCTTAAATTATTTAATTGCGCAAATGTATCTACAAATTTTTAATTATTTTATTAACCCAATGAACACTAAAAGCGAAGATGACGGGTGACATATATAATCCCAAACACTTACATTAATAAGTCTAATGAATTGAGCACTATTATTATACATTAAACCATAAATGTATTACAATTAAGACCTCTATCTCAATAACATAACATAATGCGAAGTTATACAGGTATACAGGATATCTTCTCGTCAGGCGCACTCAACTCCCGTTTTATTACTTGTTTTTCGCTGTTGCTTTTAATTGAATTAAATTATTCAGCAGTTGCTCTCTGTGTGCTGCGCTTTTTTATTTGATTTCATTTCCTTTTTTTTTTTGAGTAGAAATTAATCCGTGTCCATGTAAATTGAAAAAAAGAATACCTAGTTGTTGTACATGGAGAACTGAATGAATGGGAGGGTTAAACGGACGGATATTGGTCAAATGTTAATGACTTATTTAACTAGCGATTATTTAATTAGCAAGTTAAGTGATAATCTTTGTTTTTGCACAAATTAATTAAATGACAACCAATTAAAATTGGCCAAATGCCGGAAAATGTCACGCATTGCCGAATTGTGAGAGCTCTAATGAGCTGCAAAATGGCAAACGTCTGTCAACTCGCAGTCAAAACTTCCTACCCGTTTCTTGACCCCGCATATTGCCACATACATCTCATACATGGGTGTACATTGAGTATGTGTGTGGATGGGGTGTGCGTAGAGTGTGTATGTGTGTGTGTGGTGTAATTATCACGTTTTCCAACAGGAAACAATCAACAGCGCTTTAAAGCTGCTTAGCTGAGCGCCGGAACTGTTGCTCGTGCCTATCCATCGTTTAAAATACTTTAAAATTCATATTTACTATACCCAGTCCGAGGCTTAATCGGTGAGTTGTATTATGTAGAGATATGCTGTTAATTAAACTCAATTCGTTGGATATATTTAATTTCCTATTTATAATAACGAGCTCCACAACCAGTTGACATTCTAAGTAATTTGTAGGGTATTTGAAAAACTCTACCCTCTCGACTGTCGACTGGTTATCATCATAACGTTTTGTGACATTTTCCGTTCTCTGTCAACTGGGAAAGTTATCACAGACGCACAGTCAACGCATTGAAACTTTTTGTAGCATACTTTTTAGTCGAACACACACACACACACATACACAGCCACATATATACATATATACATATGTAAATATATACATACATTCTCTGGCACACAGTGTGAGTTTCATGACTTTGTTCTGTTGCTGCTGTGCGTTTTCCCAGTTGGCTGTTCTGTTCTGTTCTGTTGTCTTAGGTGGCTTGGTTAATTTACATTTTCCTGGTAATTAAAATGTGTTCCTCTGGCTGCCCGTTTTGCCATCTCTTGCCCCTTCCACAAACCAGACAGCCCCGACCATGCCCGACCCAACTAAGGAAAACTCGTTTACATAATTATGTGTGGCAATTTGCGCGTGTGAGCAAAGATTTGCACCACACTTGCAAACATAGCCACCATTTTTGGGCCATAAATTGAATCTTTTTTGACTGTTCTCCTTCAATGTTGCTTCTCTGCCTTGCATTGTTTACTGTTGATGTTCTTCATGTTGCTCCTTTTCATTGGCAGCAACAATTGGCAGTTCATTTGAATAACACACTAATGCATAGGTATAAAAAATGTAAATGTTGGCTTTGCGGTTGACTTTCTTGAATATGCTTTGAATTTTAAGTGTGTTTACTCGCTTCTACTGTTCCCAATTTATGCTTCAATAAGAAAGTTTTTCAATAAATATGGTATTTAATGTTGTCATTTCGAGATAAATTTTCGATTCTCGTTTGGGAATACATTTGACATGATTAAAGCCATAGAAACGAAACCCATAATGAATCGCATTGAGTACAAAATTATTAATTTAAGAGTTTATTTTTCATTTTTACATAAAATCTTTTTTTATATTCAATAAAGTCATATTTAATTGAAATTAATATTTTATGTTTTAATAAAGAAAATAATTTAAATTCCTTGAATAAATAAGCATTATTTCTTAAAAATTAGTTAAATTATTTAATTAAGAACTATTCTCTATAAATTTTCTTGATAATCGATTGTTCTGTTAAAGATATGCAATTAATTTTATATAATAAATGTTTGATATAATAAATGCGACTTTATGTGCCATATAAACTCTTGATTTGCATCATTGGAAAAATTGCGTTGACTTATTGTACCTGTAAAAAAATATAATTACAGGTAACATCATTGTCGAACCCTTCCTTCTGCAGCTGTCTCATTTTTTTAAATGCATTTGTATGTTATTGCAGTCTGTTGTTGATTTAATGATTTATGACACAAACCAATATTGATAAATAGTTGACATATGAGAAACACCTATGATAATTACTTATTTAATTAAAATTCCATATTCTGTTCAAATTTGACCTCTTTGGCTAATTGTTTTTACATTTGTTGTATATTTCAGCTGTCATTAAAAATAACTATAAAAGAGCGCTTAAAGTCACATTTTTTATGGCAATTATCTTTAATTCGCTCAGAAAAAATGCAAACTGAAAGAATTTTTTAGATGCCAAAAGTAGCTGAAAATCATAGCATAGCATCATAAATTGTCCAGTGAGTAGGTACAAGTAATTTGGCTGTGACTGAATGGAAGCCCGGAAGCAGGATGCGTGTACAAGGTCAATAAGTCAACTTCTAGAGCTAACAAATAATGGTCAGCGTTGTATCTTAGCCTCAGGGTGAGCGACCAAAAGCACAAAGGTTCTAAGCAACCGGAACTAAGCACAGATCAACCCTTAGCAACTGCTTTTAAAAACAATCCGCGTAAAGAACATAAGCTAGGCATAGCAAGTATGCCACCCAGGTCTCCTATCTTTAACGGAGTCTGTACGGAAACTTTTAAAACAAATTATTAACAACAACAGGAGGCGACAACGGATATGGAAACGAAGACGGGAAATGGGATGGGAGACTGTCAAGTGGCTGAAACTGGCCACAACAGCAATTAAAACCTCTTACCAATAAAACTTGTTGTCATTCTTATTCCATCTATTGGCAATGCTATTGTTTAGAACTGGGCTCATTAAATCGTATTGTGATTTGTTTCAACTCAACGATTGGCTGAGCACTTTGTTCCTCGCTCGATAATCCTGACGCGCCCGAGTAGCTTCTCTCTCATGTAAATCTTTTTTCAGCCTGCTTCCAAATTACCCCAAAAATTTGAGGGGCAGTCTTTAAAATGATTCCTTTGAGTGCAATTAGAAAATTTTTGAGCCGTTTGTTTGTTAATTCATAGTATAGAGAATGAAATCGTTTCAAGGAAAAAGGACGACTTTTGGCACGAATATTTCTCTAGAATTAATCATAGACATTAATTATAAGCTGGCTGCATGGCAGGAATATCATTTTATTTAATGGACGCATTAAATTCTAGAGATTACATTTCTTTGGGCGTCAAAGAAACAAGAAATTTAATAAGAACTTATAATTTCTTCTTTAGTTAAATTTTTATAAAATGAGATTGAATTGAAAATTTAACTAAAGAGATTGCTTTGAAAATTTCTGTCGACACTTACTTAAAAGCTCTGATTTAAATAGAAGGAACTCAACTGGACTGGAGGGTTCAGCTTTTAACCCTCAGGCCTTAAATATTGATAATAAATTATTGCGTTATTTTAATGTAAAAACTTTTCGCATTGCACAACATCACAGTACAAATTAGACAGCCAATTAAATTAAAAGGGCCTCAAGGCGGACATGGCCAACAACTTATCTGCAGTTCTGATTACCAACTGGAAGTATATCCTGTATGAACAATTTCTTTAATAATAAGTATTTAGTCATCTCTTCAAACATATAAAGACTCTATTACACATTTTCTGTAGGGAATGTGAAAAGAACAGCGAACGACAGGCAAAACAAATGTTAAAGTTGGGTTGCCTAAAAGTATGCCATTAAGGAAAGAGGTCCAAGGGCAGCTGAATGAAAGTCGACTTAGACAAACAGAAATTTAATTATAACCAAAAAAAGTCAAACTTCAATTTAAATCCGAAATACCCTAACTTATGATAATTTATGAATGTTTTCTTAAAAAGTCCTATAAAAGAGAATAGTGTAATGTAACTCAAAAACTGTACTCATAAATAATTTCTAAGCTTCACAGCTCTTTAACAAACCAAGAACAATTTTCTATGTGACAGTACTTTTAAAAGAATTTTAAAAATAACTTATATATAATTTTTTTTTTTTTTTGAATGCATTAATATTATCTTTATAAAAGAAATGTTTCAGGTTGTAAATTCTATCTTGTAATGAAAATTTTTTAATAATTTAAGTATTTTGAATTCATTCGTTCAAATAATCAAATATTAAAGAAACAGAAATCGTTTTTTAATATGACATTTGTCCCAAGGCGATACACATTTTCCGACTTAATTAAAATACCCTCTGGCAGAGTATATAAAGCGTCTTGAATACAGGGACAAAACTCAATTGGACAGCCAATTGATGTGTAGAGCCAAGAAATTCAAATACAAAACTGCAGGTGTGTGTGTGCATGTGTATTTTGGTGTTTGTGTATGTGCGTGACTAAAGCTTTTGCTTTATTTAGCTTGCGAGAGAAGGACTGAAGAGGGCACACTTCGACATTTTTTTACAATTCATTTTATGTCCCCTTTCTTTTTTCAGGCTAATGAATAATAAAATATTTTATTGGGTATATTAGGGATTATTAAGCGTAACGTATTAAAAACCATTGGAGCGGAAAAAGTTTTTGGACAAAAGTTTCGCGCAAGTTGAATGATTTTCGTGTGCCCAAAATAATGTGCGAATATTTTCCACTCAACGGAAAACTAATTTTAAATTCAAGGCACAAGCAAAATGCGTAAGTCTTAGACAAAGCTGTCACGTGTCAGATGCACACAAAAATACATATATGACGAGAGTACAAGGCACCAAAAAGGTGCTATTTTAGGCACTTTTATACTTACCATGTATATCTCAGGCAAAAGGGACTGTGTATAAATGTGCTGAAGCCAAATGCATGTTAAGATCTTTGATGCCTGCTAAAAGTTAGCTTAAACCTTTTGAGTAGCATTCAATCCAAAACAAGCATGAAAACTCAAAAAACACACATGCAGGCATTCACTTTTACTTGGCCATTAAATGATAGAGCCATAGAGTTGTGAGTGGTAGATTTATCAACCAAGCCAGAGCACATTCGGAACCTTTTTTTTGTAGGCCAATTTACCAATCTGCCAACACACAGACAAACACACATAGAGTGAAAATAGGGACAGAGCTTAAGAGGTGCGATGTGGAATCACAATTTTCTTTTATTCTTACTTCAAGAACTAAAATGAAAGTCGACCCAAGTGGCGAGCACACAATGAAAATAGAAAATATGAAAAGCCATTCAAAATTTATTTGTTTTCAGAAATGAAATTGAAAATGATTTCAGTTTGATTTGCGCTATTTACTAATGGAATATCATTGGGGTCGAAATTACGTCAAATAACTCTTTGCATGGAACAATGGAATTATTTATAGATGGCAAACAGAATTTTTTCACAAATAAAAACTGGCAAAGAATTTTGAATTTTGATAATGAAAACGATTGTTTAAAAACGAATAAAAGCTTACATTTCTTGTACTGAAAATATTTATTTGCCGTCTGTTTTCCACTCCAACTTCAATATAAGTTTATTACCTGTTTTGTTTGATTTAATTCCCTATGCACACACACAGACAATGAATCACATGCATACTCCACACTCTCGCACACTCACACACACACACACTAAAACACAGTCACTGCATGTTGCATCCTGTAAGTGTCAAATGAAGTTAGTCAGGAACTGAAAATCTAATAACAGACAACGCACACAAATACGATAACAGTTTGTTGTTCTTTTGTTTTTGGATGGTGTCACGCTGTTTGAACGTGGAGCAGAGTTTTAATTTGTGTGTGGCACTGCATATTAAATAGCTTGCCACCAGACACATCAACACTAGGTCCATTCCTGCCCCAAATGCCACAGTTGTTAGCTGACAATTCGCGGAGTTTCATAGAATTGAGGGGGCGTCAGATTCTTACCCATTTGATCAGCAAATGTATCGAAAATTGGCTTTCAATTGGCAAAATGGACTGCGTCTATGTATCTGTGGTATAACTGATTAAGTCACCTGGGCTCATAAAAAAAACATTAAATGGAAATTAGTTGTTATTGTCGGCACACGTCTCTTAACCTGTCAGGACATTTCCCTTTTGGGCAGGCACAAATTGACCTGCTATATTTAGTATTAATTGACATCACCTACGATTTGGGAATGCCCATAGCGTTATAAGCCTGTCAGCTTCACTGATGACATCATAGTTAGATAAGCAATTGGACTTATGTGTTTTTCCATCAAAGTTAAAATTTATGAAAGTAAATTTGTTACTATGCGAAATAGAATTCCTTTAACCCTTATTCAGAATTCTGTTAAGTATTAAGTTCAATTGTAATGTTTTAAGTATATTTAACATATTTTAAAAATCATAAAAAAAATAAATCAATTTAAATAATATGTACTTGTAATTAAATTATTCGAGGTAATAAACGTGCTATTCAAGACAATTTATTACATAGAGTGATATCCTTACTCAGGATCATATGAGAAAAAATGCAGTCAAAGTTTTAAAAAGCACTATATCCATTATTATTCTCGATTTGCTTCTCAATTTATTGTGATTTAAAGGTATAAAGACGTCCCACAAAGAATCTTTGAAGTTTACTATAAGTTCAGTAGTTTAGTTGTAGTTTTGAGTCGCTTTTTATGACAAACACTGTGCTTTACACTCCTCCTCGTTTTCGAACAAATTTTTTGTACCTTTACAGCCACCATAAATGAAAGATTCGCATTGACGAGTATCCTTTATAAATCGCCACATCGGGAATGAAGCCTTACAGGGTCCAGTCTGACTTGGTTTGTCATCGCATTTTCCTAAGGATTTACAGACTGATAACTAGTTAACAAATAATAAAATGTAGACTGTACTTACTTGTATTATAGGCATAGCTGCTAATTAAAAAGAGAATTAGAACGCAAATTACTGTTAAAATAACAGATTTCATATTAAAAGAATCTGATTTGTCTGAAAAGCGAAGCAAATTTAATTCGGCATATTTTTACGCCTACTATGAATTGAACAAGTACTACATTGTTTTCTTATATTGGAAAAATGATCGATTCAAAGTTCATTTAGTTTCATGCTTAATTTACAGATTATTTCCCAAAACAGCAGTATTAAGGGGCTATGCAAAGCACATAAATATGGATTATTATATGCAAACACGTGCTTAAATTTCTTCAGTAAAGAAAGCTGTATGTCAAGTATAAAAAAATAGGAAATTAACGTTATTCGGTTGCCTAGGAAATTATGGCAATTGAGCGATAGATTAAAACCCATTTCAATTGTCACTTAAAATGCCATCGACATCCGAATACATATGCTTATGCTTCTTCAAGTGTAATTGTATGTCGTATGTATTTGAAAGGGGATGGGTGGGCTGATTGTATTGCGACTAATAGCGATAGCACAAAACCCCAGAAATTAAACCGCAAACACTCGGCACAGCACCACAAAGCCACACACACACACCAATTCTTTCCCACATACAGGCACACACAACCACACACAGCAAAAAAAAACTTACTATTGTGATATTTATCGATTCGCTATTATTCGCTCGCATCGAAAACTGTTTTTAATGCTCGAAATCCATTTGTCCATATCCCATCGGCTTTGTGCCGGGTACCCACTGCGTATACGCAATTTTATGTTATGTTTATTAAGCTGCTTTTCCATTTTGTGTGCCATGTCGCCGGCAACTCTGTTAGAGCCTCAACATATTCGCTTATTGTACATTTTTGTATTCCTTTGACACTTTCTTAAGTATTTTCTACCATAAAATACATCTAAGAATATGTTCAAGTATTTAACTAGCTTTATTTGTTTGGAAGTTGATTGAATTGGAATGGGAATACATTTTTTAAATAAAATTAAATAGATAGATTTATCAACAAAACGTTGCTTGGAAAACTATAGAAAGATAATAATTTAGATATGAAAATATACTGAATAAGTATGAAAAATTGAAAGATAGACGACTTAGAATCGAAAATATATCAAATTTTCTAGATGACAAAAATTTAAATGCAGAGTAATTTTAGAGGTCAAACCATGATAAAAACGGCATTCCGCTTGAAAATCGGTTTAGATTTGATGAAGTTATGAGAGATCAAAGTTTTTGAAAAAATGTATATGGAAGTTGGATGATATACGGCTTAAAATCGAAAATATATCAAATTTTCTAACAAACAAAAATTTAAATGCAGAATGAATTTAGAGGTCAAACCATGATAAAAACGACATTCCACTTGAAAATCGCTTCAGTTTTGATGAAGTTATGAGAGATCAAAGTTTTTGAAAAAATGTCAAGGGGTAAGTATGGAAAGTTGGATGATATACGGCTTAAAATCGAAAATATATCAAATTTTCTAGATGACAAAAATTTAAATGCAAAATAAATTAAGAGGGCAAACCATGGTCAAATTGACATTCCGTTTGAAAATCGGTTTAGTTTTGACAAAGTTACGATGGATTGAAGTTGGTCAGACATTGGATCTAGTAACTTTACAAGTCAAAATTTTGGTTCAATTTCCCATGATTTTTGACAAGAAAATGACACCAAATCATGAACAAAATGACATTCCGCTTAAAAATTGGTTCAGTTTTGATAAATTTTTATTTAAATTGTTATTCCAGTAATTTTAATAGAAGCACCACATGAGTCCGATTAAATTTATTATTTGTCATAAATAAGCATATAAAGGAAATGTATCCTTTGAGCTAGATCTGATGTTATCCATTAATGGTTTGTAAAACATTCAAAATGGCTTTAGGTCATGCAGTTTTACAGAGAACTCAAATCCGACTCACATTCATAATTTTTTATTTTTGTTTTTTTGGCGGCTCCAGTAGCTAAGCTCATAAATACGCGACGCATTGGTTTTCAATTTGAACATGTGTTTGAGCCCAGTAAGTAAGCCATTTGTATACGCACTGTATTGTCTGTTCCTGTTCCATGGTTGTCAATAAGCCATTGATACTTTAATGTATGCACCGTTGGGTGTCGGTTTAAGTTGGCTCACTTCAGGATTTGTATGTTATTGGTTCAGCTAACGAATGTGTGACTGTTTGTTTGTGCTCGAGAGGGGATCGAGTTTATGATACCGAGTATATGACACATACGCACATCATTGGCGGTCGAAAAAAGGTACTCGACACTAGGGGATTTTTATGTATTTAAATAATATCAAACCAAAACGAGACAGAATGTGCAAATTCTTGTTCTTAGTAGAAAACTCCACAAATCTTGAACTGCACTTAAAATCTATTATGATTTTTATTTTGATCTAAATTATCTTCAATTTTTTGTTTATCTTATAAGACAGCCTCTTCAACATCGATCCCTATTCTTGACATTTGTCAAGTACAAATAGCTTTACTTTGCAATACAAACCCCCATCAAAGAGCCATTGAATCGAAGTTAATTCGTTCTAAAACACATTGCAATGCAAAATCAAATCTATTTACAATGTAATTAATGAGTACTGGCTAAAGTGCCAACAGTCGATGCCTCAATAAACAACATAAGGGCTCTCAAATGACAACCAGTGCGTTGTTGAATAAATAAGCCACGACCACGCCCACAACACATACAGCAGATACACACACACACACACACGCACACACACACACACACATAGGCTGATATGCATATATCGGTTATCGGTAAGCCAAAACCCTAATACAAAGCAAATATTTATATTTGACATTTTAGACACAGATGCGATATACGAGCCGTAATATATGAAAGGAATAAAGAACTTGTATATTCGACACCATTTGGTTAGGTTAGGTTATTTTTGGGATCAAATCGAAAATGGTAATGAGCCCGGCAGCCATCGTTATTCGTATGAGCATCATTGTCATCATCAGCCATCAGCGTCATCATCATCTGGATTGAGCACATAAATATACCATAGGGTTCTATATGTTCATGTGTATTTACATACGTATCCACATGGTGCACAGAGTCATGATAAATTTATGTATTGAATTTCAGCAACAATTGTCAGTTGTGGTCGGGAATACACATGAATAATCGTCGTCCTGGTTGCCTGTTTGTCAACAAATACTATACATATCCTGACATGCTAATTATTTGGCCGTAATCTCATTATCGATGAAATTTCAGAAGCCTACCAACAGCAATTGCATCAATCAATGCGAATTTTGTTTAAAAATATACGAGCACATGTTATTATTGGTAATGGAAATGTAACCCTATTTGGATGTTTAATAAAAAAAAAATAGACTTTCTTTCCAATTTTATATGCAAAATTAAATAACAATAACTTTAAATCATCAAGAAGATTTTGAAATCCGAAACAATCAAAATTTAAATCTTGTTTCAAAGTTTGGTTAAGCTGGATTTTTAAGAACGGAATACCACATGAAACAAATGTTTTCTGACATAAATAAACCCAAGTCTAATTTACTCTTTATTAAATTATACACTAAATAAATTCTTATGAATTATTAAAAAGAAATAAATAAATGTTGTGTTATGCAAAACCAAACCGCAAGCGTAGCAAATAACTTAAGAACAAACAGTTAAAATCCAAATACCAGCAACCTTAACTTTGCAGTCTGACAAAGCTAAAACTCTCAAGTTTGTAGCCAATGGCGGTAACATTTTTTTTTTTAAACGAAATCAAGACAAATGTTTTGATAACCGCGCACAACTTTCTTAACTTTTTGCCGCAGCAACCACAACAACAGAAAGAACAACAACAACGAAAACTAAGTGAAATGACAGCAGCAATCGATGCGCATTAACTTGAAAAAGTTCTGTTTTAATACACGATATCGATGTTACGACAGAATCACTCACGAGAGTGCCCGCATTATGAGAAAGGTGAATATTGGGACTATAATAAGTAGAGTGATCCCAGTTGAATAGCTTTTCGAAAACTGATTAAAGGTTAATATTATATTATTATGATGATTACGTAAACTACGGTAACTTTTTTTTAAATTATTCTCTATTAGAATATTAAGACAGGATGCCAAAATAATTTGTTTTCAATCACACTTCGCACTTGTTTATTAGATAAAAGTTTGACGTCCGTGATAATCACGATTTTTATTTTAAAATATTATAAGCACAATTTATTCATATTTATGCATAGTTTCAAGTGAAAGCTTAAGTATGAGTTTTATTTACTTATCTCTCGCTAAATCCGCATTTGCTAAGCAATCCAAAGATTATTAATATTAAATCTGTTCAAAATTTTACTTTTTCTGGAGTACACGTCAGAATTCTGTAAAGTACTCGTATATGAGGAATTAGTAAATAAGCGATTAGATACAAGATGATAAGATGCGTTCTACGTATAAATGGTGAGTTTAAGTTTGCACCCATTACAGTCGCAAACGTAGCGTCGAGGTATAAAAATTGTCTACTGAAAGCCAATTGTAAACTATATGTATAATTTAAAAAATTAACATTTTCTATTATGGTAGAAATAAAAAGATCTCATAAGTCGGAAGATGAAAGGTGAATAACAAGGTGTTAATTACTAAAAATAAATGGATTATACTATTTATTCTATCTATTTATAGCCAAATAAACTTATTACCATTATTTATTCAAAGTGAGAATATTAATAAAAAATCAACTGAAGAAAACAATGAGACAGTTTCTGAATTTCGCCGTGCCTTGCCACAGATTATAGCTGTAAACGTTCAGAACTTGTTGCAATTTGGTAATTATATCTTAAACAAATAAATGTGTATAAGATTGAGAAAAAAAACAATACTTGTTAAATTTATAATATAAATTGTATTTTATTGTATTCAGGATATGGCATGATGCAGGGATTCCCCACAATTGCAATTCCTGCAATACAAAGCAGTTTAGATAGTTCAATAACTTTGAACAAGGAACAAATATCGTGGCTCAGTAAGTTATCTGTCGCCAAATATGGAATTTGATAAAAGCATTTTTAATTTTAATATATCTTCTATCACCTAGGTTCCATAAATTTAATATGCACGCCTCTAGGATGCCTACTCTCCGGTATGTTCGCTCAGTTTTTTGGAAAGCGCCTAGCTATGCAGGTGTGTGTCTCTCATATTTACTAAATTTAATAATATTACTTGTATTTGCCATAATAATATTTTTTTAATGTTTTCCTTTAGTTGGTTAATCTTCCAGTGTTGGCTGCCTGGCTGCTTTTTCACTATGCAACCTGCACGGAGCACTTGTACCTGGGATTATGTTTCGTTGGCATTAGTTGCGGATTAATGGAAGCTGCGGTTTGTGGAGTAAAGAGAAAATGTTTGAATGTCCACTGATTCATTTCTCTTTAGGTAATAACATATGTGGCTGAGATATCGGATCCAAAGTATAGGGGAATATTCTCGGCATTGCCCACCACCTGTGTCAGTTTGGGAGTGATTACACAGTTCCTGCTTGGCTCCTTGATGCACTGGAGGACCGCGGCAATAGTGAGTACGGTGATACCCTTATTTACAATAGCATTGTTGTGCTTTGTGCCCGAGAGTCCGGTTTGGCTAATACGAGAGCGACGATTCGCGGATGCAGTCAAAGCGTTGCAATGGCTGCGTGGTTGGGTCTCCGAGCAAAAAGTCGAGTCGGAATTCAAGCAACTGTATGACGAACTTATTACTCAGAAGTCAGCTAGGAAAGCTGTGGAAGATGAAGTGCCCAGCTCAATAGGACACTCACTAAAGAAGAAGCTGCACATGTGGCAGAAGCGCAGTTTTATCGCACCATTTCTGCTAATCATCCTGACCTTCTTCGTATGCCACTTTTCCGGAAAGACGCCTATAAGATCCTATGCAGTGATGATCTTTGCAACGCTCAAGGCCCCCATCGATAAGAATAATGCGACGATATTGTTAGGCATCTCAGAGCTACTTGCCACAACATTCGGAGCAGTTTTCATTCACTCGACAGGCAAAAGGCTTTTAACATTCACATCCATGCTGGGAACGGGTGTATGCATTCTTGGCATTGCAATCTATGCTCACTCATTTGATATTATTGAGCTGACTGGGCTTGTGGTGCAGAATGAAACAGTAAATGCCACAATAATTATGCTCAAAGAGAACAATTCTATGCCTCAAGATGGTCAACTGGTAAGAGAACAATTCACTACGATACTTCCATATGATTTGAAATCTGGGTATAGTTACCTGGAATGGATACCCCTTCTTCTCGTTCTGTTCGCCGCCTTCTTTGCCAATCTGGGCATACGCATGATACCCTGGGTATTGATTGGTGAGGTATTTCCGGCCGAAATACGCAGTAGCGCCTCTGGATTTTGTGGCTGCATTGGTTACATATTCGGTTTCCTGGCCAACAAGCTATTTCTCTTAATGATCAGCGTGATGACTTTGCCTGGAACATTTGTCTTTTATGCTAGCGTCTCGTTTATTGGTATTATTATCCTATACTATATTATGCCGGAAACAGAGGGTCGCACCCTGGGCGTAAGTACTTAAGATATTTGATAGAAAAAACCCATTACAACCCCTTTTTTTTATTTAAAGGAAATCGAAGCCCACTTTTCGAAGAAGTCCGACTTTAATCTGCTGCGTAAGACAAATAATGCACATTTACAAGATGACGAAACTAAAGTTTAAGATATTAAATGAATATAAAGACATTCAATTGAATTTAAATTAAATGTATTTTTCTCTTCGTATCGTTTGCTTATGGGAAAGTGAGTATGCTTATCACATTGATTTGTTGATTGCTCCTGGCACAAGTTAGACATTTGATTATTTTGATGCTGGCCATTCAAGCATGGCAGAAACCTAATCAGAAATCAACTGGGAGCTTAACCAAAGTGAAACTCAATCAATCAATTTTGAGGT
The DNA here is from genome assembly GCA_035045575.1 of Drosophila falleni. Classification (NCBI taxonomy): domain Eukaryota; kingdom Metazoa; phylum Arthropoda; class Insecta; order Diptera; family Drosophilidae; genus Drosophila; species Drosophila falleni. The sequence continues at coordinate 891,579 of JAWNOV010000181.1, read as the reverse complement.
TCAATCTGTTTGCCTGTGACAAGCTCCAGTTCGATGGACCAAGTCAATGGCAATGGTTGCAAACACTTTCACAAAACTAAAACAATTAATATGGTACACAGCTTGGATAATGGATGAGATAAAAAAGAATCGATAAACATTTACCTAATTGCTGCCATCAAATCAATCAGTGCTGAGACAATTGTTTATGGTCTAGAATATCTCAACATACACAACATTTTCAGTGCAAGCTCATAAATCAATAAATGACCTTTTGAACTCATGCATGAAAAGTGACAGAGACTAGGCAACTTCTTTTCCCATGTTTTACTGACTCTCTTAAGTACTAAGTATTTTTAAAGATATTGAATTTCGTTGAATATGAACCTTGTAAAGTGCAAAGCCCTACGATTTCCATTCTATGCAATTCTTCACTCTCAACAAGATTGAATCGTAGTCTGTCTGCAGCCAGTCTGTGTCCATGTAAAATGCATTACACAAATTGTCTTGTCATTTCTGTCACCAGGTGCCAGGTACAAAAATTCAAGCAAATTGCGCTCTTGGGTAGAATGGGCGAAAAGTCTACAGTTCTGAAGCCAAATGGCAGTCGCAAAATGTCTATCAGCGAAATTCGAGCAGAAATTTGGCATGGTAAAGTGGGTGTTGTATTTGCTAGAATTTCGAAACTATCAGTATTTGCATACACCCCCTCCTTCCACCCATTTTATGATATTTTTTCAATTGTTCCCCTGCTAAAATTGACAGAAAAAGGCGCATTTAAAACTACCTGAAGTACAAGAAACGCTTTTGTTCACATATGTTGACATTTCAAACTTTTGCTGTGAATTAGATGGTTGCTTTCTTTGGCCATGATAAAAACAAGCAGTGAGGATTACTAAAAATATTCTATACAGCAATTAAAAATACTCTTTATTTTTGAGTCATAATATACAGATTAGGTCTTCATACTTAATTAAAATATATTTTTGAAAATTGCATTTACGCTGACTTCAAAAATTTAAAAAATTTGTTTCTTCAATAACTATTTAAAGTCTACTTATTAAAAAAAACCTTCTATAGATTTTGTTGAAAATGGGCATTAAAGGTATGATGTGTTTGGCAGAATGTATGTAACAGGCAAAAGGGCGTGTGGCTTAATTGGAACAATTGGTCGAAAATCAATCTCAGAACAGAGTACCTGGATACATGGTATCCTACTGTCAAGCGTACTCGATTATAACCGCCCACCTGTTTAATTATAAGTCATTAAAAAGCATTCTCTAGGATGTTGCAAAAACCTGTCAAATACACAAGTGTTTTTAGCTGACTGTTCTGTACAATTATTTGAAAATTCCAATTGTTCACTTTATTTTTTTTTTTTTCAATACTGCTGCCAATACTCGTATGTCCAACTCATCGTGCTTAAGTGCTGCCAAAAACTTCAAAGTTGCCTGAGGGGCAATCAACGTTAGGCAACACCAACGAACCATAAAGCAATGCCAAAACAAGCAAACCCATTAGCCACGCTAAAGCGAAAAATGGAGCTGCTATTGGCCAATGCTTTGAGCCGGAAGCTAGCTAAATAAATTTTGTATGACGTTGCCAGGAACAAAAGAAAAGCAACAGCTATTGTAACAATAATTTCAACAGGAAGGCCAAGCATTTAGGACCTAATAATATCACTTTCACTAGCACAACCAAAAAGCTGGACACAGATTTCATTCCTTGGTATATAGGAAGACAAATGGTCACTCGCAACGCCCATATACTTTAGTAATTCCCCGCACGATGACTAATTAAATTAAATGCTTTCATTGATATAGATATCTTTTGCCTGATTTCTAATTTATTGATTAACAAGAAGGCTTGAAAATTTCACTCAGCCAAAGAAAACATGTATTCTGTTGAAAGCGCCAATTAATTGTATTAAAACTGCAAATTGGTTGATAATTCTAGAAATCTAAATGACTGCAACCCAGATACAATTTGAATATCTCCATATCTTGTAGCTGCCAGTGGACTCTATATTTAAAATTCTTATTAATTACAATAGTTTTTAAATGTAAGACTTAACTTTAATTAAACAAAAAAATATTTTATTTTCTTTATATTTAGCTGCGCACAATATTGACAATATTTGTTTTGGATCATCATAATAAATAACAATAACTAACCAAATGAAATAAAAATAAATAAATATATAATATATGAAAAATATATATGAATAGTGGAATAGATATATAATGAACCTGTCGTTCTATTTCCGGCTATTGTATATCTGGGAATAAAGTTTTAATGTAAGTTTATATTATCTGGGAATAAAGTTTTAATGTAAGTTTATATTTCCATTATCAAAAAATGTACAGGATAACAACTAGTCGTGCCAACGAATCTCAGCATTTGCGGCATTTAATGTTTCTGAGTAAGTTTGTTGTTTAAGGAACTGTACAGAGGGGGATATAAAAGTAATAAACGAAAACAAAAGAAATTGAAGACTTAAAACACATTTGTTGCCAATTGTGATGACAATTTTATGACTCTGGTTTTTTATGACTCAAGTTTTATTTATGATTTCTGTCGTTCGGCTCTGACAATTTCCCAAGATACTTTATCCGAAGATTGTTTTCTTCAATTGTGAAATGTTTATCAAAATATATTAAGGAGTGAACTTGTATATGGTAAATTATACATCTTTCACTGATTTTATGCTGTCAGCAGATACTACCTGCTTACGTTGATGACCTTCTACCTCTAATGCTATGCTCTATTTCTCGATTCATTTATTTGGCAGTCAACTTGTGAGCTGTGTACTTTTACGACATTTAAGAAAATTTATGGCAACACCTTGTCTGCAGAATGACGGCCCGGAAGTCGTCGAGTCGTCGCCAACTGCAACAACGGTAGAGAGTAAGCCAGATTCAAGTTGGGGAAATTGCCAAAAGTCATTAAGCTTGCGCATTGGTGCAACAGCAATGAGATTTCCTCACCTGCGTCCCAAGCTTGGCAATGGAAAGCCAACGAGCAATGCAATCCTGTTGACGACTATTCTAAGGGCTCATTATTTTTGCAATCCCATTATACATATCTGTGTGTATTCTTAAAATTTTAGTCAAAACTAGCTAAACATCCTTTGCCATCTAACGTTTACCATAAATATAATTACATTTTCATTTCCGTTCTGACTGAAAATCACATTTGGCAAGCAGCTGCAGCGCGCACGTGGCGAATGAGTGATATGTCAAAATAAATCTGACAATATTATATATTGTAATTACTAAGCAACAGTCAGTAGAACATTTTAGTACAGTACTTGCTGTAACAAGCGTCTGTATGAGAAAACACTTATGCATTATTTAATTTGAAAACAAAAATTACTAATTAATTTAGTTGGATGATTTTGTCCAAATACAATTTTCGAAATTGAACTGCAAAAGAAATAAGTAATTAAAGTTAAGACTTTAATCTGTTCTGTTAAGTTTACAGTAATACTAATAGTAGTAATTGAAAAGAGGAAGCTAATATGCAATTTTATGTATGGTGTTAATTAGAAATATAATTATGTTTATTTACAAATTGAAAAGTAATGTATTTGCATAATTTATTGAAGCATTTTAAAGCCCACATAAGTGCAAATTACCATGGTACAGCATACAATGGAATATCGCAGTTTCCCAACATCCAGTTTTCCCTGAGAATTACAACAAAGCAATTCATAAACATAGCGCCAAAAAGAGCGTCGTCGACGAGGGGGAGGAGGAGGTTGATTGACAGACAGCGAGTCACCTTTGCTTAAGTTCTCACTTATCTCAATCAATTTCTTGAAGCTATTTTGATTAATGTGATCCCCTGGTTGCAACTCTTCCAGATAGTTAATGGTGCAAAGTTCTTGCTCCGACGACGGATCCATTTCGCGTTCTGATTCTGGCGGCAAGTCGTGTAGGGAAATTGTCCAAAAGGCGAACTTATCTGCCTTCTGCAACTGATTATAGCCAACGTAGTCCGAGCATACTGTGCTCTGGCTTTCATCAGCAGTACTTAACGGATAGTAATCGTTGGTTGCCGTATCTCTGGTCGTATCCCACTCGATATAGTTTGTGCTCATTGCTGCCATCGGCTCGTCGTGACTTTTATACGCATCCTGCCACTGTTGTTTTATGTCGTGCATCGAGTCCGTTTGCTCCGACTCATCTTCAAGACTTTCCTGTGATTCATCTTGGGATGTGACTGCATCGTACTCTTCCTCATAGTATCTTAGGTACTCCAGATGCTTGAGATAATCGACGCCACCACGAAACCGCTGAGAAATCGGCAAATTGTATCGTTGCCTGCGTACAGGAAAGTGGCGCCAACTCGACAGCGGCATCTGACGACTTAAAATTGGTGTAGAGTGATGCATCTCTCTGAGCCAACTATGAAGATGCATTTGGTCCTCCTGGTTCCGTATGCTGTTCACAAGGTCATGGGCACGCATCCTGGCGCGTTCCGCAATAATGGCCACGTGCAGCCTTCGCTCCAATTGCCGACGAGAGAGATACGCAATTTGCCGTGCCGCAATGTGATATTTGTGGCACATGAGAAACAGCTCGTTATTCGTTAGCTGATGCAGCTGATCCATCGTATTGGGCATATTTGCGGATGCGTATTCTGTTCGAATGCCGTTGAGACAGTTCCTAGACTTTTTTATTATTTTTGTGTTTTATGTTACTGTCGAATGTACTGAAAATTTAGAACTAACCTCTGTCGTCATTTCACTTTTACAAACTATTTAATCTGACTCCATCAGTTTGTTGGAAATGCTGTCTAAGAACCAAAGAACATATATGTATTTTTATATAATAGATCAAAATTATTATGACAGTTGTCAGTTTAAAGTGGAGACATAAATTTCAACATATTTAAAGTTCGAGACATTACCTTGGGGATAATGAAATTATGTGCAATAAATCATCAGGTATTTTAGTTATGCGTTAACAAATCTATTAATTACTTTGTTGACACGTTTATTTATGACGTCGTGTATCGACTTAAATCAAATTTAAATATGAAATAGTAAATTATTAAATGGCATTAATCAGTTTCATCGAGATATCTTGGTTCATCTCATATAAAAGTGTACTTTAGTAAAACGAGTCTATTCATTGATACTTTTATGTGCACCTCATGACAGAATACTTTATTCATCTGTTTTGACTAAAAAAAATAAAATAAATTTTTTTATAATATAAGTAATATTCTATTATTTTAAATTTGACGTTGGGGATCTATGATCCTGTATACTGCATATCAAACCATTTCAAGCTGTCCATTTCTACAAGAGAATTTAAATTCGAATTAAAAATTTGAACACAGTCGCTGCCTGTAAAGGTCAACAAAGGCAATTAAAGAATATCCTCTGGCGAAGTTTAAGCTGTTATAAGGTGAATTTCAAATTTATATAAGTACATGTACAGATTGGAAAATTTTATTTGTAAATATTTAAGCTACACAAACAACTACAAACAGCTTATATTTTTTTTTAAATTTATTATATAAATTTTGACAGATGTCAAATAAGTTAATCTGGAATAGGCTGCGTTTTGTTTTTCAATATATGTTAGCGTCTAAAATTTAATTAATAACATGTAATAATTAATATTGCCATTATTCTTTTGTGCTAATTTACGTATTTAATTTTTCTGACATTTGTTTTGAGCTTTCGCAGCGCATTATTATTGTCATTTAATATTCTCGATTTTCTATTTATTTTTTTTTGTATTTGGAAATTGCTTCATATTTTTGTTAATTTTATGCGATTTGGTTTTATTAATGCTGACACAATTAGGTAATAATTTTTAATTATTCTTAAGCTATTAAGTATTTACAAAGTTCAACTTCAAACAAGAACTTTTAACGGCATTTAATTTCTGTTTAAATTTTCTGCGAACGATTTTCTTTTAATATTCTTTAAGTCTAATTGTTCTTACAAATTTCTATAATTTTCATAATATTTTGTGAACTATATTTTAAATAAGAAACAACACGTATTTTATTTTTCTTAGAATTTTCTATTCGTAATTATGGATAATTTGTAATAACGATACTTTAAATGTGTCTCTTATGTTTTTATAATATTTCTGTTGTTTAATACTAAGCATGAATGTATTTGAAATTTGAACTCGATCAATTTAACTTTAATTATAATCAAAATTATTTACACCATGAAATATGCTAATTATGCATATTATTACTTGCTTTTTCGAATGTCCCATCGAAGAAAAAGGACTCAATAAATTCGTGTTGATGTTTTGACAGTTTAAACAACTGTTGCAAATTAAAATTGCGTCTTGGCCGCTTTAAGCCACAAACCAAATGATGAGGAGGGGCAACTAACGATGTCGAGAGACCTCAGGCTCATTCTCCACCTGGATCTCGTCGTCGTCGTTATTGTGCTCATCCTCGATCACTCATCGTTTGCGATTATAGGCGCCAAGCGAAGACTGCCTTCATTCTTTCATTTCGTGAGCATTCGCGCCAAGCTCGAGCAGCTCATGGGGCTCAGCATTCAGCTAGTTTAAGATATATTTTTACTAATGATTGAAATGAATTATAATATATATAAAGTACTTACCCGATCTACGCTTGCCAAATCGTTCTTCGATAGATGATTAACCAAAATAGTGCCCAGCGCATCGCACATGACGTTGATGGTGGTACGGAATCGATCCCTGTAAATGAATGAGGTTCAACTGGGAAGTGTTAGCAGATATATTTAATTGATGCTTACAGCAGCCAATCCACTGCAATAATCAGCGATACATCCTTGGGCTCCAGACCCACAGTATCCAGTACCATCACCATTGTAACCAGACCTGCCTGTGGTATTCCCGCAGCACCAATAGAAGCTGCCGTCGCCGTTATACTAACTGCCACAATGGTGCCAAAGGAGTAACTCATCTCACGATATTGGGCGATAAAGAGAGCTGCCACAGCCTCATACAAGGCGGTGCCATCCATGTTGATCGTGGCACCCACGGGTATGACGAATCGTGTTACACGCGGATCGATTCCCATGTTATCCAAACATTTGATGGTCAGGGGCATCGTGGCCGAGCTGGAGCCCGTACCAAAGGCAGTGGCCAATACCTGACTCAGTTTGGCAATGTAGCGATATGGCAATTTACGTGTTCCCAAAAAGAATATAAGCGCAATGGTACCTAAGTTTCAAATATATAATCATCATCATATTATCATGAAATGTGCTTATTTTCAAGTGATCAACTTACCGAAGCCGTGCAGGAAGAGACCTATCATCACGGTTATAAAATACCATCCTAATGACTGTATTGTTGCCGCTATAGACTCCATCTCAATAATCTTAGCTGCTATCAAAAAGGCCACACCGAGTGGAGATATCCTAACGATTTTATTAGTTTCATCAGTTAAAAACTTACGATTAAATTTATTTACGTACTCACCAAATTACCCAAGATGTTATTGTCATCATTGCCTCGCTGAGCGTGGTAAAGAAATCTTGCAGAAGTTGTCCCTTCTCTCGCATCCGTCCAATAGTTGTGCCCAAGATCACACTGAACATGACCAGGCCAAGCACATTGGAACCCTCACGTTGGGCCGACTTGAATTCCCAATTCTCCATGGGCTCTGTAAGATCAAAGTGGTAACACCGATCGTTCCCATATAATATATGTATATATATATCTATTTACTCACGTGCTGGTGAAATGCTGGTGTTTTCAAATATCTCCGTGCGATGCTGAAAAGAGTAACAGTTGATAAAACTCATTTGTAACTATCAATGCTTATATATTTATTTTAATAAAATGTGTGAAGCATTTAAATTGGATTAGGATTCACAAAGATCATTAAGGTCCAACATCAGATTCTTCAGAAGAAATTATGTATATAGCAACTTCTCAAATAATAGAGCATTTGACTTCTCTATTACTATAAACTTTTTGATTAGTTGAAGGTAATGCCAAGTTATAAGTATTATGAGTATTCTGTCTATGAACTGATCGTTAAGTCGACAAGTGTATGAGTAAATGAAATTAATGTAATTCTGTCAAATTTACCTATACATATGTACTCTATATATACAAGTATAGTTTTATATATATGTCCATATATAAATCAAGAACTGTCCGAGTTGAGGACTTTGATTCAATTTGATTCATACTCGTATATTATGACTGTGTCTGTGGTGATAATTGAGAATAATTTCAACGTGTATGTAAATAATATATGCATGTAGACACAGATACAGATACAGATACACAGACATATGCGACACAGACGGAAAGTCCCCTATAATTTTCAATTTCAATTGAAACGGAAAGAACTTTGCTTTGGAGTATCCTATCATGTCAGTTTTGATTATGTGCCACAATATGATGAGCTTTAATCAAATTATGTAAGCAACAGAACAATTGAATAATTGGCTCGCTTGCAATAATGCGTGCTCTGGCATAAATTAAAAAAAATAACAAAATAACAAGAAGTACGTGTATATCGAATAAATCTATATATATGAAACATACCTGAAACATTGTCGATTGAATAATGTTATCCGTAAACATGTTTCTGTTTTAGTAAGAAAAAAATCATTTGAGATCGTTTATGATCATTCCAAAACTTTAACCTACCGCACTAGATCCATTAAAGTATCAGGTGTTAAAACCTTGGAGGCCTTGTCAATGGTCTCAGTACGAGTTTCCACAATTTTAGCACCCTGGCCGGGTCGGATTGTTGTGACTAGACAAATGCCCAAAATAACAGCCGAGATTGTCGTGACAAAGTAGTAAGTAATGGCTCTAAAAAAAATTAAAATAGTTTACTAATAATCTTTCGGAGTTCTAAGAATGTTTACCTGGTTGCAATCTTGCTGGACATGCTCAGATCCAGACCACCGATGGCACTTGTTATGGAGGAAACCAACAATGGTACGATGAGACACTTCAGCATGCTGTAAACATAATTATTTAGATTAATTATGGCATTTCCTTGAGTTGAGCAACTGTTGTACTGCTGCACTTACCGCAGAAATATTTCACCCGGAAATGATATATACATAATCTCACGCTTTGACCACTCGCCGGTACTGTTCTTGATGATAAAGCCCACAAGTCCACCCACAAACACACCAATCACGGTGGCCATTGTGAGCACATTCTCCTGCATGAAGCTTTTGAACTTGCTGGCATTCTGCTTGGGTCGCGTCATTGTGACTCTGTGTGAGTTTTACCCTAGGCCCGTACACACGGGCGGGGGGACGTTGCCAAAGGTGGGTTTCAGTTGGGTCCTAGTCGCAGCTAAGCCAACCCAAGAAATATCCTTGATTTTATCCCTTTGCTAGGAGTAATGCTAAAATTATAAGAAAAGTATAATAGTTTCATGTATTATTTATAATATAAATTAATTCAATTTAAATTATTTAAAATAAAATTCTCTAAAAGCAACTATATCTATACCAATATTTTTAATTTCTTATCTGCCTAGTAAATTAATAATTTATCCTAACGTTTTTGTTTACAGAAATTTTTAATATCTTACATTTATTTTTATTTTTCTATATTTAGAGGATCAATCAAGAAATTCAATGGGATTTCAAAACAAACGACAAAAATTTTAAGCTTTCTTTTTCAATAAAACTTCTAAAATTTGTCAGGTTTACTGTTCAACATTTTTAGGTTGAAATCGATCTAAACAGCTTTATATTCGTGTTTTGATATAAGTATAATAAGTATAAAAACCATATACAAATTTAAATTGTACTTATATTTGCAAAGTCTTGAGGATATTTTTCTAAATTCTTTTGCAGATGTATGAGTAAATGTCGTAGATATTTAAATAAATTACTCAGCCATTAGAGTTTCAATGTCATTTAGCGTCAATTGCGATTTGACACCCATTGTTTGTGTCCAAATGTGTTTCCTCAGAGAATGTACAAATGTGCGAAATGCATCTCAATTAATATATCTTCGCTGATTGTTGCATTGAATGTAATTTAGAAACTTTTTGCCATAGGCGTGCCAAACAAATAAATTTACATAGGCGACCGCCTAACAAACCGACCACCTAATGAAAAGTAATGCTCAATTTTGTATACACAATATGAACATGGGTTATTCAAATCGTGTCGGACGTTATAGATGACTGTGATCAATGTCAGCAGATAGGGATGATCATGTGCGACAACTGATCCAAATTGTTGGAGGGCTCTTAATTGAACACCCAGACCAGTGTCTAATTTTTTTATACATACAATTAAAAGTTTTACATGCACATTAGAGTGCATCGATTTATATGGGTCCAAAGAAATTAAATGGTAACCTATATTCATCTTAGAATTTTCCATAGATTACGAACCATTTTTTGCAATAAAAATCCATGCACCTCAATCCAATAAATTACGAATAAAATGGTAGTGTCCAATAATGTTAAATATTAGTACGAGTATGTAAATTGAATAGAGAAAATAATCAACTAAAGGCTATAAAAGGCGATTCTAAAGCGATTTATATCAAAAACTATACATTCTATATACTCAATGTAATTTATTTAACCTTACTATATTTACTATTAACATAGATTTGAAAGGGTCATTCTAGTAGTTATTTCTGGTGTCTGACGGCATTTAAATTAATTCTTTCATCTAATAGAGAAAACAAATGAGGTTGTCCGCCTCCACGTTGTAGTTTTTGTTGACTTTGTTTATATTGTTTTTGTAATGCAAATTAATTTGCGGACCCAGACTATGAATTATTTGCATCTAAGGTTGTGAATCAAAACAAACGCTGGTTATAATATACTATAGATTTCGATGTTAATGCTAAATAGTTTTCCGATCAACGTTCGAATAATGTTATATAAAACCGTGTCCAGAAATTTAATTATCATGTTTTACACACCTGTTTGACTGACTTTTTGTTAATGTAAATGTTCAACAATTAATTAAAATTAAAGTTATTCTCATCCCCCTTTCCGAGAAATTACGGTCAAGCAAACAAAATGGATTGAAATGCATATATTTTCCGATAAGAAATATTCTAGTCTGATTGTAAAAAAAATAATTAATACATATTCATTTTAGATCTGTATAATGTGCTCTTTTGTATTAATTGAATCGATTTCTATTCTAATCGATGTTTAATCTCTGTCAAAGGCCGTTAGATTAAACTTGATGAGTCAATCAAATCAGAATACAATTATAATCATTATGTATATCATTAAGCCGTCAATGCATACATATGAAAGCATTAAGAGAAGACATTAAAACATAAATGATGTATTAAAATCCATTGACTTAAACTTGAAAGTTAGAAAAAAAGTATGTCATTATAATATGCTATTATAATTATGTCATAACCAAAGAAGTAAAAAAAAATGTATTTCGATGAAATTTGCAATTGTCAAAATAATCATTTGATTAATAATGTTTAACAAAACATAAGCAAATTATTATTTTTTGCAGAATTTGTAAACAAAATACTCATGAGTTGAAAAGTTGCTTTCAGTTCTGAAGAAGGCGAATATATCCTAGTCTATTTTTATAACCAACTAAACAAGACAACAAAAATAGTATAGTGTGCTAAAAATAGGACTAAAATAAAATAAAATAATAAACTAAAGAAAAACAAACTGTGCAATGTCTTGTAGAAGCAACGCGGCCAACCCTTAAAAAGGGTACAGGGCCTTGGCCCTTCGACTCAACGGTTACTCTCAGGCGAGGCAAGGCGCTTATCAGCATCAGTTATCAATATATTCTACGTTCTCTCTTAACTAAGTAAGCGAAAATCGATGCATTAACCAATTAAAATTTATTTAGTGGGAGTAGTTGACTAGTTAATACTCAGTGCAAGAAGAACCATAATAGTCCAGTAAGTAAAGAGTCTCATCTAAATTATTTTTAAAGAATTTTATATTGTTGTACGTAGTACACAAAAATTTACTTGTTTTACTTAACTTACTTTTACTTTTAACTTAAAATTTCTATATTCGAAATTGTTCTTCCTTAAAATAAAGTTTTAGTTTGAATAGAAAGTTGAAGAGTAATATTTTGTTAAATTAAAATCTTTTATAGAATAATTTTATGCATATGATACTATGTAGTTTATAATATAAAGCTTATCCTTCAGGACGATTAGGTGCGACAATGAGAATTTAAAAACTCACCCATCAGGAAAAACAATATCATAAATAATTCAAATTATTAAAAAAAAAAAATATTATCAAGGAGTTGTCTTATAAATTATTTGTTAATATTCAATTTGTATGTTTAATGTTTGTCATTCACTTAATTCACAACTGCTGATGAGAACTTTTGTATTTCTCAATGAACTGTAATACATTATTTATCGGAGGCATTTATATGATATACTAAGTAATTGTCTCTGCCAGAAATGTTTATAGCTTTGATATCGCTTTTTATTACACTTACAAATTAGTACATATAATAAACTGCCGCCTGATCTAAATTTGCATAAAAATTTAAACCTTTTGGTTAATTTGTTTAATATGAACTTTTTTTAATATACACGATACAGAACGCGTTTTTTATTGTGCTGTATTGTCGAGCACGCGACGATGGCACGACTGATCGGGCTCATTCACAGATCACCGATCGCAGACCCACAGTTTCCACAGTTGCAAATGATTCCACTGACAATTCGGACGAATGCGAGAAAGAGAGCTGGGAGAAAAGACGGCTCAACTTTGCTTGCCAGATTATAAAATAGTACTAAAAACTACATCAAAATCAAATTTGAAATGTAGCCAACGAGCGAGCAAAATCTTCGCGACTGCGCTGCCAGCGTCAACAGCGCAACTTATCATTGTATGCGTGTGTGTATGTGTGTGTGTGTGGATGCTGGATTACTTTCATTCATCAAATTGCTTTTGCAGTCGACGTCGCCGTTGCCGTCGCAGTCGCTGCCTTTGGCGATACTTATCAATTGCATTCAACGCACACGTAACGCATACGACGCGTTGCCACTAACGTCAACCTCAACGTCAACGCCGCAGCGTCGCATAATTAGCAGCTTTGTTCATTGCATAGCAGCGTTTTCTTAGTTTCGCTTTCTATCACCAGGCAATAATGAAGAGAATTCATTATCAACGCATAACATTCGCTTTTTCAACCGCATCCTTGCACCTTCCTCAAAAGTAGTTCAGTGTTTTATCGCCCACTTCTTAGCGCACTCTTTTCATTAGTTTCAGCATTGTATAAGTTGCTCTGATCAACCTGATATTGTTTTGTTGGTTTGAAGATAAATAGGGATTTAGAGGCATGATACGACTTAGTACAAGATTCTCTTCTTATATGTTTAATCAATCCAAACAATATAAAATTATTCTACTATAAGAATATTCGTAGGTTGATTCCTTTTATATTTGTGATTTCTTTTATGTAATTTATTATCTTCTTATCAACACTCTCAATATTGAATAACTAAAGTATTCTAAATTTTTCTACATAATTTGCATTCAAGTTAAGCAAGATCTTAATCTAAACATCTGGAAATATGATGCGTATCATCATTAATATCGTCACCTTAAACTTTATTATGCGTCCATAAGAAACTTTTAGAAACTCATCCGAAAGCTTGATAGAACTTGTAATTAGGTATTTCCGGCTTTCCTCATACCGTGAATCGTATAGTAAATAGTAATAAAAAATCAGCACAACTGCTGCAGTGTCACAGCTGCCTTTTGATCTGCTTCTATTCGATTTGCCTTGGGGGCTAGTTCTGTCGTTTTGCTGACCGTTTGGCGACACCGACACCGACACCAACGCACGCTGGTGGGAAAGCAACAACAAAAAGCTAAAAACAAGACCACATCAGGGTTTTGTCGCTATTTTATAACTACGGATAAGTGGCAGGGCCTAACTGCGAGTAAATGCCCGTTGTTGACAGCGTTTTGTCGTAGTCCCTTCCCTTGGGTGGTGAAATCATAACCAGCAGCTAGATACCCTTGCATCTCCCCATAGCACTGCATATTTTTGTCAGTTTTTTCTCATATGCATATACAAACAGTCGTTCACATAAGTATTGTTACATCAAGAAAACACTCGTATTTTCGAGATTATGTACATATGTTTTTTAATTCTATGTGGCTAAATTTATGAATATTTATATTGTCTTTGTAAATGAACTAAATAAAATCCCCGTGTTGACAATTACCCTATCTAAGAAAAGAATTTATTTATTAAAAGTTAGTGTTATCCTTTCTAATAATTTTAGGTATTTCATTTTTCTTTCGTCTCGCGTTAGTCATACTCAATCTTTGACGTTAACTCATATGTTGACAAAAATAAAGACAATTTTAAAGATTACAACAGGCGTGCTACATGTTCTGTTAGAATACTAATGATAAAGACTGTATATATAACATACGCGTATGAGTATGTACGAAAACGTGTACAGCATTTCTACCGGAACTGTCGATCTTCATTTTAGAAAGTGAAAAATATCACTATATAGACAAAACGCTCTTTATACCACAAATACATACGCATATTTTGATACCCTTTGGCATTTACAAGAAAAGGTGTATTAGTGTATGTCAATTGTATTTATATAAAGGGTTTAGGGAGAAAAGAGAAGTTCTTACTAAAACCCAAAGCTCACAGTCTTCAAAATCTATTGGATTAAAAGTTCAAGTACTTACATTAACTTAAGTCCGAATTTCAACAGATACATTCAGGAAACGAACTTTGTTTCCTGATATATAAATATATAAATCTCTTATAGCTCAATATACACTTAGTGTCATTTGTATACACATAACCAATGTATTTACAAACCAAAAAAATGCAATATACTTCATGTTTAAGTTAGTTATTGTAATTATATTTTTGGAGTAGACATTTATTATCCATTATTAAACTAATTGAGTATACAGCTACAATTTTTATTGATCTGTAGGCATCTCTGAAAGCAATCTTTCAGCAAGTTTAAGAAGAGGAACTAAACTTATAGGTATTCTAATTTATCGGATCTTAAATGCTAAAGTTTGGTTTCAATTTAGATTATGATCGAGATGCAAATGCTGAGTATGACAATATGTTAGCAAAACAAGATCGGATTGGGTATTGAAAAACTTCAAGCAATCAACGCTCAAATTTTTCTACATATATAAGTATTTATTTGTATTTTTAACTTTACATTATTATGTTATATGTTTAAAAGTATGCATTATGTATTGATTACAATTTTCAAGATCACAAATCGTATTTTCTTTATTATTAATTGAAAACGTGCTGGCAATTTTCATATCGCAATGCGAGTTTTCAGATAGCATACTAGTATAAAACAATAGGCGCACTATGGCAAATTTAATGACAAAATCGGAATGAAATTTTGAAAGCAATAAACACAACTTCTAAAATCCAGATGGTTACAAGTTAAAATATTAATTTTAAACGCTCTCTCTTTCTCTCTCTTTCACGTAAGCATATGGCAACATATTCAATATATAAACATCTTAAAAACCATCAATGGAAACAACAGCACTTGAAACCAAAACAGTGCCTGTGCAAAATAATAGTTAAAGGGAGGTAAGTTGTATGTGTATGTGTAAGTTATATGTGTGTTTGAATGTATGTGTGGGTTTTCCCTTTACGCCGCCGTAACAGTTGTGCAGCCACCACCGGTTGCGCAGCGGCAGCGACAGCGACAGCGGTAGCAGCTGCCTCATAAGTCAGCTGTATCTGAGCGCTTATATGTATGTGTGGGTATGCATGTGGATGTGTTTGTATGTGTATGTGTTTTGTGAATGCGTGCGATCTACTCCTCCGTCTTGGGACGTCGAAATAGCAAAATATGCGGCTCCGGCTTGTGAATCATATAGTGTATCCATCCACGCGACTGCTGCACTCCAATTGATCTCCACTCCGATTCTGTCATCAGATGCGTTTTGGGTACCAGCTTGACGAGCTCTTTTGGTAAGACCACATGTCTGCAAATGAGAGCACACATACATATGTACATATTTATAATTGATCTCCATTTCTTTGCAATTGTATTTACAGCTGCAATTTGCAGATTCACTTACCTGTACTCGAATTTCTCGTCGTAGTATTTATCCGAGTAGTAAATGTCTTTGCTCATTTTGTGTATATCGAAGTCGGCTTGTGATCTGAGTAAAGGATGTTCGGGAATGCGATGCTAATTTATGTTGGCGTCAGCGTCGGCGTCCTTTTTTGCACGTTGATTTGCCGATCTGTTTTATCCAAGTTTTATCTTTCAAGTGATTGCGCACACACTACACAACTATGTCACTTACTGGTTATTATCTACGAAAGGGATTTGCGCAATTTAATACCTTATTTTTTGTTATAAAAATTCGCAATTTAAGTTATTTTAAAATAGAAAAAAGTGACGCGGCTTATAGATTTGGTTCCAGTTCATTTAAGTTCATTCGATCTTGTTCTACGAGTTCTTGTAATCGATAATATTTAGTGACTGACAAATTTGTATATAAGTTGTTAATAAATGTTTTTTTGGGTAATTAATATATTTTTTAATAAATTCATTTATAAATAAAGCAGCAAACGTAACACAAATAAAAATTTTACAATCAACATGCACATTTTATTTAAATGTTTCGATTACTCGATTCATTTAGCTAGTCTTTTTTAATCCTGGTAGCAGTGTTGAAAAGTATTAAAAATGAATTAAAGCTCGTCCGACCGCCACAATTTATCGACCGAATAGAGATACAATTTTTTTATGAACAATCTTTGCACTGTACTTAACTATTTAAAAAAAATAAATAGATGTTTCTGGCCAAAAATAAACTGAATTTACAACTTCTTGTCTCTAATGAAGTCTAATATCGTTTAATTTTATACCGAAAATATACCTGACTGTTCTGGTATATCAGTTGGTAATTAAAAAAATACTAAATCAGTATTTATTAGAACGCGTTTTTGATCGCGTGTGGCCACACTGGAAAATTTAAATTTAGTTCAGTGCAAATTTTAAAATGCAATAACGCTGAACTAAATTAATAGTTTCTCTACAATTTAAGAATCGAAACTAGATTAAATTATGGAAAACATTTTTATGATGGCTTCAAGTCCGTCCCCCACAGGTTTCCCTGTAATTCCCTTTAGATTTAAAAAATTCTAGAAAATAATAGATGAATTAATTACTTAGCGTTGTAATTATATAGGTACTTATAATAAAAATTGTTAAGAAATTCGACTACTTTCTAATAAATATTCTGCAAAAATGAAGAAAAATTAAAAACAAAAATAATCCCATTACTATTACTTACCTATAATGGTTCGATTAACCAGATAGAAATTTTTTCTAGGATAGGTCAATGCACTTCGATCATAGGCGCCGCCTCGGAATATACTCCAGTGAGAAATTCGTTAACTTCTAATGGAGCAGAGAAAGTACCGGCACACAAGTAAGAAGTTTCAATTCAATCAAAAATAGCATTATTACTACTAACTCTACTGAATTGAACTGAGCTAACATTATTGAATAACTCTGTATTTGTATAACACAGTTTTGTTTTGTTTATTTGGAATTACTTAATTCCATATCAACATAATATTTTTATTGAATTCAGTAAAATTTTTCAAACAGTTTCTCGTTTTTGTTACTCATACATGACATTATCTATGTTTATGAAGCTTTCTGCTGTTGTGGTTGTTGTTGTTGTTGTTGTTGCTCTTGTTCTTGTTGATGTTCAGTTACATTTTGTTGAAAGTTCATTTTAATGTTACATCTTATGTTTTTTTTTTGTTTTTTTTTTTTTATTTATATATTTAAACTTTGTCATTGATTTATAGTTAAACTTAAACAATACAAAAGCAGTATTTGTTTTTCTTCATTTTGTTACACATAAATATATTTTTTATTTTACCATGACCTTTGTTTTTTTGTGAATGTTTTCTTTTATCTATAATTTATTTTCCTTTTAATTTTTTTTAATTCTAAATTAAAGCAATTCTGTTCGGTTTCTCTTTTGTTTTCTTTTTATTTTATTTCGCTTTAAATAAATCTCAAAATAAGATTTAAACAATATATTTTTTATTGATTCGTTCTTTCACTAACTGCAACTGTCTTGCTGTAGCTCACAGGTAATTAAAATGTTATCTCACCAGTTCTCTCCCATTTTGAAAAGCAACTGTAGGTTCTGTGGTATTTTCTGAACAAAATCATATTATTAACATTGTTGGTTTATTATTGTAAATAAAAATATGCAGTAATCGTACTTAGGTATAGTTTACATACTTTTTTTATTTTCATCTGTTTACTATATATATAACATATGCATACTTATTTGTATACCGTGATGTTACATTTCTTAATTCTATACAAATATCAGTATTAAAAAAATAATAAATAATTTTTAAATTTGTTTTTCTTTTTTATTGTTTAAACCAAATGGGATTGCAAATTAGGTTAACAAATTTCGTAAGCTGTTTTAATTTTTTTTTGTTTTTTTATTTCATTTTATTTATTTTTTTTTTGTTTTTCTAAAACATTTTATTTTTCTATTTTTCGCTGCATTGCACGTGTTGTGAGAGAGGTCTCGGGCAAATAATGATCCAAAAATTGCATACTTCACGCTTTTCTTCAGTTGGAATCTTTCAAATACTTGCCAAAATGTGTGGGCGTGGCAGTGTCTTTTTATCTATCATGAATACTCAGTCGTGTCGTGGCAACTTGAGTAGATTTGAAAAAACTAATAAACTGAAACCAAACGAACTAACTGAATAGTTAGTTTGGAACACTTCATAGTCAGCTTTAAATGTTGAACTGGTTTCTTAAATTGGTCAAACAATTTCAAATAAACATCTGCCACATATTAAAAATGATTTTTTTGGACCAATTTCACAACTGGACTTAGAAAATCAGCAGCATCTTTCTCTCAAGTGATTTCAAAGCTGCGAGCATAGATAATTGTAGTTTTTTGTGAAATTGCTGAATAAAGTAAAAGATGCGTTTTGAGAATTGTTGAACATTTATTGTAGTTGCCTTGTGCTGATTACGTAAGTTGTCAGTTTACACACAAAAGAGTCACATGAATCGTGTTTGTTTCTTTGGTTTTTTTTTTTTGTTTCCATACACTTGGTGTAAAAAATGGCAGTTTATACATATATATTCATGTTAAATATGTTTTTCAAGTGTGTTCTAGTAGTTGCCGCATGCTAATAGATTGTGCAACAAAGTATGCAACCTTTTGGATCAGCAAGCATTTGGTGCAAATAAATTTTTATTTGCCGATATCTAATGAATAAAGTTGAAATTTAAAAATTCTAAAGCCAATATTTCTACATAAACATTTGAAAATTTGAATACACGCGCTAGAGGGTCAAACATTTACTTGGCAGTTTTTATATTAATATATATTCTTTACTTTTTTTAAATTATTATATTTTTTATAGCTTTTGTTACCCTATATAAACTACTAATATTTATCGGCGGTTTTGGGAACACACTTTGCCCGGTCGAAAAAAAATTGTTGAAGTGAAATTTTGTGCGTAGAAATTCTGTTTAAAAACAAAGCATTCCAATTTAATATAATTCACAAATAGCTATGGGACTTTTGAGTTAATTTATTCTTAAGTTTTACGGCTGCCCGCGACTGCTTCAATAAATTGAGTGATCTCACAACTCGTGTTTACATATTTTGCTTAATGCAAACTGCAGCATTTTATTTCACTACTTAACTAATTGCTTTGTTTTGCTTTCTGTAATTTGTTTAAATATATAGTAAAACATGCACTAAAAAATTCATTTCGAAATCTATGTTGCCAACAATTTGTTGGTTTTGAATTCTTCATTCAGAACAATAAAAGTTTTTAAAATTTTAGAATTAACTTTATCGGAACTTGTTCAGAGCTGTTGGACTTTCAATTAAATATTATGTTTAATTTTTACAATTTATGCGGAAATAATTATGGAATGTATTTAAACAATTGGAAAATTAATAGGAAATCTATATGAGAAAAGGTTATAAAATTGTTCGGTTAGGTTAGTTCAGACGCAAGGGTAGCCCACTTTTTTTTTAGGGAGCTTCAACCAGAATTGCCTATGACTTTGCTTTACTTTTAAATTCATTTAATAAAAGTATTTTATTTTATAATAATATATTTATAATATATATTTAAGTATAACATTTTCCATTAAACTATTATTTAGAGACTGCTTCATCTGTAGCAAAACTTTATAACATTTCATGTTTAATTTTATAATCGTTTTGTTTTTGGTTGGGTTTGGTTTTTATCTGCTTCTTACACTTAAGACTAGCACTAGTTAAGTGGATGGTAAAAGGGGGTTAGTTATAAAGCTTAGTATGCCATTTAAGAGATTTAGCTTTTTATTCGATTTTATTGATTTTTTAAAAAATTTTTTTCTTTTATTTTCTTTATTTTTTTATGGGGGGGTGGGGAGAGGTCTCAAGAGAGTGAGAAAGTTATTTATTTAGATGGGGCCTATAAATGAATATGTCTTTACTAAAAATTTAATAATTCGAAAACACAAATTAACTTTTCAGAATAAAATCAATCTTTTAAAATGATTTTAACGAAAGAGAAATCCAAAAAATCCAACTATTTTGAAATACTTCTAAACAGTGGATGGGAATTGCAGCTGTCCTCACTTTCTTACATTCTTTCTTTCTTTCGGTTGCAGTTGGTTTTTCGGGTCATTTGAGTGGATCGCCCCTGTGTTCAGGTTTAACGTCTGCTAAGAGATTGTTGTTAAAAATGTTATATCGAAACGGTAGGGTTTTAGTTATTTAGTTTGTTTTATTATTGTTACTCTTTCTTTGGGATTCTTTTGTATACATAATATAATTTAATTTTATATACTCTTTTTGTTTTATTGTAACCAGTTACTCTGTACTTTACTTTCAGCTATATTTATCGGTTTTGCCTCAATTGTTATTATATTTTATAGTATTTTTGTTGTTATTTTTTTTGGTATATTTTTTTATTTTCATGCAATTTTCACATTAATGATCTTGTTTCAATTTTGTTTTTTCCTTTTTTTGTTACTTCTTTTTCATAATAAGTGAAGAGTATTAATTTTAAATGTGTTGCTGTGGTTTTTCTTTGCATTTATATGCTTTTGTTTATTTTGTGTGTATCAAATATTCTGCGCCTTGGTTTTCTTATTCTTTTACTTTGCCTTGCAGTTAATTCTCATTCACTTGTTTTTTCTTTTTATTCTACAGTTATATTATTTGCTTTAGAAATATGTAGTTATACATTTCTTTATGATTTGATCTTGCTGTTTATGGAACTAATGTCGCCTGTTTAAATTTATAAAAAATTTAAACAAATTATATTGGGTATTTGGAATTTTGAATCTAATGTATGCAATTATGTATGTTTGTATACATATGTTGTGTTTATATATGCATTCCAATTTTGTAAGTATTATATTTGCTTTTTGCTTTCTTTATATATATAAGAATTTTTTTTTATATTATAAATATAAATAATTGTTTTTATAACACGTTTCTCCTTGATTTAAGAACAGTTGCTGCATTCATTTTTTTATAATTTGTTCGCTGCGCTGTTTGTCGTTTATATCTTTATTAAATTACACCAAAAACAAAACAGAATTTGTTAACAACAATTTGTTTTTATTTATTCCTTTGTTTTTTTTTTCTTTTTTGTTTTAATATCATATTTGCGCTAAATTATGTGACTTGCCAATTTTAACCATTTGCTATTTTGCCTAAATTGTTAACTAAATAAAATTCTCCTAACAAATTAAGTTTGTGTTTTCGTCTGTATGTGTATGGGTTTGTGTAGATGTGTGTAATTGTGTGTGGGGCGTTTTGATAGCGTTGGGTAGTTTTAGCATTTTAGCGCTAGATTTAGTAATATTATTTTTATTTATTTTTTTTTTTTTGCTTTTATTTTTATTCTTGTAGCTTTGTTTTAGTTTTTTTTTCTTTGGTTGTTGCTGTATTTATTTTTCATTATTATATTACTTTAGCTTTTATTTTGCTTTTGTTTTTGTTTTTTGTTTTTTTTTTTGCTTGCTGCTACTTTTTTTGTGTGTGTTTTGTCACCGTTTATATTTTTTATTAAACGTGACTTTGCTTAACTTTCATCTTAATCTGCATTTTTGTATATGCCTATTTCGAGCCACCTTCAATTGCATCCCTTATCGGATCCAGTTTATCCTCTGAACATTCCTCCTTCCTTTCTTCATTCCACTGCCTTGCTGTACTTCCTTTCTGTTGCTGATCTTTGTAGCTTGTGAAGCTGTTTCATGATACTGTTCCATTGCGTTTCTCTTAGTCGACCATTAACTCAAAATGGACGGATCCTCTCCTATCCGAGCGATCATGATGGATGTTATGAGCCCAGGCTTTGCACTCAATGTTGATCAAGACGCCAGCTAGCAATGATAAAGAGGTACAAAATGTTAATTGCCGCAGAATTGGAATTTCAAAGTTTTCTCAATACTCTTATATGCGTCCTTTGTAAAAGAACATTAATTGTGATTTATATCTGGTTTAACTTTCCGAATAAATACTTATTTTCTATTAAAAATGAATACCATTATCCCTTGTTCCTCCTATTAACCTATATTTCCTACTAAAATCTGCTTGAAATAGCGAATTAATAGGTTAAAAAATTAACTATACCCATTCATTTTAAATGTTCGCTCAACTATATTCCTTATTCAAAAGGCTCCTCCTTCAACTTTAACCATCTTGACGCATTCAAAACCATGAAGCTCTCCATTTATGTTTACTGTACCGTAAAATTGGGTTTCTTTATATATTTGCTATGTCTTTGTTTGTTCTATTCTAAGTATTTGCGGAATTCGGGTCGCTTGCATTTCCATTTCCTTAGTAGAAGAATGAAGGGAGCTCTTACATTTGACATTTGGTATGAGTTTAATTAAAGTTCTAGTCGATCTAATTTTTGTATTATACTTGATGAGCGTTTTCCTGTTTCCTAAGGTATGTAAAACAAAACTCTTAAATGATTGTAAATGTATTATTCTTCTTGTACTAAATATTCCGACCTAATACACACAAATTACGAGAGTACTTAATAGGAAATATGTATTAATAAAAGTTATCTTCAAAGAATAATTGTTTGTAAAATAGTAATGAGTATAAACTACTTACTTTCAACAGTAAATTGAACAGCAACAATTGGCGGAATGTAGCCAGGAGTGTTTTGGAACGGGAAGTAATAATGGGGGAAACCCATGCGGGGATAATAATCACGAGCCTTAATGTTCTCCACATCGGCAGGATTTTCTCCCTCACACGATACCCAAACAACACCAGTCTAAATGGACAAAAATAAGTAATTTTGATTACTATGTTGACGAAATATAATCAATATATATAGAAGCAAATCTACCTCTTTTGGTCGTAGGGTCTGCTTTTCCTTGATGTGCTGCTTCAGCTCCTCGGGCATGTGAGCGGGCAATTTGTTTGAATCGTTGTAAATTTCCGGTATCCAATTATAGATCTAAATATTCAACTTAATTAATTCAAATTCATTTTTGAATATTGCAAGGAACCCACCTTGTTCAACTTGAGGAATATGCAGGGCCTTGCGACGTGATAGCCAAAATTATTTTCGAAAACGCAGGGCGCAAAGCTGTGAACCTCAACACCGCACACTTTGCCGCCCATTGGCGGATTCTCGAATGAACAGTTCACTTGATTATCCTTGGGTACATCATCATAAGCTTGGCACATTAAATAAAATAAAAATATAGATTAGTTTAAGTCTTGGCTTTGTCACTTGGATTCGACTCTCAAAACTAAAGTTAGCAAACATTTTAGCAATAAATTGTCTGGCTTAAAAGAAAACTCCGTTCACTTACTGTAATCTGCAGTATAGTTTATTGGCAAAAATCAAATGTGAATATGTAAGAAAAATTTGTACAGTTTAAAAATATAAGTAACGAAATATATTTTAAAAAGTCTGCTTCAAAAACTGCAGTTGATTAAACTTAAAATAAAAACTGTTTAACCAATCAATTTTTTAAAGAAAAAATAAATAAAACAGATAATAGTAAGGCTGCAAACCACTAAAATATTGGTTAAGCTTTGGCTTAGAACCGGCTTGCAGCCTTAAATAATAGAAATAATAGTTAATACGATATGAAATTATTTTTCTGTACTTACTTTTCAGAAATCGTGCAGTTTCATCAACCCAATACTGATAGTTATCTTTCTTCGATGATTCGTACCAAACTAGTGTGCTCTCAACATTCGCCTCTGGGGGCATTGGTCGAAAGCCAAGTCCTGTCAAAGAAGAAAAATGGAAAAGGTGTTGAAATCTATTCTGTTTCTCCTTTTGCTGTATATCGTATCCAATTAGTAAATTAAATTTTCGTCGTTTTATTTCTATATTTTATATTCTGGTTGCGTGTTCATATGAATATGATATATGAATACGTATTTGAAAATTACGCATGTCATTTCCAAAATTTGATTAAGTCTTTGTTGATTCCGAAATACAGAAAAGTTAAGAAACTTAAACTTTTTTTTAATAATATGAAAATAATTTAATTAGATTAATTGTATGAAATTACGTTACAAAAACTTTGAGAATTTAATTATATAAATCATTAACTTATTTATTATATTTATTCATTACCCCACTAGTCACGAATTAATTTATATTATATTTATTGATAATTTTTTTTTAACATTTTTGTATATGCTTACCTGGATTTGCTCCAATCAATCCATTGTCAAGCATCCATTTCGGCTTATCATTCTCCAACGTTTGATAAAACACAGCAAATATGGCAGCAAAGAATCCGGTTAACGCCGCATAGAATATAATGTAGAAAAGTAAAATTTTTGCTGCAAGAAAGAGAAATAAATGTCATTGTTATTATACAGATCAGATTGCACAGAAACCAAATTAAAAAGGTTTAAATTAAGTTGAGGGCAATTAGGTCGTTTAAATGTTTACCACAATGGTGCATACATTATTTAGGCGCCACACGATTAAAAGTTGTGGGAAGTCTCATAATTTTGTTTTGATTGTGTTTTGCAACTATGGATGTTTTTATATGTTTAAATAAGGAGAAAATAAAAATATTTTGAATTTGTCTAATTTGAATCAAATTCTGTGTTTCTACCGCATTATTATAATTAATTTTAAAATAACTTGAAACTAATCTTAAATTTGTCTGCTTATAAATGAGAATTTTTCTTAAAGAATACGTAATATATATTCGTAGATAAAGTATCTGTAGCAAAATTCGTTTGTGCCCTTTGCTAATTGGCAGTTCAGCTATTTTGGGCTGGCAACACGGATATCTCCCTGTCCGCCTTACTTCCCCATTGTGTTCTCAGTCCACTTCACGCAGGTTACACAATGCACGACTTTTGACATTTCCTTGGTACAAGTTGAAAGTTTGCAGGGGGTGGGGCAGAGTGATTGGGGGTGTGTACAACCAATACCCTTGTACAGAAAGTTGACTGGTTTGTCATTTTGACATTTCTGTTTTATAATTGAGAGTGATTAAAAGGTCGCCGCATTCTATGTAATAGAAAGTGACTTTTCCAATTTCCTTATTCTCCTTTTGTGGTCATCTGTCCAGCTTTCTCTCTCTCTCTTTGCCTCTTGCTCTTAGTTTTTTCTGACTATTTTAGTAATGCTTTTAATTTTTAATGGATAACGCGCAGCTTTGGATTGTCGTAAATGGAAGTGCATCAATTAACTCAAATTAATTACGTATACGCCATGAAACCTGAAACTGGCTGCGAGCTTTATTCATAAATGAAATAATTTATGAAGACAGATATATGAGTGTGTCGGAATTGACATTGACATTGTCGTAATTTGTAAAGCCATTAATCATCGGCTTCTCTGTGAGAGCTGTGTGAAACGTGGGAATCCTTTATGTTCCCAATAATGGAATGGTAAAAGTATGAAAATAAAAGTCTTAGAGGACTTCTAAATAGGTTCAGATAAATTCATTTAAAATCCCCATAAAATCCAAATCAGCTAATATAAACATTAACAATCTTGAAGCCAAAAAAGACAAAGATTTTCAGAGACTCGAGACTCTTGTTCTTATCAAACATCAATCATTCAAATAAACGGGATACTTAAGCGAGCTTTTCATTTATACAAATGCAACTCGTTAGTTTTCAAGTTCGCTAGAAAACGCTGGCAACATGAATTCTTCTCATGGTCAATTAGTTGGCAAGTTGGTAAGTATTGGCAATACAAAATGACGCATGCGCATTAAAAATTCTATACAACAAGCTATTTGAGATGCAGTCTCCCTTCTGTCACTGACAAAGAAGGCTCATGGCCACATACATACATATATACACACACATACATAAAAATATATACATAAAGACATACAAAACAGAGATCTAAAGGGCCATAAGTTGTGTTACTTTATGGCATGACAGTTGGCACAGAGATTGTCAAAAACAGACTTAAAAATTCGATTTTCTTGCATCGCAGAGATTCAGTATCTGAACATGATAAATGGTATTGTATCTAATCGGGACTTCAAATTTGTTCTAATTTGTACTTATATTTTTATATGAATGATAATAAAAACTGTACATAGTTATAATTAATGCTTATTATTTGCTTAGAATTGCAACTGCAATTAAAGACGCTCAGTTCCCATGTCAATTGACGCGTTCAAATTGAAAACGGAAAACAGAGTAAAGCAATGGAAAGCCTTACGTAATTCACTTACGTTATTTGTAGGCAGTTAAATAAAAACCAGGTTTGCATGGCAACACTGAAATAAGTCGTTAAAGAAAGAACAACAAAATGAGGGGATCCTTTGCAGTTGGTTGTGCTTTTTGTTATTTAACATTTTCTCATTGTACTTCCAAGTGGCACATATATATATATATATATAAGTATATTTATATAAGTGTGTGTGTGTGTGTATTTATGCTCGAGTGTATTTCTGCACTTAACGAGCTGGTTTCTCTGGTTTCAGCGGTCGCAGTGGCTTTTGAAAATGCGAATGTCGGTTTCGGTTTTGCGGAGGATGTTAAAGGGATGACAAAGGGAGTTGAGAGGGAGAATAAAAGAACTGCCTTGTGGTCTTGTAAAGCTGTTTAAATTTGTGTTGGTAGTTTTTCTTGATAAAACAGTTGTTCCATTTGTATCGCATCAGACTAAAAGACATCCTGCAAGACTTCAATATTTTTACTAAAATTTGCTTTTGCAAATAAAGTGGACTTAAATCATGGTTAAACATAATGTGGATTAGGCCCTTCGAAAATTTTAACGTTTGTACTTTATCAGGCCATACTCTTATGGTTTAATTAAAGATGTGTACACACTAATATTTTATTAAATTTAAATTTAAAAAGAAAATATTGTCAGATATTTAAAAAAATTAATGCACACTATCTTAATCAATTTAAAAAGCGCCGCTAAATATTATTTAAATTAAATTGTTTAAGTCAATCAAAATACAAAAAAAAAATTGAGAAAAAGTGCTTAAATTATATAATTTTTAGCAACTTTTGAAAGGATTGTTGAGTTAAACGACGGATGCTACCAAGTATATATATATATATATTAATATTCTTTTAATACTAACAATGCCTAACTTTAATATCAATTTAATTGAAATAAGAAATTCATAATACTACATAAATGTATGTACAAGCATTTTCAGATCAGATTCAGTAACATTTATAAATATGAAAAGTTGCAAGATATTATGCATTATCATCATGCCACGAAAATTCAGTCTGTAAATGGTAAATGAGATTTTTGGTCGAATTTGATTTAGATATAGTTGCCAAGGCAGCGACTCGATTCCTAGCATTAACTTCTCCGATATTAGTTTGATTAAGCGGGGACTCTGTTAAAATCCGATTGATTTACGCTAGCTTCTTCCACTCTTTTCTACTTCGTGTGTCTATGTTAACGTGTGTGAGTATGTGTTATGTCAGTGTGTGGAATTGAGCACCTGGATGGTCTCAGTGGAACATTAAGTATACGCAGGATTGTGCGCGGACTCTCTGACTGCAGAATACAATGCTCGCTCTTTTGCCTTTGCTTCCTCTCATTTTCTCGCTCTCTCACTGTCGCTCGCTCACTCTCTCTCTCTTTCTCTCTCTCTGTGTTCTCCCCTTTTAGCTTTGTAGGTCTCTCGCCTGAACTTTGCCATTTGCACAACTGCCGCAAAATTGTAGCGAACTGCACTTGTATTGGTGAGTAGCTGCTTGTGGTTGTGTGCGTGTTTGTGTGTGAATGCGATATTTGTATGTATGTGCTACAGTTGCATACTGTATTTACATACACACACATACACACTCAAATGAATTGCGGCCATGTCTTCTTCTTTTTTTTAATTTTAGTTTCAATTTTACCTTTCTGCAGCGGGGCTCTGTGTACATTTTGACAGTTGCAGAAAAATAAGAAAATTACATTCACACACACATACACACACAGCAGATATCACGTAAACGGAAAAATTACCAGTAAAATGGAGCAGAAAATGCAACTGTCAACATCAGGAATCGCAACACCTCGGGGTATGTTGCACAAAGCACTTACACACATATACACCCACTTACATCTATTTTTAAAATTACATTCAAGATTTTTCCTTGTTTGATAATAATATTATTCATATAGTTATTGATAAAATTCATTTATGTAATAGAATGCAAATGGAAGCATCTTTTATTTAGAGGTTTTAATTATGTCTTTTTTCTGTATGAATAATTCAAATAAAATCTTCAGTCCCTATTGAAAAAGATTATAAAATATAAAACAGCTTCAATTTAAAAAAAAATTTATTCATGAAATATATCTTAGTAGATATTTTTGTTGACAAGTCCCAGTTCCCAGTTCTGAAAATTCTGTTATTCCAAAAATGTATATTAAGTACTCATACTTGGAAAAGTAATTATAACTATGAATAGTGGTCGAGTTAGCCCACAGGCATTTTTCTCTCAGGTTTTTGTGCATACAATTTATTTTCAAAGAATTTAATATTCATATTGAAACACCCACAACTCTAAAATAACCACAGGCTATTTTTGGTTAAAAATGAGAAAAAGGATATCTTGCATTCTCGGAACAAGGATGTATTTATAGTTGTTTACTAGTAAGCAAGTTCTGTTCTTTTATGCAGAGTAATTTGCCTGAAACCACAGCAATTCTTTTCTATTTAAATAGTTTTCAATTGAAAGTTGAAAGTTAAAAGTTTCTTAATGTAAAACTTGTAGATTCTTTTGTATCTTTAAGTCAAGGGACAAGATGACTGAGATGAGACAAAGAAAATCTCGAGCTCATTAAAATGCACTTATGCAATAGGATTGCGAAGCACACGCTAATTGGAGTGTCGATTGGATAATTGTTTTTCCAGTGCAAACTAGTTAACAGATCGTCAGTTTATGGAGGTCAACAACATACAGACATACCAGTGTCCATCTGATAAATTCAAATGCCTTGGATTTCGGCACAATATTTAGCACGTCGCTCAATTTGATGGGTCAGTGTAAATTGTGGGGCCTCAATGAAAAAAAAAATGTATCTCGAATGTTTCCATCGTCTTGAATTGAGCTCATTGATGTCATGATAAATGGCTGGTTGAAATGATTGCTTTTCAATTGGTTTGCTGGGCGACAATTGAAACATTTTTACTCTGATTCGCATTGATTTTGTTGCATTTTACGACAGAAATTGATGTGTTGTCAGCATTTTACTAGATCATTTTTATAAAGTAGCTACCTGTAACTCGTTCTGGGTTATTGAAAAAAAAACACCTATAGCATTTCTTTAGCTTCCCTTACTTGTCTTGTTAATTTTTTTAGAATGAATTGCATGTGATCTCCAGATCTTATACAAGATAATCATAATAATGGAAGATACTTTTACTTAAATATAACACATTTGGGCCTCACATATCTTACCCCTCTATAACTAGTTAAAATGCATTCTTATACGACTTGTTAATACGATTTATTAAAATATCTCGTCACAATCTAGGCTTAATTACTTTATTTTGTGCTCATTAATTATAATATGTAACAGACTTGAGTATCTTATTATTTATCTCTTGATTCTAACAGTAATGCAGTTCTAAGTATATACAAATTGCTGAGTTTTAGCAAGAGAAATATTTGTTGCCATGACTATAGACACGACTCAAGTCTCTAAACGTATTTACCAACACTTGTATGTGGAAAATGGTAAGAAGAGAGTTCGTGTTTGGAGGCGTGTTAAGTGTTTAACTGAAGAAGCAACACAACTTGCAACTAAGTAGGTTAGAGACAAAGCAATCATGCAACAGCAACAGTAGCAACAACTAAAACAACTACAACAACTACAACTACAACAAGAGCAACGACTACAACAACGTTAAAAGACAAGGCAGAGTATTTTTCGTGTCATGTCAGGCTGAATTGTTTTGTGTCCCCGCCCACATTTTGGCGCTAAGCTTTGGGTGGCACTTGTCGTTGTCGTTGTCGTTCCTGCAGTTGCTGCATTTGCTGCCAGTGTGTACAACATGCTTTGGAATGAGGTTAGAATTGATTTTTGTCGAGTTGTTACTCTTTGCACGGAATGATAGTGCAGGTTGCCACTAAACTGGGTTATAGGCAATTGAAAGAGAACTCTGTATTAAGGTGTGTTGACAGAAAAGGGTAAACTGTGAGTACAGCAAATAGAGGGTCTACTTAAGCTGAATAGGCTGAAAAGAAGGAACTCGTATTGCAATACTGGAATCTATTTACTGAACTCGATAAATACTCGTACATGAAAAAACAATTTTATTTCAAATTTTGATATACAGTTGGTGTCAGTATGATTTCGTAATTACCAATCCATCGCTTTCCGCTGACCCTTATAATTTGTCTCGAGCGTCGTTTGACAATAGCATTAATATTTTAATATTGTCAAACGAAGCGACAGCATCTAAAATTGAATTCCATTAAAAATTACTAACCTCTTCCTAAAGAAAAAGCTAAAAATAAACCAACAACTAGCACTTGCCTCAACTGAACTGAACGGAGTGAAGCTGAGACAGCTGGAATTGAATGTTGGAGCAGTGGTAGCTGAGATATCTGGGGGCAGCCTGAGAGCGGGTAATCTATATATTCTCATTTAAATAAAAAGTCAAATAACACGTATGATATAAATTGATGATAAAAGCATATTAACATCACAAATCGCAGTTGCCTGTGCAGCTGAACATGTTTCTTTTACAAATCCTATTTAACCTTAAGTTATTCTGACACAATTGTTGTATAGATTAGTTATGAGCTTGACTTTGATTGTTGATTTTTTTGTAACACCTCAATATATTTTTAAAAAAATTAATTTTAGTTAAAATATTCTTAAACATTTTTTTAGTTAACAAAAATTTAATTTTTAAAAATTTATTTTAGTTAAAAAATTTTTAAAAATGTATTTTAGTTAAAAAATTTTAAAAAATTTATTTTAGTTAAAAAACTTTTAATTTTTATCGAGAAAGTTATATTTAACTTAATTATTATAATAATTATTTTTTCTGAGTAATTCTTATTTAATGAATCTTTATCTTTTTAATCGTCTTTAAATACAATAAGTTCATATCAGTTGGAATCAATATTGCTATCTATTTGATATTTCTATTTTTATCTAAAGCCGCAAATCAACAAAATTTAAATACATCATAAATTCAAAATTGTCTTTGTTTTTATTATCTATTTGCTATTGTCTTTCGCTCGGGCCATAAAAAATTTATGACAGTTTTACATTTTCAGCGTTGTCATGGCATTTACACACGAAATTAAACGATTACTCATATGAATTTGGTTGCCAGAAAAGTAAGCGAGTTGAACTGTCATTGGCCACTTAGAATATGGCCCTTTGGGAAAATGGTCTGCCTGTTTGGAGTGATATAATTGTTATGTAATCGCTGGCAACAAACATTACTACTTCAAATATTTACTATTACTTCTGTTTGACTGACTATCTGACTATTTGACTGACTGATGAACTGAGCGCATGTGCACTGGATTAATTGTTGGCTCTGCAATATTAGTTTCTATATTTAGTACTGGCAGGCAATTTGCTGGCCCAAAAAAGTACGTGACTTTTTATTGTGCATGGCATACGAAATGAGCCCATTGGATCGATACGCATTAAGAACGTAAACACGAAGGTTGAATTTAAATATATAAGTATACAATACCAATACCAATATACTAGCAAGCTCTAGCACTGACTATCTCTATTTACTGTCTCCCATATCAGTTAACTTCCCAATTAAAATGGTCTCAGAATATAAAATAATTGAAGTACGTGTATAAGCTTTTTAAGTTTTATTTTAAATTTATGCCTAATCATAAATAGACAACATTTTGTCAGATTTAAATCAATACAATACAATATCCAATTTCGAATCAGTTTCGAATTTCAGTTTATTATAACCTATACATGCCCTTGGATGCCCCTGAGAAATGTAGCAATTAACACAACTCTGGCATATGCGGCGTATGCGCAATTTGATTGATTTCATTGATGACAGTTGACGGATATGTAAACATGAAACTGAACAGTACGTAACAGTAACAAAACAAATATATACATTAAAATAAAACATTTATATTTTTTATAGTTTTATGTATATTTGATTTTATATTAAAATAATAAATAATTATATATTAAATATACGCATTGTTGGTTTTGGTACTTACCCCAACTGGAACCGGTGCGTCCAAGGCATTGGCTAGTTTCACTGTTCCATATGAATTTTCTGAAACCCTCCCATTTGCCCATCTTTGGCGGCGGAGAATAGTATTCACCAATCTTCTTTTCGGCCATTTTCGAGCTTGTTTTTTTTGTTGTGTTGGTTTTAAGTACTGTTCAGTTTCAGTTGCACCAGGTCAAAGGAGGATGTCTCTCTCTCTCTCTTTCTCTCTTCGTCTGTCTGTCTGTCAGACTTTTAAACTATCAATTATTAGGTTTTAAACGCTTATTGTTATGAATACTTTTATTATTAAATTTATTTAGTGTTGGTTTTGGTTGTTATTCGTGTAATTTATTATATTTGGTTTTTTTTATGTGTTTGTCTTAATCAACTGCGTTGGTACAACATTTTTTAATTTGCTTTTTGAATGTTCGTAGCAGTATTGTATTAGGATTTGCGCTAAAATTTATTTGGTTACTGAAATAGAAATAAGGATTATAAATATGAGTAATTAGTGCAAGTTTTTGCCTGCTTTACCACCTGTTGGGAGGTGAAAAGGTAAGCAATAAAAAGGAAAAGTTACACATAGTTATTATTTCCATTTTAATTAATTTCGCACATTTTTAATATATATGTCCTTAAATTTACAGTTAATATTTAGCACCGAATACAAATTGTTTTATTAATAAAATTTGAATTTCAATATTCGTTTATATCTTCTTCGAGTTCTAATCGAAACAGCCTTATCATTTTTTTTTTTTGCTCAAGGTAATTGAACTGATTTGCTTGGACCATAATCAATTTTGCAGCTTATATAAACATTACAACTACATTTGGCCAAAGACGAAAAAATTCGTTATAGTTTCTGCCTTAATATGCCTGCTGTGCTTGAAGCTGTTGTTGCGTTTTTTTCCACAAGGACACACTGGGAAAAGTGGCAAAAAGTGCTCATTAAAGACGAATCTGCTAACTGATAATCAGTTTAACACACTCGCTGTTAATTTATCTGAATTTTTCCTGACTTTTGTTTAATTAATTGTGCTAATTTGGCCAACTCTTTTGCCATTTATGTGAAAACAAATTTCAGTCGCCTACCGATTTTAGCCACACACTCTGCCAACTGTTATGTAATCTCGAACGAGGAGCCTGAAAAATCATCCAAAGCTATCCAAGCCAAAGAGAGTTTGCGCAGTGAGACCACAGAGATAGATAGAGAGAGAGAGCGGCATTGAGATTGAGAGAGGAACAGCCACTAATGAGAGAAAGAGAGGCTGGAAGAGGCGTTGGAAGGTTTTTTGGTGCAGCTTTGGAATTGTACGGAATAACATTTTAAGATGGGCTATGCCATAAAAGTTGACAGCTGGGCGCCAGCTTAACGACAGCCAACATAGCTCTAGGGAAATCCCCCCAAAAAGCAGCGGTAATAGAATATCAGTAGGATTAAGTATGATATGATATGCCCATACATAAGATAAATGTCTCGAAAATAGAAAACATATGTCAAAAGAATTAATTCAATACTTTAAAGAATATGCTAATACTAATTATGACATTCGCTTATCATTGAAAATTTAATTATCTTTATACTTTTGAATTCATCTTTCTAGTATTTTTTTTTTTTTGTATTTATTGTTTTTTGCTTGCTAACACAGTTACGCTGGCAGACACAAGCGACGCTCTCACGCATTCGCATTGCTTGACTTACTTTTAACGCTACCGCCGGCTGCGTTGGCGTTGGCGTCAACGTCGACGTCGACGTCGCTGCCACTTGGTAGCGAACATTGCGCAACGCGTCCGAGGAGGCGAAAAAAGGCATGGCCTCGACAACGGCGGTGGCAACGACTAAGACTAAGACGACGTCGCTGCCTGTGGCTATGTTGGCAATGTGAAGAAAGCGGGCAGAAGAAAAAAAAAGGATGGGCAAGTGTCTAGCAAAAGGGGCATGGCATTTCGCACAAAAATAGGCAATGCTATTTAGCCAAGCACACATACATAACTCTTGTGTGCATGTGTGTGTGTGTGTGTGTCTGTATTTAATGCAATTGCGGAATTCTTATGCTAAAGCAGGCCATCCACAGTCGAATTTGTTTGACGAACTGCTCAAATGATGTTTGTGCCAACATTGCCATCCATTATCGAATTGTTGAATCGAACACACGAAAAATAGAATCAGTTCCATTTTTCTCGAACAAAACAAGCAACACAAAATTTGCATACGAACACAACCACCAACGACGAATATTTCGTCTAATCGAACACGTTCGTCAAACAAATTCGACTGTGGATGGCCTGCATAAAACTGAACTGTTGGCATTTAAACCGGTTGTACTAAGTTTATATAAGCATATTGATTAGAGAAGTGAATGCACTGAATCACAATGAATTTATTCCGATATAATTAACATTTATAGTTAAAGGCGTTGCCTGGGAGTTCTCTTAATATGTTATTAGGAAAGTTTTAAGTAACATTTCGCGTTATCATTTATATAACATTTTGTATCCACTTTTCTGTTAGAATGTACCAGAATTGTTTTTGCTTGGTTTTTTTTTTATTATTTTCTTATTGTGTTATAAAATTTGAAAGTCTTTCGTTTTAGTTTATTTTTTTTTATGAACAGCAGCAGAAAAAAATCGAATTTAGGTATGTATATAGGTTTTACAAGGATATGTTTTTGCTGCTGGTGCTGTCACAGTGTCCTCGACGAGTCTCTTTTGGCGTCGACGTTGCCAACGCTGTTCATATAATCACTATAGAAACTGTCTTTCATTTTTATTTTCTTTTGATTGCAATTATGTGAAAATCATTTGAAAACTTTGCATAATCTTTATTAATATATTCGTTATGTTTTTTTCAGTGCTTTTTTCGGTCGAAGAGAGATTAGATTTTATTTTTCGTTTGGCACTTTATGCATCATCACCTCGAGGATATTTTCTTATTTTTATGTAACCAACGTTTTGTGCAAATACATGAAAATTGGTTGTATTTTTCGCAACGGCGCACCAACAACAACACACATACAGATGGATTTTCTTGAATGCTGCTTTTTCAGCCTCCTCTTTTCTACGCAGACATGTACATAACAATTCTCTATATATGTGTATATATATATATTTGTATAATATATATATATAAATATATATATATATATAACTATGTGCCGTTAATCCGCCAGCGAATGCGAGTAGCAACCGTCCACAGTTAAAACGCCAATGATAGTGACAACGTTCAGCGTAAACTTCGCCAGCGTCGCAGCTGCAGCAGTGAGCGAATCACTCGGCTCAGCTTCGGCTCAACTTCGGCTGCGGTCGTCTTTCGCTTGGCACTCAAAGGCGAATCGTGGCAGAGATACAGGCGTGCGGGCAAACAGTTTGGAAAGGGGGTGGAGATGGGCAAAACAATTGCGCAGGGTAAGACTAAAAGCTGAGCTTTTTTTCTATTTTTTGTGCGCCCCATAGCTTTTTCTCAGCTGGGTGCCGACGTCGTCGTCGTTGTCGTTGTTGTCGCCGTCACTGGAACATTAGACGAAGTCGTTTAGTCGTTTGCCTTGCTGGACTTTGTGGCTTGTGGGGGTGGTGCCAATGGACGAGATTTGAGCCGGTCGCTCGGGCGTCTCGGGTGGATCGGGTGTTGGAGAGCAACAAACAGTTGGGCTGCAAGCTTTCAAGGTTTCAGGCGTTCCTGCTGCTACTGCTGCTGCTGCTGCGATTTGCAATTTCTTTCAGTGGCTGTTAAACTGCTTGCGTGAGCTGCATGTCAAGCAGTTTCGGTTTCCCAGTTGGTAAACTGCTTCTCCAACTGTGTTCCAGCAATCTTATATATTATATCATTTAAGAAGAAGCTACTTATTTGTCA
This sequence comes from Drosophila falleni, assembly GCA_035045575.1. Lineage (NCBI taxonomy): Eukaryota > Metazoa > Arthropoda > Insecta > Diptera > Drosophilidae > Drosophila > Drosophila falleni. Next base: position 855,096 of record JAWNOV010000181.1, on the reverse strand, counting down.
TAGCTGTTTTAATATTCATTCATCACATCTAAAGTAGATTTTAAAAACTACGTACAATATACAATTATAAAATTATTTTTGAAAATTTGAAATAAATTTATACCTAACGATATTTTTAGAACCGAATGTACATACATATATCCAAATAATAACATCTCTGACATTTCAATTCAAGTAAAGCTTTGGAGAATTTTTAAACACACATGAAGCATAATATTTATTTAAATTATACAAAAAATTTAATTTTTAAATTTTAAAAACCGTTTTTTCTGATCATTTTTAACTTTATTCTTCTTAAATATTTTATAAGTCCTACTTTTTTTTAGTCTAACCTAGGTTGTTTTTTTTGTCTCGTAGGCCATTTTTAAATTAAAATTACGCACTATGCTTAAAGAAAATTTTAAAAATGATAATAATAATTTATTTTATAACCTTTTAATTTCAACTCAATTTATATAAGCCTAACCCACAGTAGAATTCAAAGACTGCTAACGGATTTTCCAGGGCGAATACACCAATAACTTCCAGGCAATTTGCAGCGTACTTGCGCAATAGACTCGGAAGAGAGATAGAGAGAGTGTATGGGAGTGAATTGGAGAAACAAGACAGATTCCTGCCGAGCTCAGTAATATAATATTTATTGATTACTTGCTGCCGAAAGTTTTCCACCGTAGAGTGTTACTTGAAGTTGCTAAAATAGAAGCCGTAATATTGGCAAATTACATAAAGCAAAAAATGGCCCCATACCGACGTCAGCGTCTCTATCACAGGCAAATGCTTTCCCAATCTCGGGGACATTTTTGGGGGGTTGACTGCTTGTTATTACTCGTTTATTTTTTTTTTTTTTTGCCCACACTCAATTACGTCACATCTCAGCTGTTCTGAATGCGTGTCGGATGTTATACAACCTATTGGGATTGTCTCTGTCTCTCTCTCTCAAAATCTCCCACGATTGGACTGGACAAATCCCTCTACCTTATGGGCTATTAATATTTACCTGTTTTAGGGCTGGCATTTATTTAAGCTCTTGGCAACTGTTTATCTTGTGTGCATTGCGGTTTGTTTTTATCTTATTTTAGCTCTTGGTAACTGCTAGTTTTGCATATACATCGTGTTGTGCTTTTCTAATACTCCCCCTAAAATTGGCACTTAAGAAGTGTTAAAAATAATGAAAGATTTATTTTATGAGTCTCATGAGAAGAAGCAATGACTTAAAATACTCTCCCACAACTTGACGCTAGGGAACTGCTCTAATACTACGGTCTAACTGAGATATTAATTACAAATAAAGCTTAGAGAAAGAAACTTCAATTACAAACAGATCTAGATTTGATTATTCCCATTTATTTATCCTTATTATTATACTTTATCTTTATTCTATTGCAACTTACAACAAGTGGGACATAACCCATGTAAGATATAATTTTGCTATCCCTTATCACACCTATTAAATTAATAATAAATGAATTTTTATTTAAGATATATAATTTTAATTTAAATAACATTAATTAATAAATAAAAAATTTTAAATAACAGATGTATTTTCAGGAAAAATATACAGATATTTAAAGGTCAATTGGAAAATACAGCAGTTTTAAATTTTTTTTTTGAAAACAAAAGCACTTTTTAAAATTCGGTTTCCTCGATCTTGAAATGTATGTTGATTATCAGAGCTTACTATATTCTTGATCAACATGGACATCTCAATCAATTCAGTCCTGTATTTGTATTATTATATATGTGTATACAATTCTCATAGAATTTACACGAATATGTTGTGTGAGTCCCCAGAGTGCTTGTCTCCCGCCAATCAACATAAATCTGGCTTAACTAACACATGCTAGAAATACGTTCACATTGGGAAAACTTTGTAATTGACGCTGCATAAATTTCCAGCATATGCGAGAACTTAGGACAAGAAGTAAGCACAAACACATAAAGACATATACAACAATAGAACAACAGAGACGCATGTCCTTTTAGCTAATGCAATTGTGAGTCCATGGTGTGACTAAGAGAGAATGGAAATGTTGTAACAAGTAATGCAAAAGGGAAGTGAAAGAGTGAAGGGGAGACAAACAACAGAGTTCCTAAGTGAAACAAAATGTCGCAGACTCTGTCAAGTCGCACACACAATACGTATACGCCAAGTTGCCGCCTTGGCCTCGAAATGATGAGTTAATGCGAAAATCTTTCAACGTTTCAGAATATAATAATAAAAATAAATCAAATACGCAATAGTGAAAACTATAAATCTTTAAATTTTGAAGCATTTAACTCGCAGCTAGTCGAATGTCGAGCTTTCAGAATGTTGACCCACATTGGCTGTCAAAACTTTTGCCACTGAACAGCTTGGAAAGTTTGCCAATGAAGAAGAAGAAGAGGTGCCTATATTGCTCGCGGGGGATTATGTATCTGAGTGCATGTTTTTTGTGGATAGCGTGCAATTTCATACTCTGATTGTTGGGGGAGGGAGGGGGTTGGGGTGAGAGAACCAAGGCACATTAAGGCAAAGCTACTGTGCTGAATTCATCGCCCATTTGATAATTTTGTGAATATGGCACGGTTTAATTGGTTGCAAATTATAGTCCAAGGCTAAGATGATATGTTAATGTATTTGAAACTTTATAGTTTTATCTAAAAATAGAAATTGGTCTTGGGTAATTTAAGACGGCTATTCTTATATTATTTATTTAATAAATAATTTCAACAAGTATTTTAAAATCACTTAATAGATTTAATTTTACAGTTACTTATAGTATTTCCGTTTTATATACAAACAGAGATGCGTATTGCTATAATAATTCTTACATATTTTTCCTTTTAAAAGTGTGAAATATTTTTTACTTTATCAATTCATATTTCAATTACAAATGACATTACAGTCGAAAAATATTTCACATTTGACAATATCATAATAATTGCATAATAAATAGGGCTTTTCTAACGCGACTACTGATAATTTTAAGAAGTTATTTAAAATTGAAAAAGTTAACAAAATACTATCGCAAAACGCTACTAATTAACAATTTTGGTTTATCTACGTTGAACTTTTGCTCTAACCCAATCTGACCTGCTTAATACTCGACAGTAATACATTTCGTCTTCAGATATTCGTTGAGTGCCTCCTGACCCAAATCCTTACCAAAACCACTCTGTTTGAATCCACCGAATGGAGCGGCTACATCTGTTTTATTGTACACATTGACAAATACCGTGCCAGCTTCAATGCGATCGGCGAAGCTCAAGGCCTTGCTAATGTCCTTGGTGAAGACCCCACTGGCAAGTCCGTACTCCGTTCGATTGGCACGAACCATAACGGAATCTACATCGCTACCATTGAATTTAGAGATTATCATGATGGGACCGAACGATTCCTCCCGTGCAATGAACATATCATCCTCGACACTGGTAAACACCGTGGGCATAAAGAAGTAACCCTTCATATTAGGTACACGACGACCCCCATAAGCAAGAGTTGCACCCTCATCTACGCCTCGTTTGCAGAACTCCAACAATTTATCCAGATGCGCCATATGATTCTGTGGTCCATGAGCTGTGGATCGGTTAAGTGGATCGCCAATCGTCATGGTGCGGAGATCCTTGAGAACCCGACGAACAAACTCATCGTGAATGCGATCCTCAACGAAGAGACGCCCAGCTGCAATACAGTTTTCACCCTTGTTGAAGAAGACCGAGGACATTCCCTAGAAGGAAAATAATCACAGTGTCAAATATAAAGTGATTAATCTCAGATTAGAATACTCACATGTTTGACAGCCTTGTCGAGATCACAGTCAGCGAAAATGATCAAAGGGCTCTTGCCACCCAGTTCCAGAGAGCATTTCTTAAGATTGGATTCCGCACAAGATTTCATTACTTGTTTGCCAACAGCTGTCGATCCAGTGAATCCCAGCTTACGTACTAAGGGATGTTCAACCACAGCCTGTCCAGCTTCGGATCCCTTTCCTGGAAGCACGTTTATGACTCCTGGAGGGAATCCTGCCAGGACTGTCAACTCAGCGAACTTCAAGGCCGTCAAGGGGCATGTTTGAGCCGGCTTTATGAGGCAAGTGTTGCCTGCAGCGATGCAGGCAGCCATCTTCCAGGAGAGCATCATCAAAGGATAGTTCCAAGGAGTCACCAGACCACACACTCCAATGGGCTCCTTCCTGGTGAAGGTCAGCACATTGTTGGGTCTAGCTGGATTTACTGGAATGGTATTTCCCTGGATCTTATCGCACCAACCGGCAAAGTAGCGCCAGGCATCGATGGACATTCCGATATGGGTCTTCAGAGCCAAGGTGTAAACAGCTCCCGAGTCCACAGACTCAATTGTGGCCAAGTCCTCCTTGTGCTTCTCCATGAGATCAGCAAGCTTCAGCATCAGCTGTCCACGTTGTCTGGCAGAAACCTGCTTCCAGGATCCGTAGAAAGCCTTGTGGGCTGCCTGCACAGCCTTGTCCACATCTCCAGAGCTGGCACATGCAACCTGGCAGAGAACCTGCTCATCCGTGGGATTAACTATGTCCAAGGTGTTGTTCTTTTCGGCATTAACAAAGGCTCCATTTATGAAGAGTTGAGTCGGAACGTTTATCTTTCGCTTGTTGGCTTCGAGGAGGAATCCATCGTAGTCCAACTTCAGTGATCCAGAGTCACCTGTTCCCTGACGCAAAGTTCTCACGAGAAGGTCGAAGAACTCCTCGAAGACTGGTGCCATGAAGACGTGTTCATTCTCCAGAGGAACATCGAATGCATCCTTGACTTCCTCAACCAAACGAACAACATCCATTGATCCTGCGCCTGCAGCAAAGAAGTCTGTGGAGTCTTCGATTGGTTCTTTAAGGATGGCCTGCCAAATGGAAGCTAGCTGAGTCTTCTTGGCCAGTTCATCTTCTGTTAAATCTGTTATGGGTTTCAGATCCGCCTGCTTGAACCAATCGGAGGCATTGATCATCTTAGAGCCTCGCTTGATCCGCTTGATATTGACAAAGGCTCCGTCTGTGCCCTCGATCAGAAGTCCTTCCTCATGCACCCATGCGGGCTTGGACAGACCCTTCAGCTTGAGAGGTTGTCCATTCTTAACGGGTCCAGCAGAGTACAGATGAGCACCGAAAAACCGCACCTGTTCCTCTTGACCATCTGGTAAATCGACTGTGGCAATGGCTCCAGGCACAGAGTCCAAACCCCTCACAAAGTTCCAAATACGTTCCGCTGATTGATTAAGATTCAACAACTGATTTTCCTCCTTGGCCATCGTTGCGTCATAAGTGGCACCTTCAGTCGTTTGGATGATCTTTGGAGCTGTTCCCTTGGCTACCATATCAACAGCAACTCCCATGGCTTTTACACCCTCAGGGTATAGGAATCTCTTATAGATTGTGTCCAGAGTATCTGTGGGTTCCAGACTTGTCTGGCGCTGTAGAAGCACTGGTCCAGTATCTAATCCTTCGTCTGGCCAAAAGACGCTGAAGCCTGCAATCTCATCCCCCTGAAACAATCCTTCTATTATATGTAAAATGTAAACCAATCTTATGCTTTAATACCTCGATGAGAGTCCAGGAAATGGCACTGGCACCACGATGTCTCGGCAGAATAGAAGGATGATAGCAAATGCTTCCTAAGGGAGCACCACAAATCACTTCCATTGGGATAATCTGTGAGCAATAGGGCAGAACATTGAGCGTAGCTCCCACCGACTTGTATTGTTCGATCACATCAGGAATGGCAATATTGTCGCAACGCCATTTAGGGAACTTGAAAATGGGTATGTCGTAGTTGGCTGTTGTGGTGGCCAAAATATCCTCGCGACTTCCCTTATCGGGAATGGTGAAGACTCCAACGATTTTGATGTTTTGTCGTTCCATAAGAAGTTCCATTACATCGGCGGCAAAGTTGCTTTGTCCAATGATCGCAATTCGGAGATTGAGCTGTGATTTGAAATCAGTCGAAATTAAATCTGAATTTCGTTGCATAAACATTGAAATATAATTACGAGAGTTGTGCTTAAAGGTCGACGCATGGTGAACATTGTAATTCCGGGAGGCTGTTTAATTTAGTTTAATCCTAAAAAATTTGTTATTAAAAACCGACTTAACCTATCTAAATGTACAAAAATTATGATTAAAAACACATTGCTTTCTTAAAAAATGAATCCTTGAGAAGAAACATTAAGATATATTTATTTATTACAAAATAATGAACTTGAATGGTAGGGTTATACCGCGGCTGCTGGTTCGAACCCTAGATAAAGACTTAGGTTCCGTTCGCAAACCGGTTTATATACCTCTTAAACTCAAGGTTTGTGTTCGAGCCTTGGTTCAATTATAGTATGTGCAAAAAATATTTTATATACATATACATATTTTTTAATTCTAATATCGAAGTACCTTAAAAAAAATATAATAGTCTATAGATTTTTTTATGTTATAATATAATTTAAGTGAACTTGTTTTGTTTTGTGTTCCCGCGACTGAATTCACTTCACTTCTCGATAAGCATTAAATTCCAAGAAAAGTTTTGATTGAAGATCATCTAGTTCTGCAAATGAACTTCGAAAGTTCGTCATACTAAGATTTGATTTTCGCCCGATCGGTCCTATGACAGCTATATGGAATAGTGATCCGACTCGAATTAACTTTGACAGAATATATAGAATCAAGCTTTCACGAATATTCTTTGAGTTTGACAAAGTACGGATAAAATAGACGTGATAGGGAAAAAAATCGAATTTTTTAAATAAACAATATTTTGATGCAGAATCAAAGAAGAGGCAAAAACAAGTTCAAAACGATATTCCGCATTCAAGTTGGTCAAGTTTCAGCAAAGTTATGAGAGTTGCAAGTTTTTGAGTAAGGGTCAAAGGACAAGTCAAGGGAAAAGTACGGATAAAAAAGACAGTGATAAGGAAACATAAAGGTAATATCTATAGCAGAAAAATTTAAATTCACAATATCTATTTATTTCTAATTAATAGTGAAATAATATTATTCTTTTAGAAATATGGTACATGGAAATCCTAGACTTATTGAGAATTATTATAAATGTAAATTACATAAGCATTAAGTCTTTTGTTTTCTATTTCTACGAACATCCTACTTAATATTCAATGGTTACACACTTGGTCTTCAGATATTCGTTGAGTGCTTCCTGGCCCAAATCTTTGCCATAGCCACTCTGTTTGAATCCACCGAATGGAGCGGCTACATCTGTTTTATTGTACACATTGACAAATACCGTGCCAGCTTCAATGCGATCGGCGAAGCTCAAGGCCTTGCTAATGTCCTTGGTGAAGACCCCACTGGCAAGTCCGTACTCCGTTCGATTGGCTCGAACCATAACAGAGTCTACATCACTGCCATTGAATTTAGAGATTATCATGATGGGACCAAACGACTCCTCCCGTGCAATGAACATATCATCCTCGACATTGGTAAACACCGTGGGCATAAAGAAGTAACCCTTCATATTGGGTACCCGAGAACCCCCATAGACTAGGGTGGCGCCGTCTTCCACACCCCGTTGACAGAACTCCAACAGCTTATCAAAGTGCGCCTTATGATTCTGTGGTCCATGAGCTGTAGATCGGTTAAGAGGATCACCAATTGTCATAGTGCGGAGATCCTTGAGAACCCGACGTACAAACTCATCGTGAATGCGATCCTCAACGAAGAGACGACCAGCTGCAATACAGTTTTCACCCTTGTTGAAGAAGACCGAGGACATTCCCTAGAAGGAAAGATAATCAAAAATAAATTATGGATAATGATTAATCTCAGATAAAGATACTCACATGTTTGACAGCCTTGTCGAGATCACAGTCTGCAAAAATTATTAATGGACTCTTTCCTCCCAACTCCAGAGACACTTTCTTGATGTTCGATCCAGCGCAGGACTTCATGATGTGCTTACCAATGGGTGTGGAGCCAGTGAAGCCAAGTTTTCGTACCAAATGGTGATCAGCTATGGCCTGCCCAGCTTCGGATCCCTTTCCTGGAAGCACGTTTATGACTCCTGGAGGAAATCCTGCCAAGACTGTCAACTCGGCGAACTTCAAGGCCGTCAAGGGGCATGTTTGAGCCGGCTTTATGAGGCAAGTGTTGCCTGCAGCGATGCAGGCAGCCATCTTCCAGGAGAGCATCATCAAAGGATAGTTCCAAGGAGTCACCAGACCACACACTCCAATGGGCTCCTTCCTGGTGAAGGTCAGCACATTGTTGGGCCTAGCGGGATTTACTGGAATGGTGTTTCCCTGGATCTTATCGCACCAACCGGCAAAGTAGCGCCAGGCATCGATGGACATTCCGATATGGGTCTTCAGAGCCAAGGTGTAAACAGCTCCCGAGTCCACAGACTCAATTGTGGCCAAGTCCTCCTTGTGCTTCTCCATGAGATCAGCAAGCTTCAGCATCAGCTGTCCACGTTGTCTGGCAGAAACCTGTTTCCAGGATCCGTAGAAAGCCTTGTGGGCTGCCTGCACAGCCTTGTCCACATCTCCAGAGCTGGCACATGCAACCTGGCAGAGAACCTGCTCATCCGTAGGATTAACTATGTCCAGGGTGTTCTTCTTCTCGGCATTAACAAAGGCTCCATTTATGAAGAGTTGAGTCGGAACGTTTATCTTTCGCTTGTTGGCTTCGAGGAGGAATCCATCGTAGTCCAACTTCAGTGATCCAGAGCCGCCAGATCCCTGACGCATGGTTCTCACAAGAAGGTCGAAGAACTCCTCGAAGACTGGTGCCATGAAGACGTGTTCATTCTCCAGAGGAACATCGAATGCTTCCTTGACTTCCTCAACCAAACGAACAACATCCATTGATCCTGCGCCTGCAGCAAAGAAATCTGTGGAGTCTTCGATTGGTTCTTTGAGGATAGCCTGCCAAATGGAAGCTAGTTGAGTCTTCTTGGCCAGTTCATCTTCTGTTAAATCTGTAATGGGTTTCAGATCCGCCTGCTTGAACCAATCGGAGGCATTGATCATCTTAGAGCCTCGCTTGATCCGCTTGATATTAACAAAGGCTCCGTCAGTGCCCTCGATCAGGAGTCCTCCCTCATGCACCCATGCGGGCTTGGAAAGACCCTTCAGCTTGAGAGGTTGTCCATCCTTAACGGGTCCAGCAGAGTACAGATGAGCACCGAAAAATCGCACCTGTTCCTCTTGACCATCTGGTAGAATAACTGTGACAATGGCTCCAGGCACAGAGTCCAAACCTCTTACAAAGTTCCAAATGCGCTCCGCTGATTGCTTAAGATTCAACAATTGATTATCCGCCTTGAACATGGCTGCATCATAGGTGGCTCCTTCGGTCGTTTGGATGATCCTTGGAGCTGTTCCATTGGCTACCATATCAACAGCAACTCCCATGGCCTTAACACCCTCTGGGTATAAGAATCTCTTATAGATGGTGTCCAAAGTGTCAGTGGGTTCCAAATTGGTCTGTCGAGTTAGGAGTAGTGGTCCAGTATCGAGTCCATCATCAGCCCAGAAGATGCTAAAGCCCGCGATTTCATCACCCTGCAATCAAAGTAGAAATAAGCTTTTCGCCAGTAGATTCATCCAGTTCAATATATTACCTCGATAAGAGTCCAGGAAATTGCACTGGCACCACGGTGTCTGGGCAAAATAGAAGGATGGTAACAAATGCTTCCTAAGGGAGCACCATCAATCACTTCCATGGGTATAAACTGTGAGCAGTACGGCAGAACATTGAGTGTGGCTCCAACTGATTTGTACTGTTCGATAACTTCGGGAATCGCGATTCCCTTTCGACGCCATCCAGAGAATTTAAAGACGGGAATATTATGATTCGCTGCTGTCGTTGCCAAAATGTCCTCGCGACTTCCTTTATCGAGAATGGTGAAGACCCCAACGACTTTAATGTTTGACCGTTCCAAAAGAAGTTCCAGTACATCGGCCGCAAAATTGCTCTGACCAATAATCGCAATTTTAAGATCGAGCTGCGATTGAAAATAAAGAATTGAGTTAATACGGAATATTTTCTAATTATTTTAATTTTTATTTTGTTACTCCGATAGATAACATGCTTAAAACTTCTCATTTACTTTTGGAAATTTACCTTATTTTATTTTTACTGAATTATTTTTCTTGAATGTAAATATGTTATTAATTTGTGTAGATTGCGATAAGATAATTATAATTGTTTTCAAATCATTTTTACGCAGCCTTGTATATCAATGTTTTTTGATAATTGCACAACCGAACTATGAAACACTGGTAAAAGAATGTTTACATATCAGTTTCAAAGTTTTATCAGTTTCACATCAAGCAGTGGAAAAGTCCCAGTTCATGACCCACTGCTTGTAGTGCGTGTGTTAACAAGTGACCGCAAGCAGTGCGTGGGTAAGCAGTGCACCGTTCACTGGATTTCTCACAATCACATAATCTAATTGGAATTAGTGTTGAAATTTAATTTACTTTTAGTATGTCTCAAATTACTCATAAATAAAATAAACACTTCCCACCAATCAGATAAATAAAATTTCGATACATTTTAGTAACATATAATTATGTTAAAAAGTTTTTTCTGGTTTTTACTACATTTATTAGGTTGATATAATAAAAAGTTTACTAACAGCCATATTCCTTCACCGTTCGCCTTATTTACTCTTTTAAAATTAATGTCACAGTTGAACTTATTTTTGTTTTAATCTAAAAGGGATTTATTGTCCCTTTGATATATCACTTTTATTTTGTATGTGGATTAAGCACGAAAGCAGCCGAACAATTGAACAACTTCTAATAACTGAGTGTCAATGAACATGCCCCAGTCGTATTTATACCCAACCGCCTCACTATTATCAGCTGACGAGCAGCTCGAAGAAAAATAATATAAAAAAACAAGGCACACACCGACGATAATTCTCTTTCGAAACATGAATACATATACTTTTACTTTTCCAATAATTAAGTAAAATAAAATATAAAAAAAGCTTATCAGCACAGAAAGCGTGAGTCGGAGCTGAACCAAATGTTGATAGGCATGATGATTTAGCATGATCAGAGATTTGTGGGCCCGTTTTTTGGTTGAACCTCACTTACTGGGGGGCAAAATCAAAATGGAAAATTTGGTAAAAAATAATACGAATTCTACAATATACATTTGATTCACTTAAGTAATTACATCAGTTGTATTCGGATCCAGTACCTACAGTTTCTAAGAATCGCTGGGAATATGTATTGTGTTTTGAAATTAAAACTGACCCAGTAACGTTGAATATAGATAGACTGAAAGCTGTGTAGAATACGCATGTCGGGTTTAAACTAGTTATTGGGGATGTAATCTGATAACCTGAAAGGTGTCAATCAAGGGCGGCTAAACGATAAGACCAAATGTACAATGTATATTACAAATCGGATTTTTTTTTACTGCGTGCTGGACTAGACACATCTCATTTATGAGTCTGTATAACGTATACATCGAACTTCAATCGTTATCAAATTTTTTAAAGTACAAAAAATTGTTTTGGTAACGATAAAAGGAAGAATCTATTCAAAAATAAAACTTAAGCATTTTGATTTGAGTAAACCATGCTTCCACTATTAATTAGGATAATTATTTAATTAAATTGCACACAGATAATCGCATTAGGTATTCTAAAAACTGGATATGGACTATGGTAAAGAGTTTTCGTTGGTAGTCTCTACTTGAATTTCAATCGATTGACATGCTTGACGCTCTACACTGTTACCTCAAATACTTTGCTGTGTTGGGTCTTGTGCCCTGGTCAGAGGAACGTTCACAGCAGCGATTGCAGAAGATCTATACAACAGCTATAATATCAATTAACATCGGGATTGCCTTCTATAAGGTGGTGTATTCGCCAATAAAAGGAGACCTACCAGTATCGATGCTTATTAGTTCCATCGTCTACATTTCCCAAATTCTCACCATGACAGGCGAGTATTAAATGTGATGAATAATTAAACATAAGTATGCTATTCAAAGTTGTTCTCAATTTCAAAATAGTTATCGAATTGCAAGTGATGTGTCAGTATGAAAGATACTACGAGTTCTGCCTGCAATTAAAGACCTTGAACAGACTTTTTCAAAGCGAGCTACTGCAACCGATTCAGGGATTGCCCAGGGTTCGATATATAAAGTTCATTGTCCTGGGAATTATGAATATAGTTTCACTTTGTCCTGGGACTTATGTAATACTACATTATGAATATATTGGCTACTATTGGTACTCCCTTGGCGCTATCTTGATCAATCGGTTTCAGTGCCTTCTCCTTTTGCTCAACGCGGAACTTTTGGGTTATCATGTGGAACTGTTGGGATTGCGTCTCCTGGCTGTACTCAATTGTCGACAGATGAGTCTGCATTCGGTGCTGGATGTGAAATCTGAACAGATGTGCTCCCTGGAGTATTTGCTAAGCCTCAAGCGTGCCTATATGGAGTTGTATCGACTATTTGGACAGTTTAACAGATTGTATGGCTGGTCTATTGTTAGTATTTTTGTAGTCATGTTTTTGGACAGCATGATCCATATTTATTGGACATTGCTCATTCTGGCTAAGATCTATAGTTTTGTATTCATCTACATGACCACTTCTACCTATATACCGCTACTCATTCTACTCTTCACTTTCTGCCGCTGTGGCGAATATTGCAAGCGACAGGTAAGTCAAATACAAATATGATTTTTAGACCCTGTAATATGGGCACAGGGGATCTTGTAATAATAATTAATTTGGAAAGTTATTGAAATTGAATTATAATAAAAATTGATCGACACACTCTTATATTCAGTATGAATATTAAAAATAAAAGATTTATTTAAAATATAAAAATTTAAAAATTATTTTAAAATGATTCGTTGTTAGTTTAATTTAGGAAATTATAATAGAATTTATACAAGAAATAATTTTCCATGGTATCTTTTTGCTTCAGCACATAATGATGGGCAGTTATGTCCGTGGCTTAGCCTGCACTTCCCAGCGTCAACCTGAACTATCTGAACTAACCTCACAGGCATATAATGCAGTTCTGGCCGAGTTTGTCTTGCAGGTGGAACAGGATGTTTTGACAATCAGCGCCGAGGGATTCATGAATATTGATTACAGTTTGTTAATGTCGGTAAGGGAGTCTACTATGAAATATACCTCCATAAACTAATTAATATTATTATTATATAGATATTCACAGCAATGGTCACCTATCTGATTGTGCTGATGCAATTTAGCTCGTTATAGATATCTGTGACCCTAAATGCCTAATTGACCGATAAACAACTTATTACATAGTTTTTACTGCTATAACAATGACCTACATTAGCCCTCGCACACCTATTTATCAAAACAAAGTTTACGTGATTTTGATAAGATTATGGAACAACCAAAAAATAGCCGAAAAATATATAATAAATATCAAAGTATTATGAAAAACTGCATTGAAACCAGTTGAATTTATTCAAAGTACATAAGCACAATAAAAACTTTATAATTATTATTATTATAATAATCTTGAATGAACTTGGTAAAAATCTACAAGAAACTGGCAATAACATGGGAATACTCTCAGCTGATAAAAAATTTGCAAAATCATACCTTGAGATTACTGTTGTCAGCTGAATATTTGGGAGTCGGATGATTGAATATATATATGGACCAATGTTGGATTATGCAATGTCATCTTTATGTGTTTCAATGTACTGAGCACGCTGTCCGTTGGTGATATTTGGGCTCTGCCTATTAATAAAGCCTGCAGTTTTGCTAAGGCATTTCACTGATAAGAGATAACCTGTTCGAGTGCCCTCATCTAAGTCAGGAAAGCAAAACAAATAAATGAAACCGGTTTATGTGATGCCCCTTAATGAATCGATCCAGTTTAAACCAGCCCAGGATGTGCCAATTTTGATAAGCTCATCGAATAATCAGTTAACTATTTAGTACTACTAATCTTTCAGACATAATTTTTTTATATATACAATATATGACTTTACTCAAGTGTGTTCAACGTTGCCTATTTTATTAATTAGTTAGCTTGTTAATTCGAAACATTTGGAATCCGGTTCAAACCGGTTAGAAATTTGAACTTTCTTATTCTTATCAACGAGGGGGCAACAGGCGGCTGCTCTACACGTGGCTAGCTGCGATGTCTTATGGATTTTGAAAATGTTCATCAATTAAACTCGAAATATACAAATAGATTAATCACTCAAATTGTTGTTGTTATAATAAAAATATACTATTGAAATTCGTAGGTAACTTGTGCATTGACATTGATCTCTTTTACCACAGCGTCTCCATCATCATCAAGTATTTCCAGATTACACTCTATCTGATCTGTCTTCAATTCAGCAGACTCGTCAAAGTCCGCGCCATCTTTATCGGGATCGATGGCCTCAAAGTATTCCAGTCTTATAGTGGGTTTCGCAATTGAAGGCTGCTTCGATTGATTCCCAGGGAATCTGTTCCTCTGTTCCTGCACTCTCTGTAGAATTGAGTTCATTCTGTTCATTCTTTTCATCTTCAACTATAGTTTTCTTAACAGAAGTATCGTTGATTGTAGATTCCAGTTTGCATTCCTTTTCTAAGTGAGAATTCTTGAAATCTGTTTCACATTCTTTATAAATATCTTCATCCACTTCATGTAGAGTGGCTAAATCTTCAATAAGCTCATCATCATCCGCGACATTGGCATCATTTTCATTAAATTCCTGTGCTTCCAACAATTTCATATCATCGGCATTAATAAAATCATTTAGTTTCTGTGATATTTTAGCCCATTGTAGCTTAGCATTACGTTGAAGTTCTCCTATTGCACCTTCTGTTTCAGTATCTGAACTGGACGAATCTTCATCTTCAATTGTGTTTTGTAGACTGCAAATCCGAGCTAATAGTCGTATCATTTGTTTCCATATCCGAGCTTGGGGAATTTTGAATTGTTGTATCTGATAATTCCAAATCTAGGATTTCAGATACTTCCGAGGTCTGAGACACGTTGAGATCTTGCTCTTGCGATGCCCATTGTCTTAGAGGCAAACTAAAAAGTTCTTTACGCAAAGCTTCTTCGGATTCCCGTTCAAGTTTTTGTCCATCTTCAAATTGATTGCTGAATAACTCGTTGAGTGCGCCATGAGGCAACTTGGGAGGCTCAACGACTGGTATATCTTCGCCCGATTCGTAGTCAGTGGAAGTATCGGATACAATATCATCGTCTATGCTGGAACTTAGTATTTTTATATTAGTCGGCTCAACACTTGACTTATTTTGCGAAAATTTCTCAGCTGGATTCTCCTCACACTTATTATCTAATATTATTGTCCTCAGTCTTCAGTTTATCTTCCGGATCGTCGTCGTCGCCTGGAATAGTCGTCAGCTGACTCTTCCGCTCGTATAATTTACAAGAACCGAGGGTTAGTTTGATTGAACCCATTTCATCGGGATTTGGCATCTCTCGTAACTGATATTCCGGCTTTTCCTGCTCCCATTTGAGTTCCCCCGAATTTCCAGGACTCTTTATCTACTTTTCGAAGAACTTCAGCACTTAACTCTCGGAGATTGGAAACCATTTGTATCTGAGGCTCAGCGTCTTGAAGTTCTTTCACATTGTTCTCATCCACTTCAGCTATTGGTAATAATTGTTCCTCAGTTGATTTAAGTTTTTGTTTTATTGGATTAAAATCTTGAGAATCTGTCAATTCTTTCAACTGACGTTCACGTTCTTCCTGTGCCCTTTTACGATCTATTAAATTTTTTAACATTTCGTCTTCTTCCAATAGCTCAAAGCACTGTTCGTTTGGCGGAGAATCCATCTTTTCATTGACCTGCATTTCCATGAAGTTCTGCATTTCCTCGACTGTTAATTTCGCCATCATTGTCGATTATCTTTTTCAGATCGAGTTTCTCCAAGAACTCGGTGTCCAGTGAGTTAAAAGCAGACCTGGCCTCAAGCGAATAAAATTGATCCAATGATTGGTCAGCTACATTATCATTTTCATTGATGTCTTCCAATGCAAGATCATTGTTTTGTTGTAGTTCCTTTGGTTCAGGTTGGCACGGTTTTGCCCACAATCGACGGGAGTCGGTGGAACGTGTTGTGTGTAGTTCCATATCCTCGGATGTAGGATGAAGTTCATCATCCGCTGTATTATAGGCATCATCATCATCTGAAGAATCACTCTCAGACTCACTTTCAGTATCACTGATGAGCTCTGGAGGCGGTGGCAGATCTTTTATCTCTCCGGTATCCTTTTTAACGATCACTAGACGATTGTCCACAACCTCCAGAGAGTCCTCCAAGTCTTCACGCTTGGCGAAACAACGTGTTGTCAATTCTGCAACGCGGCGTTTTGTTTTCTCTTCCATCTTCGCAAGCTGAGCGTCCAATTCTTCGGCTGAACAATCGGGGAACATTCTCTTCTTCAACAGCTTCTTGGCAGCATCTACTTTTTCTGAACTGCTCGTCGTTTTCTTATCACTTTTATCCTTGCGCTTACGTTCTTTGACTGAGGAAAGGAAATTGTCAAAGGCATCCAGACATTCACGTAGAGATTTTCCAGAAGCAGGATCCTGCAAATCAAACGGAACAATCGTATCCACCTTTGGATCTGCCGAATAGCTATACTCTTCATCCGATTCAATGAGTCCAAAATCAAAACATTTTATATCCTGCCCATTGATTATTTCTCGATATTGCAGTTCGTCAATTAACTCATCGATCAGTGAAGTGCAGACTTCAACCAGATCTGGTTCTGGTACCTTAGAAAGATCCTCTTCTTCTGCAGTGCTTTGGATATCATAGAGAACTTCAACCTCATCCTCAATCTGTTGCAGAAGTTCACGAAGATTTTCTTCATCTGCAGCCAATTTTTTGCTCATTTGATCGCAAATTTCTTGAGCTTCTTCGGCACTTGTGCGATTAGTGAGTGGTTTCACCTGATACTCATCCTCATCTTGGAACTCGGTGCGCACCTCAGTTAATGTCAATTGACGCATGCATTCCTCGCGTTGCCATTTGTAACTGGGTGTGTCATGTCCAGCTCCAAAGACACGCTTGGGCACATCATCAGTGGAATCATCCAATATTTTGGCAAACGCTTTATCCATATCATCATCATCCATCCTATCACTAATTTCCTGTTTGGATTCTACAAGTTCCTTTACTGTTTCAGTCTTAGTCTCCTCAATTGCATTTGATATTTCTTTGTCCTGCTGCTTTTTCTGATCCTGAGATATACGTTCTCGGCGCACCGAAAACTCCTCTACTATGCGTAGAGAACGTACCATGGTTGTCAACTGAACACACTTTTCTTTCATTTCCTTTTCCTCCTGCTCCTCTTCCTCATTCAGACGGAATTTCTCTTCGGACTTCAAATCTTCATGTTCTTCATGGAGTTGCTTAACAG
Source organism: Drosophila falleni (assembly GCA_035045575.1). Classification (NCBI taxonomy): domain Eukaryota; kingdom Metazoa; phylum Arthropoda; class Insecta; order Diptera; family Drosophilidae; genus Drosophila; species Drosophila falleni. Next base: position 837,723 of record JAWNOV010000181.1, on the reverse strand, counting down.
ACTGAATTAGCTCTTTAAGATCCTCATCCAGATTGTTGCTCAACTCTTCTAAGTCGTAAGCCACCTTTTCATTTGCCCCGACGCATTCCGCCTCATAATCCAATTGTTGTTTTGTTTTGGGAGCTACATGATTTTCCATATCATCCTCTTCGACATCTTTAGTCTTGCGTGGTTCCACACAGCAGACCTTAGGATCCAATTCGTAATTTAATGTTTCTCCTTCCAGCATATTGTCAATTGATTCGGGTTGTTTTACGAATATTTCAGAAGTATAGTGCTTATACATGTCATCTACAAATTGTTGCTTGATCTCCTCAGGCGTTGGATCTACAGGGTTGTCTTTAATTGCAGCAGCTAATGCTTGAGACGATTGCTCTAGATCTGTAACAGATCCCAGTTCAGATTCATTATCTTGTTCTGGAATTAAGTCTGGTAAGTCCTTTAGTGGCGTCTCTTTTAAGTCATCTTCAACTTTTGAGAGAGTCACCTCATTAGATTCTTCAGTTTTTATCTCCTGATTCTTAAGCACGATTTCTTCAACTTCATCAGTTTCTTCTGATTTTACTTCCTCATCCTTCAGTTCAACTTCTGCTATTTCTTTTTCTACTTCATTACGTTTAATTTCATCGAATTCTAATTCTGCGGTTTTTCCATTCCTCATTCTTTAGCTCAAGTTTCTCTTCAGTCGGCTTAACTTTCTCGATTTTTTCATCCTGCATCTCGTTTTTCTCCTTTTCAATATCAAGACTCTCTAACTTTATTTCCTCTATAAGCACTCGTCTGCCTCTTTGTTGTTCCTGCTGCTCTTTGTTAAGCTGTTCCTCCAATATTTTCCGCCTCAGGCAGCTGAGATTCGTGAAGTATTTTGGGGCGTCCGTCCAAGGAACTGACGCCTACTCTTCTGTTCGTCACCAGAAGCAGCACTTTCCGAGCTATTCATCGTTCTTTTTATCCCCCTCCACCTCACTCCAAATATCATTGACGCACCCATATTCAATTTCAGCCTTTAAAGCGACTATTCTCAGCACGTTTATTTGCGTCCTGTTCTGTTTCCGAATCGGTGGAGCTAAGCAAAGCATCCTGCTGATCAGCAGGGCGATGACGATTGCGCAGCTTAATGGTGTCTATTAGAATAATTATAATGAATGAGCAATAAATACTTTGATATTTAAATAAACATTAAACGTACAGTTAACGCTGTCACGCATTTTCTTGCGATCAGCGCGATTCCAACGTGAGTTTTCCTTGCGTTCGCCTTCATAACCATCCTTTTTCCTAGAGTGTAAAAATAAAAGATATATTGATTTATTAAAATGTATATCGTAGATAATCATTTGATATTACCAAGCCTCTGCACAAGCGCGATCACGTGGAAAAACGGGACGACTATCCAAATAAGTTAGCTCTTTCTGTGAGAAAACCGAAAAAGATTTCTTTATAGCTAAACACTTTCGTTATCCAATATATGCTTACTCACACAAGCTAAAATCAAAGTCTTTCGATACTGTGGCAAACGGGAAACCACCGGGTTTCCCTGTAGCACCAAGACCTTAAGACAAGGCATTTGTTCAAATATCTTGACAACTAAAATATCATCAATGCGATTGTTGGAGAGATCGACAACAGACAGAGCCTTACACTGTACCAAGTGAGCCAGACTTTCACTATCCTTTAAATAATTCGATGATATGTTGAGTGTATTCAAGACCGGCAAGATATCCGAGCTAATATTCTCAATCTTGCGTATGTGATTGGAGCTTAAATTTAGAGTATCCAGCTCCGGACAACATGCTAGATTATCGATGCGTTTGATAAGATTATTCTGTAGAAAGAGGCATTTAAGTTTGGCCTGTTTGTCAAGGCCCTCAATCTCGGATATAGCATTGCACTCAAGCCAGAGACACTTGAGTTCTGTATACTCCTCCAAGCACTCAATATATTGATAGCCTGCCAATTGCACAATATTAGAATGTCTATTCTGTATTAAGTGTATATTTTGTAGTTACCCTGATAATGCAAATAGAGCACATCATTAAGACGTGGTGTCTGATACAGCTTATCCTTCTTACACAAATCGCGCAATCCTTTTTCTGTCATACGTTTCAGACCGGTTACCTCCTTGCGTGGCACTGATGTTTCAACAGTTTGCGACATTTTCCTCGATTTATATATATAGAATATATACTAACTATATCAGATATTTTTATATGGATTGATTATATAGGTCGTTGTATATAATTATTATTTTAGAAGTTACTTAATTTTAATATGATTTTATGCTTTATGCGTTACTCGATTTCAAATATTTAATGCAATTGAATTGTCGTTGTTGACGGCGCTTGTTACGTTTGTTTATTATTTTTATCGAACAAACAAAAATGTTATCGTTAGGGACAACCAACAAAATAACAAAATCGAGCTCTTTTGGGGATTGTCAAATATCTGTACGCACAATTTCCGAAGCCTTGTATATATTCTCTCGCTAACAAGAAAATAACTCAAATAATATGAAAATTTGAGTAAACATAACTTTCACAGTTTCTAGTTTCCGAATTCACAAATTGGGTAGTTTTGTACTGTAGCATAAGTATTAAAGTACACAGAAAAGCAAAATAAAGTAAAGAAAACACTCATGCAGTCTATAAAAAATGTAACGCAAATTCCAGTCAAATATAACACTCAAGTTTTAAAGTAGTTTTTCCATTGGTTATTTATTTAAGTTTTCAGTGCTGCACAATCGGTTATTCACATCATTAATAAAAGTACATGCTAATAAAAATACACAGTGTACTCGTAAATGATTTAGTTAATCGTGTTGAGTTTTGCATTTTTGACATTTATATACTTATTTACGTAGTGTAATTATATAGTCTAACAATTGAATAATTAAATGTTGATCTGTGGTTATTTATTTTATTAGAGCCAAAAATATGCAATATGCATGGTTCTAAATCAAATTTCCAATTTCAATTTGATCTTAATTTAGTTGTTGTAATTCGATTTATTAGAAAACTGTAAATTCGAGTTGCCAAAGAAATGTAAAATTCTTTCAAATAGATTTATACAATAATTTCTAGATATATATCTATATTTATGTGTGATGCTAAAATATGATGTGCACTTGTGTAAGATTCAGTGTTTTGACAATATTATGTATACAATTAAATGCTTCTAATCCATAAGAGGGGTACAAAAAGACAATTATAGATGCGATATGGTGGGTTCTTTTGGGTGGCATTAGCACACACACACTCTCACACAGAAGCACACTCAATAAAAACTCTAAATGCATTTTAATTACCATAAAAAATTGTTACAAGGACACTTTGTTAAACGATGAAGTGGACATGTCAACATTATACGAATAGTTTTATAAATATTGATATGCATATGAGTGTGTTGTGTGGTAAAATGGGTTGGCAAATGGGCAAACAAATTAAAAATCAATAAACATTAGGAGACTCACATTTTGAATTGCAAATTAAAGTATAATGAATGAACAGTAAAATCAGAAATAAACTTGAGCATGTTTAAAAATTTTCAAAGATTGTATTTATGAGATACATACACGAGATTGTAGGATACAGGCTTTAGATAAATGTATAGCTTAAGGCAAATACTGTCTTATGGAGAAATAACGTTAACAAGTTTTAAAATATGAATAGTAAATAACAAACTAAAAGTTGGAATGATTGGATAACAGTAAGGATTGACAAAAATCTAACTTAATGCATGTGGATTTTGTGATGATTATTGTGAGTCTGTTTCTCATTTTATCATTCTTTTACATATTAACGAGCTTCTTATAGACGGCAAAGAGTTAGATCGCATGCATTTGACCAAACTACAAACTACTAAAAAGTAGGCTCCCGTTAAAATCTATAGATGGGATCCTCACTGCGCAGCCTAAACGTGATCGTAGTTGCGGCGAAACGAACGATACAAGCAGCAAGCAAATAGTATGGTGAGCAGCTGCAAAACAAATCAATATTAGCAAAGTGGTAGAAAATAAAATATATCTTAATATTCACCTGTATACCCGCCACAGCAAGTACAACACCAGCCAACACTAAAGTCTTCGAGTCAAGTATGCCCAACAGTTTGGGTAGACAGCCCTGATTAATGGCATGCAATGTGGTGCACTCCTGAGCCTCGCTCAGATTTATGAGCTTACAGCAGGCCGGCGATAGAGTCTTGTTCGGAAAGATGCCATCCCAATCGTTGGGTCCATAGGTGCCACAGCAATCCAATTCGGTTTGTAGCAGAGTCCAGGCATCACGATAATCTTCACGATCGTTGTAATGCTTCATTGTGGTATTGAATTGATTTTCCATTAACTGCTGCAATCCCGAATGCTTCACATAGCCCGCAATTCCAAGTCCTATTTCCAGAAGGAATATAACTACAGCCAGTATGGCAAAACTGAGAATCATGCAGCTATTCTCCTTTAAAGCACCACAGCAGCCCAGGAAGCAAATGAATGCAACGGCAGCGCCCACAACCATAAGTATAATGGGAGCTGTCCAAATGTGATCACTGACAAAATTCGAATAATGCGCATAATTCAGTTGCACCATGGCGCCCACCATCAAGATGAGTAGACCAGAGAGCTGTTCGAGAAGTTTATATAGATAAGTATATCATATGATGTATTATCCTTTTTTAATACTTACTGCAAACAGAAGATTGCAGAAAAATGTTAGATATTTGACACATGTCAAGCCTCCGGATGCCATTTTGCGCCCACAAATTGAATCGAACGTTTCTTCGTGATTTCCGTTTAGTAACTGTAAGGATATGGGAAATATGAATAAAATGAACAGGACACGGTAGCAGTAACCAGTCACCCAATAATCAATAAATGGTCAAACGAAACAGCACGGAGGGAAAGTTAAGGTGCCAACCCCCAAATCACTGACAGACACGCACCACAACGGACCAACAACTCTGTCCGGACAGTGTATATGTCTATTGGCCAACAGCCACACCTGTCTAGCAGCCACACTGTCTGCTAGCGGATTAACCCAACAATCAACCCCGTTCCACTTCACGTCTGCTTTGAAAGTAGTCAAGTCTATATAGAATCCAGTCGTCTGCATTTGGCCATTTTCACTTGGGCTCGTTCTACGTTGTCGCTGGCCTAGTTCTGAGGCATTATTATTATTTGTTATTATATTGAATGGGAGGCCTCTTGGGTTGGCTAAGTTGAAAGCGCTAAGTGCATAGTTTTGGTGACAAGGACGTAAGGCCTGTTCCCGTTTTCAGTGCAACGGGGAGAAGTATGCAACTGCCACAAAAATCGATACAGAATGATGGAAATGCAGACAGTTGGGGCTCGTTGAAAGTACCTAATAAATAATGCCAGATATATAGCTACCGATAGTTACTGTGAAATATATGTAAGTATATTAAAAAAAAACCTATTTAAATCAGTTTGTATCTTATTTATAAATTTACTAACCACATTCTACAATTATAATCTATATTACTTCGAATTCTGTATAAAGATATCTAAGATAATACTTTGGATTAGTGAAAGAAATAGGCAATATTAAAGTAAAATAAATAAATAAAAATAATGAAAAAGAAAGAAGAATTGAAAATCAAATAAAATAAAAATGGACTAAAATAAAATGTTGTAAGAATGAAAATTACAATAAAGATTTTCTGGGTGGTGATAATATTAGAAAAGGTAAGAGTATTCTACATATCTTCTTTTTCTTTTAAAACAGTCTATTCTATTACATCTTTTAATTTATAAAGACTAAATTGGAAAGGTAAAAAAAGAATTTTAATTAAATATATATATTATTATTGAATAACTTCATTATAATTCATAAACATAATCAATATCTGTGGCAATTGATAACTAGACACGCCACACTTAATACTTAATTGATATTTTTATTTTACTATTATATAAATTATATGAAATTTCTTTCACAACCGTAATGACACAACAATGACCTATAACATTTGATAGCTAGACGTACTGTGCTCTTTTTATAGCAAACAAATTAGGTATGTAGAAGCAACCCGATCATTTAAACTCTTCAATTGACAGAGGTCACTGTACCAATTAGCTGACCAGCGCAATAGGCATAATTTCCCACTGTGAAATATGAAAAAACAAAAACATCGTAGTTACTTTTAGGAACTTGCAACATTGTCCAATAAAATCGATCTGAAAGCGTGTCAGTAATGCCAAAGTACTTAACGAAGTTGGACAGCTTGATTAAATTAGTTCTAAAAAAAACAAATATAAATGGATTGACGTGAAAAGGTTCAGCTGTTCACCTGTCTAATATTACGCAGCTAATCAGGACAATAGAAAGTGGTCTCGAGAGAGAGAGAGAGAGAGAGAAAGAAAAAGAGGGACAGCTGGCACGGTGGTTAGAGCATGTAAAAAAAGGAAAGAATAAACCTTAATATGTATTATTACGAAAACATATATGAAATGAACTAAAGAAAAATAGAAATTGAATTCAAATAATTGCATTAAAACCATTAATAATTTACTGCAACGCCATTGTTAAGTAGGGCAATCAAATTGTTGCAACATATTGACACAATGTTGAATACTTGAACAACTTGGAAATATTCTTATTGTGTTTGAGTTTGTGTTTGGGGCGAGTTTCGAACTGAATTTAATATGATGATGGGGTCAGTGGGGCGGCGATGGTAAAACAAATGTATGCATCGTGTATCTACATACATGTGGGAAGTTTATTTGTGCAACAACAAAAACAAAAGAATTGTGTTGCGTGCCAGCAGCTAATTCCGGAAATTTACCTATAAGCATGGCTAACGGGTATTAACAAGGAGACCGACTGACCGCTTGGCTATTTCTTTGTACTAGAGATGGGACATTCCGGGCTTCGTGTTCCTCGAACGTTTTGGTAACAGAAATTAATCATTTTATTCTAATATATGTAATCTTTAGTTATTTCTATAGAATATTAAAATCGCTTTTAAAATTCGTTGGTATTTTAGTCCAGATATGGCCATATTTTAGAATCATGATGTCTTTGAGCTCGAAAATTCAATTTGTAAAGTTTTAAAATTATAATGAAGCGGCATTTTAAAGTCATATTTTTAATAAATCATTTTCTGGTTCTATCATTTCGTGCTCATTGAATTCTGGTTTGGCGATTCAGAACTTCACTTAATTAAATCAATGTTATAGGAAGGTGTTCATATTATTGTGCACACGGATGTATGTACATACATAATATAAAGAATGTTGAAATAAGAAATGTATCTTGTTATGAAACTTTAATAATTAAATTCAGTATTTCTTCTAAGAGATTGTTTTCATTATTATTCAGAGCACACTGCATGCTACCTCTATTAAGATCATATCAGTATTTCAACAAGATAGATTCTTAAATTTCTCTATATCCAAATAAAATAAGTATTTGAATTTTGTGTTTGGTGAAATAAATTACTTGACCAACTGTAAGTAAATACATACATACGTACACACATTTGTACTAATGTCGATGTGTCCGATTGTGGAGGGAAATGTTGGTGAGATTTGAAATTGAAACGCAATAGAGGAAAGTGTTAACAGTAACAACAAAAGGGCAAAGAATTGGAGCAGTGTGTGGCCAAATCCACATCCAATTCCAAATCCGAATTGCAGCGACAGCGTCTACTTAGAGGTTAACAAACTGTAACGAACTCAAGCGGCAAGTGCACGCAAAATATACAGACAATCGCATATACATACATACATATGCATGTAGTGGAATTTTCATAGACACACTGTATTTATAAAAAATGCAATGATTGCTCGCAGTGAATTTGTTTAACACCTGAAAGTTCTAAAGTTCCTATAACTATAACTTGTTTTCCATACTATCTATGTGAATGTATGTATGTATGTATGTGTATGCTTAGCCCCAAATCGTGTTCACACAGCATTCTTGAGAAGAAGAAAAAGAACATCTAACAAAAGACCAGCTAAGTAGAACGGAAGCAGGCAGTGAACCTGAAAAGAAGAAATAACTGCACTACCAGCTACATACATATGTACATACATACATATATATATACATTTACAAACACACAAATAAAATTAAACTCTCTGCTGCTTCACCTATTTTTATGTTCGCATTTCATTGAACTTTTAATCAATTGTACACAAAAAAATCACAGATTTTAAGATTTAAGCATATTTGTTATATTTAAATTCAAAATACTCACTTTGGTCAGCTAATGCAATCAGCTAATAACAAACACTGTGTGTGTTTTACACTTTCAAACAATTTGCCCGCTCTCTTTATTTACACTTTAGGTAGCCGTCTACTTTACCTTGCGATGTTTATGTTGCAAGGCGCAAAAACACAATGCAAACGCAAAGACAAAATCTTGTTTTGGTTCTTGTTGTTGAAAGAGAGCATTGCGCAGGTCCGTTAGTCGGCATTCGTGCGTGAGAAGTAAAAGAGCGCAACAGTAAGAGTGCGTGCGATATTTTATTCTTTTTTAACTGTCTGGCAGCTTTGGCATTGTGCAACGATTTGCGATAGTATATTTCAGTGTTGGGCACAGTCTCACACGCGCGCAAATCAGCTTTTTGATTTACCAATACAAACTAAATAATACTAAAATAAACATTGTTAAAAATAAAACAGCTATAATACTATTCTATATAAAATTTTATATGTTAAGTATTATGTATAACAATTACATATAAAACAATTATACATATATATAACTTTATTATATATAAAACAATTATATATATATAACTTTATTATATATAAAACAATTATATATATAAAACTTAATTATGTATAAAACTTTATTATATATAAACTTTGTTAAATATAAAACTATATTATTTATAAAACTATATTATTTATAAAACTATATAATATATAAAGCTATATTATATAAAACTATTCTTATTAAATAATTTTAAAGCTTACAAAATAATGGTTAACAATATTTATAATAAGCTTATAACTATCTGCTTCTAATGCTACGAAGTTGCCCGCCGTTCCTGATCCGTCTTCTGCGAGCGCCGAACACCAACTGCCTGCCTACTGCAGGAAAGCCGTCTTTTATATGCTGCGTGGGGGTTTTTTAGGCAGAACTCTGTTATCTTAGCAGTGCCAATGTGAGTTTAACAGTGCCAATGTTAGTTTAACAGTGTCAATGTAAGCTTAACAGTCTGTTAGCAGAGCTTTGTTATCTTAGCAGTGCCAATGTGAGTTTAACAGTGCCAATGTAAGTTTAACAGTGCCAAAGTGAGTATAACATTCAACAATAACTTGATCGAAACTAAACCGATTTTCCAGCGGATTGTCATTTTAATCATGGTTTTTAGCCTCTAAATAAAAAAATAAAATTTATTTATTTGCTTTTAATTTTTAATGCAAACTCAAATTCTTGCAACGCATTCCTATATATAGGACTAATAAGGCGGTTAAATTAAAAATGACACAGAGTACTAATTCATACACTAATAAAATTATATAATTTAAATAAACGTAAAAAGCAAAGTAATAGAGAACATATTAGATAAAAGACAAAATGTATATTATTTTATTTAAATTTTATTCAATAAACTTTATTTTAGGTTCAGTACATATCATCAATGCTATATACACACTACAAATGTATATATGTATGTATGTATGCGCTTATATATGTACACAAGAGTACTTTATTTGCTTGTACACACCAAATGCTCAATTTGTTTAGACCAGACTTAACTTTATGTACAATGAGACTAGTAATTTTGTATTATACATAGGTATACATATATAGTATATTTATTAATAGACGTGGATTTACTACACAACTAAATTACTCGCCTATATTGCAATTCTTAAAGATTTTAAGTTTAAGTCGCATAAACGAATATTGACTAGAATAACTCGTAATAATTGGGTTCATATCGTTGGAATCATTGAGCTGCTTATTGAATATTATTTGCATTTCCCGCTAAAGTACAAATCCTGCTAGAAGCTCTAGAATTGTTAACCCCGATTAAGTTGCTAAATCTTGACTAATTAAACATAATCAACAAGCTTAGGTTGACATCCTCCGATGGACACAGAGCCACCCTAACTAAATACTATTTTTCACTTAATTATTGCTAAGACCAATGCACATACACACATACACACACACACACACTAACACACTTAGGCAACGACCCCCACAAGCACTCACACATACTCTCTCTTACTCACCACCCACCCACCTCTTCACCTCTTACTCACCACCCACTGGGTATCCGTTATTTTATTACTGTTTACCGTACACACGTCACATCTTTCCACACGTTCTCACCGGCTGTTGCTATCTCTTTCTGACCTACTGAGCTAATACATACATACATAACGGAAGTGTGCCAGTTTGAATGCGCCTTTCAACGGTTTTCTGTGTTAATTGTTTTGTTGAACCCCCTCTTTCCCCCCTCCACCCCTTGCTTACCCAAGGTCCAAGTGCTAGCTATTACAACAACAGTAAATTTGAAGTGCATTAAAAAGATCATGGGTGGTAAATTAACTTAGCGACGCGTCACTTTCTGTCGCCATTTTAGCCATCAGCATCTACACTTAAGTCCAGTACTGTTATTTTACTACGTTAATTGATGCTGTGTTTTTGTTGCTATTGCTGAGAATTGTGTACAAACTATATATGTCTAAATATACAAACAACTGTATACAACATACGATTTATTTAAACCAATAGTTGAATTTCTTAATTAGCAGCATCTCATTACAAGAGAATGCTTTGTACCACATTTTAAAATGTACCATTTTCGATAAAATATTAAAGTTCAAAATTAATGAAATAACAATTTCAAAATATTCAATTCACGGTTGCCACAAGTGTTATGTTTTGCATCAAAATGTCCATATTTTGTATACGTAGGATCACTTTCATATTTTCTTTTGCAATCTTATCGGAAATAAGACTATTTATATGAAATTGTGGATATTTTAGTTTTGTGTTATTACATGTAACAGACACAAGATAAATGTCCGATCCTCTAAAGTATAAGTCTTTTCAGGAGAATAAAATTAGCATTAATAAAATAAATAGGTCAGTATATTGTCGGTTTGTGTTATTAGCCAATTCGATCTCTCAGACTTTAAAAGCTTCAAACTTTCTTTCGTTTATAGTTCAAATGTATGTAGTTTCTAGTTAGCTTTGTTTTTTATTTTTTAAGATGTTGTACAACATTTTTTTCAACAAGTGGCAACCATTTAGATGCTGTTTTCAATTTGGTTATTTCATTCGATCGCTCCTCAAGTGGTTTTATTATAATTCTATGTACGTGTATTTTCACGTATATAAGTATATAAACATTTCTAAGTGTTTCTTAACTTCATGTATAAATATGTTCGTATATAAACAACTTTGGTTAATTGCGTACTTAAAAATTGGCACCTCAATGGTCGGCTTTCCCTTTATTTAAATTTACAAGATATTTATTTAAAGTGCTGCGAATTAGTTTTTTAAAATATGTAAATTGGAAGCTAAGCTGTTTTTTAATGAGTTTAATATATACATAAATTTTGAACAAGCTTAAGTATTACGCACAATATAATATTATAATTTATTTTCTTATGGAAGTTGTCTGTCAACGTTAATGGATTAGTTTTCTTTTTGAATATATTTATAAATAATATTTATCCTCATATTTTCTGTATAGATCTTACTATATATGCTATAAATTCTTATGTATATCCATTTACCACAGACCAAACAAGATAAACCTATCAAATTTAGAACAACTCTCGAAAGGGCTCATCGAAATTATCATTGACATCTGAAAAAACACCGCCACCTCCTGTGCTACCAACATTAACACCCACACCAACACCCACTCCTACCCCCACCCCTACTCCCACACCCACACCCACATTAACGGCCACACCACCCACAGTAACTGTGGAGCCACCATTGAGTATAAGTGTTGGTTGCTGCTGCTGTTGCTGTTGCTGCTGCTGTGGTTGCTGTTGCTGTTGCGGCAGCAACATGTTGGTGCCCAGATGAGCATGAGCATGCAACAGTTGTTGCTGTGTGTGAGGCTGGGATTGTGTTTGGTTTTGAGACTGTTGTTGCTGTTGTTGTTGTTGTTGCTGATGATGATGATGTGGCAGATGTTGCTGTTGCTGCGTTTGCTGATCCACCTGGGCCTGTGGATGCATGTGCATCGGCTGTTGTTGCAAGCTCTGCATTGCAGGCATTGCCGGCGTGGCAGACACTGTGGCAGCACTCAACAGGCTGCCATCGGTGGCAGCCAGCAAGGCGCAATCATAGGCACCACTGTTGGCCAAAGCATCCTCAAAACAGATGCCATTGGTGGTGGCAGCACCAACATTATTGGTGGCACCAACATTGCTATCGCTGGTGAGGCCCGAGAGCAAGACGCCACCAACAGCACCACCGTTGAGCTCCATGGCGGCTGCCTCTTCGTTGCGCTTCGAGAGTATAATGTGGGTCAGATTGATGATGTAATTCTTGGCCAGTGTCAGTGTCTCAATCTTCGACAGACGTCGCTCCATCTCCACGTGTGGAATGACCTCACGCAGCGATTGGAACGCATCATTGAGACTGTGCATCCGCATGCGTTCCCTCTCATTCGACTCCAACCTTCGCAGATTTCGCTCCTTGGCATTCAATGCTCCCTTGCGTCGACGATTCGCATTGGAGTTGGAGTTGGAGTTGGCGCTGTTGGGTGTCAGGCTAGAGTTGCCACTTTGTTGTCTGCCCCGGCTCGAGGGTCGCTGACTGCCATGGACATTGTTGCCCTGTGGATTGCAAGTGTTGTTGGTGCTGCTGCCGCCACCGTTGCTGCTTCCGCCACCGGCGCTGGTGTCGTCACTCTGCGAACTGGAGTCCGTCATCTCCAGATCGTAGGTGTTATTGCTTAGCTGTGGACAATATTAATCGATACCACATGTTGCATCTCTCTCTCTCTATCTCTCTCTTACCTGTGAGGTGCGTCGCGTGGCACGTCGCACGGGTCGTGAGCTTCTCTCCGCCGATTCCGGTGATAATCCATTGTGACCGTCCGTATTGTAGTTGTTGTTGTTGTGCTGCAGCTGCTGCTGGAGTTGCATAAAGTCGTGACTACCCATCAGTTCCGTCAGTTGAGTGGCATCCATGTTGCCAATAGAGTACTGAAATCGAAGTCAAAACTATAATAAAATAGTTCTATAATATTAACTTAAAAGAAATACATATTTGGACATTAATTTTATATTTTAATCTTTCGATCCTGCACTTAAAAAGTGCAAAGGCTATTTTAAGGTTGTAAAAACGCTAACTACAATTTTTATTTAACATCAATGAAAATATATTAAGCAATTAATACGAGTACTTTAATATTTTCAGAATATTGCTCAGCTTTATTACATGACTGAAAAATTGAATGAATCTCTTTTAAAGTAACAAGTTCTTAAAATTGATTTGAGATCTGCATTAAAGAAGTATATTTTTGTACATAAGTATTGAAACCTGTATTAATAAAGATACCTTCTTTACACATTCTAATCAATATAATATAGTTACATAAACTATATGTGCTTTGAACATATCTCGCAACTTGGCTAACTTTATACTCATATATATAAACGCAAATAATCGCTTATCAGTTGGTTGATAAGATATCTGGATACTAATCAAAAAGTAGGTATTTCGTTGAGAATGCTATGAGTTTCGTAATTATGAATCTGAAACTTTTATATAACATGTCATAAATCAAGCGGTTAGACTAAAATAATTTCTGTTCGTTTCTTTAAAGATGTTTTTAGTTAATATATATAATGCAAAATATTCATCGATTACTTTTAATTGAATTAACACTTTGCTTTAAGCATAAATCTTAAATTTTCCATTATATAGTTTTGTCATTCGAAATTTGTTAGTTTCCATAGCGAACCAATATATATATATATTAATTTTGTTAGTATTTTATATTTAAACATCGTCCATAAATATCTAAGTACTTAAATGAAAATCAAAATGTTGTCATTTTGAAACCAGTGTGTTCCATAATATATTATTAATCCATTATAATCCAAATCGATGTCAAATATATTTAAATTCCATTCAATCTAAAATGTGAACAGCTTTAAAAATTATGTGGAAATCTAACAATAATTTATATGATTTATTTAAATACAAACATCTGCAAGTATAAAATCTTGCAGCAATGGTTTATTTTTAGAATTTTTGTCAAACTGACAGTAATTTTATAACAAGCATGACGGTAAATAATATTTGTGGCAGACTTTGTCCGTTTCCGGCAGTTTTATCTATGAACTCACTAATGTCCTTTGCTATTGGTTTCTATTTTGCATTTGCCATCGTTAGACATGCGTCATTTTCGTTATCTAAAATCAATAACAAGTTTAATCTCACGTGACTGTATCTTGTTAATAACTCCATCAACGGATTAGTCAAATAATATCAGCTGCTTTCATTCCTAAAATTACCAAATTATATGAAAAGGCATTACTGTCACATTTCTATAATTGCAAAAGATAATACATTACTGTATGATGTACATAAATTTTTTCAAATGATTTCATAAGACAAAATGTTGAAAATGAAGAATAGAAAATGGGAGGTTGTCAATTTATTTAAGTTATTTTTTTAGTATTGGCCTGTTCCAATTTTCTAAATTCGTCATTGCAGCTTTATTTTTTTTTTTAATTTTAGTTAAACATAATTGCATGGTCAGTTTATATAGATAACCGGTGTTTGTTACTATATTAAATAAATATAAAAAGACTTAATTCAGTTAAATCTGATCATATTTTTGAAAATTTTCAAAATTCCTTTTATTCTCTTTTTCATTTGTTTGAAGTTGCCGTGTTTTTTTAATTATAGTAAAAATCGGCTCTGATCTCCGACCTAAAGAAATGAAGTTAATGAAATAGAATAACGTTTAAAGAATAGAAAGCACTGTTTTGATCTCTACTTTCATTAGTTTCCTGCACCCATTTGGGAGCTCAGTGTCCGGAGAGGACAAAGGACAACGGGGAATTGCATTGTACTTGATTTCTAAATACATCGAGAGCAAACGATTTGCCCCTTTGAGTTGAGCAGAATGCTGCGGTAAATGGTGGCGTTGTTATGGTTATGCCTCACGGCAATGGAGCATTTGACCGGAACAGCGTGGAACATTTAAAGCGTTGACTTGTGGATACGAGAGACGAAGATGGGGCAGGACTTGAAGCTACGACTTGTTGTAAGTAATACAAAACGCGCACTTTGCGGCGCTTTTTCTTTTGTCGCCTGCCGCTGAGCGAAAGCAAAGTGTCGCTATTATTTAACTGCATGTTGTGGCAAGCTTCTTGTGGCAAACAGCTCAAACTCTTTAAAAGCAATGGCTACAAGGAATTACAACACATAGTACAAGGAAGCACAGCGGCACTCGTAATGTGAATAAGGTTATAGGGTTACACTGATGGCAATAGCGACGATGTTATATAATGGATTTCCGCTATATAAAAAAAAAAACAGAAAAAAATAAAACAACAACAGTAACAGTAACAGTAATAGAGAGTCCAGTCCCGTTACGAGTACAAGTTCATCCCAGTTTATCGAAACTTGTATGTACTTTGTTTCATTATCCGACAATGAGTAGCAGATTTGTCGAAGCCTTTTTGAGACTGCAACATGTTGCTGCCTGCCACTGCTGTTGACACTGAAAATTCTTTAGTGAAAATCTTTAGTGGCTTTGTCTGACAAATGCCTTTAAGAGCCAGCCAGCCAGTCAACACCTGCGCTTGTGCAATATTTATTGCGCTCTCTATTAAATAACTAAAGCATACTTTTGTGCGTATTTGTTGCTTTCAAGAATAAAGCTGATTGCGAGTTTGGAAAACAATATTTGCATGCATTTGACAACAACAGAAAGAGTGGTTTCAATGTATGTCTCAATGTTTTGTGGTTTTAACTGAACACACATATCCTTTTATTTAGGTTAGAGATAATAACCAAAGCATTTTGATATCTTTAAAGTTTGCAAAAATTTATCACTTTTTTTATTCGAGTTTCTTCATTTAATGTAATATTAATTTCTTGCTGCTTGCAAAGTGTTGTTAATCAGTAAAGTTAAAGTATTATATAATAAACATTTTTTTTAGAACATTAATTTGTTATTTCTGTTTTTAATTTTCTTAAGAAATTTTTGAATACTCGAACGACTTATTTTGAAGACTTAAACAAATAGATCTCTTAAATGTAACATTTATTTCATTTATTGACTTCGTAAAGCAAATTAATTTTGCATCAATGAATTTTGAATATCCCTCAATTCTGAGTGGCTATTATAAATGTATGTAAATAAATATTAAATAAATTTAAAAAAAAAGCTAAAATTACCTTATTCATTTTAAGATTACTCTGAATATGTGTGCCAAAATATTTAATAGATGGTTTTAATTTAAAAAATTTTATTCATTTAAAATTCTATTGCTCTTTTTAAGTTAATGTTAGTTTTGAAAAATTTTAAAATATATTTATATTATTATTATATTATTTATATTTATTTTTAAACTATGTAAATATTGTAAATTCTCTTAAATAATAGATGGTATCGTTTAATTCTTATAAAGTCCACTTACATTCAACTGAATTTCAATATTGCTGTTTGTGTTATATGGTTATTAATTATATGACCCAAAATTTTTTTGAAGTATTCACTTTTTATAAATTTTAGGATATATGTGTATCAGAAATTTGTATAGACATTTTTGGCACTTTCACGAACTTGTTTCACTTGACAAACATGCATTTCAGCAATATTCTGTTGCCGCAATATGTATATATATTTGTACTTTTTTTTACAATACCACAAACCGAATTATCAGATAGCGTTTTCTAAATTCAAAATTCGAACGACGACCAAATTGCGTTGGACCAGTAAGCGAACTGAGCACCGGAAACGCGGTGACTGCGACTGCCACTTGTGGAATGGCCGCAACAACGACGACATTGCAAGCGACGAGGCCAAAGGCGAATCACGAGCCTGCCGGCCCGAAGAATAAAACCCGAACGAACTTGTTGCGGTCGTGTGCGTTGCGTGCTCTTGTACGTGGGTAAGGGAGACACCCACACGATTGCCGATGGCTGGCGAATCGAGAGCTTACAAAAACGCTCAAACTTTGAGTGCCTTTGAGTGTTCGCCGTTTGAGTGAGTTTCTTTTTTGACTGTGCAATTGAGTGATGGTAATGCTGAGGAAATATAACTCAAAGTGCTGGCTTGCAGTGTACCCCCTGTGGTTGCTGTTGCTGCACCCCCGCATATGAGGATACCCTTATCACATTACTCACCAACACACACTCACACACACATTCATTTATTAAGCATACCCACAGTTAGAGCACACCCAACGGGGTGGCTTATGTTTTGGAGTTGTTGCCGTGCACACCACGTGCTGTCCCAACTCCATCTCGGTTCGGTTTTAGCAAGGGGTTTGTTTCTGGGTATTTGGGAGTGCCTGTGTGTGTGTGTGTGTATGTGAAAAGTGGGGCATTGAAGTTCTGATTAGCATCATTGACGTACGAGTTGCTCGTGAGTTCGGCCTGCATTCAACTGACTTCCTCTATCAATTGACTCCATGTGTTCACTAGTTGAGTGAGTGACTCGCTTCTACACTGTTATTATGTATTATTATCGTCTGTTTGTCTTCGCTTTTGTTGTCTATTATTGTTGTTGCTGTTGCCACGAGTATTGCCGGCGCTTATCACTGTGCTTAAATCCTTATCGAAAGGGTTTTTTATCGCCGCGCCTGCTCTGATAAACTATTGTCGAGATACTCGTTATAATTATATGTGCTGTCAGGGTTTTGAAAAGTTGAGAGTTGGTCTTTATAATATTTTTTATTTATACATGTAATGTGCGTATGTTAAGTATGCAATCTATTGGTATTGTTAAAGGACTGAGGACGAAAGGGTTGTTTGTGTTAAAAAGTATTTTATTATTAAGGCGTAAACAAAACTTTATAATTTCCGCATTATGCTAAGTAGTAATGACATGAAGAATGGAATGAATTATAAAAGAATTCAAGACAATATCATAGTATATGTACTTCTCTGTTAAAATTCCATTTGCCAGAAAATATAAAAAATAACATAACAAATATTTAATAAAATAGATAAATTAAAATAATAAATAAAGAAGAAAACTGAAATATCTTGTAATATATGTTATTATACGTTTTCAGCTTTATTGGCGTAAATTAAAAGTACTCAGTTTGTTTATTGTCTTGATTTTCACCAATCAAAACAATAACAATATTCTATTAGAAGAGTATACGACAAGGACTACTTCTTTAGGGACTAGCTCTGTATGGGAATGAAAAAGCAACTTATGAAATATCAACTTTATGGGTTAAAAATTTGTTTCAGTCATACATTTACACAACTCATTACGCACTTTATTGTTGCAGGGTATTAAAAGTCAGCTTCTCTATGAAGTGCACTCTCTATTTTCTCTTGCCTGTTCGGTCTACTCGCAAATGCCTCTTCAGCCAAGTGTTGCCAAATACAAATTGACAGTTAATATTTTTAAACTAGTGGAAATGAGGAAAAGTTGGCAGTCCAGGGGGCAGAAGGGAGGGGGGGGGGGTAGAGAAATGTTGCTGTCGACAAGGACATTATGTAAATCACACACAACGGCAACGCGTTGGCGTGTTCCTCCTCCCCAAACTCCCCTCTCACTCGCTCACTCTCGTCTCTGCGATGTGGAAATAATAAACAGGAAAAAGACGCAGAGCAAACGAAGGCCAAGCTTGAGAGTTGAGAGACTTGGGACACTGTGGGCGTTGTTTTCTTCCCCTTCTCCTCTTTCTCTTCCACCTCCTTTCGAATAGCCGTTTGATTATGTCCCGGCTGTTGTTGCTATTGTTGTTATTGTTGTGGTTGCCGTCTAGTTGCTTTGTTGGTCGTCATCAACTGGTCTAGTCCTTAACATATTAAACCGATCATTGTACTCGACATCTTCTATCTTTCGTACGAAAAGCCAAACAAACAAATACAATAATATTAACTAACAACTATTTTTGTTCCCTTTTTATTTGATAGACTCCAAGGGCTAGACTTTGTTTGCCAGTTGTGGGTTATGTAAGGATATTTAATTTTCAGTTTTCAGAATTTCAATAACAGACTTGACATTGCATCCTAGTAACCGCAACCGTCAGTCAATCATCTCGAAGGCAGTACCAAGTAGCTGTCTTTAATGCAATCAAAAAAATAAAAAAGAGCACTCTTTACATGAGCAGCATATTTAAGCAGGCGACATCATCATCACAACCAGCTTAAAAGCGCTTTACGCACAAATTTAATCATGACAGGATTTAATAATCCGCATTTCTAACTGAAGCCCGGCGGGATTTCAGTCGCTTAGCTTGGGTAAAAATCACACCCGCGGTTATTCAAAATGCTAAGAAACAAGGATAAATATTATGAAGCAATAATAGAAAAAAAGAAGGCAGTATAAGAC
This sequence comes from Drosophila falleni, assembly GCA_035045575.1. Classification (NCBI taxonomy): domain Eukaryota; kingdom Metazoa; phylum Arthropoda; class Insecta; order Diptera; family Drosophilidae; genus Drosophila; species Drosophila falleni. The sequence goes on along the minus strand of JAWNOV010000181.1, from coordinate 818,237 downwards.
GACTTACGGCTAGACCTTTTCACTAAGAACCCCACAATTTTTGCCCCGAAGTCGAACAACCCACACGCCCCTGTCAAATGTCAATAGCAAACGAGGACTTTTTTTTCGTCCTCAACAGCTGCTCAAAATTTCCTCCTGCTTCAATTTCAATGCTGCTGTTGATCACCGCAACCAGCAGTTGACACACTCATACACACACACACACACACACACACCCCTCTCTCCATTGGGGTCAGTCAAATGGCATATTTACATTTATTATGCCACGACCCACGAACTGATTTCTATTTTATCCCACACATAATAGGTCGATGTAATATTGACTTTACACTAAGAGTTGTTCCCAAAGCGTCTGAACATCTACTTTATTCTTCTAACATTGAGGTCAATTGGCATGAGCGATTTTTATGCAAGATTTGTTCTCGAAATACGAATTATTTCTGTTATCTGATTTTCAATTGAATTAAGTTATGAATCAGCTTAGAATAATTTCATCTAGTGAATTGCTACACCATTTGAGATTGATTGACTAGAAGATTCTCGAACCCCATCGATTTAATGAATATTGTCACATTGTTTTTCGATTCACTAATTGTTTTCTAATTACTGAAAATTATAATTAAAATATTTGCACGTCTTTCGACAGCTCTGTTCACATTGATTTTAAAAACTTATCAAATAAACTTTCCAGATAAGTAAAAAAATTTGAATTCTTCTAAATTTATAAACTAATAGACTATACTTTACAGCCATGCTTACTTAATGCTGGTATTAAAATACCAAAAAAAAAAAAATGAAAGTCTTGGCTTTTTTCACAATTTTTTTTTGAAGTATTAATGATTGACTATTTCATGTATATTAATAACTTAAAATTAGATTCGAGTTCTTATAAAATATTTAATACATATTCGGAATAAAGTTATTAGGCATTTAGACATACAGATAGTCAACACTGCCGATTTTTATCTAGAATTGAATTACAAATATGTGTGCACTTGTTATACTCGGAAATGCTTTCTGTTTCCCATTCTAAGAATATTTATTGCATAACCGAACTGCTATCAAACGAGAATTCTACAGAAATCTAAATGGAATAAAACTTGTTTTCCTGTATTGAAATTTTGTTATTTTTGTCAAAGTCTATTTAAGTTTCTAATTTTTTTTGTTGTTCAACAATTGTTGTTCAATTCAGATCGAGTTTTGAGTGCCTTTAAATTTTTCAAATTTTGTTTTTTCGCAGTTGCTTGTGTTTATTTAACTATAACGATTAAGGATTAAAAGATGGCATCGCTAGATAAAATACCTGAAGCCGATATGGTATTCGTGGCACCCAAATCTCGAGCCGAGCGCCGTGCAGTTTTAGGATTTGTGCCACGCATCGGTTTACCAATTGTTGACTATGCGGATGTGGAGCGGATTGACACGTTCTATTTGGAATGCCAGAGCTATCGCGATTACTATCGTGATCCATACGATAGGGTTCACAAGCCACTGAAATTCACGAAACACCTTGGCAAATGTGGAGTCAAAGTGGATCACAGTGTTGAGGAGCTTCGACAGCCGATTCGATGGGTCGAAAAGCGTTTGCCGTATATCGATGCAATCGATTACAAGTCCCACATGAATCTGGGCGTTGATACAAGTGTAATACTAAGGGGTCGATATAACAAAGACAGTTGCATACACTACAAACGTTAATTGGAGCCCAACTCATTATACTATTATCCATTCGGAAAGGAGCGTCTTTTTCTGGCGTTCATACAATATCTAAAAATTGAGCATACGAGGTTTAGACGTTATATGAACGTCAGCTATAAGAATGCAGTAATTAAATTTTAAATAATAAAGGATATTTATAGAAATATCTTATATGTAAAATTAAACTTTAAGGAACATGCATACATATAAATCCATAAATATAAACTCTTGAGGCATGTAGACTCGACTCACTTCAATTGAAAAGCGTACAGAAATAATTATTATTTACACAGTGGCAACGAACGAATTTATAGCCCATATTTGACTTAACGAACCAAAAAGGCAAGCAGACGGGTTGACGACAAGGGGAGCAAGGGAAGAAGCAGCTTATGTGCGGCAATACGAGCATATTATCCATCCTTTCTTGGTCCCTCAGAGCCCACTCAAAAGCTGCTAATTGGTGTCATTAAAAAGTTGCTGCGAATTCTTTAAAAATACTCGTATTTATTTATATGCCATGAGCAAATAATGCGCATACGTCACGTTGTCCCCCTACCAAGGCAAATGACTTGTACTCGACTTGACAACTGCTTTACAATGTAAATGTAATCAAAGTTTTTATTTTACACCTTCCGCTTGATTTGTGATTATGAAAATGTTAGTAAAAAATTCATAGCAATGCACACCTTGAAAAGGTCTTTAGAAATTAGCATTTAAATTACGCCGCCTCTCTTTCCAGCACCCTCGGAATAAGTTTTAGCATTAAGTTCAATGAAGCAGCATTAATTGGAATATCCTGCCCTGGACACTCTGACGTCCAAAGGCTGCCTTTGATGACTCGCCAATAATTGTTATTGATGTCGCATTATCCAGTTTCCACCTGCACCTGCACCTGATTGTTGCTGTTATGTAAATAAGCAACAGATGTCCCTGCTGTTGATATTTAGGCCTGTTTCTGACACCGCCTGTCCATTGCAGGGATTCCAACTCGTTTTATTCTTCACTTAACTTAAACAGCTTCAGTAGCCTGACAAATTTCAGAGACTAAAAGTAATCTTCATGAAATGAGTTTCATCTTAAGTGTAAATTAGTAATTTATATTAATATATTGGTGTTAAATCTAAGTTTAAATATAATATGAATTGAGCAAGATTAGTTTTTATATTATTATCACTTAAATAATAATATTTCAATATAAAAATTAGGTATTATATCTTCTCATCAAAGATTTTACATTGCAATAGTTCACAAATTAAAAATTTGATGCAGCTCAGATTGAAATGTTCATATTAAAGATATTTTTTATCTTGATTATATACCTTAGAAAGGAAATTTTCCGAATACCCAAGTAAGAGTTCTGGATGTCCAACTTATTGTGTGCCAAAGTTAACTTGGTCCTAAAGCTTCAAGGACATCCCTCATCTGATTGACGCCCTTCAGAGGAACCTTTATAAAAGGCGCAGTTGTTGAGTGAATGAATAAGGTATACCTAGTAAAAGATAACCTATTTAAATTTAAAATTTACCAGTTTACTGTCAAAAACAATAAAATACTAAGTTTTCTAATTGTAAATATAATGAATAAATGTTGAAACAAATGAGATTATATAGTCCGCCTTATTATTGGATGTAAATTTAAAATACAATTTAGGAAAATGCCATATACTTTATAATACGTAATAGATTCTATTATTTATAAATAATATTTATTTAATAGTACAAATAATATTTTTAATTATTAGGTGCTAACTAAATATTTTCCAACGAGAGAAAATAGCAAGAAGTGATGAAAATACATATTAATGTATATATTTAGTATATTTTAACAATTTTTGAATATTTAATTTTTTCCGCTTGATTGCCTTTGTTTCCGTGGTTATGAAATCCGTAATATTATTTCCAAGCTACAATATATTAATAAATTGTTAGTTTTTTTGTTCAATTTTATTTAGTTAGAAATATTTATTGTTTGTTGTAATAAAAATTTTATGTAATATTTATATATTCTTTATGTTCAGGCCGTAGGAAATAAAGCCAAAATCTACAGGTTATAATAAGAAAAGCGATTAATCGATAATTATCATATTTTGTTCTAAATTCGCGTGAAGTTGGGAGTATACCCTAGAAGTGACTTGATGGCAGGGTATAACAAACACCATTGCATATTTTAATTTGAGTCTTTTGGGATGAGACAAACAGGCAGCTGAGGCTTTGAGCATTGGGTTGCCTGGCGGCTGACTGGCGCCACTTTGACCAGCCCGCAAAAGAGACGCCTTCAAACGAGCGACGCCGCTGCCAGAATACTGAAGAAGATGCAGACTTACAACCAAGCCAGGCCACCCGTTAATCACCGAGCACACTTATGCACACACAGATACACACACACAAAAACACACACACTATAAGAGACAAATCCAGCAACAATCTATTTACATTTACACCAAATGTACAAATTTAGTTATCGTTAGGTTGACTAAGGCAGCAGAAAGGGAGAGCTGTATATTTAGAGGAGTAGGTGGTGGAGAGAGGAAGAGATAGAGTGAGAAAGAAAGAGAGAAAAAGCATGGGGAGGGGAGCAACATCAGACGTCACGCAAAAAGTTGTTTGCGTTGGCGAGCGCACAAAAGTAGGCAACGTTATCTTTCCCCTGCGGTTCTGTTAAAAAGGGGGAGTTGGAGGACATGGGACATGTTTACACACATGTTGGAATGTCTGTTTCATGTGTGTGTGCGTGTGTGTGTGTGTGTTTGGGCTGATGAGTTTTGTTTTTCTTGAACAAACTTTAATTGTTTTTGATTTTTCTAAGGATTCAAGTGACGCTCGTTCGCTTGATGAGACATGAGACATGATATCATGATGATGGAGATGTCCTTGATAATGATGATGTGTGTGTTGAAGCCTTTGAATGACAAACGTCAACATTTCAACAAATCAACAAGTCAGAAAAAAAAGAATATATAAAAAAAACTTGCTAATTAAATGCACATTTGTCAAGCTTCGCCTACGGCAGCTCCTAACTTGGAAACATCTCTCTTCCCTTCTCAGGGCGTCCATTCCCAAACGGCCTATTACCACTTGAAAACAATTGTGCAGGCAATTGCCAAAATGTCACGTACAACATGTAAATGTCAAAGGGGTTGTGGAGTGTAAGCGAATGATACGAGTATCTGAGGCAAGAGGAACCGCTAATTGTTGCATGTAACGCGGATACTTCACGGCCCAGGACTTTTGTAAATGCACTTAGGGCTTAAAAAGACAGCACATTGCATGCAACACATGCAACGCTGGGGAAATACTGGAAATACTGAAGGACCATGGGAAAATGCGAATAGCAAAATGCTTTTCCCGTTTTGTGCCTCAGCTGGTTGGTAAATTGAAAATTGCGCTCATTTATTGCATTATTCGCAAACGAACTTTTTTTTGTCATGCCCCATTCAAATAGCCGTGAAATTGCATTCGGTTTTGTGTCTGACAAAGTCTGCAACTACAAATAAGAGCGAGAGAGATAGAGAAAGTGGAAGGCAGTGAGATAGAATGAGAGTGAAAGAGAAACGGAGTTGCAAGCTAGTTATAGAAACTAATAGTTTACTGATTGTGACTGCTATTTAATGTGTGGTTAAATCAAAAGCGACATTTCTATTATAAAATATACGATTCAAATCTAAAACTAATTAAAATTGATTTAAAGTTGAGTTATAAAATTGTAACGTTAATTTAAAATATGCAATTGCTCATTTAGACCAAATTGAATTAATAATTCAAAATTACAAGAAATAATGACGGTTAAAAAATCATACTTAAATTTTCTAATCTGTCATTACTGCATTAAACTTTCGAAAATCTGAACATCTATGAAAATGAAATTTCATTCTTGTCTTACTTAATTTTATAAAAATTTTTTAAAATTTTTTTATCAAGTTACTGTTACTCCAGTATATTATACATTTAAAAACTTTTTTATTTAAAAATAACTTTTTTAGTTTCAAGTTGAAGTTTTAGTATATATATCCTGATTCGATGATTTACGTATTATAATGAATAAATAGTGCATGAACATCTAAGTAATTTGAATATTCACTTAGTACACATTATACTCGTATTCATTGGAGCTTTTGACTACTGGCCCACTGGGAGCTCATTCGATTACGATGCCTGCGAGTGAGTAAATGTAAACTGAGATCTCTCACACACAGACCCACAGTGGTGTGACCAGTGGTGTTGGAAAAGAAGTATTGGAAGAAGGAATCAACGTCATCGTTAAATTTAATTAGGCATCAAATGACCAAGCGGCCGAGCTAAATCAAAAGGCAAATGGTCTGTAAGCGAACCAAGCTTAGCCGCCCATTCTCAGTTATATTCCCAGCAATTCCCCAGACTCAACCCCCCATTTGGAACACTTTAAAATACAATTAAAAGTCAAAACGTCAGCGATGAAGCTGTTGGCGGTGCCTGTAAATGGATGCCATTGGGCAACCCTCGGCGGACTTAATTTGCAAGTCACCAACGACGCCAAAGAGGCGGCGGTAGAACGAATCAATGTGAGAGTGTTGGGGAAACATGAGCTGAAAGGGAGGTGGGGGGAGGGGTTGAGAACATGACACTCTTTTCATAACATTTAACAATGTCATAATGAGAATGACATGAAGTTAACCCTTGGCATGTTAATGAGCAACAATTGGATTTGCATTTTCCGATATGAGATGCGAAGAGATAATCACATGAGCCACATTTTCTCTGCGGCTTTTCCAATTGTTAATAGCCCTACGTATGAGTCATAGCCAGAGGTCTTGGCTAAATGTATTATGTGTCCATTAGTGTAAATTTTATTACCGCAAAATATGACGGAAGTAAGGAAACAACTACAGATACACGAATGTATCTCAAAGATGCGAAACGAACTTATATAATTACAGACCACAACGAAATTGGTTTAGCACCACATGAGACAACATTTCAGCGTTAGATCTTCTAATTAGACGGACGCAAAGAGAAAACCCAGCAGTCAATGAAGAGAAGTGAGAGAGGGGAAATTGGCGAATTCAATTTATTTAACCAAAAATGAAATTGCACAAAACAAATTTCCATTACACACGATTTTTATGGTCGCTTTTCCTTCACAAATATAAATGCCAACTGTTTGATTTTTTTCGCTTATCTTATCGGCAAATACGACATGACCCATTCCTTATCTTAGCCCGCAGACCAAACAGTTTTCACATACATTTTCACACACATTTCCATTTGCACCTTTCGACCGACCAATAAAAATAAACTTAAATAATATGTAAACAACATGAATAAACGGGTTACACTTGCCTGTTTGCTTCAATGCGGGCCAATTTCAATTCAATTGAAAACTTTACACCTCACAAATGGAACCCGAAGCTTAACCTGATAAACCTAAGGGTTGATTCGATATATGTACATTGTACATATACTCAAACAATTTCTGTCCGGGTAGCTAAGTGGGATTAGACATTATTTTCGCTTGCTATTTATAGCGATTGGCAAACACAACGGGGATCTCTAGATAACGGAAAAACAAACGTAAAAATAGAGATAGTTTAGCTAAAATTGAAATGAAAATATTTAATTGAAGGCATTTCTTAAAACAAAGTAAATGATTATTTTCACAGATAGTTTTGAACTTGTCAATACGTTACGATACAACAAATCAGTTTTGAAACATTATATTATAAGAATGACATCAAAATAAACAGCCCTAGAGCAAAAAAAAATCGAAATCGAATATTGGTCGAAAATAATAAAGTTTTCAAATGTACAAACACTGAAAACAGAATAAATCTAGTGGCCAAATCATGAACAAAATGACATTCCGCTTGAAAATCGGTTCAGTTTTGATGAAGTTATGAGAGATCAAAATTTTTGAAAAAATGTCAAGGGGTAGGTATGGAAAATTAGATGATATATGACTTAGTTATGACAGTTGTAACTTAAAATCTTTGACCTAGCAGCTTTGCCATAACCGTACAAACGCTTCGGTATTCGGTTCTTGACAGAGAATTTTCATTCGCATACGGTTTTAGTTTCGGTACTAAAAATAAAACGGTTAGTTACTTTAACAATTGTTTCTCAAGTGACCGATCATGATCTACCGCCTCTTGATTCGTATTTGGAGATGGTATTTTGTGATGTAATAATAAAGATATCCTGCAAAATCAACTACAGGAATGCTTCTTATTCGACTGAGTCAAAGTCAATAAAAAAATATTCAGCGCCTATTCCAAAATCCTTAACAATATTTTTCCAAATTTGTTTGCTTTAACGTGTACTTGAACTCGATTGAAGCACTTGAAATCAAATTTGGCTAGTCTATCACTTCGGCATTTAAGAATGGAATAAAAGGATTCGCGTGTGATGATGATGACGAGGAGGCGAGCTAATAACAGGATTAACACAATGGAGGCAAATTGAATTTGATGCCAATACACGCTTAAAGTCACAGTCTAGAGAGCCCTGTTCCGAAGGGGAAGGGGATAGGCATGGAGGACGTGGGAGGGGCAGGAAGAGTGACGAGCGGGACGACGTCGTCGATGAGCAAACACAAAGTCCCAAACGTAATTTTCACAAATTCATTGAACTGCGTGAGTGTGAAAAATAACAATTTAGATAAACATTGCGACGGCGACGCGGCGACCTCCATGGGTGTCGTGTCGGTACAGATCCGTGACACACACACACACACACACACACACACACACACACACACACACACACGCACGCACACACACACACACACACACACACACACACACACACACACACACACACACACACACACACACACACACACACACACACACACACACACACACACACACACACACACACACACACACACACACACACACACACCCAGCGCACACACACGGCGAGAGAGCGAGAGAGAGAGAGAGAGAAAAAGAGAGATGGAGGGTGGACAAGAGCGAGACATGGGCGGCAGCGCGTCGACCGTTGACACAGAAATCATATTAATATAAATTAACGATGTGGAAAATTTAGTTTAGTAGTGAAAATGGCGACCAAGAAGCCACTGTCAAAGTGCAAAGAGTGCAAATGGAGCTTGGGAAACAAGAAGTCAACTTGTGGCTCACGTCGCCATCTCATCAGTCAAATGCGCCTTGGCGCGCAAATCCCATGAAACTGAAATCCAGAATACCAGAATCCCCAACATTGAAAAATCGTTTTGCTGTTGTTTTGGCCCGCAATTCGGATTCGCTTTTGGCACCGACTGACTGCATCAATCTCCATCGCCATCTCAATATTCATCTCCCGTTTTCTCACTTTTCAATTTTTCTATTAATTGACGCTCCTGATGTACTTGATTTTCTGTATAACATGACGTTCATGGCTAATAACTTCCGCGTAGACGTAATCATAATCCGATTATAAATCCCCTACGTCACATGTGTAGGTGTGTGTACTGTGTACAGTTTGTGTGAGTGTGCGAAAATATTGACTATAAATTGATTAAGCAAACTTTTTTACAACTTATATAGAAAATATTGAAAATAATCCATGTGTAGTCGACACAATAAATTCTCTACATAATTTATACGAAAAATTCGTAAGTCAAATGCAGTTCTTTTTAACCATTTAGAAGAATGTTCTTTAAGAAATTTACAATTTAACAGAACCGCATTGACAATGTGAATGTATTTAGCCCATATTGAGAAATTATCATTACTTACTATCAATTATCTCCTAAAGCAATACAGCATAGGGCTCGAAAATTTCAGTAGTCGTTGGACTCGCCCGTAACTAAACAAGGGTATTATAATTATGCAAGTAGGAACCTCATTTAATTTTTTTAAACGTAAGTCGAATAGTTTCTGTTCTACAATCTACTTAATTGAATAATTAGTTATTAAAAGTTTATACTTTAAAAAGTAAAATCTCATTACAGGTAATGAATAAAATATGGCACCAGTATTTATTAGTTTTTATAGCTTGTCATACATCATTAAAGCTACTTCAATTTTATAAAAATGATCAATAATTTAAATAAATAATTATTGAGATTTAAATGTTTTTTCTTTAGATAAATTAAGATTTGTAAGCATGCTTCCTTTTTTTAAATAAGTGTTAAATTAAATTTCTATTCGGAATAAAATTCGACAAATAAATTTATATTATACTTACATCTTAACTCCAAATCGTTTCCTAAACATTCTTCATTTTAATCAAAACGTCCTCTTTCCCAAAAAATGTTTGAAACAAATTTTTGAATGAATCATTTGCCAGCAATAAACCATATCACAATCCAATTAGTAAGTAGAAAATCCTCACAATTCTTGATATGAAAAGTGTTACTGTCAAGAAGACCATTTCAAAAGGTCAAAAGAAACCAATTGCTTTTTTTGAAAACCCTTTAAATTTATTACTGATACATTGATAAGTAAGTATGCTGCATATTACTTTTATTGTTAATAATATAAAATTATTTGTTTCACAATTGTCAAAAGAACTTACACAAATGCCAAAAAATAATTAAAAACAGCAGCCACCGCACAGGGTTTTATAATGTTGATATGAGTTGCAGAAGGGTTTCGTAGTTATTTTTTTTTATGTATACTTTTTTGGTGCCCATTTTGGACCCATTGGCCTGTGCGGCATTGAATAATGTTGGGTTGTCCTAGACCAGCACTGGCAATGGAATTCGAAGTAGCTCTAAGGCAACTTGTCATGAGTGCCAAAATGCTGGCCAGGACAGGCTGCTGTTCGATTGATTGATGTTAGTTGCATTTGTGTAGAGTGTGGGGCAAAATTAAGAATAAGAATAGTTGGGAGGGATAGGGATTTACAACGTGACGATAACGATAACGATAACTTTGAAAAGGCATTAAACTAAGGGTGAAATTTTGAACTCTAAGGTGGAAGCAGGCAGCAGTTTCTATTTCTTGCGTCCGTGGTAGAACTCGCGAATAAGCTGACGCAGATACCGCGATTCATTTCGACGCTCGGCGAGTGTGCGACGCAGTTCGTCATTGGCCTGTATCAGCTGTTGTTCCTCGCCAAGCACATGCTCCATTTCAATCTTCTTCTTCTGGCGGTAGCGAGTGGCCGCATTTTTGTTTTGTTCCTTTTTTCTTATTTTGCGATCCTCCACGCCGCGTCCATAAGTACGAGTACGCTTTTTCGTACTGCTCGGGGATGCTGCTGTTGACTGCTCCTCCTCTATGGTATGCGCTGGTGAGCTGCTGCTTGTCTCTGGTAGCCATTCTTCATCCACATCCGCAACACTGCTGCCGGTAACGCTGCTGTCGCTATTACTGCTGCTGCCCAACGATGACGACGCTTGAGATTCGCAGTCATCATTGTACTGCTGCCAGTTGGTCGGCAGCTGCAGTTCCTGTGCACGCATATTGACAATATCATCGACCAGCTGAGTTTCACGATCAATTTCACTGACCGGCATCCAGTTGTTGATAAAATTGTAAGCCGGGGTAGCTGCCGCTGGAGTTGTAGCTTCCGTGGCATTGTGTTCCTGCTGTACAGATTAATATTAGAATATTTTCAAGTGATATTCGATTTTTATTTACTTACCACCCTTTGCTCCTCTTTGACAAGCTCATGCTGTTGTTGTTGGTAGGCATCAAATTGGGGCGGCGACTGCGGCGGCGTCAGTTGTTGCAATGTAAACGAAGAGTCGCAATGTTGGAAATCCGCGACTGTAGCAGCGACTTGTGCTTTGGTTATGGGTAGTATGGCCTGTGACACCACATCAAGGTGCTGTGGAAAGCCTGTTGTCTCATACTCGATGTAGTGCGGCGCCTTTTGGTCTAGAAGGCACTCTGTATATAGAAAAGAAAATTATTTGTTGTATTATTTAATGTGTACTTGAAGTTCAGGTCTATCTGTTCATTTATTAATCAATTTCAAATATAATCTTATCACAATCATATCACCATAAACAATCTAAGTATAGCATATTCAAGCTTCATCTCTGATCATAGAAAGCTGTTAGTATAATAAATAACACTAGAAATATAAAAAATCTTAAACAACTTATATATTAATAAAGCTTAACAAAGAACTTTACAACTTATAAAACTGTTAAGGAATGTAATTATAATGGATGTGTCTATCATTATTTACTTTTACATAATTCAATAGAAATTTCCACTTGTTTTCTGTATATACTTTAGCTACATCTGTTGCATGGCTGTACCAACAAAAACAACAACAACAACAACGTTAACGACAACAACTACGTCGTAATATTAGAACTGTAGTTGTTCTATATTCTCAATTCAAACTGATTTGCATTGAAGTGAAGGACGCCTGGACCAGAGACCAACAAGAGTATATAGTAAATATTTGCATATTGATTGTGGCACATTTCCAGCAGTGATTGTTTTGTTTCAATTCAATTTATTGATTCTAAACTACAAGAGAGACGACAAATATTGAAATCAACCGCTGTCATGTCGTCGATTTGATTATTTGGTTGCCTTTTATCAATTAAGAGGTGGCAAAAAACGCTCACAAATCGCGCGTGGTCGGCAATAGGTTATCAGTGTTTTGTGGGCAGTTACCAAGTGCAATCCACAGACAGACTTAGACGACAGACCGAAGAGTAATGATGACCTTCGTCTGCGCACCTGTTAGGTATACCAGTTGGCACTTTAAAACACCTTGGGCTGGGACACATTCCCCCCACTAAGCACTTGGGACTGGGTCTCTCCATTACCATAACACGTTCCATTATACTTTGTGCCACAATCTCGGGGCGTGAAAAAAACGGAGCAATTGCAACGACATTCAATTGATTTACATAAAAATCTAGTTTCAATTTATAATACAATTCAGTTGAAAATCTTGCTTCAATTGGGTGAGCCCACAATAACATATAGAAAGTATAATTTAAAAGGGAATACTTGAGGCGAGACAAATGGTAAGTTTAAAGGAAATTTACATTGTAGTCAATCAATTCAGGCCATAATTAGAATCGGACTGGTCAATATATCTGGTATAGAAACGATTTAAATAGTTGTTCCTTAACTGATTTGTTGCTAAGCATTGACAAAGTTTACTGACCTTACTGCTGTATTGCTAATATATGCAGCTAATAATATTTAATGTCTATTTGTCTGGCACCTTTATTAACTTTGTGTACATTAAATATTTATTATTTTTTTTTTAAAATTACGAATTCATAAATTTTTGAGTTTCTTTTTGTTGAAGTGTGTTGAAAGTCTCTTTATGAAATCAAATATTTAAGTATTAATAAAAGCTTTGCTAATGATAAAATCATATCTATAAAATTTTAGAAATTACTTCCCAATTTATCATCTACAACTCTCTCTTTCAAACATTTCAGAGACCTTTCTTTAAACAGTTAAATGATAAATTACACTATTCTGCAATCATTAGTACTTATATTTATATACTTATATTTACACACTATCTCTAGACAGTTCACATTTTGTCCTACATTTTGCCTGTAAACTACGCCACTTGCAGTTGCAGTTGAAAGTCACTCCAGCCTGAACGATAGACAAACAATTCAGAGATTAATGCAAACAAAGTTGCCATTGTGAATAGCAAATAGAACGGCTGGGAGAAACAAATGCAATGCTATTCCATTCGACACTATCGTTTGACAATACATATTTTGTAAAAAGTAATATATTAATATTTAATGGGGGCATGATTAAAAACGACCTTGGCGTTTCAAACTTATAAGTATGTTTTGAAATTGCCGGACACAGACACAACTCAGCAGTTTGCCTAGAAAAATAGCAAAAACAACAAATTTATTTGCAATAAAAACATTCTAATGAAGAATAACTTTTGTGATTTTCCCAAAAATCCCTACAATATTAATGGTTTTTCCACACAATGTAAGCCAATTAAAATGTATTTTATTTTATAAGGGGTTTACAAGGAAATCTATAAATTTTAGTGGATTAAGGTTATAGAAAGTTTATTTAAAAATTGGACCAGCCTTATGGCAGACTAGAAATATTAGCTTATCAGTTAGAAATAATCAAATGATTGTTTTATATATTAATCGCGCCATTCGAATTTTACAAACATTTGGAAAGGGCGCGTACATTTCACCAGTCAAGTCATAATATGCAAATTAATTTTATAAATACTAAACAGAAAGCGAGCCAATCGCCGCAAATGAAAAACGATAAAAAGATAAGTACAAAGCATGATAAACCCGCAGAACCGGAAAGTAATCCTCAATAATCGACCAGACTTTGTACAGCTTTAACGAAGTTAAAGAAAGAGAGATACATACTTTGATTGAGAGACAATATGTGTATCTCAAAAAAGAGATTAGCAAGTTCAATGTATTGTACAATTATACTATCATTAAATTAGTATTTTGATTATCCTAAATTCTCAATTCTGTGCAAATTCTTAATGGAAAAATGTGATTGCATCTCTAAATATCAATCAATCTTATCAATAAGTATTTAGAAAAGAGATACATATTATTCTATATTACATCTATATATATAAAGCAGTTTGTCCTGACTGACGATAAGTCTTACATCTATATAAATATATACATATATATTCTGAAAATATTCCAGCTACTCCTCTTTTATATTAAATGAAACAGGTTATGTACTTATATATATAATTAAGTATACTAACCATAGGCTTGTTGCATAAATATATAACTGCTCATAATTGCGGCAGCAGCGACTCAGATTCAGGAAGATTATATCAAATTTCAATAAAAAATGTGGGAAAACAACAAGTGGCAGTAATGTGAAAGGGATTGAAAAATTAGCCCTATAAATTAAGTGTAAATTAACGCTGAAAGCGTGAAAAGAAAACTAAACATAAATCGTGAACAACGTAATTAAAACTTTAAAACTAATTGGTAAAATTGCTAGATTAACGAGATGCGCTTTTAAAGATATTGAAAAAATTATTTGCAAGAGAATGAAATAGATTGCAACAGGCGGAGGAGAAAACTCAACCTGTTAAATAAAAAATCACAGCGAATTTTGAACGGGTATCAAAAACTGGCCCAGCAAAGTGTTTGCCAAGTTAATAACAATAAGCGCAAGGCACAGACAAAAATATGTTAATTGTTATATAAGTTGAATGTGCGTATGTGCTGTTTTTTTTTTTGAGGGGCGGGGGGAAGGAGATTCAGAAAATTGAATGTATGTTTATGTTTCTGGTCAACTGCTGCCGCAAATAGTTCGTGGGCGTGGTTAGCACAGGCAGCTGCAGTGGGGGCGGCGATTTGAGCTGTTTAGCGTCGTTTCACCAACTTTTGCGAATTGATCACAATTTCACGGTTCCACATGTAACGGTATCCGCAGTGTGGTATCATGCTCACAAAGTCCTGCGCGCTTATAATCGAATTTTGGCCGAAATTTTTAAACCGTTGCTCCAGTTTAGATACAGATTAAGAACAGAGACGGTACAGCAGATAGAGTGAGATGGTGTTATGGTTCCGTTGATCAGCTACATATAGTTAGATCTGGATGAGCACCTCAAACGCACGCGTTTCAATTTGTTTGGCGCCGTTGCGAATTGCAATTGATAGACTCAAACACAGTTTGGCAATCACTGCACAGGTTACAGTTCGGCAAGCACTTGCCTTGCCTTGATTTTGCACTCTCTCTCTCGCACGTTCTATTAAATACCAATTTAATTCAATTCGATTCAATTATTTTCAACGTTATTTTCCGTTTAGTGATTTTTTTGCGCGTTTCAAAACGCCAAGACGTGTGTCTTGCTTGTTGTTGTTTTTGTCTTTTTCTCTTTTATTTGTTATTTATTTTTTTCGCTTGAAGGCAGTTTCTTTGTTTTCCAGTTTTTTGCTGTTGTTGTTATTGTTGTCGTTGATTTTAAATGAAACCAAAACCGAGCTTTTAGCCAAGCGCACGCGTCAGAGTAACAATTTGCACTGAGCATTGTTCGCAGAGCGCACACGGTTTTTGCCCTGGTCACGTCAACAAAAAAACACACAAAAAGAGAGCATAACAGCGGAAAGAGCGTGAGAGAGAGGGAGGGTGTATTGGTGTGAGTGTGGGAGACAACAAGCCCTGCAATAAGATCATTCTCTGACGCTGTTGTCTCTCCAATACAAGATCGTATCAGTAATCGATCGCGAACACGAAGCTGAACACGAAGCCAGTGCCGATTCCGACTCCAAAGCTCTCATGCCAACGGACTTGACACAGTGGACAACAGACAATTGATTGTATTAACAATTTAATACGCTACTATATGTGCAATACAGTTAGAAAATACACAAAACAAGATAAACAAAAGTGAAAGCCCTTCATGAATATAGGAAATACACATTTTCCCATGGCATTCCAAATATCTTTGGTTTGTAATTAATTTTAATCAAATTACATCAAAAAAGGTTAATTAAATAAAAAAAACAAACGATATATTGCCTTTAGATATATTTAGGGCTTAATTAATTTAAAAATTTTAGCTTTATTATAAGTAATTAAAAATCCCATTTAAACGATTGAAGATTTGAGTCAATTTATACTAAGTTTTTTTCCACTGTAAAACAATCTACATAATTGAATTTTGCTCAAGCAAACATTATCAATATTATTTTAATAAATATATTTTGAAAAGTAACCCAACAGGTCTTCGAACATTATTATCAACGTCTAACCCCCCAAAATGTTGATAATCGTTCAATTTATAATAAATTTTAACGGTCGGTAGATGCGAGATCGTTGAACTCAATTCCTCTCCAAAGCAAATAAAATAATATATAATTGGACTGTTGCTAATATAGCACATAAAAAAAAAATTATATCGCATATATTTTATTATTTACAAAATAAATAATATTCGTATAAGCTGCACTTAGTAATTAACGTCAGCTTCGAAGTTCAATGACAGCGCCCTATTTTAAAGCTCGAATCTCTCACTCTCATTGGAGATGAAAGCTGCATAAATGCACATGTGTATACTTGTTATAATGAGTTTGTTATGATGGCAGACCAAGCCCCAAAAAGAAGTCAGACAGGGTGCAGTTGTTGTTGCGAAAATGGGAGGCACGTCCCAAAAGAAAAAGTTAATTTTAAAACAAAGAAATTGCAACTGCAATTTCCTGTCAAAAATATTAAATATGCATTCGCAAAAACAACATCAAATGTCCATATGCAGATTAGACTGAACGCGACAAATAAATTATAACATTTGGTTCATTGATCTGTCTCAAATGATAAGTCCTTGAACCTTTCCTGTATCATTCTCTGTTAAATTCTATTGCCGCATGACGAAGGTTTCTCTACAGGGTACATTTTGGTTTCTAGTTTTTTATTCAATCAACAGCCTGACCTTCAACTAAAATACTCAAAGCTGAATTGTTTGTTCGAGTTCTTAACAAACTCGTATTGAGAAAAGTCGAAAGCTCAAGAGAACTTTAAGCTCTTTGGAAATATTTGTAATTTATTAACGAGTTCTCAATTTTGAAAGCTTCAAATCAATACTTGAGCATTCAGAAAACATTATGAAAATTCTAAAAATTGTAAACCATGAGAGTAGCACAAAAATAATTTGTTGTCATTTTTATGGCCAGCTTTAAATTAGTCAACATTGTGTAGCTGGCAACTGATCACGTTTATAAACCATAATTACAAAGCAGACAATGCCAGACACAGTAAACCAAACAATCACAAAAAATTCCATAAAAAATGTTCAAAACAATAACAAACAAACCGGTTTTCCAACTGCACTCTGGCACTCACCTGTCCGAAAAAAAAAACCCTGCAAGTTGATAACTAATCAGTTAAGAGAGCTGATAAACAACAATCTAGCCAAAAGCACTGAAATTTTGTGAAATTCCATATGAGAAAACATTAATATATATAACAAATATCGGAATTCCTAAATATATATTTAATAGAGATGATGTGCTTTGTCTTAAATGGCAGATTTTGTTTTTTATTACCTATAAAATTTCCGACATAAAACTGAACAGGTTAAATTTGAAATATTTATATATACTTCATATGCAAATTCAACATGATTCAAGAGGCAAGCTGAAGCTGTTTAACAAGAGCAGTTTGTATTGTTTGTCTACGTTTTAACAGACGTTCAAAGTTCAAGTTTATTTTCAAATTTTTTGATTTGGGCTTGGTATATAACATATACTGTTATTTTTGTCGTCTATATGCTTGTGAAGTTGTTGTTGGATATTTCAATAGGTAACTTTTTTTTAAAGATCTCTCTAAACTTCTATTCATACTTGAATATTTCTCATTAACTTGATAATAAATGGCAAATAATTTTAGTTGTTAATATTTACTGAGTGTCCTTTTGATTTTTAGCAATTATTGAATTAGGGAATTTATTTTATCCTTTAAGGCCATTAGTAACCGGATTCCTTCATTTAAATAGTTGCTCTGGTATATAAGTTGACTAACGTTCTCCTTATTTGTTACTAATTTGGTTTAAGAATTATATAACAATCAGACATTTAAGTTCAAATTTGTAATCCTTTAACTTTTTCATTATATTACTGTTACCATAATATAAGAAAATTTAATTGATAAGTAATTGATGGTAACTTGCCTTCATCCTTCAGATCCAGAAACTCCACAACCAAATCCTCACCGCAGATCAGTTCCATGGAGACAGCCTCCTGAAAACTGTCGGCTTCATCGTCGCTCATAAGAGTAATACCTTAAAGAGAAGTAGGTTTATTTATATGATTAATCACCATATGATTTGACCAACAGACCATTTGCAAAGTTATCGTCATATAGAAAGGTGGCGACTGTCGGATCATCAAGCGCAAAGAGCTCGCTGGCCACCATAGATGGTGGAGAAGCCGGCTCCAGCTTGAGATCCCAGTAGAGTTCCTTGGGCAAATCCAAACTTTCCATTGTCAGTTTTGTTGTATTTGTATTGATTGAAATCGGATGAGTCTAAACTTGATGTGCTATATATTGAATCCGATCGGAAGAATGTGATGAACGCTGGTTGTTCTTGTTGTGTATGTTGTTGTGAGGACGCCATGGTGGCACTGTAACGATAATAAAAAAAAAAGAATGTAACATTATACAAGCGTTTCATTAGCGACGATTACATGACATTATTTTGCTGACCTGCACTGTAAATGCACTGGCGGGAAATAAATATTAAATCTACAACTCATTCTGTCTGTGACGTAAACTGCTGATAAGAATTTGCTCTATACCCCATTCCGAATAACTTTTACAATTTTCTATATCACTTTCCACATAAAAATGTTAAGTTAAGATTTCAATATATGGACATGTGCACATAAACAACTTTCTGCGGTGGCAGCGCAGTTGACGTCAACGTCGATCTCTAAACACGCTCAAATTGCAATTCTTCTAGCGAGGGAGAGGAAAAGAGAGGGACAGAGATGATTCACTTTCCGCTGCACGTGTTGTTGCCTGTGGCAAGCACAAACAAATATTTTGGCCCAAAGGTTACTCAATTTGCGATACGATTGCATCAGCCAATTTAGTTTCTCCAGCTGATTGTATGGAGGTTGTTGCATGCCCCAAACAGTTGCCAATGTTTCTGCCACGTTACTATGAAATGACAGTGCACTCACACATTGATAATAATGTTACACGAATATGCAACGCCACTGCGTTCAAGTGTATGTGTGTGGGTGAGTCCACCATTGCGAAATACATACATACGATACACTTGTACTGCAGTCGACTTAAATAACAATACTTACAATTTTTTTTTAATCATTTTCATAACTTTTGTGTGTTGGGGCACTGAAAGTGCTTGTTGCTTTGCTTGCGCGCAAACTATAGAGCCATTTTTATGTCCATATAAATGCAAAAAACTTTAGTGAAAATAATTGAACCTTTTTGCGTTTCATTTGGGACGATACTAATTGTTTTTCGCATAACGTTGCCACCTGGGAGAAAAATAAACAGTCAATTAGATAGTCTGGCAGCCTTAAAAACTGATTTAGATCATTTTCCATTTCAGTGTGTTTTTCCCAAAATATCTGTTTTTTAATTTTAGCTGGGGCTTAAAAATTCGATGCAGAACTATTATTAGTATTTTGTCGAGTTTCACATTGGATTTTAGAATGGAATTGAAGTATAGGCCCAGAAATTTCTTAAGGAGATGTTCGCGCGAAGTTTGCAGCAATCAGCTTTTGTCTTGCAGTGAGCCCCAGCACTGGTTAATTCAATTTAAGTTAAGACATATTTCAAAATGCACTAACTCTTAAATTATTGAATAATTTGATTAAAATTTAAAATGTAAATTAGATAAGATTATGGAAAACACTTTAATGCAAGTTGAAAGTTCAAAATATCGCCAAAATTATAATAAAAAGTGTTTAAACCTTTTTTAATTTTTTATTAGTCGCAACTGGTTTTGCATTTTGATAAAATGATACATGCTGCCAGATCGAAAAATGTTGTAGGGTGGCAGCCTTTTGGTCGAGTGGCAACGCTTCACACAGTGCTGGCAAGTTTTTAGAGGGAGCATCAGCTGCTTCTGTTAAATTGTGTTACATTTGTTATTATTGTGGGACTTTTGTACAGTTTTACCTAAAATGTTAATGGCAAAACTTAGCGAAAAATATATTTAACATAGCGAAATTTCGAGCTTAAAGTAATTTCCAAATTTATCTAGCATACGAACTCTGAAAATAGCCAGATCTAGCTATAAAAAAGCTTAGCTGGCAACAGTGAAATGTAGTCGCAATGGCAAATTAATTAATATGAGTGTTTAAACAACATTTAATCTGAGTGTATACGTACGCTCGCGCATTAATATTGTGCAAATGACAAGTGTGTGTTAAACGGCAGACTACTGACGCGCCCCTTAAACAGTCAATGTGGGTGTATGTTTGTGAACGATATGTGTAAAAACAGAGGTCAAAAGTGCACACAGGCCAAAGAAGGCATAATCTAATGGTCAACAAATGCAACATATGACGTAAATCAGGCATTGACGCTGTATTATAACTGTCGTTTTCTATAAATTGTACTCAAATCGGCTTAACATAATCACAACTGTGGCATTTGTTTTTGTTATGCATTAAGTAAGTATGTACACATGTATTTGTGTATCTATGCATATGTAAATATTATGTGCAGGCGCAGCCAACGCTAACGTCGCTGCCAATGTGGTTGCTTCTTCTTTGACGCCCTGCCATTCACCGTTGTCGTTGACCAGCGCTAGCGCCAGAAAATTCCTATGCTGATAAGACACTCGCGTATGAGAGAGAGCATGTCAAAGAGAGGGAGTGTAAATGTAAGCTAGAGCCAGAGTGAGAACAAGAACGAGTGAGAGAGAGAGAGAGCGACGTGCTGCCGTCAGCTGTTTTATGTTTTGATTGTGTGCAGGGAAATAATAATCGCAATCGCACAGGTTTTCAGCTTTGTTCTTGACTTGCTGCGAGAACGCTCGAGCTGCGATCAGTACCGTTTGTGAAATTGAAAAGTCATCATCGGTTGTTAGCGCGTTCTATTAAATCGCGAAAAGCTTTTGACTTTTTGTATTATCAGCACTCACCGACTGACGTCTCAACTTGAATAGTTGCGTCGCAAGTGCATATATATTTTTACATGTGGTGGGTGTTTGTCTGTAGTGAATTGTAATTATTGCGCTTTTGTGACGCATATAACGGCAAACGCGTAAAAAGCGGGGCGTGTTTGTCATTAGAAAAGAAGAAGAGCAACACGAAAGTCAAAACAACATCAAAGGCAACAAGTGCGCAAACGTTAAGAAGAAAAAAATTTTCAATAAATTCCAATAATGTTACGATTTGAAATTATTAATTAATAAACATCCGAGAAGTGGTAAAAATTTCAAGCATATAATTAAAAGTGAGAATTGCTGAAAAAAAAACAAAATAAATTATAAAAATGTGCTTATAAATAAAAAAAAAAACAAAGTGCTAATTAAAGTTTTTCACACTGATAATCTTCAAGATAAGATTATATGTATATATTTTATGCAAAGTGTTAAAATCATACCATTTCTAGAAATTCTGGCAAAGTTTAACCGCAATTTATTATCAAATTGCAGATTTTAATTTGGGTATAAAAATAATAATGAAAACTAACACAACAAGTGTAAAACATTCAACTTAAAATCTATAGCAGCACCTGGTCACACTACAAACCAACAAGAAATAAATCATATTAATTGTTATAATATTAACAATAATAAAAAAATGATGTTGAACAAATACGAAAGCTACCAACGCACAAACAACATGTTTCCACATCACCATCAACAACAACAGCAGCAACAGCAACAACAACATCAGCAACAACAACATCAGCAACAACAACATCCGCAACAACAACATCAGCTATCCCTTTCGCATTCACAGCTACAGTCGTTGCCCCATCAACTCTCTCAGCTGCAATATGCCGGCAGCACAGACACCGTCGGCGCAGGCAGCACGTCGGCAGAGCTGGCTGCAGCTGAGATTCTGGCGGCATCGAAGGCGGAACGAGAATCGATACATTCGGGACAGTTTATGGTGTCGCACTTTGAGGCCGAGGAGGCGCAAGATGATCTCGAGGATGATGGTGAGGTGAAGATGCTCGACCCAGAAGACCCGAGCCTAGATAAAGCCGGCGAAGAGACAAACACCTGTCGCGACGTGCAGTTGTACGTGCCACAGACTGTGGTGCACTTTCCACGCATGGATATGGATCGTGAATGTGATGACAATAGCATGGGCATAATTACTTCCCATCTGGAGATCGAGACATCGCTGACCAAACTCTTCAAGTGCATGAATCTGGCCTACAGGTGAGTTGCGGTCACTCTTACTCCACAAATTGTCCACGGGCCCTGCGCGTGACATTTATCTGGGTCTGTATTTGCTTCTGGGAGAGGGGACTGTCCGAAAAGACTTGTCCGCATAATCGGGGCACATGTTAACGCCGACGCCGACGCCAACGTCGCTGCTCGGGTTACCTGAGCGCACAACTTCGCCTAAACGCTCGCTCACTCTTTTCTCTTTGTCCACTGTCTTCGTTTTCTTTGTCTTCTCTGTTTTCCATTTCTGCTGACATTCGCTAATGCAATCAGCCAACATTAAATTCCTATATGAATTATATATATAGCTATATATATAAAATGTAAATAAAATTTACTTAGTTGTACCTACACCCATATTTGCATACCCTTAAGTCTATCAATTTAATTACATTATTTTGGGAAAAATGTATTTTTAAATCAAGTGCCAAGTATTTAGAAAAACTGTTTAATCAACGAACAAAATTATTTCTTTTATTTTTATTGTGATCTTATTTTTTAATAGTGGCTTTTGATTCTTAGAATAAGAAAATAAAAAGAAATATTGAGATGCAATGCGATTAACTACTCTGAAAAATACATACATTTATACGACCGTTATCTATGTCAATTACGAAGAATAGCGGAAATAGTAGCTATAAAATAGAATAAAGACAGATTATAATCTTAATTCGAGAACGGAAATTTATTATGTAGAGTATATTTAAGTTTACATAAGAACTCTTATGCTTTTACATTGCTTATAACATTGTTTTAATTCACAAATAAGATAATAGATGATTGTCTAAATTAATTATTTATTATATACGAACATATATCGTTGATCTTCATTCTATAAAATAGTTTGTGTGTTCGTCCAGTAAACACCAAAAAATCACATTCATAAAATATGATATACAACACGCGCTAATAAAACTTGTTTACATAGTTTTGGAAAAATTTGAGAAATGCATTTTTAATTTTGATTACAAATCTACAAAGCGCATTACCCAAATCTGGTATATAAGACATACCCGCTATATGAAAAGCTTTTCATATATATTTATAAACTTATATTCGTTCTACCTGTTCCTATGTACAAGCACGAAAGTATGTACAGATTCACGTCTGGAAAATTGGACTTTAGTCGCGTCTCTAATTTCTATTGAGCACGTACACATGTTTTGTTTGTTTGGTCCCCTATCATTGTGATAGAGTTCAGAGTTTTTGGTTCATTAGGTACTTAGTCATCGAAGATCGTATGTTGAGTGTATTTTTTTTTGACTGGCCAATCTAAAATTAGCCTCATGCTAAAATGTATTTTTATGGTAAGCTTTTTTGCTTATTTTTTGTGGTTTAGCATACTCGTTTATTATTACCACACCTTATCAGTCAGATATGACTTTATTTATGTTATTGTTGCCTTATCAGCTTGTGCATTTCTCCAGGACTTTCATTGAGTTTTTTGTTGCGTATTTCCCGCAAGAATTACTTTGTGGTGGGATCGGTTTTTGGGCACGAATCTTCGTGAGTAGATTGTATTTTAGTATCTAAATAATAATTTAACCAGTATTTTTTGGCAATCAATTCTAACTTGTTCCTCTATATAAAGATAACAACTTAAGTAATTTACAGAAAGTTATTAAAAGAGGCAGAG
Source organism: Drosophila falleni (assembly GCA_035045575.1). Lineage (NCBI taxonomy): Eukaryota > Metazoa > Arthropoda > Insecta > Diptera > Drosophilidae > Drosophila > Drosophila falleni. The sequence continues at coordinate 794,138 of JAWNOV010000181.1, read as the reverse complement.
TGTGGAACATTTTTTAAAAACTAACAGCGCTCTCATTCGCTTAGAGAGCAAGTATTAAGTTTGAAAAGAACCTGTTTGTAGCTCCAACAGCTGATTGTAAGTCTACAAGGAAAAAGTCTGCATTTAGAGTTTCACTTCATAATAGTGTTATTTAAATTTTTAGGGTAAAAGAGAGAAAGAAAAAATGGAATTCTTTCTAAAATATTTATGGAATGTAGGAAGTAAACTGCACTGTCAGTACAAGAGAGAATATTACATGATTGCAGCCACTGTTAAAGCTCTTAATTCGAGTAGTGTGTTATGCAATAAATTCTGTTCTGAGGGCGTGCATCGAGTAAAACAACAATAAATGCACCTGAGTTAAATATTTGTTGAGAATTTGCTAATGAATCATCTATCCACTGACGATAACAACAACAACATCGGCAAATTTAACAACAACAGATCGTGTAGCGCGTACGTATTTATTAGTCAAGTTATTGTTTACAACGTATGTGAGTTGATATTGATACGTATTTGCTAGGAGTAAGTAATTTCGACCCCTTTCATAGTAAACCTCAAATGCATTTACCCTCTAGATAGCAAAATCAGATTTACGAGTATGTTACCCCCTTGTCTCTCTTATCAATCTTATCAATCGACAGTTGGCAATTTTGACAGTTGCGCAGCACAAACATAATAAAACCAGAAAAAAAATACTAAAAATTACTTAGATTTTATTTTGAGATTGTCGCCCAGGCGGGTTATGGGGCAAGTTAAAAATAGCACACAATCTGCCCATTTCTATACTTTATATTATTTATAAACAAAACATTTATATTAATGAATAACTAACAAATTGTTTTGCTTTTGGTCAAACGTTAAATCGATTAATAATATTTTAATTTTAATTTCAGTCAGAAGCTTACGTCCCCCAAGTGGAACCATTTTAAGGGTGTTCGTTTGAGATGGAAGGACAAAATTCGCCTTAACAATGTCATTTGGCGCTGCTGGCATATGCAATGTGAGTACTACCATTCCAAGTTGTGCCTAATATTTCTACTGACATCAAATCAGAATACCTAAAGTAAATGCTGCTTTACTAGTTGAAGCGAAAAGTATTGTTTGGATTCAATATTATTTCCTCAGTAATTTGCATTTTTACATAATTCCATTTTTTTTAAATTATAAAACACTAAAGAATGTATATTTTAAGGATGATTAAGAAATTCTAGCACAAGATAACATAATTCTAAAATTCGCAATTAAAAATCATGTTCGAAAAAGTTTTTCCAAAATGAAAAAAGTGTAGTAGACAAATATATTTGTAATTTCTTATTTGTTTATTTTTTTTTTTGAATAACGACATTTAAATTATATATTATTATATATATATTTACAAAGTGAGAATTTAGCGTTACACGTGCATATCTTATAACAACTAACAAATTGGGTCCGACGCACCGTCTGTCAAAGTAAACAAAAAATTAAATAAAAAAGCTAAAAAGCTGAGTGAGAGCTTTAAAAGCACAGACGCGATTTCAATCGCAGAAATGTTGTACAAGTCTACTTGTTGTTGTATATAGTTGTTGGTAGAGATGAGTTGCATTTGTTGGTAATTTGTCAATTGGTTACGGTTTAGTAATTTCCCTCTCAGCTAAAAAGAAGAGATATAATTGCTGTCGGGTTGTTGTCGTGTTGTTGTCGTGTGTCTACCCTTCTCACACACTTGCGACGCACTTTTTCTACTCAGCTGCTATTTCTTATCAGCCTGTTTGGCCTTATCAAAAAGATGCCTGTCTGGTTTCTTGATCGCATGTCTCTCGCTTGTTGTCACTTTGTTGAATCCGAATTAAATTATTGTTTTTATTTAAATGTATATTATTAAATATGTAGTTAGATCGTCTCTAGTCCTACTTGGAGCTTTAAGCTCTCAGTGTAGTTATGGTGTTATTTGTGTAAAGAGTGGCAGCGTTGAGTGGAGTGTGGCAACGCTTCTCAATTCAATGCTTAATTATATAAAATACAGGCAACATGCTTTTTTGATTTTAAGTAAAAATTGTGTCTATTTCAGTTTCGTTTTTGAAAATTTTCCATTTGTTACATGATCTGTGCGAACGAGATAGGTGCAGAAACATTACAAATCTTGTTCTCTTGGTTATCTCTATAAAATGACGACAACGGGAACAACTGCAACAAAGGCGAACGGAAATTTTTAGATCTATTTATAAAGCACCATACTTATAAATCTACAACTCCATGTCTCCCATCTTGTCAGCTAAAACTCAACTAAGTTGATTATTATTTGGCATCCCATTCTAATAAAGAGATCCCACTATACGAAATACGCTAAAGCAAATAGAAAAGACTAGACTTTAAATAAGGTATAATAATTTTATACGGTAGTGTATTTCTCGTTTACCCTGCATTACTACAGATTTTATCTACAATTATAGACGTACTTTTAAGCATATAGGTGGTTAAAGTAGTTTATATCTTTTCAACGTTATTTTGAAATTTTCTGTTAAACAATAACATTCAACAAATATTCGCATTCAGACAGCTTAATTTAACTCACATTATTAAGTTATAAATTTATTATTCGTTATGAAATCATAAGAGAAAATTATTTTATTTTTTTACTGTCTTAATACAGAGATTTTCATTTACAACGGAAATATCGTATACTTAGAAAGGGCATTTAAAATAATAAATAGAATAGACCAGACCTTTTATTTGGTGTATTACAACAATTTTTCAATTTTTATATATAGGAAAGAGTATTTCTATTTCACCCTGTCTCAATATAATTTTAATCTTATTGTTTAGACGTACTCTAAGGCATATAGATAATTATAATCGTTTATATATCTTTGTGGCGTCTTGTGAAATTGTTGTGTGAAACGTCATTCGTCCAGAGCAATGAGTACTCCAACGAGTGCGATTCAAACACGTGTGGGTCGTTGTCATTGTCATCGTCCTATCGGAGGCAACCGTTAACATCTCTTTCTTCAAAGTTATCTATCTGTACAATAATGGTGCTATCGCCAGGCAAAATCTTATCTGTGTTTTGTATTTTTGTTGCTATTTTTTTTTGGCGCGATCTCTTTGCTTAGTATCATTTAGCTAACCTGTTATGTGTATGTTTTTCTCCCTTTGCAGTTATACAAAAGCGCAGAACACCGGTGTGTCAATTCGCATCGCCGCTGGACGTTGACATACATAGTAATCCACAAGTAAGTAGTCACAGCTGGCAGTTGTCAGTCGAACGTAGTTAACAGTTTGAAATGTGCGCGGTAAGATACAATATACAAGATACAATATCTACACAACAAAATATCATAAATAAATTGATAAGTTTCGTATTTAAATCAAGTGTCATTTGGCTGGTATCAAATTAAAACTAAAACTGCAATCTCTCATCTAAAGGATCTCAGTAATAGGTTTCCAAGCAACATTTATCAGAGTTGCATAAGAACAATTTTCGACAAGGAACAACTAATTGAGCGATATATAGACTACAATTTTTCGGAATTTATATCGAATGGTTTAATTGTAAAATGTTCAATTCATTGATAATGTATTCAAATAAATTAAATTATTTAACGCCTTTCCTATTTATGTATTGCTCCAGAATCGATTTAAGAATTTTTGCTTGTGGATTTTTCTTATCCCCATAATAAACCATTACATCCTGTTTGATTTTAGTTTACTTTCTGTTTTTTCGACAATAAATACCTAAAGAGTAATCAGGCCCTGACACTTCAGTTTCGGCGGTGATTTATGCTGCTGAAGGAGCTCCAGCTACTTCCGCTAATGGATTGTGAACCGAATTTTACTGGTAAAATCATTCGCTAAATGCGTGATCAATCGACGCGCGCCATCGAACTTGGCGTGAGATATGAAAAGTAGCCCCCTTTATATAGACGCTCTCCTTTTGTTCCGACTTGCAGCACGTGATAAGAACGAGCGTTTATATTTGGCTATCGATCACCTATAGTCGCTTTTATTAATAGAACGAGATTAATAACATGTCCGAAATCAAATTCATATTTCTACATCTACACAGAATGAATATAATTTTATAACAGCTTCCCATGCAGACAGAAATGACATTAAATGTTTCTTATACGTTTTTTGATTGGGAGTTTAACTCTAACTATTCCTGAGAAAACAAATAATTTTTATTAATATAAATAGTAAATTAGTTGTTAATAGGTTTCTATTAAACATTGAAACCGTTTATTGATTAACACATTTTCAGATCTGAATAACAATGAGTACAATATGCATTAAGCAACAGGCAAACCAGCACCTACACCTCTAACAATGTTTGCTAATTGGCTTGCTATAACAACAGAACAGGTTGAGATCGTCTGGTATCAAGCCCTTGAATTGTGGAGGCACAACTTCTATGCCACACCCATATTACTATATAATTTATTTAGATCCCACACAGACTGTATAGAATTTAAGTGGAGAGTCTTATCTTAGCTTTTTGGTCTGGTTTTGTAGAAAGCACTATGGACCCAGTAAAAAATGAAAGATTAATCTTATCGCTTATCGTCTACAATTTGTTTTAATTTAGAGTGTCTTTTTAAATTCCACTAATTTTTATTTCAGCAATGCTCAGGTATTGACTTTGCTTTGTTCTGGGATATTAAATCACTTGAAGGATACGATAAAACTTTAAAGTCTACTACTTATAGTATATTAGTTACCTAAAATTAAACTAATGTGTTCCTCTATTACTTTGTAAATAATAACACTTTATAATTTTTCGTTTTACTTATATTTCTTTTTTTCCCACAGACAGTTGTGCTTGAGGGAAAATATTGGAAACGTCATGCAGCTGTCATCAAAGCGGAATACAGAAAATGGCGCAAAAATTATAAATCAAAAGCAACTGGCTGCTTGACTTATGATTCGGTAAGTCAATCTAATTTAAGAGTCATCAAAATTAAGTTGTGTTTTCTGCAACGATTTTGTTGAATTTTCCATTTCCTTGAATTGCACCAATATGACCATATACGTGAAGATGGCTGTAAAGAGCTGTAAAATATTATATTACTAGATAAATATTTACAAAAGATACCACAAATGAATAAAGTCACCTTGAAGAGGGTGCTCTTGTCTAGTGCGAAAAATCCATAGGCTGTCAGTATGGGCTGCTGACGTAGGTTCTTTAACAGAAACTTCTCGACCTATCAGTAGAACTTGATAAATAAAGAACTAAACGGACGACAAACTAGACTTACCATTTTATCTATGCCAGAACCTGTACGAGGTATTTTTGACAGAATCTTGGCAGTTTTATTGGCCTAAAATAAAGAGATGAATTTTATTTATGTTTGTAATTGATTTAACAAATTAACTTATTTATACAAGGGTTTGAATATGAAACTAAAAAATTTAAGTTCTAAAAATTTATTTATATTTGTATATTATTGTAAAATGTTCTGGTTATGGAATACCAAGTTTTGTGAATAAATATCTTATATTTCCTGAGGTATACGTGATCCTTTTCCACAAGAAAGTTATCTTTCTTTTTAGCTTAATCAATAACCAGTTACTTACTTCGACTGTTATGACGTTAGAGCGCATCAATAACGTCATCATCGAAAGCCAAGGTATATTCCATAAGCCAGCGGTAAAACTGACAATTGCATATTGATAAATCCCAACCAATTTTCCCTCCATTGCGGTGCTAATCAGAAAAAGGGGCCCAGTGGGAGCCATAAACAGAATAAGCGGTATAATGGGCAGCATAAGCAGACCAAAGCAATTGTTAAGTTCGCGTGTGATGAGACATAGCAATCGTTGTCTCTCATACAGAATACGTCTACAATTTGTCCGAGAATCATATTCCTCTAACTTGAGGTTGTAGTGTGCAAGAGAAGCGGCAACAATTCGTTGCAAACAGACAAAGAACACGACAAGGAGACACATGACAAGAAATCCATAGCTGTAGACAATCACATAGAGCAACATGGGAACCGTGGACAACCCCGACACGGCATATCCATTCGCGTAGTTACACAAGGTGACAAAAAAAAGAACCTTGTACGTTATGAAGATACGCACAAAATACTGATCATTCCGTATACTTGGACACAGTCTATTTAGTTGAAGCAGGGATTGGACCAACGCCTTATGTCGACGACGTCTTATGTAGAGACAGACATGAAGTAAGCAAAGAACTGCACAAAAGTGCAAAAAATTTTTATTCTCATAGAAATTTCCAGTCTTGTTGTAAACGCTCATATACATATTTTCCGATTTCAGATAGGCATACGAAAAGCTTCCAAGTATTCCGGCGAGTATTGCCAAAGTAAAGATTAACACGTAGCGTTCACTTTGCGGTGTTATCTGAAGAAGACATTCTTCTTCATCGAGTATGGCGCACAAAATTCCCAATAGATATAAAACTGACAGATATAAACGCATATCCCGACACATGGACATATTGACGTTGACTGACCAACTATAAAGTAAAGACCAATTTACTAAGTGAGTTTGAGCTTGATCTAAAGATAAACTTAAGCTCTTAATAAATTGCTTATTAAAGTAAAAATTATTATCTGCGTAAATGTCAGGGAACGTAATTTCAATGGGAGCAAAACAATGGGAGTATTAATAAAAATTTTTTAAATACTGTGAGAAGTTTTATTTTTCCTTTTGAAATATATACATATACTATTGCTTAGAATTTTAGTTTAAAGGCAATACGATTAAAACGGATAGAACTTATCCTTGAAAGAAAAGTATGAAAAGCATTCATGAAAGTTAAGGAAAACAAAGGATGACCGGATAACTTACAAATTATAATTATTTATTATTAATAATTCAATATATGCGAATATTTTAGTTGCAATTCGTTGCTACACATTAAATTATTTAAATTTATAAGGATACACACCTCTTCCCGTACAATATCTTTCTGGAATATCATCAGAATAGCAGCCAACCAAGGTACACCCCACAAGAGTGTTAAGATTAGCATGAAAATTAAAGAGTATATGCCTTCACGGCTGGCATCCATCTCGAAGACTATAGTAACCAGATAGAATGGAGCAGTTGGAGTAGATAATATAACAAATGCCGTAATTACCGCCATGACGAGACCAAAGGCACAGTTCAGTTGTTCATGGCAAACGATGAGCATTCTATTGCGTTTCCATAAACTCAGTCGACACATCGTTGTAGTTGTTGTTGATGCCTCCATCAAGTTACGATTGTATAGGTGCAAAAGGGCAGCCAAGACCTGTGTCAAGCAGCTATAGAATACTATGATAAGCCCTATCAGCACGTAGCTATAGGTAAAAACGGCGCATATAAGCACCCTCGACAGCAGCGGAATTTTGTGAGTAAAGGCCTCTCCATATATAGCAACATAGAGCATCGATACGCTCACATAGATACAAAATTGTCGCAAAAATTTCTTGGCATATCGATCCTGCAAATCTTTGCGATTATAATGAAGCAGCAGCGAAAGAAGAGCCAATAAACGGTGGCGTTGCAGATAAAATGCAAGGTAAATGAACGATATAACCAGACAAGCAAAGCAGTAATTAATTATATTATACGTATTTCCCACCAAAGTATACACCGGTATCATAAATCTCTTTGGCCCCAATATCATAACAATGAATGCGAACCACGATCCAATTTGCACAATTATAAAGGCCATTCGCCCTCTCATCTCATCACTTTTAGTCACATAACTTCCGTTTACGTTTCCAGCATCGTGTGTGGCACAAATTAAACCCAAACACTTCAAGCTTATTAAATAGATACGTAGCTCAGCTCCGTCAAACATGACTGAGAGCCATCAACTGACAGAAAGGCATATTCGAAATGTAGTTTTGTGACAGTCATAAGTTATTTAGTAATTGGTTTGGTAAAAGGCCTCTCTTGTTATTATTTATCAGGTGCTTAATAAGCAATCAAATCAATTGATATTGTGCTAGTTACACTTAAATGCAAATGTACAATATCCATAGCTCGATGTCACTTAAAGATTTCAATATTATTCGTCATATCTTTAATATCGAAATTTGGACACAGTACTTCTAATGAATGGAACTTTCTGAAAATATGTTACGCCCGGGACATTACACAAACATAAAACTTATTAGGATACACACCTCTTGCCGTACTATGTCGTTTTGAAATAACATCAATATCGCAACCACCAGGGTACACACCATACAAATGCGAAGATTAGCATGCGAATTAAATAGTATATGCCTACACGGCTGGCATCCATCTCGAAGACAATCGTAACCAAAAAGAATGGAGCAGTTGGAGTCGATAATAGAACAAATGCCGTAATTACCGCCATGACAAGACCAAAGGCAGAGTTCAGTTGTTCATGGCAAACGATGAGCATTCTATTGCGTTGCCATAAACTCAGTCGACACATTGTTGGAGTTGTTGTTGATGCTTCCATCAAGTTACGATTGTATAGGTGCAAAAGGGCAGCCAAGACCTGTGTCAGGCAGCTATAGAATACTATAACAAACCAGATCAGGACGTAGCTATAGATGAAAACGGCGCATATAAGCAGCCTCGAAAGTAGCGGAATCTGGTGAGTAAAGGCTTCCGCATGTATAGTAATATAGAGCATCGACAAGCTCATATAGATACAAAATTGACGAAAAAATTTCTTGGCATGACGATCTTGCAGATCCTTGCGATTATAATAAAGCAGCAGCGAAAGAAGAGCCAATAAACGGTGGCGTTGCAGATAAAATCCAAGGTAAATAAACGATATGACCAGGCAAGCAAAGCAGTAATTGATTATCATGTACGTATTTCCCACCAAAGTATACACCGGTTCCATAAATCTCTCTGGTGCCAATAAGATAAAAATAAAAGCGAACCACGATCCAATTTGTGCAACTATAAAGGCGATTCGTCCTCTCATTTTATCTCTTTTAGTCACATAACTTCCGTTTACGTTTCCAGCATCGTGTGTGGCACAAATTAAACCCAAACACTTTAAGCTTATTAAATAGACACGTAGCTCAGCTCCGTAAAACATGACTGAGAGCCATCAACTAAATGTTGAAAGGCAAATTCGAAATGTAGTTCTGTGACAGTCCATAAGTAATTACCAATTAGTTCGGTAAAAGGTCTAACTTGTTTTTATTTATCAACCTGCTTGGAAAGCAATAACATCAATTGATGTTATGACTGTTTCACTTGAATGCAAATGTTTAGTTATAATAGCTCGATATATTTTAGGTACTTCAATATTATTCCCCATATCCTTAACGCCGAATAGGTTTGTCATTGTATGAGATACTCTAGTTTAATTCATTTGTTTTGATTTGTGAGAGACATAGAATAAATGTAAGTCAATATCCTGCTGACTAAAAAAAAAAAAAAAAATTTTGTTTTTTTTTTTTTTGGCCGCCCCGCGGGGGGGGGGGCTCGTTGGTTCGCCCGTTTTTTTTTTTTGGGGGTGTCCCCCCCTTTTCCTTTTCCATACATTTTGCCCAACCCATAATACCCTTTTTTGCCCATTTTTAATGGGCTCAGGGTATAAAATAGCGCAATTATTCACAATTATCGAATGGTAAAATAATTTATTTCGAATCAAAAAGTAAATCTGAAGACTTGGTTGCCTCATTTTCTGGTCTTAGTCATATTAGGTCCACTACAACCGCTACTAATTTGGGAACTTTCGTTCTTAACTTGAACTATGAACTCCTTTCTTTTTCTTACCTGATTTGCCACATTGTTAATCGTCAAAGGCATGATCATATACAAGAAGAGGGGATACATCCAAAGTAACTCCATTATAACTTCTTTATATGAGAATCGATCTTCAAAAGTGCTTATATATGCAAGGCATGTTGCATCCAGCACGAAACAAATATATGGAAATATCAACACGACTCCAAAAACATGAAGCATTTCCCCTTGGATCAGCATAAGCAACTGATCGTGAATGTCCAAGCAATCTGTCAGCTCCACAGGAGATATTAGTGATTTGTTTTTCAATTGATCTGCCTGAGCTTGCAACAATCTTCCCACAATATACACCAAAGATGTGTAGCAAGTAATGACATAATTGGCTCGCACAAGATGTTGGAAGTAGCCAATCAGGGCGAATAAATGTAGGATCTGATGATTGGAATTCCAGGTGGAAATCGTATAATATGAAATAAGGCACAGCTGCAATATACTTATGCCCATCCATTGGGGAATTAACCAACGTGAACGACGCAAAGTCAGGGTGTCCAGTTGCTGCCGTTTCGACAGATCTGTCAATCGATTTAAGAGAATCATTTGGGTTTCTAGAGTAAAGCGAAGCCAAAGATTAATCATCAGATCAGTCACTGCGGATGTTACGCTGATGAGGTGGATAAACAATTTGCCAACACTCGATACAACACCAACATAATCGACGTTCATCGTGATGAGCAATTCGATTAATTTACAGGCAGTCAGAGATAATACCAAAAGATGAGCGAAGAATGTGCCCCATGTTTTATGCCTAACATAACGTTGTAAGGATTTTGAGAAGTACAAATCTGTCAATCCCAAGAAGCGTTGGTAACGCAAAAATGCAAACATTCTTAACGTGTGTTGTGGTAAAAGTTGAACCGAGAACTGAACCGCCTTATTGATACAAGTAAAGTTTTAATACCAAAACATGAAAATGCATTTTTAATCAGGATTAGAGCATGTCAATCAATTTAGTTCAAAAAGGGGTTGATGTAATGCTTGTCCAGGACTCGCTGAAGAGTCCTTCAACCAAACTGTACGATGGTTATCAATATTATACGAATGGCATATTGTGAGAACGGTTTTTCATGAGAATCTAAGAAATTAAAATTTTGATGCAGAATCAATATAGAGGCAAAGTAATGATCAAAAAGGTATTCCGTATAGAAATCGGTTAAGATTTGACAAAGTTATGACAGTTCGAAGTTTAGTAATTGCTTGGACTGTCAACTTTACAAGTCAAAATTTTTGTCAATTTCGACATGATTTGTTACAGGAAAATGAAGTCTCTCAGAATCAAGTTTAAAGTGTTGTTTTATACTAATTTGGGCACCAGGAGTTGATTAAAAGTGAAAACTCAAGATTTAAAATTTTGAAAAAAATATTTTTTCAAAAAAGTCAAAGGGGGGAGTACATGATTTTATCGGGAAAAATTCGAAAATCAATTTTTTTATAAAGTTAATAATATTTTGATGCAGAATCAAAAAAGAGGCCAAATTATGATCAAAATGGTATTCCGCATAGAAATCGGTTAAGATTTGACAATGTTATGACAGTTCGAAGTTTAGTAATTGCTTGGACTGTCAACTTTACAAGTCAAAATTTTTGTCAATTTCGACATGATTTTTTTTTATCAAAATGGTATTCAGTAAGGAAATCGGCTAAGATTTGACATTGTTATGACAGTTCGAAGTTTAGTAATTGCTTGGACTGTCAACTGACTGACAGTTTAAAGTTGGTCAGACTATGGATCTAGCAAGTTTAAAGGTCAAATTGTTGGTCCAATGTAGCAACATTTTGTACTAACGTATTTCGGACCCCGTACATAATATAAAAAAAAAGGAATAGGGTTATGATTGTAACACTTACCTCCTCGATTAAACTATTATTCCTTAATGGCAGTATCATATAAAAACAGATAAATGACATCCAAATCAGTAATGATATCGTTTCTATACAAGAGAATCTCATTTTCAAAGCAGATAAATAGCATATTAAAATGGAAATCTGTGCATGACTTAAAAAATTCAGCAGCAAGGAGACTCCAAATATTTCCAAGAGTTCCTCAATACAGAGCAACATTAACTCATCGTGGATTTTTAAATTCTCTGCTAAGCTCTGCATACATAGGAGTTGAGATGATACTGCCTGTTCCAACTGATTTGAGCGTTCTTGCAACAGACTCAACACTAAGGACACCAAAGATGTGTAGCAAGTAATAGTGAAATTGGTACGCATAAAATTCAGAATTAGACACAGTGCATTGAAACTCTGTTCGGTTCGAGGACAATAATCCCAATAATTTATAAAACTTATGCAGATATACAGAGCATAGAAAATGCTACTGCTCACCCAAATGCGGTAAAGACCATGGGACCGTGTTATCTTCAGGTTGTCTAAATTTGACATTGACGCCAATTGGGATATTTTTTGGAGAAGAATCCATTGTGACTGTTGCTGAATTCGTAGCCAAATGTTCACCATAAATTGAGTGATTGGCATTGTCAACTGAACTAGAAAGTGAAAGGTTTGTCCTTGCTTGGACTCCATATCCATATTATAGACACAAAAATTAGTTATAGTTTCGTATAACGAAAAGAACACTGTCCCCAGAACTAATAATTGGGCGCAATAAGAGCAATAACTTGGATTTACTACATAGCGTTTAAGGACTGTAGAATAGTCTATATCAGTCAGTCCCAAATAACGTTGATAATGTATAAATGAACACAATTTTCGTTCGCCCAATTCCATCATTGCACTTGTGTTATGTTAAACTCTCAAATACAAACTGAATTTGAAAAATTGAATACTACGTTTGCTTCAAGGGAAGCTAAGAAATTCACTAATTAAGCTAATTAATCTGATAAAATTTAATAAATGCTACATTCGATTATTTAAAGAAAAAAATTCTAAACTTACCTGTTCCGCTAAGTTATTGATTGTCATTGGCATAAAGAGGTACAAATACATTGGTATTATCCACATGAATGTTTGCATCATTTTCGAAGATTCTTTCTCCAATGCAGATATATAAAGTATGCACGTGGCATCCAAAATATTAAACATCATAAGAAATACAAGGGCACCGCCAAAAACTTGTACTAGTTCCTGTTGGCAAAGCAATAACAACTTGTCGAGAAGACACAAGCTTTGAGATACTTTATCTGGAGATATCAATCTATTCCCAATTACTAAATCCAATTGGTCCTGCTGTGCTTGCAACAGCACCAACGATACATGTACTAAGCTGGTGTAACAAATTGTAATGAAGGTGGAGCGAATAATAAGTATGAAGAAGCACAGAAAGGAGGGTAAAAAGTATCTATTGTGATTCCAGTAAAGTTGATTTAAGACCAAAGCCGCCATATTAATGCTGTAGAATATGCATACGCCCAACCAGAAGCGGTATTGCCAACGAGGTAGTGGCAATTTCAATGTGTCCACATTTAAATGCGATGCGATCTCGGCCAACTTCTGCAGAAGATGTTGTTGCGATGCCTGTTGATAACGCATCCATCCATTGACCAATATTTGTGTGATTGGCATGGACAGGACAAGCACATGATGGAACATATTTCCCGATCTTGACTGTAAGTCCACGTAAGCTGTTCCCACCTCAGTCATAGCTACAAAAAGGGCGGCGAATAATATAATCTGCATCAGCAACTGAATTCCATAGGAAATCCAGGTGGCATTAAGTGTATAACTTTTTCGAATGTGAGAGTAATCGATGTCGTTGAGTCCCAAATATCGTTGATAGTGTATAAATTTTAAAAGTTTTCCTGGATGTCCTTCTGTTTTCATTGCGAACGGAAAACTCGCGCGCATTTTCCGTGAAGTATTCTAGTTAACTGAATGCACGAACTACTCGAATCGAACTTGATAAATAAAATCGATTTATCACTTAATTAATTTAGTTAATAGAAAGTAACTCTTACTTTAATACCATGAGTGTATTATTTTTATACGCTTATTTCTGTTGATACTGTTTATAAAAATATCTTTTATAAATTTTTAAAGGCAACACTTACCTTTTCGACCAAATTATGGTTTTTTAACGGCAGTATCATATATAGACCGATAAATAACATCCATGCCAATATAGCTATCATTTCTATATTAGAAAATTGCTTCTTTAAGGACGTTAAATAGAATATTAATATGGAATTCTGGACTTGAACTATGAAATTCGGCAGCAAGACTGACTCCAAAGGTTTCCAATAGTTCCTCAACACAAAGCAATAGTAACTCATCATGGATTTTCAAATTCTCTGCCAAACTCTCCAAAGATAGGGATTGAGATAAAGTTCTCTGTTTCAACTGATTTGCCTGTTCTTGCAATAGACTTGATACTAAGAACACCAAAGATGTGTAGCAAGTGACTGTGAAATTGGTACGTATGAAGCTCAGAAAGAAAGAAAGAAGATAGAACGTTTGTTCTATCTGTGGACAATAATCCCAATTTTGTATTACGCCTATACACATGTGGAGACAGTAGAATATTACGCTGCTCACCCAAATGCGATAAAGACTGCAAGAACTTGATATCGTCAGGGTGTCTACTTTTAGACTGAACGCCAATTGGCAAAGTTTGTGAAGAAGAATCCTTTGAGTTTTCTGCTGAGAACGTAGCCAAATGCTGACCACAAGCTCAGTAACTGGCGCTGCCATAAGGACTAAAAGATAGAAGGCCTGTCCCGGCTTAGATTCCATGTCCATGTCGTACATACAAGTTTTAGTTACAATTCCATAAACGGACAGGAATACAATACCCAAAACTAATAACAACGTTCCGTAAGAGCAACAATTTGGATTTACTACATAGCGTTCCAAATCTGTAGAATAGTCTATATCAGTGAGTCCCAAATAACGTTGAAAGTGTATAAATGAACACAGTTTTCGTTGTCCCAATTTCATTAACATTCTGGTAGACACTTGTGATGTGTTAAACTTTTCATTCCTGACTGAATTACAGAAAATTTAATTATAGGTAATGAGGAAACAATTATAAACGAAAACTGATAAAAATCAATACAAATAGCACATTCTACTAATTAAAATTATGTCATTCTAATGCACTCAGAACTAATGCGTAGTAGAGAGTTCAGAGAATCCGACTCTCATAGACCTCTACTTTTTTAATAAAAAAAAATAGCTCACACCAGCACTCCGCAACTATTGTTTGGTTTCTCTTGCTAATGTAGTCTCTGAGGTCTTAATTTTTACACAAACAAGGACGGACGGAAAGCCAAAACACGCGAATATATTTAGGTATTTTATATAAACTGAATGAATTTTTCTGAATTTTACGTAAATTTGTTTTACATACCTGCAAACGAACTGAATTGCTGATCAGAGCTGTTGTGGATGTCATTAGCGTAGGTGAGAGCCAGATAATGGTCATTATGACATCCTGCCACGGAGTTGTGTCTGGCTTACTGACCGTAAGAATATAAATGATACTGGTTGCATCCAGGGAAGAAAAAAGCAAGCAGAGGCAAATGTTGAAGCCATAAACCATACTTATTTGATCGCTGCACAAGACAAGAAGTCGATCGTGAAGATTGAGACAACAACGAAGACGTAAAACATCACTGCAACTTCGCTTTGGTTGTTGCAACTGACGGACAAGGATCTTGAGTTGCATCTGATTCCAGCGTAGCACATGCCTCACCACATGAATTAGACAAAGATACGTTCCGAGGACAAAGTTACTGATGATGGCACGCAATGGAAACCCGAGTGTGCATATTTTGAACAAAATAGAAGCCTCTGTTAACCACTCAAGCATGCTGGTTATAACAAAGTTGAGCGAATAAATCAAGTTCATAATTACAAGAATCCAAAGCAGATATTTGGGCAACTTTAATCGAATACCCGTCAAGTATTTTCGTCTATAAAGCTCCAATTGTCGCACAATGCGCACATTGGAACTCTGCAGCCAAATAAGCCAAGCATTCTGAACGAACTGAATAATCAATGCGGAAAAAAGCACAAATCGTTCAAAATTATTTCCGGTTGCGGTCATTTCACTTCTAAAGCACACAGTCCAAAAATACATCACAATTATCATGCAGCTGACGAAATAAAATTGTAACGCCAAATGCACCACATAACAAACGAGACTACGACGCAATCGAAAACTTTCCCTAATCGGATTGTAATGGATGCAAAAGATGCCCAGATATCGACATATCCGATAAAAAGGATAAAGTTCACTATGCTGATACTTTATCATTGTACAGTTTCGATAATCACTGAGGAAAAACTAATGCCAGCACGAGCATATCACTTACTATTTATGTGAAAACATATTATACATTAGTCTAAATTAAGTTTACTTTGAATCACTTTGGGACACGCTTCAGAAATTGAATAAATAAATACAAAACTTTTCTTCAGACAGTGATTTGTGATATTCTGAACATTTTTAGACCCCGTACTTAAAAAAAGTACAAGGGGTCTATTGGGTTCGATATACCGAACATGTCCAAAGTATAAAGTCTGTCTGTCCTTGATCAGGAATAATAGCGAAATAGAATAGCATTACTGGTGCTGTCCGTAGGAGTATAAAAAGTAGCCAGACACTCTTGACAAGAGCGTTCATGAGCATTTTATTTTTAATTTAAAATATTAACTCCACCTCTCAACTTACCTGCTTGGTCACCTCGTTGATAACCAAGGGCATGCTCATATATAAGCAGATGGGGGACATCCAAGTGAGCACCAATATGACTTCCTTGTAAGAAAATCGATCTTCGAATGTGGCTAGATATGCAATGCATGTTGCTTTCAATACGATCCATAGATAAGGAAATATCATGACGACTCCGAAGACCTGAACCATTTTCTCCTGGCACAGCGAAAGCAACTGATCATGAATTCTTAAATAATCTCTAAGTTTGTCCGAAAATTTTAGAGGATTTCGCTTCAATTGATCTGCCTGAGTTCTTAACAATCTTTGCACAATATACACCAAAGATGTGTAGCAAGTGATAATGTAATTGGTCCGCACAAGATGCAGAACATAGCCAATGATGCTGAATAAATGCAGAAACTGATGATGCGAATTCCAAGTGGAAATCGTATAATGTGAAATAAAGCATAGGTACGTTATACTAATGCCTATCCAGAGGCGAATGAGCCATTGTGGCCAACGCAAATCCAAGGTGTCCAACTGGAGACGCTTCGACAAATCTGTCAATCCATTTAGGAGAATCATTTGTGCTTCTATCGTCATGCGAAGCCAAAGATTGACCATCAGTTCCGTTATTGGGGATATTACGTTAACAATATGAAAAAATATTCTACCAGTCCTTGACTTAACGCCCAAAAAGTCCACATTCATTTTGATAACTACTTCGATTAGTTCAAAGATAAACACAGTTAACACCAATAGACGAGCGATGACTGTGCACCAAGTTGCATGAACAACAAACCGTTGCAAGGATTTTGAAAAGTGCAAATCTGTCAGTCCCAAGAAGCGTTGGTAATATAAAAATTTAAACATTTTCCACATGTGTTGTGCGACAAGTTAACCTGAGAACTGACCACTTTATTGATAAAAGTAAATTCAATATCAAATCATCTACATGCATGAGACACACTACGAATAGGTGAGGGGCAACTCATTTAATGTAAAAGGGTTGTTATCCTGTGGATTGATGAGAGTCTTTAGCAATGAATTTATTTCTTGCAATCATATAATTCATCAATATATTGATTGCAAGACTTATACGAATTTCAACAACTCAATTTGTTTCGATGAGTTAAACAATTTTTGAGAAATTAGATATGTATATTGCCTATGATAAAAAATAATAAAAAAATTGGTTATGAGATTGGCTAGTTTTTAAAAATTCATTAGGTATAAAGCACTTCATGTAATAAATAAATTTCAATGCAATTTCAATCATCCGGACACTATATGATATAGTAATTTGACTTTGACAAAATTTTGTTAGGGTAAAACATGTGGTAAATACTTAAGACACAATCTGTTTAGCTGAGATAGCTCTGAAACTAAGAGATATGGTCATACTATGTAATTTTCTTAGTGTATAAGCTTTGCCCCCTTGTAATTTGTCTCAGCTATGTTGTGAGAAACTTTCTAGCCTTCGAGGTCTTATGGTTTGGGCTTAGTGAATCAGTCAGTAAGTGAGTCAGGGCAAATAGTACTGTGTGTATAGATATATATGAAAAGAAAGCTGCTGGATATCAAGCAGTCAGACACTCATGACAAGAGAGATCATGAGCATTTTTTGGTTTTTTTTTTTTTAAATTTGTAGTATTAACTACACATCTCAACTTACCTGCTTAGCCACCTCGTTGATAACCAAGGGCATGCTCATATATAAGCAGATGGGGGACATCCAAGTGAGCACCAATATGACTTCCCTATAAGAAAATCGATCTTCGAATGTGGCAATATATGCAATGCATGTTGCATTCATCACGATCCATAGATAAGGAAATATCATCACGACTCCAAAGACCTGAACCATTTTCTCCTGGCACAGCGAAAGCAACTGATCATGAATACTTAAATAATCTCTAAGTTTGTCCGAAAATTTTAGAGGATTTCGCTTCAATTGATCTGCCTGAGTTCTTAACAATCTTTGCACAATATACACCAAAGATGTGTAGCAAGTGATAATGTAATTGGTCCGGACGATATGCAGGAAATAGCCCATGATGCTGAATAGATGCTGAAACTGATGATACGAATACCAAGTGGAAATTGTATAATGTGAAATGATGCAAAGGTACGTTATACTAATGCCTATCCATAGGCGAATAAGCCAGTGTGGCCATCGCAAATCCAAGGTGTCCAACTGGAGACGTTTCGACAAATCTGTCAATTCATTTATGAGAATCATTTGTGTTTCTATCGTCATGCGAAGCCAAAGATTGACCATCAGTTCCGTTATCGGGGCTACTACGTTGACAACTTGGAAAAATATTCTTCCCGTCCTTGACTCAACGCCCATAAAATCCACATTCATTTTGATGAGTACTTGGAATAGTTCACAGATAAACACAGATAACACCAATAGACGAGCGATGATTGTGGACCAAGTAGCATGAACAACAAACCGTTGCAAGGTTTTTGAAAAGTGCAAATCTGTCAGTCCCAAGAAGCGTTGGTAATGTAAAAATTTAAACATTTTCCACATGTGTTGTGCGACAAGTTAACCTAAGAACTAAACCACTTCATTGATAGATTTAAATATTCAATATCGAATTATCTATAGGCATGAGACAGACTATGAATAGGTGAGGGACAATCCATTTAATGTAAAAGGGTTGTTATCCTGTAGATTGATGAGGGTCTTTAGCAATGAATTTTATTCTTGCAGTAGCGTGAGACGTCGACTATAAAATACTCTGTAACGAGCATTCGTTTAAATTGATTTTTGAAAACTTTCCTTCAATTATATAATTCATCAATATATTGATTACAAAACCAATACGATTTCAATAACTCATTTTGCTCAGATGAATTCAACAACTTTTGGAAATTAGATATAAATATTGCCTATGACAAAAAATAATAAAAAATCATTTAAAGATTGGTCAATTTTTAGAAATTCATTAGGTATAAATTAAAAGTTCAAAATACAAAAAAATAGGGGTATACAGGTAATACTCACCTCTATGGCCAAATTTTTGTCCTTTAAGGGTAGTATCATATATAAATAGAACAACGACATCCAAGTAATAATGGTTATCGTTTCAATTAAGCCAAAAAGCTTTTCCAATGTAGTTAAATAGAAAAAATATATGGAGTTCTGTACAAGAAAAACGAAAATCAGCAACAAAATGACTCCATAAGTTTCAAAAAAATCCTCAATACAGAGCAACAGTAACTCATCATAAATTTGCAAATTCTTTGCTAAGTTATCCGTGCATAGAGGTTGACATGATATTTTCCGTTCCAATTGATTTGCCTGTTCTTGCAACAGATTTAACACCAAGGACACCAAAGTTGTGTAGCAAGTAATTGCGAAATTGGTTCGTATCAGGCTCAGGAGTAGACAAAGAATGAAAATACTTTGTCTGAGACACAAGTTCCAAGAGTATATAAATCCTATACTGAGATGTAGAGCATAGAAGATGCTGCTGCTCACCCAAATGCGATAAAAATGACGGGGGCTTTTCAACGCCAAGATGTCTAGTTTTAGACTGAACGTCAGTCGGGAAAGTCTCTGGAGAAGAATCCTTTGGTATTGCTGCCGAATGCGAAACCAAATGTTGATTATCAACTGAGTAACTGGCAATGTCCAGAGAATTAGAAAATAGAAGGTCTTTCCTGTTTTCGACTCCATGTCCATATTGAGGCCACAACTAGCAGTTATAGTTTTGTATAAGGAAGAGAACATTAGTACCAAAACTAATAATTGAGTGCCATAAGAGCTAACACTCGGATTTACTACATAAAGCTCCAGATCTCTACAATAGTCTATGTCAGTCAGTCCTAAATATCGTTGATAGTGTATAAATGAACACAGTTTGCGTTGTCCCAACTCCATTATTATTCTGTCAATACACTTGTGTTTTGTTAAACTTTTAATTCCAAACTGAATTACGGGAAATTGAGTGTCAGTTCAAAGGAAAGATAACTGCGATCCTAGACTGATAAAATCTCTACAAATGCCACTTTTACCTAATGAAAATTGTGGTAAAGCGTACGTCTTTCAAATTACTTAGAAAAACATTTTTAATGTTTTAATTGCACATAAATTTGTTAAAAAAAACTCTTGTGTGAATTTATGATTGTGTAAAATTCTTAAAGTAATATCCTTAAAGTATCGATAAAAGACTCACCTGATCTGCAAGTTTATTGATTGTCATGGGAAGACATAGGTAAAAATACATTGGTATAATCCAGATGCATAAGCGCATCAATTCCGTTAATAAGGATTGTTTATTCATTGCGAATATATAAAGTGTGCATGTGGCATTCAATGTATTGAATATCATAAGAAACACAAGGGCACCGCCAAAGATTTGCACTACTTCCTGTTGGCAAAGCAACAACAACTTGTCGAAGAGGCTTAAACTTTGTGATAATTCTTCTGAAGAAATCAATCCACTCTTGAGCATAAAATCTAACTGATTCTGCTGTGTTTGCAACAGCACACATGATACATGTACTAAGCTAGTGTAACAAGTTATGATAAAGTTTGAGCGAACAATGAGTATAAAGAAGCACAGGAAGGAGATCAAAAATAAATGATTTGGGTTGCAAAGAAGGTTAACCCACGCAAATACTGCAATATTGATGCCATAAAGTATGCTAAAGCCCACCCAGGTTTTGTATAGACAACGAGGAAGTGACAATTTCAATGTGTCCACATTTAAACGCGATGCGATCTCGGCCAACATCTGCAGAAGATGTTGTTGCGATGCTTGTTGATAACGCAGCCATGCATTGACCAAAATCTGTGTGATTGGCATGGACAAGATAAGCACATGATGGAACAAATTTCCCGATCTTGACCTCATGTCCACATACGCCACGCCCACCTCAGTCTTCGCTGCGAACAGAGCGGCAAATAATATAATCTGCATCAGCATCAGAGTTCCATAGGAAATCCAGCTGGCATTGAGTGTATAACTTTTTCGAATGTGAGAGTAATCGATGTCGTTGAGTCCCAAATATCGTTGATAGTGTATAAATGTAAATAGTTTTCCTGGGTGCTTTTCTGTCTTCATGTTGAACGGAAAACTCGCGCACATCGTCCTCGAAGTATTCTAGTTAACTGAATACACGAACTAATCGAATTAAACTAGATAAATAAAATCGATTGGCTACCTAATTAAATTATTTAATCTGATGTGGTTGTACTCTATGTGGTTTATATGTCATACGTATTTATATTATTTTTGAATCCTACCAGCTGGTAGGAATAAGTCCTGGTGTAGAAATAATAATGTATCAAATTTAATGCATTCTAACTCGTAGATATGAGCGTTTTTGAATAGACTGTGCAATTGATAATGGTCAAGTAATATTGCATTAAGTTTGTGGCATATGCTATGTAGCTGTATTACACATAGTCAATTGTTCGTGCACGTGCTTCTTGATCTTAACTATATTAAAATTGTCCAATTGTGCGTGTATGTTCTTCTTTATCTTAACTTTTCTTAGGAACTCACCTCTTCTGCCAAATCATTGATTATTAAAGGCATGCACAAATAAATTCCGATTGGTATTATCCATCTGATCAAATACAATATGTCCAAATAGGAGAATCCGTCTATTGGCAAAGTTTCATAACAAACGTCAACGGCATCGAGTATCATGTACAGATAGGAGAATACGAAAGCACCGCCAAAAATGTGGTTTATTTCATTCTGGCAGATCGAATATAGTTTATCATTAAGGTGAAGGCTCTTTGACAGCTCATCGAGAGGCAAAGGGCAACCTTGCAAATGGAGCTTTAGCTGAGCTGTCTGTGCCCGAAAGAGTTGTTTGATGACATGCAACAAAGCACAGTAGCATGTAACTGTAAAGTTTCCGTAAAAGTCACGTAGAAATAAACAAATCTGGAATGCATGGAAATCCGGGTAGTAAATTACGTCAAATACAGTATCAAATGCCATGTAGATGCAGCTAGTGAGCCAAAGGCGATAAAGCCAACGAATAAAAGGTGTCTCCAAGCAATTCACGTTTAGTTCGGTTGCCACATGAGTTAAACGCTTCAACAGCATCAATTGTGATTGCTGTTGCAGATTAAGCCAAAAGTTGGCAATCAATTGACTCGAAGAAGCTGCAAAGACGACTAGGAAATCAATAGCAAGGGCTATTTTTGAATCTTCTTCCTGGAAATCGATGATCGACTGATACGATACGTTAACAATGATAGCGAAGAAAATTCCCTGCACAACAAACCGCGTTATATAACAACTCCAGCTCGTTTTAAGTATATAGGATCTCTGGGAACTGGAATAATCCAAATCGGTGAGGCCAAAATAACGTTGATACCGCAGAAACCAATACAGTTGCATTTTGCTGGAAGAACACTCGTGTTTTACGGTGTAACTGAATTCGATAACTGAATGAAGCGTTTCATCCAACACTAACGCTTTTAATTAAATTACATTATTGTTTAAAGGACAGAGTTTATGGTTGTCATTATTTAATTAGATTAGATTAGTAGGATAGTTACCGGAATAAGTTTCTTGACATGCAAAGAAAAAGATACCAATAATATAGCTAATAAGAGAGATGTTTCTTAATTCGAACATCGATTGTATTGCGTTAATAAAATACAATTATATTCAAAGCGTATGGCCCTTTCAGGTTTTCACTTTTACGTTCGGATTTCTAATCCTATTTTATGTTTCCTTAAAACTCTTGCGGAATAATCAATATCAATGATATTTGCGGAAGTCCAAACAGGTTATAGAAAATCCAATAAAATTTCCAATATCGAGGTTAGATGATTACAATATAATAACATCACTCAATGACGCCAAAATCGATTTAAAAAATTCGATTATTTTCCCTATCACTGTCTATTTTATCCGTACTTTTGCTTGACTTGTCCCTTGACCCTTGCTTAAAAATTTCCACCTCTCATAACTTTGTCAAAACTTGACCGATTTTCATGCAAGAATATCGTTTTGATCATTTTTTGGCCTCTACTTTGATTCTGCATCAAAATATTATTTATTTAAAAAATTCGATTATTTTCCCTATTACTGTCTACTTTATCCGTACTGTGCCCTTGACTTGTTCCTTAACCCTTACTCAAAAACTTCCACCTCTCATAACTTTGTCAAAACTTGACCAATTTTCATGCGGAATATCGTTTTGATCATTTTTTGGCCTCTACTTTGATCCTGCATCAAAATATTGTTTATTTAAAAAATTCGATTATTTTCCCTATCACTGTCAATTTTATCCGTACTTTTCCTTTGACTTGTCCCTTAACCCTTACTCATAAACTTCTAACTCTCATAACTTGGTTTTTTATGTATGCTGTCGAAAGTTGGTTCAAATCGGACAACTATAGAACCGATCGGGCGAAAATCAAGTCTTAGTATGAAAATCTTTTATGTTCCATGAGACGTATTCAACCTGATAGAATATGCATTTAAGATAACTAAATTATTTTTAATTTTTTTCCATTGTTAGTTTTTTTCATAGTAAGTACGGGGTCTCCGACTGTCGAGTATGCTCGACTGTACCACTAGTTTAATTAAGAAAATTATATTTTTGTTTTTTTCGTTTTTTTTTTTTGTTTGTTGACTTTAAAATTCTTGAAACAAACAAAGAATTCTGACATGTGCTTTGAACTTGTGTACTTTGCCTTAACTTAAAATACTCACCTCCTCTGCCAAATCATTGATTATTAAAGGCATGCACAAATAAATTCCGATTGGTATTATCCATCTGATGAAAAACAATATGTCCGAATAGGAGAATCCATCTTTTGGCAGAGTTAGATAACAAATGTCAGCGGCATTGAGTATTATATACATGTAGGAAAATACGAAAGCACTGCCAAATATGTGGATCATTTCATTCTGGCAAATCGAATATAGTTTATCATTTAGATTAAGGTTTTTTGATAGCTCATCGAGAGTCAAAGGACATTCTTGTATGTGGAGCTCCAGCTGAACTGACTGTGCCCGAAGGAGTTGTTTTATGACATGCAACAAAGCGCAGTAACATGTTACTGTAAAGTTTTCGTAGAAATCATGTAGAAAAAAACAAATAAAGAATATCCATTGATTTGGAGTAATATTCAAATTGTATTTTGCTGCAATTACACAATCAAATGCGTTGTAGATGCAGGTTATAACCCAAAGGCGATAGAGCCAATGAGTAAAGAGTGTATCCAGACAATCCACATTTAGTTCTGTTGCTATATGGGTCAATCTTTTAAGTAGCATCAATTGTGATTGCTGTTGCAAATTCAACCAAAAGTTAGAAACTAATTGGGTAGAAGATACTGTCAAGATGACCAGGAAATCAATGGTCACGCCTGTCCGTGAATCTAATTTCCGATAATCAAAGATACGTTGAAACCATACGCCTACAAAGCCGGCAAAAAAAGTCCCCTGCACCAATAACCGCACAATATAACACCTCCAGCTACTTTTAAGGTATATAGCATCTCTGGAAACTGGAATAATCCAGATCGGTGAGGCCCAAATAACGTTGATACCGCAGAAACCAACAGAGTTGCATTCTGCTAGAAAAACACTCGCGTGTATTGATGTAGTGCGCTTCGATAACTAAATATGCGTTTTTCAGAATGCTACCACTTTTAATTTCATTAATGTTTAATGAACATTCTTAGCTGTTCGTTTCTACTGTTTTATCAGATTAAATCGTCGGATAGTTTCAAGAAAATGTTGCTCATATTGAAAAGAAAAAAATTAAAATACCAAGATGACTGCGAAATGATACAAGTGTTGCTTTTTTCTATAATTGATAGTATTAAATCTGCCCTGTTGCGACTTTCACTTTTATTTTCGAAATTTTAATCTGAGCACTTTGATACTTGTGGAAAATAAAACAGTTCAACGCACATATAATATCATGAGAAAATAATAATTTATAAGTAAATTAAAGAAAATTATGTACCAAATAACAACATATTTGCAGCAGCGCTTGAATTTTAAGATTAAATTCACAAGGCCTAACTATTAGCAATCCAACTTAGTTTTGTTAAAAAATTCTGGATATTGTGTACTTAAATGATCAAAAAGTTGGTTGATCTTTAGATTGTTATCGTAATTGTTATGTTCACGTCACAGTTTAAAATTTGTAAGTTTTGATAAATTAAAGTCTAGTGTCTTCGCAAAGTTTATGATATGAAAAGTTTCCAAAAAGCACATAACAATATATCAAACCGACTATCGATAGTCCCCTGAAACACAGCTACTTCCCGACTATGACGTTTATAGAAAAATAATAGAGAGTTGTAGGAATTGTGTGTGTGATTGAAATGAATGAATTACAAATTTTTAATAACGTTTACTGATAGCTTATCAGCTGAAAGCATTTTAAACCAAATTACTTAATGGCTTGTATATCAATCGCAAATATCAGAGCAAGATAACTTGCATTAGGCAGCAATAATATAATAAACTTTAGAATGCGATACTCGAAAAAAGAATTAAAAAATTTAAAATAGAAATCTTTTCTAGCGATGAAACAAAGTGGTTTTGAAATTAATTTGCTTACACTTTCAACTCTCAACCTATTTTATATACTCTGAAAAGAGGTCGTAAGAATTCAATTCCCTTAAGTGTTGAACGTCTATAACATGCATTATAGTTATGTTATAATTTACTAAATTATCCTTTATTTTAATTGCAGAAAAGTGAATTGGACTTTTTAGAATGGTCACCGCTGAACGATAGAAACTTGATGCCAGACGACTGGACAACAGACACATTGTTCTCGGCAATAAATGGACCCTTTCCCTTTCCCGATTCTAGAGAGATTGGTAATTAAACAGACATGTAAATCAAACGAGAGCATTTTTAAAATAACTTTGAAACTTTTTCTGTACAGCGCGTGGAGCCGGTATTGCGGATTTTATACAACCAAGTCTGGGACCGCTACAACCGAATTTAGATGACATCGACATTACTTTCTCAGGTAAATAGAAACTATCCAATTTCTCTATGCGGGTTTATCATAAAATAGAGTCTCGTTGCACTGGAATTTGGTAAAATAAATAATTACAACCACAACTAAGAATTTTTCTTTTTATGCAGATTTGCTCACCACGACCTCTTCACGCTTGCCACCTGTGCCCGAAGAAGGCACCGATGCCGAAATGCTCAAAGGCGATGAATATTGCCTGTCTGCGATTGTTGGCGCTCCTCATACACTCTACA
This sequence comes from Drosophila falleni, assembly GCA_035045575.1. Classification (NCBI taxonomy): domain Eukaryota; kingdom Metazoa; phylum Arthropoda; class Insecta; order Diptera; family Drosophilidae; genus Drosophila; species Drosophila falleni. Next base: position 767,549 of record JAWNOV010000181.1, on the reverse strand, counting down.
GCAGCGACAGCATGATGACTGTGGATACCAATATGCTGGAGCTGAATACGCCCATCAACAACATGCAATACGGCGACATGGAGCAACAATTTGCGGCAGCTCGACAGGCTCAGCAAACGGCAAACGAATCGCAGCAGCAGCAGCAGCAACAACAACAACAACAGTTACTGTCAGACGGAACGACGGGACGTGGACATGGAACAAAACACTTTGGCGGCATTAGCTGCAGTGCCAGCGATAGTTTCTCAAGCAAAAGCGTGATCAATGGACGTATTGCCAAGAGTACACAGCGTCCATTTCGACGGGAGCCTCATAATTATGATAAAGCACAGCCAACGTTGCATCAGACGCACCTTTATCAACAAATGCTGGCCGAGCAGCAAAAGAATCAGCAACATCATATGAGCGCTGGCGCAGTGTTGCAATCGTTTCAGAACTCACAGCAGCAACAATTGCAACAGCATCAACAGCAGGAACAGCAGCAACAGCAGCAGCAACAACAACAATCACGCTTGCATTTTCCCACGCAGCAGCAACAACAGCAGCAACAAAATTCTTACAATACGCAAAGTTTTCTAGGCAGCTACGCTGACAACTACCAGCAACAGCAACAGCAGCAGCAGCAACAGCAACAGTTGCCTCAGCAGCAGCAACAACAGCTTAGCGTCAAAGTGGAACCTCACAATGCGGATGTGTTGGCCTTATTAAATGACGGTAGCTACAACTCAATCAGCTACAAGCCGTATCCGCAGTTTAAAAAATCAGCATCAACGGGTACATTCTTAAATGTGCCACGTGTGCCACAGCAGCAGCAAGCGCAGCAACAACAAACCTATCTGCAACAGGATCAGCAGCAACAACAACAGCAGCTACAAATGCAACAATCGTTGCCCTTGGGCCTCACTCTAAGCACACAGCAAATCTTGCAGCTAACACGCCAACAGCATGTGTCTAACTCACAGCAGCAGCAGCAACAGCAACATGTGCAACTTCAGCAACAAACTGTGGCCAGTCTACTGCTACCGCAACAACAACAACAACAACAGCAGCAGCAGCAACAACAGCAGCAGCCTGCTGTTAGCGTTGCCTCCTGGGCTACACCCAATGCTAGCACATTGCCCAAGGAAATGCATCGCTCCAACAGCCTGCCCCTCAACGTGTCGCTGCCCAAACTCGTCCATCACGAGCAGCAACAGTTTGCCGTACCCAAATATCATGCCAAGGGCAAGTCTCGGGTGCGCAGCAACTCGATGCATCAGCAGCACACGGTTGTGGCAGCTGGCGGAGGTTCCCCAGTCAACAATGGACATGCCAACGTCAGCAACAGCAACAGCACCGGCAACTTGTTGGTCGCACAGCAGCAAATGCAGCAGGCAACTAGCGATCCCATGCTAAATAGCACGTTAGCTCAGTTGCTGACATCGAGTGAGTATAGATACAGATACACACATATGTATTCTCTAGAAATACTTTTCAAATTGTAGTACTTTTTAGACCCCTTACTTAAAAAAAGTACAGGGGTTTGGGTTTGTCTTACCGACTATGTGCGTAACAGGCAGAAGGAGGCGTGGCAGACCCTATAAAGTATTCTTGATCAGCATCAATAGGCGAGTCGATATAGCAATGTCCTGGGAGAGGGACCTGGGAGAGGGACTGGGTGCGGGGCCTGGGAGCGGGGCCTGGGAGCGGGGCCTGGGAGCGGGGCCTGGGAGCGGGGCCTGGGAGCGGGGCCTGGGAGAGGGGCCTGGGAGAGGGACTTGGGAGAGGGACCTGGGAGAGGGACCTGGGAGAGGGACTGGGATCGGGGCCTGGGAGAGGGACCTGGGAGAGGGACTGGGAGCGGGGCCTGGGAGAGGGACTGGGAGAGGGACTGGGAGAGGGACCTGGGATCGGGGCCTGAGAGAGGGACTGGGAGCGGGGCCTGGGAGCGGGGCCTGGGAGAGGGACCTGGGAGAGGGACTGGGAGCGGGACCTGGGAGAGGGACTGGGAGCGGGGCCTGGGAGAGGGACCTGGGAGAGGGCATGGGAGAGGGCATGGGAGAGGGCTTGGAAGAGGGACTGAGAGCGGGGCCTGGGAGCGGGGCCTGGGAGAGGGATTACGAGCATTATATTATTATATTATATTTCGGAGAGTTCTTTTGCTTTATATGCTGCACAACCTATTTTTTGAATTTTTTTATGATTTCTGATGGATTGTTTTTCTCTTCGACAGATACACGCCTGCAGGCAGCCGTGGCAAACAAGTCGCAAGTTACAAATTCATCCGCCAATGCCATAGCTAGTGTAGGCAGCAACAATGTACCGCAGTCGATATATGTCAGCAATGCTGCAACATCGCCGCTGTCGGTGCCAGTGCCGTCGCAGCAACATTCACCAAAGAAGTCCGCCTCATTGCCCGTGGCAATTGCCGCGCCATCGTTGCACAGTCCGCCCGGCAGCAAGATGCTAAGTTATAGTCAGGGTAGCACCACAAATTTGGGCAGTAGCCTTAGCCTGTCGCCAGACTCGCCGTTCCACGACTCACAGGACTCACCATTGTCACCGACGACCAGCCTTAAGTATCAGCCAAGGGACACGCAACGACGTGCTGGCCACATTCATGCGGAGCAGAAACGACGCTACAACATTAAGAATGGCTTTGATACGTTGCACTCACTCATCCCGCAGCTGCAGATGAATCCAAATGCTAAGCTGAGCAAGGCGGCAATGCTGCAGAAGGGTGCTGATCACATCAAACAATTGCGCCAAGAGCGCAATGTGCTCAAGGATAAGATTGAAGCACTGCGCATGGAGCGAGATTCTCTCAACAACTCTCTCTCGTAAGTCAAGATACAAATAAATCTTCTCACAATTCTATTTAATCCGCAATCCTTCTTTCAGGCATCTGCACTCGATATTACCCGCAAATGGTGCGCCAGTTACTCGCCAGGGCACCGAGCATGTCCGTCAGCTTTACGAGGTCTACGTGCGCTACAACACGATGAACGATTGGAAGTTTTGGATTGTAAGTCTTATTTTTATTAAATTGTGTGTGTTATACTAAATGCCCAAAATCTTGAGTAATTGGGCAATCCTTGAACCTAAAAAGCATATATATTCTTCGTTAAAATTAGTTTCTGAATCTGTAGAGTTTATAATTCGTCAATTAGCTGATGCGCCCTTCGTTTTTCGGTATTATTTAAAAAATAAAATATTTCAATAATGACACCATCAATGCACTTTCGTTAAAAAAAGAGTTCTTCTTTCCAGAGATACATATCTGAACCAATCTCATATATTTTATATATGGTGTCATCTTAATCATCCAGATTTTACTAATTATCAAAAAACATCTTCATTTATAATATTTTTTCAAAATAAATTACTTTTGCAATTTAATCATTAATCTATTAAAATTACTGTTAATTGTTTTAATTCCAATCAAATGTTTCTTTTTTTTACAGCTTGGTCTCATTTTGGAGCCTCTTTTGGCCTCCTACACGTCAACCGTTTCCAGCGCCAGTTTGGACGAACTTCGTCGCACCGCTTTCCTCTGGGTCGATCAACACTGCTCTCTGATTGATTTGCGACCCGGTAAGTACAGAAACATGAGGCATCGTTTATCGATCTGCAACTTACACTGAATTCTTTATTTTCAGCTGTTACGAACAAATTAAAGTACCTATCTATGCATACGGATATCGTCTCGGAGCCACCGAGCACCTTGCAAGAGGAGGTGGCCAAAGCTGTACAGAACACAAATGGCCAGCATCCCAATTTGCATGGCTCCTAACCTTTTTTGCTGCTCGTGATATGAATTTATTTTAACAATTTTCAAGATAAAGCCATAGCTTCAATTCGTTAAAAATTTGGCCAATGTCAAACCGTTTGCCTTGCTGCTTCTGACATGAGCTCAGTGGTAAATTAATTGTACAAACTGCCTTTCAGGCAAAAATTTTATTTTATACATGCAACAGATGCAATTGTATATTGCTTAAACGCCGACAACCGTTAGCAGCTCCCGCTGCAGTCGAAGTAACGCACTGCAGCATATAGTGCCTACAATTTATGACTTAAGTGGAAAATAAACAAACGATTTTACAATCTTTTCTTATATTTTGTTTTGCTTATTTATGGATGCAAAGGGATTAATATTAATTGAAAGCTGAAGGAACTTTATCATATAAGTTAATGAATCTGTGGAATAACTATTCGATTTCAATTATACCGCTTAAAAATATATCTCTTGGTATGCTTTACCCACATTGATTATTGCGATCCGAAAATACATACAAACACAAGTTATTTAATATACATATTACATATATACATATTCATTCCATTCTGTTAATCAAGAAAAAAATTCTAGTAGCGCCCCTAGTGTTCATTGCATAATAACTACAATATAACATATTAAACGTGACATATTTGCCTGGTGCGATTGACTCTTAAAAAAAGAGAGCGCGAAAAAGAGAGCTTACAATATTTGAGTGCGAATTAGCGACAGAACGCAACGTAAATAAATTAGAGATAGAGAGTGATCAATGCTAAAATACCCTAGAGTAAGTATTTAATAACTGTTTGATTTATTTTTTTCAGCTAAATAAATTATATTGTTAAGCGTTTTTGGAAAAACATAAGTTCTTTAAAGATACTTTTTATTATAATACAGTAAGTATTCTGTTTAGACTTTTAATATTTAGGTTGTATACCTCATCTCCTTATTTGCTTTTCTACGGGGTATTATTTTTATACTATGAAATGTACCTGAACTGCAAGCTTATCTATAACTCGTGCTAATTAAAAACGAATCCAATAAAAGAGAGAGAGAGAGAGAGAGAGCGCATTCACTTGCAATGAACTTGCCAGTTAATTGATAGCACTCAACGTAGTCGCAACATGTTCATTGACGGTTGCTTGATAATTGTGCTGCTCGCCTGGCTTTGGCAGCGATACCACTTTGGCCATTGGCGGCGCCTGGGTGTGGCCAATATAGAGGGAACACCTTTTGTGGGCAATGTGTGGCGTCTGCTACGAGGATATTGCTGCTTTGGAGATCAGTTTCGAGAGCTGTACGAATGCAAAGCTGCCAAGGGGCAGACCTATGTGGGCATTCATGTGTTGCACAATCATGCGCTGCTACTGCGGGAACCTGCGCTGATCAAACGGATTTTGGTCGAAGACTTTGGACAGTTCTCAAGCCGTTTTGAAACTACAGACGCCATTGGAGATACAATGGGATCCCAGAATTTATTCTTTTCCAAGTACGAGCTTTGGCGCGAGACGCACAAAATATTTGCGCCCTTCTTTGCTGTTGGCAAAGTGCGAAACATGTTCGGGTTACTGCAGCAGATTGGCCAACAGCTGGAGCAGCACATGGCCAGCAAGTTGGCATCGTGTGGCGAGAACTCAAACTCGCTGGAGTTGGAGGTTAAGCAACTGAGTGCATTATTCAGCACGGATATTATTGCATCGCTGGCGTTTGGATTGGAGGCGAAGTGTTTGCAACAGCCGGATGCAGAGTTTCGTCAAATGTGTATTGAGGTCAACGAGCCGCGTCCCAAGCGGTTGTTACATCTCTTCACCATGTTCTTCTTTCCGAGATGCTCACGCCAGCTGCGTACTCATTTATACTCTGACGAGTACGAAAGATTCATGAGAAATTCAATGAATTGGGCCTTGGAACAGCGGGCAGCTAGTGGTGAGCAGCGTCACGATCTGATTGATATATTCCTGCAACTGCAGCGTACTCAACCTCCGGAGAGTGTGGTACATCGTCGTGACTTCTTTGTGGCGCAGGCAGCATTTCTGCTCTTGGCCGGCTTTGATACATCTTCCTCAACCATAACCTTTGCCCTGTACGAGTTGGCCAAGCACCCAGACATTCAGCAGCGCCTAAGGCTGGAACTAAAGAACGCACTGCAGGGCAGTGAAAATGGTCAGTTGGGTTACGATACGCTAAGTGGACTGCCCTATCTACGGCAGGTGGTGGATGAGGTGCTGCGTCTGTATCCACCCACCTCCTTCCTGGATCGCTGCTGTAATGCCAAAGCTGGTTATGATCTATCATCTTGGAGCAGCGATACGGACCTTCGCCTTGAGCCAGGCACACCGGTTTATATCTCTGTGCTGGGACTGCATCGGGATGAGCAGGTAGAATTAGCAAAGTTCAAAATCAATTTAGGCCAGGTCTAACATTTTACTACCCCTGCAGTACTGGCCGGAACCGCATAAATTCGATCCGGAACGTTTCTCGCCGGAGCAACGTCTGCAGCATCGACCCATGACATATTTACCCTTTGGCGCAGGTCCACGCGGCTGCGTAGGTACTCTGCTGGGTCTGATGGAGATCAAGGTGCATTACGAACTCAACCCATGTTTATCTCGCATTTAACTGATTATGTTTTCTAATTTATAGGTGGGCCTAGTGTACATACTCAAGAACTATCGTGTGGAAACTTGCAATAGAACCCTGCCCGAGATGAAATTTGATCCAAAAACCTTTGTGTTGACAGCTGCTGGAGGGACGTATTTAAGCTTTGTTAAAGACCAACTATGAATAAAAATTTGAGCATAATTTATAGTTTTTGAATTTTCACTTTATTCATAATTGTTTCACATATTTAGGTTTTTTTATTTGTATTTTATTTTTTTTTTTTTGTAATTTTCTTTTCTTAAGATCAGCTCAAAAAGGTTCACAGGATTTGTCAGTTGAGTTAACCAAATACTGTTGGCAAGAAGTTGTCTTATCAGTTGTTTACTTAACCGACTATAATGTGCATTAGTTTTATATGACAATTATTAAAATGACTTATCGCCATTCGATTAGATATTTAACTGTGCATTGATAAAACGCAAGTACTAATAAAAGAACTGTAAATTAATTCAATGTGGATTAAACTATGAACCTTAAAATCATTTTGTGGTCAGTCAAGCACTGCCAACAACATTCAGTTAGCTCAAACCTCTTGACAATCAACCATATGTAAATATCTGTGTATATTTATGTTTTTATTATTAAATTTTTTATCATATACAATTAAAAAACTAGCTCTCGGGCTCTCTTACTTATCTTCACTTTTTACAAATTATCAAAAAATAACTAAAGAAACTTTACACATTCATCTTTAACGTAAAATAAGCTATAAACTAAGTAATTGCATTTCTTTTTGTTTTTTTTTTTAATCTTTTGCTTAAGACATTGCCTTCATATTAACACAAAGATTATTGTTATTATTATTATTATTATATGTTTTAACACACCCAAGCTTTTCGTGACAGCAATGAATTGAATTTGAGGATTTGAATGATATACACAATCGGTTTTCATATTTTAATGCTAACTACGCATTAAGAATCGAAAGCTAGCAATATATTTAAATAAAATTCAAAATTTACTTTGATTTGGTAAATTTTGTATTATAATTTGTGAATTTATCAAAGCTGCATATGAATTGGCAAACTGAAACAATATTAATACATATTTCGCAGTTCAATAATGCTTAAATAATTATTACGGAAGGTTTTTATGCGGTATTTTCTGCAACAATTATTGTGTGTGTGAAAAGAAATTTTTTTGGAAATGATTTTGTTATTGCCTGTTTCGAAAACAGTATTATAGACGACAATTATGTATAATTATTTGTTACTTCCATTTTGTATATACATCTAAGGTGCAAACATTTTTAGTGTTTAATAAATTTCAAACATCATTTTTGGTTTTCTCAAATATACAATAATTTTGTGTTAATTTTTGACCGACTTAGGAAGTATGTTGGACACTCATAAAATTGAATCCATTTATAAGCAATATAAAACTAAATAAATAATAATTGTATATAAAAGATTTAAATGTTTTAATCGAACTTAATGTGTTTTATTGGTTAGACATTTAAATTGATTGATGACCAAACACTTCCTAAAGTACGAGACATTCCGCATAGATTCCACATGAAATCCACTGTTAATAAACAGCGCGCTTCATACGACTTTTGCTACTGACATAACGCTTAACACACACATTATTAATATCTCATATCGGTATATAGTAGGCATATACATATATATATATATATATATATATATATATAGCTAGTTAGTTAAACATACGACGCCTTTACATTTATAATAGTGTACTTTCTTGACGATGACATACATACTTAGGTATATATAGGTTATATATGAATATATACTCTCACTAATAGCTTGCAAATAAATATCATGTAAAATCAATTCATTTACATGTACTTGAAAAACTTCAGTTATCTTGTAAGTGTTGTATTTTGTTGTGGTTGTTTTTTGTTAGTCTTCTAATACATTTTTACGAATCGACGCTACTATCTTCGATCCTGCATGACCACCTGCTTGAAGGCGCCCGCCCGCACACTCGACTTGACCTCGTGTCCACCCAGTGAGGCGGTGCCATCCCGTGCAATATACAGCTGCAGACCAGACGCTGCAAGAGAAAGAGAATAATGTTGAATGAGATGCATAAAATATACTTTCTCTCTCTCTCTCTCTCTCTATAGATACTTACTCTCTGCGGACTCAGCTAGCTGATCCAGCTTCGTGTCCTTCAAAATCTCATCGATTAGTGAGTTTGGATTGACGCGCGTCTCCTCAACTCGATCCGATACTCGCGGTCCATCATCCAGTGCGCCCTTCTTGCGCTTCTCCCCGCTGCTTTTCGTGCGATCTAGAGATCCTGTTTCACTTATAACTATCGAACCGGAACTGGGATTCCTGTTGAATCAAAAGCAAAACAACAAATTTAATTATGAAATCAAATAAAATAATTCATGTAAAAAAGTATATACGCGGTGCTCATTCTGGTTGAGATTACCCAGTTGGTTTAGTAGTTGTGATTAGCAATTTGGTACAAAAAAAAAAAGACGCACAACTTGGGGCAAGCCCCATAAATTCGGATATAAATAAATTAAGGCAATAATTTATCTGGCCATGCCATGCAAACATTTTGAGTGAAAATGTTGAGCAATGTCGTACACAAAATGATTGGACGCGAACAAATGAGATACTTAATAATATAACTAGTTGAAAAAAACTGTACACAAAAACAATTATATAAGCATTAAAATAAAATAATAAAACTAAGTTTCTTATCATCATTAACTTAAACAGGAATTGGATTCAGTACAAATGATATTGATAATTTAAACCAATATACAAAACATAAAATATATAATTAACTTAATTTAAATTATAAAAATATGCATGTTTTTAGAGCTGGAAGTCATTTATTAAAACAAAGAATTTAATTTGAATATTTTAACAAAAAATTTTCTGATCTCTCAAATTGACAATGGAATATAATGTTGATGCTTAATGACTTACGGATATATTTACGGAATAAGCATATATAATATTCGCATAAGAATGATAGTGTAATTACTAAATCGAGCCTTATAATGTGACATAGCTTTTACTATAAGTCCAAATAACAATTTTAAATAAGAAAATTATTTTTGTTTTTTAAAATAATGAACATAACAAATTATGAGATTCATTGGGCTTATAAATTTCAAAATAAAAGAATTTCTTGGCAGTCCAGCTGTATCTAATATATAATATTCTTTTAAACTTCCAGCTCTATTTGATAAAATTGATAAATGGTGTATTCAATACGGCTACGTCTCGAAGGGAATTTGAACAAACACAGCAACGACATAACTTATTAGCTAACGATATGCATTAAAAGACAGGCAACTAAGTAAAAAAAAATCGTATTCGTTGTGACGGAAAGACAACAAGAAAACCCACATCATGGTGATGCTGGGCCGGCGTATGATCTGTGTGGTGGCCAGCGGCGATAATGTTGCCCCAGAGATGGACATCGTTGTGGCCGAGGTCAAAGCCGATGCCTCCGCTGCAGCGGCCGAGGTGGAGAGTAATAACGATGCGGCCGATGGATTCGAGCGGATGCTGCATGCATCTGTTGGACTTGCCGCCAATGAGCTGAGTGCATCGCCGGACATGACATTGCCCAGCCTGGGACTGTTACCATGTCCGTTGGGTGAGCCCACCAACGTTTGCTGTGTCTGCGCGGGGCCATCGACAGCATCCTGGCCAGAGTTCGGATTACATTGGAAGGTGATGAGAGCACCGCTGCTGCTGCTGTTGCTGCCATTCGACGAGGATGCCGAGTGATTCGAATGAATGCTGGCCAAAGTGCCGCAGGGTGAGCAACTGGAGCCCATCACATAATAGGAGCCTCCTCCTGCACTAGATGTTCCTGTTGTTGCCGTTGCAGCTGATGTTGCTTGTTGCCGATTGCTGCTGTTGCAGTTGGCGCTGTTGTTGCAGCTGCCGCTGCTGCTGCCGCCGCTGTCAAAGAGACGACGTGGTACGCCGCTGAAGCTTCTGATGTGTTGCGCGGTTCATTTAATTTTTGTATTTATTCATAGACACATTTACAGATCAAAGCGTAATTTCAGATTATCGGAATATCGGAAGACAAAAGAAACAAAAAACAATTGCAAAATATGCACAATAATCATGAGTAAATTATTATTCTTAAATAAATTACGATTCATTATCAAATAAGTATATAAATATATATATTTTACGTATATTTTATAATATTCTTATATCCAACTCAAGCCTCGCTATATGGCAATAAATTAAAAAGCAATTTAATTTTGATGTATGTTAAATTTAATACATTATTCATCTTAAGGTTTGTGTTTTTGTTTTTTACGAGTATGTATGTGTTTGGGTATGTGTGCGTGTGTAAGATGGATTTAAAAGATCCTAAGAAATGTAACAAATAATAATGTATAAATCACGAATTAAAAAAAAAGTTTATCAAACTTATCTTAATTAAGGTAGTGAAATGATACATTTCAAAAAACAAAATTAATTCAGCTGAACTAACAAAAAATGTATACAGATTTGTTAAACTAAAATATTTAAATTTATGAATATTTAAACACAAAATTATACTTCAATTAAGATTTAAATTTTTTACACCACCTTTTGGGGCGTTATTTTAACTCAATTTTAGATAATTGTCTGTCTTTAATAACTGATTTGACCTTGACCTGTCTCAGCTACGGAGATTTCAATAGAAAGCATGTTAATTATATATAATGAAAATTTAAGGACCTTACTCTACTTCCCATTTTTTCTATGTACACTTTTCACTTCTCCATGCAAAATTTAATAAAGTACTCGTACTAATAAATGAATTTGAGTAACCTCAGAGGCCACCAACCGCTGTAAAGTTCACAAAATGAATTAAAGCAGTTTATTTTGGGCCATTGCGCAGTTTCGACTTTGCTCTGGAGGCCAACTGGCCGGCAGTGGGCGACACATGGTCGGGAGATGTGCCTGGTCTGGGTCGTTTGGACACATATCCTTGGCCCAGTTGCAACCCATACTGACCTATGTAAAGGACACATGTCGTAGTTGATGGAGAAGGAAGGACTACAAACACTAATTCGATTTTTTTTAATACACAAAGGAAAATTAAAGGTAAATGGAAATTTTGATTGCATCGAAAATTGTGAAATATTTCCGCAATATGTACAGAGAATCTATTGCTTATTATTTAACAATGTACAGCAACAGTTTTGATTAGTATCCTTAAAATTAAAGCCGTACAATCCTCAAAAATGTAGACAAACCCACTCTGGGGACTTACATAGTTAGTTAATTATAAATTAGCTTAGATCTAATTTAGGAGCCCTGCCGAATTGGATGTGCTCAGAGCCAAACCGGGATTATGATTAGTACAAAATTTGAACGAAACAAAGTAAAAAAACAATACCAGAAACTAACAACAACAATTAAAATAATAATTATAACAAAATTGAACGGGAAAACAAAACAGGTGACAGGAAGGTGGAGAAGAGGGAGTGTGAGGATGTTTAAAATCATAACGATAACGATAACGATAACAATATGTGATTGTTTGTTTTAGGCCAAGGCGCGCGACAAAAAAGCGAACGTGTGAATGAAACTAGAGCCTTGACGAGTAGCGATTAACGAAGTAACGTTTAACGAGCAACGAGTAACAAAAACTTTCTCTGAATTGAACTAGATTTTATAATTTGTTCTCATTTTTTTATTTTTAGATAAACAAATGAAAAACGCGACGCACCTCATGAGCTCGTAGGCAGCATTTGTGGAATGTGGCCGGACCATATAGGGCTCCTGTGAGACGGCCAGCGGTGTGGACGAGGTGGCAGCCTGAAGCATAGTGCGTCGATAAGCCCGTTCAAATGGTGTGCGTGACATAAAGGAGGCGGAATTGGTAAAGTTATCAGCAGGTGAATCGACCACATCATAGGTAAGCAAACGATTCACATAGCTGTTACCGAGAGCTGGTTTATCGGCTGACTGTATCAATCTATTGAAGCTGGGCCGTCGTTCCGACGTTGGCGTCAGGAAGGGATCCGCTTCGATGCGTTCGCTAAGGATATCGGGTATGGTGCCCATGGAGCGCATCTTCTGTATGGGATGATGTGATGGCTGTGTTGACTGTGTTGGCTGTGGACTCTCACCGTCCTGGCCAATGAACTTGGCATTGCCAACCTTTGCCTGATGATTCTGATGTGCCTGTGTATGTTTCACATACAGCTTGCCGGCGGAACCGTTCGATGCCGTGGAGTTCTTTCGCAGTCCACTGTTATGCAGGTGAAGATGAGTGTGATGCAGATGATTGTGCGGGTGGCAACGCAATCGCTCCTCCAGTGATTGCTCCTTCATGCGCTGGAATTCTTCTCGCACCACCTCCTCCGAGTAGTCGTCGAAGCAAAGATTGTTAAGCGACTTCATCTTGGGAATTTGTGCATGCTCCGCCAGCTGCTTCAGTCGACGCGGCGAATTGCGATCAAGCTCCATAGAGGCCTTGTGAAATTCCATTTCAAGTATGGACAGATTCTCCATTGATTTGATTTTGGCAACTCGAGGCGTGTGATAATTCTCTTCTAAACCTGAATCGTTATCACCATAGTCCTCATTCGGGTACTCATCTGATTCACTCGTATCTCCACTATCATAATACTGTGTGGCATGTGACGGGGATCCGCGATACCTGCCACCTGGCTGTAGCAGCAATGGCAGTGGCATCTCGGCCAACGGTGTGCGGAAATCCTCAAAGCCCGCCTGCTGATCGCTGGCATTCATTGTGGCATTGGGCGTCTGGTAGAGCATCTCCTCGCTCACATATTCGATGGTTGTGCTGAGGGTAACATTGACCTGCTGATGATGTTGTTGTTGTTGTTGATGTTGGTTGGTCGCTGGGCCAACTTGATGCTCCTGCACCAGGCCGAGGCCCAGTCCCTGGGTCTGCTCCGTTTTGTGATGATGCCGCAACGCTGGTATATTCAGTTTCATGGCATTTATAGCTCTCTGATTGAGTCTATTGAGTAGAGAAACGGATTTTCTAAAACGACTGAAGTATTTGTTTTTTTTTTTTTTTGATGTCGACGTTCGTTGATTGATTGACATTTTTTTTATTTGCATTTTTTTTTGAATTGGTTTAATTTTACATTGAGATTAATAGGTTATTAATTTAAAGTTGGTTAGTTGGCCAATTACCCGTTTTAATTTTGTTTTATTCAAATTATTTACAGAACATATGTTGGTTATAAAAGAAGAAGAAACAAAAGGTGTTAAAACAAATTAGATAAAATGTGAACGTAAACGAAACATAAATATGAATTATACCATTAACTAATTCGGAAAAACGTAAAATCTACCCATAAAAATAAACCAGTTATGAGTTGTTAAATAAAAAGTAAATGTAAGCTACCTCACAAAACTTAATATGTTTAGTTCCACCGAAAACCTTTTTAGTATATTTAAACAGAAAACATCACAATTGCAATTCTGTTACGGATTGTGCTCGGAAAGTTAGTATTAAAAGCTATATATAAACTATTCCTAAATAAAGGATGTTTTCCTTTTTCTTTTGGAAATACAAATTTAAAAAATAAAGAGGTAATATAAAATAGACTATTTTATAAGAATTATAAATTTGAACTTTTTCATATATGCAATATCTTTGCTAGTAAATAAATTTCTTTATAAAGGTCGCAAACGTTATCAAATTATATCAGTCGATCTTAAGCTGCAAGTTATATGAGAAACCTATTTGGTATATTTGGTTAGGATCAGACATATATTAAAATTGTAATATCACCAGAAATCATTAGTGCTATATACTTTTAGAGTTTTTTCGAGGCAATTTGTTTATTATTATATCGAGTGCAAATACTACTACCACCGCAGAAAGGTATTTATTTTTTATATATCTTCTTTCATGTGCATTATAAAAATGCTAAAGGTTAAGAGCTGCGCATTCAATTTGGCAAAACAAATGCGCGACCTTTAGGGGCACCTCATGGCGCCAACTGAGTCAGTTTTCGATGAAGTCATCGCTTGCAAATTTTTAGCAAAAAAAAGAAAATATTTATACATGAAAATTTCCAACAAGAATGTTCATATTGTGTTCCGCCCGACCAACCCACTTGTGCTAATGTTATCTATTGAAATGCATTCGAAATGAGAGAAGCAGATATCCATGTGGGAGTGTGTGTACTTTTGTCAGCATTTGACCTTAAACTTGACAATGACACAATTTACTGCACTGCATGATAATCTTCGAGATTGTTAGAATAAAGACTAGTTAATGTATACAGACGATATCTAAGCCTGACAAATTTTCAATAAATCTAAAATTAAACTACACAAAGTTTTTTATATTACCTTTAAAAAGCTCATTCTATAAAACTAACTTAGCTAAGCTAAAAATACAAAGTACTTGAGAAATTGATAAAATAAATTAGAATGTGTTGTATTCGTGTGTGTGTGTGTGTGTGTGTGTGTGTGTGTGTGTGTGTGTTAACGGTTTGTTTAGTAAACATTTAAAGAAAATATGCTGTCATTTTGAGTGGCGTGTGTGTTCTTTCTTGTGGTTAGACACGGCTTTTGTTAGGTTACGTATTTATACGTAAATAGAGAAGTTTAGCAAATATAGTGTAGAGCATAACATATGCATATAGAAATAGATATAGTTGTATATATAGATTATGTATGTAAGTTATAGGTGGCGCGAATTGTGGCAAATCAAAGTTGAAAGTTCAAGTTCAAAGTAAGGCTTTTTACAGATTAGCTAATACGTAGTTTTTTAAATGATTTTAGGCTTAATTGTTGTTGTTGGAAATTACTTACCTAGCATGTCCCGAGTCACCTTCAGAACTCTGCCTCGAATGTTGACTGTGCGAAAAACTACTATAACCCGAACCCTTGGACATCTGTGCAAAAAATAGAAATAGTTTAAGTATATATTTGAATATTTATTAGTTGAAACGCTTACCTGACTAGTATTACTGGAATTTCTCGAATGACCCATTTCCATGAGTGCTGCTGTATTCACTACACCCACACCACCTACACCTACACCACTACCACCAGCATTGGAGAGACCCGTGGTACCATAGTTGTTGCTGCCAATAATGCCCAAGCCGGGCAGCGTCTGTGCGACAGTGACGGGTGTTGTGGCACTGGATGAAGCGATAACATGCTGTTGCAGATTGTCCGTAGTCAACGTAACCGCCGACTCGGAGGATTCGGAGAGACCCGAGTCTGTGACAATTGCCGCTATCACTGCCTGTGCGTCGAGATCTGTTTAAGAAATAAATCTAGTTAATTGGAGACCAATAAAAAATGGCTAATAACTCAAACGTACCCTCTTCTCTAGTAGTGGAAACGGGTCGTGTGCTTGGCGCAGATATTGAGCTGGAAACACCGCCCAAGGTGGCACCACTGCCGCCCAGGGGAATGGAGGCGCCACCGCTGCCACTGCCAATGCTGGGCATCACCGTTGCCGTTGGCGTTTGCAGGCCACCGCAGGCGGCATCATCTGTTGCTGGTTTGCCCTGTTTGCTCTTCAGGCTGGGCGTGGGACTGCAAAAAAAAAGGTATTGGAAGTTAATTTTATAAAATAAAATCATTTGGTATGTTGTTATTCAGCTACTCACGCTTTAAAGAGTATATCACCGCTCAGCATATGCATTTTGATGCTGACTCTAAGCATAGAGTTATCCAGACGATGTCGCGAATCGTAGCCCTCGAGAAGAAAACGACGTGACGTTAAACCAGCGCCGGCAAATTCGGCAAGATTGAGATCAATGAAGCCGAGCTTATAATAGCTGCGACCTCCCTTCATCTCCTTGCGTATTGAGATGCGCAAATGGCAGGGATCCAAGACACCGGTCGAAGCATTAGCACTCATCTTGCAGGGGAACTCAAAACTACGATTCCATTCCACACGATGATTGCGCACTTCCTCGCTATAGATTGTATTAAAGTAGGATAGTTAGTTAATTAAACTGTAATTATCTGTTTGTCCTATGTATGAAGAGCATACTTAGATTAATCGTGTTACCAATTAATCTAATAAGATAGATATCTTTTGATAAACTTACCGGCTGCTGTATTCTTGAAAGGAGCCGCCATCCAGGAGCCTTATTTTGGCAAAGAGCACCTCATTAACCAGAGCGACTTCGACCAAATCCTGCAGTTGCACCTCCACATTGAACTTGTACTTTTTCTTTTTCATCATAAAGGCCATGCCAGGGGCGCTAGGCCCAAGAAGTGTCATTCACTTTACTTTCCTTCAATCCGTGACTTTTGTGGCTCTGAAACTCTGCCACAAGAAAGTTAACTATTGCCTTGTTTTAGGCGGTTGCCCAGGCACCGCCTTGAACACGTCTTTAACTTCTTAACTTGGCTGTCTTCTTCAGTTACTCAGTTACTTTGAATTCTGAGCTACACTTTTTCACTCAAAGGTTGTGCGTTGTAGTTGGCTCTGTACTAATTCCGTTCGAATGTTTTTTTTTTTCTCCATAAATTTATATAGTTGGCTTTCTTATCAGTTACTAGATTTGTACTATTTGACTGCCATTTCTTGAGTTCGTGAATCGCTTAGCCTTCAAGTTGTTCCACGCGTCCGCCTGCAAATGCAAAGTTAAAGAAAAACAAAACTGTCATTTGTGGAAACTTACGTAATTGGAAAAGTGTTACAACCTCTGAGAAGAGATAAACAACATTAAAAGAATTGTGAATTGTGTGTAATGAAACTGAAACTCGATATCTACTTTTACTATTCAGTTTTCGGATTGTCAGATCGCATTATTAAAATGGATAAAAGCTAATCTATTCTATACATCTGCAGAAACCGTTTGTACACTCATTGGAATTGCATATATTACATTATTATATGAACACTTTTAAAAACAAATAATTTAGTGAGATTTAAACTGACGTAATATCGACAAAAATTAGTGCAGAATAATATATCATTGATTTTTTCAGGTTCAGATTATCTTAATAACCATTATCTTATCCATTTACAATGGATTAACAATACATTCTCTGAATTACATTATTTGCCTTAATGACCGTTTCCTCGCTTTATTTCTTCCAATTCTATACAATTAATAGTCCTCACAATTCAAAAAATTATCAAAAGTTAGTATATAAAATTTATTATTAATTTTTGCTATATAAGCATATTTTTAATTCATTTATATGGATTATGTGAAGTAAAATTTATTCCACTTTTGTTTATTAAATGAATCTATATATAAATAGATATACATATGAAATATTTTGAAACCAAGCACCAATCATAATCGTCAATTGCCTTTTCAAGAAATCGTCAACTAAATCCAAACTAATTTTACTATGACACCTTAAAAAACTTTTCTAGGCGCCTTAACGCGACGCCATAGCCGTTATTCATACCATTACTATATATATTATATAGGAGTTTATCGTATAAATTAGCCCGCAGCACTCAAATAATTAAAAAGAGCACACGCAAGTCGGCAAATGACGCGCCAGGATTGAGGATTGTCGTATTCGCGTGCTTCAACTGCACATGTTTAGTTGTTTTGCCAAATAATTAGGTCTGCCTTTCCTACATGTTTACTGCTATGAACTTTTGACGCATTCGTCAGCGTCACAGTTGGCGTCATCGTTTTGTTTGCCGGCAGTCAACAGCTAAAATAATAATATGAAATAATAATAATGAAAAAATCAAGCAATACAATTTCTGTACGCCTACGATAAATTTCTGTCGTGTTTCTTTGGGTTTGTCCCTGTTCTTTTGTTGCCGCAATTTTTAGATTGGTGACTAATAAATATTTTATGTGATCTCTTCCAAGAATCAAGATAATTTTCCCGAATTTAATTGCGTGTGTATTCTCAAATGGAAAGTGATAATTGAGAGTATAATCATGATTTTTTAGAAACAGAAGCTCGCTTTGCAAATAAAAAAGATGATATAAAAAACAATCATGATTAAAAGCACGTAATAAAAGTGCAAGTAGATTCGCTGTTTAATGCAATAAGTCAAGTGAAAAAAGCTCAATTGTGTGAGACCCAGTAAATACTCTGGTAGAAATTAAAAAAAAAAATGCTAACGCGAGTTTATTACTCTAAAACTATTCAATAAATTGTGAATACAAATATTAGACTTATAATTTCCATTTCTCACACTCTACAATAATACCCTATGGAATAGTTTATATACCAAACTATTAACTTTCGCTGACAAAAACCCGACAAAAAGCTCACTTTTTCGATTCGTAAACAAATCCAGAGCACGCCAATTACATCCATTTATGTCCATTAGCAACTTCCAATCAGCAGGGTAAACATTCCGAAAACCAATCATAAGCGAAACCATTAACCCAGTTATAGCCGCAGGCCAACTGAGTCCTGGGTGTTTTCCCAAGTGAAAATTTGGGAGGGGAGAAGACAAAATTGCACCACAAATCACATTGCAGCGTTTGTTTGCTGGGTTTCTTGCGGTCTTTCGTTTGTTTTGAAGGTAGCTGTAACCGCATATGTAACCGCACCCAAAATAAACCCTACGGAGTCACCAAAAGTCTTCACAATGTCTTTAAAAAGAGCCGCGTTGAGGAAAAGCCAACATTGGCAACTGACACGTAAAGCGATGGATAAATGGTCTGTTCTACTAACTGACTTACTATTTTAGGGCCAAGAAAAATGTTAAGTTGTCCCTTAAACTTATACCCTGTAGAAGCCATAGGGTACATTGGTTTTAAAGTTTAATATACAAGAATTACAGTGTCTATTTGTTTCTTTTAAGTGAAAATATATATGTATTTTTGAAGAGCAATATGTACCTTATGGCTTACAGGGTATTTTCCATGTTGACCAGAATAATCAAAGTAAGTTCACCCTTGTTTCTGGGTGTGCTGCGTTGTCTGCTAACCTCAATACCGCAAGACAGACACATTGTTGTATTTTATCCTTCCTTATCCTTTTAAATGTATGTGGAATAAGGATAGTTTTTGAATTAGTGCTGGAGAGTTGATGTTTTCTCGCCCTTAGCATGATGGATATTTAATGAGCATGCTCAAATTTATAAGTATATTGCTTAAGTAGATTCTAGTGTCTGCTTGGAACTTGTTTCTATAGCTGGTTTACAAATGTCGAGCAAGTGTTTGATTGCCTTTTGCGATGTCAATCAGTGCGATAGACCTTTCTCAGAATTCAATTAACGAGTAGGTACACAAATTTGTGTTGATTAGGTCAACTTAACCTTTACCTTGCTTCATCATCGTTTATTTATTAATAATGACGCAAGTGATGAAAGCGAAAAATTGCGAGGCATAATAAAATTTAAATTCAACTCGCTAAACACGCAAACGTTTGTGAAAAATAACAAGTACAATTGTATGTTTTATGTTGCATATAGTATTTATTTATTCTTAAAGGTGTGTCGGGCGATTTATCCGCATACCGAATCTAGGCGAAAAAGTGCTACAACAATAATATAAATAAACATCAACTGGTGCCGCCATCCCCTCACAATTTAACAGAAAACTGAACTGAAAACGATTCGCGGGTGGAAAAATTGTTAGAATGAATCAAACAAGGTATGGGATGAAAAGGCAACGAACAACAATTTTTAAAAAATTTAAGATATGTCACATTGTCTTTGAGCAACTGATTGATACATAAAAAGATAAACTGCAGACAAAAACTAATAATTCAATAGAAGAAGCAAGCAAAGATACAAATATAAAATCCTCTTTCATTATCAAGTCGATTGAACAAAAAGATTGACTAAAAGATGTTTCAATGGAAATATTTGCAATAAATGCAGATCTTAGCATTGAACTACGACTCTCAATTCACGTAAATACAAGTATAATTGATCAATTTATTCATTGATTTCACATTGTTCAATAGATACATCATTTCTTTTTTTTATCCCACTCTGTTAATTATTTAGCTGTCCGCTTTGCAATGTATGATTGTTTTACCATGTCTGACCTGAATCACTCTCTTTGTTCCTATATCTTCGAAATGGTCAACCTTTTGGTGACCATGTTCCCACAGTAAATTAGCTCATTGAATTGTCTCTGCATTCATCAACTGCACTAAATTCTGTATTCACATCACGCAGCTCAATTTAGATACGAATGAATCTACTGATTGTGAAGATGCGATGCTTCGATTAAAGTAACGACAAAGTGACAAATGACTTGTCTTCCCAGAAGATTAACATGTTCATTTACGAGGTGCAGCTGATAAGTTTGCAAGAAGTACATTTTACGTAGCGTCGTTAATGAGTTAAGATCGTCTATATATTGTTTGCAATTGTTTGAAATGGTAGACTACAACAAAAATGTTTAGAGCGAGAAGTAACTGAAACCATGTTCAAATTATGTAGTTTGTTTGACCACATATATCGCACACTAAACAAGCTACTCTTGCGGCAAGTGCCATACTTGCCACGTCCGATTGCTGCAGCTGTTGCACACATGTTCAACTGATATGCATTCGCTTGGCTTCTCGCTTTATGCTCGATGATAGCTTGATTTCAACTTTCCCTTTCTCTTCACTTATTCAGTTGGCCACCCCAAAAAAAAAATGTGTTCAAGTGCTAATGATGTGTAAAAACAAAACACATAACTCGAGTTATTCTTTCCGAGGAGCATATGTTAGCATATGTCAGACTGGAGGTCGTTTTCTAAAGTTTCGATGGAGTGCAAGGCGATTGGTATTAAAGATAAACGAAAAAGACAGATAAGAATTAAACATTATCATAAATTGGCAAGAAAATGAACTGCGAGAAGAGATACAAAAAATACAGAAAAGGGAAAGCTTCAAATATTTCTACAACAAATTTTATATTTTTCAATACTATAAAATCTTTTGTCAAAGTAAAAAAATAAATACATGAAATAATATTAAGCACATTTATTTTTTAAGCTGTAGCTATAGTTATGTGACAGGTTGACCAGGGCGCCCTGGGACTTCACACAAGAAATATTAATAGTATAGTTTAAAAAGTTTAAAACAAATATAGTCATTATTACTTTGTCAAAACAATTATTTGACTAACTGTATACCGTCTAGTTTTCTACTATCAATATAAATTGCAATTCACTTGACAAAGCTTATTTGTTATTTGAACAAAATATGCAAGTTTGCAACATGAGCGAAAACGTGAACTCAAAGTTCACAAGAGGGCATAACGTGTCTTGATTGAAAAACTGAATGCTTGACTGATTTCTCTTTTATACGCTGAGATCTTAAACATACGGAAAGAAGTACAGAGAGAGAGAGAGAGAGAGAGAGAGGGAGAGAGGGAGAGACGAGACAAATTAGAGACGTTGCTGCTGAGTCATAAATGTATCTAGAGAGAGAGAGAGAGACATTGACCTTGACAAAACGAAGCGTTAATGAATTCGACTTTGAATTGCAGGCAGGGCAAATACTGAAAACATTGTCTGTACTCGTTTATATACTTAAGTTAAATTTACTTTGCCTGATTTACTTGTTGTAACCTTTGGCTGCACTTCTGACCTTTATGGTTAAGTTAAAGTGGCTAACTTTTACGAGATGCCACATAAATATATAAACTTTCAACGCCCACTTTACACATCGTTTGCAATTAAGAGCGCCAGCACCTAATAAATTCTCACAGAACAGGATGCCTTGAAAGTTGACCCTCATCTCGGTAGTCTAACAGCATCTTCATATACATTTTATAACGCAACTTTATGCTAGTCCTTACACAGAGACTGAGGGAGATCAAGAGCAAGAGACAGAGATAGAGAGGCAAACACACTCAACATCATTTTGTCATTAAGAGTGCAAACTTTACTCTAAGGATGTGAAATTCATGTCACCCGTCGTGCGATTGAAGTGTTAATGAGGTTTCCTCTAATGAATTCAACGTTACCTACAGTGGAGGCAGATGTGTGGTTAATTGTCTCCACTCACCCACACTAGCAGCCCACCTCACCGTGAGCAGAGAAATTCTCGATGAGCTACTGTCAACATAGAACACTTTTGGCTCAAATGATGTCCATTGAGGTGGTTGCCATTGCATGACCTACTTTTGGCAATGCTCAATGTGAAGTGCTTGCAAAAATTGCGCAACAAATGCCCCAAGGAACTTAAGCTTCGTGGAAATCGTGAAAAATGTGCAGCTCTTGGGACTCCAAATGCACCTCAAGTGTTGTGTGTATTTGTGCTTGTGTGTTGTGGCTATAAACGAGTCGTTTTGACTTAAAAGGCACATCATAAACTGAGGGATGTGCTCATATTGTTAATGGGCAATGAGGTAACTGCAAATTATGAATGAATCCGACTTTAACATGACTGTAATAAACTTATGAAACTTTTAAGTTTAATTTGTTGCAGAAAAATGGTGCTGTTAATATTTTTCTGAGCGATGGGTTTTCGTAAAAGTTTTTTAAAGATTAAATTAAAGTTTAACCTGACTAAAAAAACAATAACATTTGATATACTTTTGTCAGATATACTTTTGAATTTTAAAAGCTCTCACATCAGGATCCTTCAAATAATGTTCCAAATAAATGATCACCAAAAATATTTATGTTGCAGTTTTAAATATTGTTGAATAAATTAATAAATATGTGTTGTCGCATTCACATGTGAAACTAGACTAATCGCCTTTTCCACTCTTATCAATAAAATATTATAAATGAGTTTCCCTTACTCTAGCATAGAAACGGCTATTTCAACTTATCGTTCCAACGTCGACTGCGACTGCGACGCTGACGTTCGCGCAGACAACGTTGACAGGCAACAACATACAAAACGAAAGTGTTTTACTGTCAAATGTCAGTTTCAGTTTCCGTTTCTGGAGAGGAGGCGACAAATGGACGCTCGAAATTGTGCGATGACATCATAGGGAACAACGAGAGCAACTTTAAGTGCGTTTAAATGAGCAAGTAATTGTAATTTCACTGAGAGCAACAGCGGGAAAAATCATTTAAAATTATTAAATTAAAAAATGTTAATATTTTTATGCAATAATAGAAGAAGCCAAGAAATCTGTTATATTTAACTAGTCTTAAGCTAAGAATTTTCCAGATACCCAACTAAAGACCAAGAATGACCAAAGTCAAAATACTTTGCCGACAAGAGGCAATTATATTTTCTTAAAAAGCTAATACGTATTAAATTTCGTGAAATATTAAGATTAAATACATATTCACTTATATAGAATATATATGATACATATATATAAATGTATCTTTAATATTTTTAGACCTCGTGATGACCTAAGACTCAATTTCTAAATGCAAACTTGTACCCCATTGCTTCACAAGTACAATATAATCGTATGCTTACCTATCCATATCAAACATTGATCGATAAGTATTTGTTTTTATGGCAAACCCAATCAAAATAAACACGAGAAATCGCGCAGCCGTTATGTGAAAATTACGATAATTCTAAAAAGCTGTTTACGATATAGAACAAAGCTATCTGTTGGATTTGCACCTAACCACAGAGACAGTTAGATAAACAATATGAGACAGAGATTAGGTAGACAGGGCTGACAACGTCATCATCACTGTCAGTGTCAGCGTCAGGAAAATAATTTACGTTATATTTGAATTTTATGACGTGTTTCGTATTGCGCACGTCATTTATTGAACAGGGCCCAAAGCAATCAAACACTTATCAGATTTGTGCATAAATGTACTTTATTTGTCTGTTACTACGAGTAGATAACTTGCACTGTCAAACTTACACTAAGCTCTTGTACATGTATTGTTACTAATTGCATAGACAAGGCAATAGTTAATTAAATATAATCTTAACAGGAAAAATGTGCAGACACAAATTTAGAAAGTTATAGAACTACTGCTGAGGTAACAATAAAATATTCAAAAATTTGACATTACTTACAGAAAAAGGAGAATTCAAATATTTATTTTTGCTTTCCATTTAAATGGCAAAAGTTAAATTCATTATCAATATTATCATTATGGTTATAGGATATGACGCAATCGATGCACTTACCAATCTTTTATGACGCTTTGCTTTGGCTCAGTGAGACAAACCATTTGCGTGCTGGCATTTAGCCAAAATAAATAAAACCCTTTAAGAGTGGCAATTTGTTATATATAATAGAAATAATAAAGTAAGCAGTAAAGAAAATTAATGCAAGCTAATTGAAAAGTCCAACAGAGAAGTGACTAAGGCCTATAAACAATTACAGTATATTAATATAAAAACTGGTCTAAATGTTTTAAGTAGTCAAATGCCATAAAAACAAAAATGATCTGGTGAGCGTTTTCATTGCTTATACGCAACGTTGACGCTGACGCAATGCCAACAATGCCCCCTCCTGGACAGCTGGCTTCCGTTGACCCTGGTCAATAAACTACTGAGCGAATGAGTAGCTAAGTAAACATAATAAATGAGCGAAAATGTGTCAATAATGTGAGCTGACTACAATGAAAATAACACGAGCGAAGCACATCATTAAATTTACCTCAATCCAAGGATGGATACTAAAAAAGTCTAGTTAAAAGCAAAGTATTGACCCCATTATGCATTGCAAAGTGTCAGGATTAGTCTATTTCCTTTGTGTTGCTGATTAATGACATAATAACGGATGTGTTTACACTCGTTATCGAACAAGAACTAACAAACAGACAATGGTCAAAAGGCACTCTAAATGCTAATTATTCCGAGTAAATGTGAATAAAGAATGGATATAAAAGCTGTTTTACTAATATTATATGATATTAAAGTCTAACTAGAACCATAAAATATAACTCGTAAATGTGTAAGCCCACTCCCATTGAACTTGAACCTCAATGCCATGGTAAAAAATCAATCATTTTGCACCCACAAGTTTTTATAGGATGTGTGCTCGCTACAACTGATAACCTGACAACACCACAATGCCCATTTGTACACTTTCATTATGCCTCTGGTGACTGTAATTAAACACATAAGTGTTTATATATATACATACCTACATATATACAAACATAACTCGTTGCCCTTATCAGACATTGGTTGGGGGAGTCAAAGCAGAGGCAAAGGCATAACTTATCAGCGGAAAAAAGTAAACAAAGCCGAGAATTTGTTGAGTACTGTATGCAATCTAAAAGTCCAGACCCAGCCCCAGTATTCACACTCACATTCATTCTCGCACTCGTGTATTCATAAAAGCGCCACAAACATTGCCTTTTATGTAAACAATATATTTAGTACATCAGCTTTAGTTATCAATAATTTATATCTTTCGCAATTTCCGTGCTATAAAAGCAACCATCAACCATTATCAATAAGTTCAAAGCGTTGCCTTCAAAGGTTTTATGGTTTAACCACCTGCAAAAAACTGTTTCAACCAGAACATTCTTAGTAAATGTTTATACCATTGTCTCCTCGCCGCAAAAAAATTCGTTAAATGCTTCATCAATCGTCTGAAGCTCTCCGAGCTCAAAAAATTGTTTCCTGTGCCACCCCTGACTAAGTTATTATTAAATAGAAAAAATAATAATCGATCATAAAATGGTTAACTATTGTTGTTAAAATTTGATTAAATATTTGCAAGTTTTAAATTATAAAACAAGGGTTGTTCCATTTAATATTTATAATTTTTAAATAAATCTGTCTTTCAAGAATTTTGTAAAATTAACAGGACATTTTACCTAGAGAGGTGTTTATAGCTACGCGCATTCGAGAGTATATTCAATCGTTTATACTACGAGCGCTAAATGGCGCTTTCTCTCGTCTAAACTGAAAAAAATAGATTAATACAATTAACTTATAAAATAAAAGTAGTTATTATCACATAATAAATTCTAAAAATGTTTCTTCTGTTTTAACAACTTTAGTTAAGTAAACACGAATAGAAAAAACTTGTTTGAAATTGCTATATATCTTATCTACTGTACAGAATATACGCGTGGGTTGGTATCCTTGTTGCTTTGGTCTAAATATAGAATGCATATTGCGTGACCGTGTCGAGGGTTCCAAGTCAGCACTTACTGCACTTTAATTGACGGGCAGTTTATAATATTCATTGTTAGCCAGAGAATAAAACGCCCACGAAGTTGAAGCTAGCAACAGTAAAATTTTAACACGAATGTAGAAAGAATCGATAAAATGCGATGTTGAGATAGATGATAAGCATGGAAATGAGTTATTTGAACATTTCTACGAAATGTATGCTGATATTGCGTCCAGAAAGGTCGCAATACTCACACTCACACACATAGTTTCAGTTGCATAAGCATCCGCATCGAGAAACTTGGGCGGACGTCTAACCAATGCTACGCATACTTACAAGCATCAAATGAATATTAAGATTGTCGTGTACCCTAGCTTGACTAAGGAAGCGGGTAAAGTGAACGTAGACGGGTTTAATGTCATTTTCTTTTTGTGTTTTTTGTCGCGCTGTACGTGACATGAAATATAAATTTCTTTCCCGTTTTTTTCATTTCTTACTTTTGATTTTCAAATTGATTGCAATTAAAAAATAAAAAACGAACAAGCACGTTTGCACTTTAATGTGATGCTCTCCACAGTGTCTGGTTGCATCTATACATTTGGTAGACAGCTTCCACATTCCGTTTTTATATCCTCCATGCGAATAAAGGATTGCAACTGACCTGTAGAGCTCGTTGTTTATTATTGTAACAAAACAGAATATATAACAAATTGAAAGCAACGCAATTCTGAAAGCCAATTCTAAAGGAGCTCAATAATAGATATTGAAAGCTGATAGAATGGAAAAAGTCTTGTATTACAAGTCCATCTAAATGAATTTCCTCTTTTTTTTTAATTTTTAAAATATAAAAGTAAATAGAAGTTTTAGAGAAAAATGTTGGCTCACTTTGTATTATTAAATTTTGTATTATAAATTTAACTCTTTATTTTATATATATATAAATTTGTTTATTCAATAACTAAAATGCAAATATTTCAAGATAATATATAAGCTCAATAATAATTTCTTTAGTTAATTTCAAGTGACTTTGAAATTCTTGAAATATATGATATATATATATGATAATACGATACGATAAGACCTTTAGTTGCTTGACATGTGGGTTGCCCTCTTCCATTCCCACCTATTTATCTATGACATCCAAAAGTGACAATATAATAATTATATCACGCACCACATTCGAAAATTCGCAACGTGTTGTTAAAAATTGTCCTCAACTCTGTAGATATTTAAGCGTATCGGCCAGATGACTCAACAATGTACACATAATATGTGTTTACACGAACTCCCTTGTTGATGCATTGTCAAAGAGAATCGTTTCTTTATATATTCCCGACGCTTTTAATGATCGTTTCTTTTGTTTACGTGGTGCTTTTTGTAATACAAAATAATTGTTCGAAATATAGATCATAAAAAGGGGCACATCTGTTACACTTGAGACACTTTCTGGTATTGGCAAATAATATTTTTGGACGAGAAACCTTCATGGTCTGAGTGCCATCTGTTAATTAACTACTCGCACTGTAGTCATTAAAACATTTTTTGGCAATTGTTTTATGAGATACACAAATATTAATTTGTTATTTGCTGAGAGATTTGTTTTGCACAGTCTCTCATTGCACAGCTGGCTGTTGTTTTGCGGCCATGGAATGTGCATAGATTTCAATTTGAAAATCCGATGAAAACTTAAAACTCAGCAACAATTTAGCCAGCACTTGGGGGCAGAAATCTGCTGTTTCTATCTCACTGGTTGTCGCTGTGGGTGATCTATTTGCATGCTGACCCAAATAAATTACGCATACGAAGCGTTGGCCCGACTTGTTTCCGCATGCCAAGAGTAAGAATTTCTGACATTTACGGCGCCCGACTGAATCATTGAAAAACTCGTCGTGTAATACCAGGAATACGTATTAAAAAAAAAATTCACATAAATAATTGCAATATGTATACACATTTTTCGCGCTTGCTTGGAAAATCCGCGCTGGGGAATTCCACACGAAAAGTGCACATTTTGTTGGAAACTCTAGGAAATGATTCAACCAGAGAGAAATGTGCGTGAAAATGTTCCCAAGAAGCGTAACTAGATAATGTCATCGAATTCGGTTTTAATCTTCATTTAATTTATTTTACCACACACTTAGCTAATAAGTATTTAATTAAAAAGATATAACTAGCTTTTGCTGTGATTGTGACATATATTTGAAACAGTGGCTGTAGCATTCTAAAATGATAACGATTATAATTGAAATGTGATTCATCAAAGTTTTAAAATGGCAATAAATAGCCGTGTTTTTATGTCTGGTATGCAACGTTCCCCCAAATCTAATCAATATTCATAGTTGCTATCATTAACTCATTTATGACTCAGACATATCAATAACACAATAAAATGTTTAACAGCAAGTATGTACTTGCGTTGACAATATCTAAATTAAATTTGTAGCAAGGTTTGCACTTAAAAACCAATTAGTTAAACGTAGTGAGTTGTGGTGAAACTAGATAAAAATAATAGAAATGAGCAGACATATCTTTGCGGAGCTGACGATGAAATACCCTGGCAATAATGCGTAAGATTCTGTATTTAAAATATATTAATAGTAAACTGTTCTTTAATATATTATAGTTCACGATATGTTTTTATATTTTTAAAATATATTTAGTAAAGTTATATAAAACCTTGATTATAAAGTTATAGTAAAATCATAGGTTTGTACATTGAAAATTCACCACACATTTAAAATAACTTCTTAATCCTTGCAAGTACTATAAATATAGATGGGATCTACAAAGTTTTCAACCGCAAAGTAGCTTTCAAGGAATTGTATATGATTCAATAAATGTAAACATTAACATAAATAAATGGTAGCAACCACAAATGTACACATGTTTCAACTGTTTTAGTACAGGGAATGTAAAGGTCTATAAGCCATTAGCCAATGCAAATGTGTAGCATGTTTGCAGTTGTTATGCAGAGCGACGAACAGCGTGTGGCGATAAAGAAAAAAGGCACACAATTAAACAGCAAACAAAAGCCCCAAAAGGCCTTGAACGACCTTGGGTCGAGAGGAAGTGAGCGTTAAAGAGAGACGGGCAGAAAGAGAGAGCAAGAGAGAGAGAGACGCATTAAAACTAGTTGCTGAACGGACGCCTGCAAATGATGAAATTTTAACGTATCACTTACATGGGGCCTAAAACAGTAGATGAACTGCAGTTAAGCTTCTTACCTGTAAAGAGAAGAAATATTTATAATTAATTTGTGAATTTTTTTACAAATTAAAGCTTAAATCGCAGAAGGGGGATTTATTTATTTTATACTTAAGTCGAGTGGCTATAATTGAGTCGTGTAAAGTGCCTGAAAACCTGCGACCGCAATTTATTCACACAGCGAGTCGATTTCAACCTACAAATCATTCAAGTGCCACGGGCAGGGGCAGAAACACAGAAACAGAGACAGTGGCAGGGACATACATATACATATATCTAAATAAAGATGGTAGGTATGTGATATCATTATAGCAAATGTGTAAATATATTTGTTTTGCTCACGTTCAACAACGAAGCAACTTACAGTGGCAGTTGCCGTAATGTATTTTGCATTGTGTGCTCATAAATTGTACTCGGAATCGTCTTTGTTGTCGCTCGCAACGTGTTGCAAATGCACATAAAGGTGAATTGTAATATGAGCAATGACTGCGCGCCTGTGACTGTCACTGTAACTGCGACTTATAAGTTAAAACAAATGCAAACAGTGAATCGACCAGCATGAATTCACAAATGACCGAGCCTCCAAAGAGTTCATCGATCCTTTCATTTTAAAAAATTGAAAAAATAACCAATAATATTATTATGAAATAAAATTTCATATGCAAAATGTTGACAAATACACAGTAAATTTGAGGTACAAAAATTATTAAAGCCTTGTAATGAGTTCCTCGCGGGGTGAGGTTAAGTCATTTGTGGTTTTATTGCTCCTCGCCATCTGCCAGGGTAACTTTATAAATTACAGCGTTGACCGCAAAAACAAATCATTAAAATAAGAGTTCTTGTCTAGACAAATAAAATACGCAGCATATAAAATAAAATCTACGGACTAGCAAATGTGCGATATCACGCAAAAAAAGAAAGAAATCAACTCATCACACACGATAATTAGCAGAGAAAAAGGAGAAGCAAATGTCTTATAAACAAAGCAAAAAGCTACACACACAAAAATGAGGCTAATTCGCATACATAAATTTCTATACATGCAAGCAGATGAGTTTTACTTAGTAAATGTATAATGTTTAGGTAGGCTTTTGCAAATGAAAACTCAAAGCCAAATCCAATTATACATTGTACATGTTGATACGCGTGTAGTTACTCCCATTGTGCCATTTAAGACACTAAAAAATAATTTAATATGCATATGAATCTAATTAAAACAAAAGTAGCTTCACAGTCAGAGCGATAGAGGGAGAAATTAAATTGAAATATGGTATCATCACGCGAATTTTGCGCACAGTGCGTGCAGTTTTTATACTTTTGCTTTTATTAATCTCAAATTATGAAAGTGGTCTGGGATTATACTCGTATATATCTAGTTTGCAAATATAAATTCAAATTTTTTTTAAATATATATATGTATAAATATTTGAAAAAAGACCAATAAGATGCCCCTTGATTAAAGTAGACTAGTTCTGCGACAGCTATTGAGTTCATAAGAAATCTGATACAAAATGCATTTCTACAGAGATTATGAGATAAACCTATCCGGGCTTGAAGAAATGTATCTACATGAATCTGTGGCAACATTTGTGTAGCAGCGTCACAGATTCAAATATACAGACGTCAGTTTTCGTTGACCATATTGTTGATGAAGTCATCTGTACTGACGTTCAATGACTTGATCCGATTGCGCACATGTGAGCCTGCTTGAAATATGTCGAATTTTTTTCTCTTTGTTTCATTTTGCAGTATTGAATTCTGTTTTTATTGCCAAGCACTTTATGTATTTGGCAAAACTCATTTGAGCCAAACGAAATACAACAAAAACAGAAAATAATTTAATTGATTTGAGTTTGCATTCAAGCAAATGGCGTTTGTATTGTACTTCGCTTTGTTTGCTTTGCAATATTAAAACATATTTAAGCAAAATTATTAATTATCATTGTGGTTGCATAAATGATGCCATTATTTATTCTGAAATAAATTAAATTTTTTTTGCGCACATTCAATTTCTTTTTGATTTTTCTCGGAAAAATAAAAGTTAAACGAATTTTGCTACTACACAGGAAATGCAATCAGTTTAAATTCTTAACAAGTCTTAATTACTGGAAATCACTTAATGCTACTGGAAGCATTAATAAAACTAAAAGTCACTATAAGACATCGCTGTAACATTAATTATTTCATTGCTAAAAATAATAGAATGAAATTATTTATTTATAAAATGCACGAAAGAGGTAGTATATTTATTTCTGAAGTACACTTCACATGTGTCAAAGCAAGAAAATACTGTTCGTGATTCGTCTGGTTTCAAGTGCAATTAAAATATGATCAAAAACAATTGTGTAAACAATAAAAAACTGAATATGAAACAACAAACAAAACCTCAACCTCAACAAGCAATGATTAGGTATCACGAAAAAATAAAAAGGTGAGAGGGTTCAGCTTGAAAATACCCTGTACACAAATTCAAACTAGCATTTAATATACTTTTAAGATTTTGTAAAATATTTTTTAAAATACTACACAGAATATTTAATTTGTCCCCTAAAATACTTTCAAAAACTTTTATATTTTATAGCATATTTTAAATAAATATTAATAATTAGCCGTTCCAAAAGCTCATATTGCTTTTCGAAATTTTTATATCCACACAAAAATTTATTTACACAATCATTATATTACCTCATTTGACAATTTTGAGATTACGGCGTAAAATATAAAAAAATAGACAAAAAAGCGCTTGGTTTGAGTGGCGTAATGCTAAAGCGTATACACTATTGTCTTTGATATATGGTATACAGAATCCCAGGCTTATGCAAAACATATATACACACAACTAACTGAGCTGTGCAAAGCAAATCGAGTTTGATACTCTCAATCGGCTTGGCAACGCGTCACAAAATGCGATAAATTCTAATTGCGACACGAGGCAACCACAGGCGGTGTTAACTGAGGGGAAGTTGTTGTTCAATGACATAAGAACGGGGTTGCAGTGAGGCAGCAACAAGCGGTCCACATGGCGTATGCTTAATCTCGGCTCGTGTCCAGGCAAATTGCAACTGGCGCGACAGACATGGCAGACTAGCCGGCACTTGTTGAAGGCTTAGAGACTTGGAACCGCCTCACTTGACACATATTTCCCCTATATGATATAACCAGTTTCAACCTGATGTGTTCATGTCAATCAATTGCTGCATTTTGCAATAGTTTGTTTTTCGTCCGTACAACTTACGTAATTGAAGTTAATAAAGCAGCTGCAAATTTTTTTATATCAATTGATGCGACTAAAACGATTTTGATTGGACTTCTGTGTGTGTGTGTGGGCGAATTTCAGACAATAGTACAAAAAATAAGTATGTCAAGATTTCATCCATAAATCAAGCGACACAGATGATGTAAATAGTTCGCCAGCACTGTTTTAATAATCTTTGGTAAAATTTGTGTTTTGTTTTTCGTTAGCTAAACGCCCAGTAATTAGACAAAACCCCTTGTGGCAACTCCACAGCAGTCAAATATAACCATTTTGTAATACTAGTAATCACATTTGTATTTGTTTTGCATTCGAAAGTAACGGTTGGTAACGATTTAAATTTTCTCATTTTTAAAATGCAATCATTTTGAAATTCTGTATGATAAATGTGTTTATTTAATTCAAATTTGGAAAATTGCTTAAATAAGCAAGAAAGGAGCTGATATAAATAAATAAAAAATACAATGCAACTGAATAACACATTTAAATGAACTCAAATTTTTTTTATAAATGGAAAAATCTAGAACTGAGCTTACAGCACGATTTAATTTTTTAAGTTCTTATCTGTTTTGTAGTTGAACATAATTGAATTGAAAAGGACTTTAATAATGATTAATTAACATTATTTAACGCAGATTCAAGACTATGATATTATATTGAATTAATATAGCCAAGTATGTACCAAGAATATATGATAGATAATTTCAAAAAGAACATGAAGCATTAGACTGTGTCTATATATAAATACAACTGATAAAGAAATAAAGTTAAACACTTAAGTTATCAAATAATTTGTATTTATGACGCATACGTCGACTTGCACTTGAAAAATACGAGATAAAATATAACATGAAACAAAATAAAGACGTAACGTAAACACCTTGATAATGGCAGATAATGAGTCTCTTACATAGTCCATGGTCACGGTATTAGTTGAGCACAGAAGAAGCTCGACTGAAGTTAGTACTCTAAATGTCTACAAGTGGACATGGACATGGGCATGATTGATGCACATAAGCCCGGAATACTTTAACGCGCTTACAACGAATTCGGAAAAAAAACGAAAAAAAGAAAAAAAAAACAAATGCTACAAAAAGATAATTGAGCTGAGGAGCAGTCAAAATTGAACTGAGTTAATGGGCACTTGAGAGCTCGCGGAAGTTGTGGATCCTCAGTTTACCAAGTTATTGAACTTTGCTTTTGAAATTAACAGTCGGCCGGGCTAATTTTGTGCTCGAAAACTAAATACATACTCGTATATATGAACTTAACATGCAAAAAATAAATATTTATTTGCAACTGTATATATACGTAACACTCGAATCGATCGTTGAAAAGTGTTAAGGGTTCACTGCAAATTCTTCGAATTTTCGAACATTAAACATTGATTTTTAATATTATTTATGCCGAATAAACATCCGTTTGAAGGCAGATGGTTTGAGATCTTATGATCTCAGAGTTTTATGAACAAAGAAATCATTTATATTATTATTGGTGGTTAGACAGCTTTAATGTCTGATAAGAGCTGTTTCAGCTTAAAAGTATTCCATGCAAGCAATTGCATGCATGAAATAAATATATTCGCACTGTATTTGATAAGGATAATCTTATCAAATAATTATGCATGAACTCGTATTATGATTTTGTGCAACGGAAATAATAAACAAACAATATTTCCCCATAAAATTCAAAATTCATTTACTCACAAATGAAAAATGAATAAATTTAAAATGTGTTTAATAAGCAGCAGAAATCATTTCACAGCTTACAATCAAGTGAAATGTTATTTAAATTTAAATTATACTTAAAAAGTAGCTTAATTTTTAAGAAACTACTGTTTATCTATATCGCAATAACAGTTTTCCGATTTATGATCGGCTTGTGAACTCGAAACCCAATTTCACTGTTGGGTAAAAAATTGCACAATCTGCAGGTTCAACGCATTGTAGTAAAACATTTTGCAAAAATTGCAAGAAATAAGTGTAGACTGACCAAATCATATTATCATTAGCTCAGCAAATATTTGCGATAACTTTTTATGAGGCCGGGGGAGGCGATTTGTAAATATGTTCATACCAAATCGGTGCCAGAAATCGACAACTGACACCAAAAAGGCCGAACAAAAGACGGGCGACAACAAAAAGAATTTCAAAACATATTAGGGCAAATAATATAACAATAAAAAATAATAATAATAATAATAATGATAAGGAAAGAGTATTGTGTGAATTGAACAATAAATAACAACAATCAGAGCTGGGCGGTGATAATTGGTTTAGTTGTCATTCACAAAGAAGAAAAAAATATATATCAAATTTCCCATAAATATTAAAAGTATATAATGTTGCAAGTGTTAGCATTTATAAATGTTGCTTTATACATTTTAGAAGTCACACATTAAAGGCCTATTTAGACAAACTTAAAGTAACGATTTCGTAGACACTCCGCCCCGATGAGATATTTGACGCTTTCATTAGCTTGAAATGAAATTGTCTTGTCAGTTTTTAATCTTTACAAATTAATTGCCATTTTTGCCAAGTTGTCTGACAATTGTTTCAAGTTTTGTACTTCAACTTTCTACAATTTTCACTTAAAGAAGCAGACACTGACAGAGAAACTTGTTCTGTCTTCAGATTTCGCCAATGAAAATGAAACCCACACACATCACAACATTGACAGACTTTACTTATCTGGCACGTGATTAACGCACATTGAGTAAAAATCATCTTAAATCCTTAAAAAAAAAAACAAACAAAACGAACTCAAAGACGAAGCAATACGAGTAAATTTAGAAACTGGCATCATCATAAATTTCAAAAAACATAAACGACACGACAAAGTTCGAAATTAAATAAATGACAAAGATGCGCTCTCTTTCTCTTACTTTATACATACACATGAGTAGACCTGCATTGTGAATGTGTGGGTTGTGTATGTGTGTGAAGCTGTGTGCTTAAAGCCAATAACAATTAAATGCTATGGAATTTGGATTGGTATGTGAGCTACACACGGAAGTCATCCAAAAGTGCATTAAGATATGGCAATATGTGATTCTCATTCCGAGCGAGTGAGAGAAAATAAAGATGAGATCAAAAAGATCATTTTCGACTGTAAGTTTTTTTTAGAACATAAAGATTAGGAAAATATATAAGAGCATTATGATTTAGGTAATTTTGATAATATTATTCATATTGCTATTTCTATAGTAGCTTAATTTGTTATTCATTTATGAGTATTAGGTTTATTTTAAACAAATGGAAATCAATCCGTAATACAAAAAGTTGCTCAATTATTATTAATCTTAATTTTAAAAATTGCTTTATAAAATCAAACAATGCCTATCTAACAGTGATAAACTGTGCTTATTGACTCATAAATGTCTCTCATACTCTTGTACACATTTTTTTAATTTAAGACAAATAATTAAAGTTTCATGACAAAAGCCATCAGATAGCACTTGAAGAGACTGAAAGGCGCTCTTGTAATATTTCCATAGCCTGTAGCCATGGAAATATACTATTTTGAATTGGGCTGACAGGTTGTTTAGCATATTAAATTGCTGTCACTTTAAATTGTTGACTGTCGAGGTGATTCGCGAGAAATTAATAATGTAAATACTTGAACTATTTGAATGTAAAGTGGAATATGTTCAAACCCGCGCACTTGATTATAGTTTTCTTTAAACAACGCATAGTTATGTTTACTAATGAAATTATAATCGTGCATAAACTGTAAATAAAAATCCAAAATTGTATAAAATTCACTTGAATTTTTCAGTTTACTCTTTATTATTTATAGTACTTCACATATCTTCTTCGAGCTGTCTAAAAGTTGATTAAGCACCTCATAAATTTAACTGAATGTCTGCTCAGTTCAGAACTGTTCTGATCAAAACTTTTGCTACCATAACTGACAACATAATAAATTATAAACAAATATGTGAAATGCGCAATTTGAATTCGCTCAACACTTTATCTAAACTTGGTCGCCTGGCACTTGCCCTCACCTCTCTAGGGAGGCGCCATTATACTCAACACGTGTAGGGGAACTTTTCATATTTGGGTTCCTTTCGCTTTTGGCTATTCTATTTTAGCGTTAATTTCT
The DNA here is from genome assembly GCA_035045575.1 of Drosophila falleni. Taxonomy (NCBI): domain Eukaryota; kingdom Metazoa; phylum Arthropoda; class Insecta; order Diptera; family Drosophilidae; genus Drosophila; species Drosophila falleni. The sequence continues at coordinate 730,707 of JAWNOV010000181.1, read as the reverse complement.
GTAATTTTGTTGACAATTCTGCCATTTTCGTCAAATAGCTGTCTCTGAGTTAAGTTTGCTAGTTGTTGTTTGTTAATATTTGTGCTAAAAGTTTGTCGCTAACTTGTTTGTCACACCTGTTTGATTAATTTGTTTAATCATTGCTTGTTTGTTGTTATATGTTTTTGGGGCGTTGTTTATCAAGTCGCGCGTGTCCAATTAAACAACCCGACTATTTAAACATTTAGTTTTATTTACTCGCATTTTGTATGCGAATCACCGCAGAGAGAGAGAGAGAGAGAGAGAGAGAGAGAGAGAGAGAGAGAGAGAGAAATTTAGAGATAGACGAGAAAAAGAGATAAATTGCTTACAGAGCTGATTTTCGAGTTTGCTTCGTGGTTTTTGTTTTTACGGGGTCATCGGCAAAAAATAATGGGTATAAGTCAAAAAATGGATATTCCGTCAGATTGTTAACTAAAAAGAATTTGTATATTTCAAAGTATACAAGTTCTTACGTCAAAATAATATTAAAGCAAAAAGTATTCAATTTAATAATTCTAATGTACATAATAATAATCATTTTCCAGCTAACTTTTAACTCATTTCAAATTCCCTTACACATTTGTCATAGATAATAAAATCAGTTTCAGTCATTTCAAACATTTTGGTATTATTTATTCGCACCCCCACGACGAGTGAGTGTGGGTAGCTTCATTTATTCAGTTCAATTGTATTCTGGGCAGGGCTGCAAATAATTGCCAAGACAAGTATGAACAAAGCTGCATTAATAAATAATAACCCCACGCCAAATTGTTGCAATTATCTGTCCACTATAAATAAGGAGACCATATTGCCACCCCCAACTTCTAAACAATGCAAAATTGCTGACTTCAATAGAAATAGTTGGATGGTTAACAGTCTAAAAATAGTCAAGTTGGTAATAGGAACGAGATTTGAAAGACTCATTTTGTATTTAAATATCGTACTTCGTTTATAATACTTGTCTAAATTCATTTTAAATTGATATTTTATAATAATTCTGTCTGTGGGTATTTGGTATTTTCTTTTCCCTCGCCTGGCTTTCAGTTTGTTTGCCTAGCACACACAGCACAGAGACCGAGCTGACGCGGCTCATCAGCTAATGTTTTCCGGCTTTGAAAATAATCTGCATGCCCCTACTTATCCGTCTCTCGGTGGTGTCTATGCGAGACGACAAGTGCCCCTGTTTTTATTTACTATTTATTTTGGATCCACCGGACGGGTTAAATGCGGAAGCGCTTTAATTTGAAAATTCGCCGATGGCAACGACAAGTCTAGTTTTTTGTTTTTAGTTTTGGGCGACATTCCCACAACGGACAATTGAAATCGAAATGGTCTGGCTTGGGAGGAAGCTGCGAGCAGTTGTTGAAACTGGGGCGCAATTGCAACTAAAACGAGTAAAAACGCTACGCTCAATACCCTCGTATGCCCAGTATTCATATCATTGCAGCCGTTCATTTCAATTATCGTTAAATAAAATAAAAATAAAAAAGGAAAAATGGAAAAAAAAAATAAGGAGAAAAAAATAATGAAAATGTTATAAACAAAAATAATACAAAATTAATTTGTTAATTTTATCCGATGATTTTCTTTTCCTTTCATTTGATCAAAAGTACAGACTGACATTGTCACAAACCCAACAGCTTGTATACCCTTTGCATACTGGGCTTAACACTCAACGACATTGAGAAGCTGCTGCTGGATCCGGAGAGTCGAAGGTGAGTGCATTACGCTGCAACCACAGCTGGAGGTTAACAGCCAGTTGTGGGTTTTTCCCCCACTCCTCCTCTCTTTCATCGTCTTCTTGCTGCTGTGAAAACTGAAGTGTCACAGCTGTGGATATTTCCCGTAGTTGCTCTGCTGCATTTGCACAGCATTTTAAAATTTTGTAGACTTTTCAAAAATTGATTAAAGAATGTCGTTGGTCGTCGATGTGGTATGCATACCAAATGGAAACCTTGGCCCTGACTTGGATTTCTCAAACTGGATTCAAATACAGGCATTGTTCGGGCTTCCGCAGTTGTTATTGTATTTTGATTTTCGGGTAATTTTTTCTTGAAATTTTATTTGAAGCTAATAATATTTGTTAATTCGTTAGAGTTGTTTCAAGGGCGTATTGTGTTTGTCGGTGGAGTATATTAGAAAATTATCACGAAATCTACTACAATTGACTGTTAATGATAGTTATTAAGCTGTAGACTATCGACAAAATATGTTGATACCGAAGATGGTCGGTTACTTTTAGTAAGTCTTTTCAAAAAAAATAAAATTATAATAGGTACGTACATTCAAAAACACAACTTTCGTGACTAAACCATTTCGATATCTAGCCCAAATTGTCACTGAAATATCAGGCGAAAACTTGCACAACTTTGGGTAAAAAAAGAGAGAGACCAACACTTTTTATGGTTGGTCTAATTTTGCAAATTTCTTGGGGCCGCTACGCGACTTGCATGAAAACTAACTTGACACGCCACCGAAAGCGAAGTTTTTAAGCTCCCAAAATGAAGCTTATTTTTGTGTACTGGACCAAAAAGGGCTTTAACCTTAAACACGACTGAAGAAAATTAATAATAACTCTTTGGCCAATGCCCTCGAAGATCCAACGTTGAGTTCCCCCGCTTTAAACGTACTTATATTTAGTATATAATCAAAGTCCAAATGTGTTTAAATTGCGGACGAACAACTATAGCTTTAGTCCTCCCGAGTGAATGTTGGACGCTAGGTGTTCAAACGAGTTGTGGACACTTGAGAGCGAGTGTTGCGAACCAGCGTGAAAAGTGATTGAATTACAGTAGCCCGCAAGCCGGAGGGGCTGAAGACAAGCCAGTCCGAAGATATCTTTCGCTTGGCCACTCAATCTATTGGCTAAAACCACAACAGGTTTTGAGCGTAGTAAATTTGTGACCAGAATAGATGGAACTTTGAGCATCTAGAGAAAACCAACAACGAGTTGATTGGTATCTTATATTGATGATTCATTGTCACTACTATGTATAAAGTGACAATAAAATATAAACCCGAAGTTTCTATTCAAAATTCTTAAGATTGCTTTTGTAAAATGCTAATTAATATTGATATCCCTGCCACTATATCATTACTATATTCACAATTCGAACGCGAAAAACTCATTATTCTTGCGCTGATTCCAAATCATCATTCACTCGAGTCGTTAAGCACAGCTAACAACTCTCTGGCACGCCCCAATGAGACTCAAATGCCCCACTCAATGTGGCAGTCAGTGGCAGAACCTAATTAAAAGACACGAGAGCAGCGTAAAATCCCCAACCAGACAACAAATACTTGGAAAAACAATGAACAACGACGTGCGCATACTTACACAACATACAGTGTATACTTATGTACAGAAGATGCAACGCAACGTCCTTAAGTTGCATATGGCGAGGGGTGTTTAATAATTATGTGGCCTTAGCATAACAACTTTTCTTACTACGCCTGGAATTATCTTAGGCAAAGCAAGCAAAGCACATTAATAAAACCCCATTAAATTTTAATAATTTCCTTAAATTTGACTGAAAATCATAAACTACTTTGCCTAAAAATGTTTAAAAATATTTGGCTAAAAATTTTTATTTATTTTTGTTCTGCTTTTTCCCTAAAGAATTCTATGTTAAGGAAAAATGTTATCAATAAGTAACTAATTTTGCAAGCAAGGAAATATTGCTCATTTTAGGAAGAAAATTGTATGTTATGAAAATAAGTAATAAAAAGTATTTAATTTTGAAAAAAAAAAATGATATATAAAACAAAGAACTCAAGAATTGTTTAGCTTGTATATAGAAAGTCAAAGAAAAAATATAAGCTTTTAAAAATCCCAGCAATACATGAACATTATTAGTTTGTTATTTATAAATAAGAAATGTGTATTATATGAGCACGTACAATCCTTTTTATTTAGCCAAGGTATTACATAAATATATATACGAATACACTATGTAAGCTTATAAATTTGTACAAACTCTAATAACACGTCCCGTTGTTCACTGCCCAACCACCCCTTTGTGTCACTCCATCAACTGACAACCGCTTGATGTGAAAAGCAACACGAACTGAATTAAGAGCATGCAATATCAAATGACATCTCCACGACACACACCTAGAGCCCATCCTCCATAGCTCTGCTGCTTCGCCTTCCTTTAAGCAACTCCTCCTTAAAGAGCAACAGTTGAAGAAGTAAATTATCTTTAAATTCGACACACTTTTCGACTACTGTTATTTTGTAAATCTTTTAACTTTGTAGTTTGTTGAGACGTTCACTGCTTAAGGGTTGCTGTAAGCAGAAAAAAATTTATATATATAAAGAGCATGAATCAAGTAGTCAACTAGGTCTTAAGTTTTCGAAGATTGTTTTGATTTGATACTTTTGACAACGTTTCACGTTGGCTAGAGTATCTTTAATCAAATTTGCCAGAGAATTATAAAAATTAAGATACATATGTAAGTCTAAACATCTATCTGAAAGACTTTAAAAACTTGATTAAAAATAGAGGAAACATTTCCGTAATTTAAATTAAGATCACGTAATGTTCAGTTGCTTTTTACGCTTCAAGAAATATATATTGGGCAATAGAAGAATAACCTCCAAACTAGCAACAGCTGCCACAACTAAGCACAACAACAACAAGATAGAACCGCTAAACATTTGCCACAACAAACCCCACAAAACGGAGGCAAAACAAAAGGCAGGCGGAACTTGTTTCCGAGCCCAAGCGAACACACAGACAGCAGACAACAACGAATTCTCTCACATTTAAAACGGCAAAAGACTTAAAGGTAAACACACACACACACTTTGAAGCACACACACAGACGAACTGACTCAGTAGCTGCTTTGGTATTGTAATTTCCTATAGTGCTGTTGGGGCGACAGTCGCCTCATTAACGGCAAACCCCAAACAACTACAATGACAAACAAACATACATATTCACACATACAAATACATACAAAAAAGAAACTATGTCTGCGACCCAGTGACGTCTTCTAAATGACGTCGCAATGTTGTGTTAGATGCATCTAATTTCTACAACAGCAGCGCCTTGACCTCTGCACATTCCCAGCGCGATATTCTGTTAAGACAATGTTATTAACGTTCCCTATTAAAATTGAAACCTAGAAATAGATTGTGAGTAACACTTCTGTTCTGCCACGATATTTTACAGAATCAAACATAAATAAATATAAATTCAGTAAACTAAATAAGGTTTTTACCTGTTGTCTATACACAAAACTGTCAATCCAGACACCTATTTACTGACTGACTATTTATTATTTTACTAATAACTTGATTGAAGCAAAAAAAAAATGTAATACTTCTTAAAATATTATATTTTCATCTCAAAGTATTTGTAACATGAAAACTTACTATACTAATTCAAATGAATTATTAATATGATAACGTCAATAACTGCTGCTTTAAAATCTTAAAGACATTAGGTATATTGAAAGAATCAGATTAGTCTAGTTCAAAGAAAAAAAAAACAAAGGAAAAACAATTCTAAATTTGGAATCTCTTATTTTATTACGGACTATTTTATAAAGTTTTTGGCGGCTTTTCAAACACACGCCGAGCATACTAATTTATATTTGTTTGCCGTTTGAAATTTGGAATTCATATGTTTTGTTGTCGTTTCGGTACGTTTTCGGTGCTTCTGCACTCAGATAAACCTGTTTTCTACTTATTTTCAGCGCCTTTGCTCTATTTTAGTTGAGGGCTTTTAGACGCATTTATTAAGTTCGGGTTTTTTGTCTCTTTTTCTGTTTTCATTAGCGACTTGAAGTCAATTTGCATGCGAAACATTTTTGCTGTCGTCCATAAATAACACTGTAGTAAATATCATTGTTAATTTTTTATTACTCAAGGTCGTTTTTGGGACGCATTACTTATCAACTGGACGGGCTTATCTCTGGGACTCCTCAGGTCTATCTGCCTATCACTCTGCTGTCCAGTTGGCAAATTTGTTGAAAATTTATAATTATTGTATTTACGAAATGGTATAATCCGAAACATTTATCTATGGTTGTCTATATGAAGGCTTATCAACTCAAGGGGCTTATCAATGATACATTTCTTTCTTTCTTTTTTCTCTTCAGTTGGGAAAATTTTAAAAAAATTCGCTTTATTGTACGAGCCACATATTCTTATCTTCGGAAACTGTTATCTATTGTTTATCTGTACCAAGGAACTGTAATAAATTTAATGGTCTACAGTATTTATTGATTGTTATATTGTGCTTTTATTAATTTGTTTAATTTTTACTTGTCTTGCTGCCCCTTAATGACATTTTCTAGGTACTCTTATCTTAGCATATCGTATTATTGTGAAAATGAACTTCCTTCTTAGAATACCGTTGCAAGATATGGAGTTTACTTCGAAACTCGTTGAGTGCAATTTATTTTAAAGGGAACTCCCGATAAAAATATGAATAATAAGGTCGTAAATATACAGAATGCCAAGTAAATCTTTTAATTTGTTTAACAATGTTTCTTAGTTATTTCTTCTTTTTATAGTTTCGTATTTCCTGAGAAAAAAATATTACAATTTATTGCCATTTCTAAAAAAAAAACATATCTGTAACAAGAAAAAAATTCATTAAGCATTTTCGATTCTGAATTATTAATAATATTTATCAATAAAATAATAAAAAACGAAAGAAAAGAGTACAAAACATAAGCGCAGGGCTGACAATATTTACATAATGGGGAGATCCGCTTGCCGGAACCCCTCCCCACACGGACTTCAGCCAAGCGTAAAGCGGCCTACGTATAAAGAATCAGCAAAGTTCTCTCGTTTTTTTATCAGCAAGAAGCTAAAAATAAAAAACACAACAAAAAGTTGCTAGCAAACGAAAATATGAATGAAAAGCCGTCAGCGTAAGAGGGTTGGAAAGAAAAAGGGAAGGGGAAAAAGATGAGGAAAAGAGTAAAAAAGTGAGGGCGGCTGCCAAGCAAACGATTTATGCAGAAGAGAGAATGGAGACTGTAGTGCATGGAGAATGTGAAAAGTGTAGAGTGCCAAGCCCACGCCTTGTAGTGCTGTGTAAATAATTTAAAGCTGGCGCCCTCTGACTTAACTGAGTTGGAGAATGTTAAAAGTTTTAAGTCGCATTTTGAAGCAACAAAATTTGACCCAAAAAAATAATGTAGGCAGGCTAACAATTGATTTTTCTAGCCCTTACACAATGGTCACTCGCCTGACGCGTGCCCATAAGAATACATGTTTACCACCTGTCCTGGCCAACATGACGGGAAACAAGCCAACCATGTCGAACTGCCCTCCCTCAGCATATGGAAAGCCAAATGTTTTCCAGTTTGGTTTCCGAGAAAAATTCAGTGGAGGCGTGCAAGGCACGCGACCAAAAACAAACTAATTTGTGCTTTAACATCGACAAGCAAGTGTAAAATCAATAAGTTGTTTGTGCTCAGTCCCAGTCCCAGTACCTCGTCCTCCTCCTCCTCTTCTTTCTTCCCCTGACCCTTGGCTGACAGGAAAATGCCAGTGACTCTTGTCCAAGCCAACAAATATGTAACATTCATGCGGAAGTCGGAAACGCTTTTCACATGCCAAGATGATGTAAACTGGGCCCAAGTGTGCGTAACTAACAGTCTACAGACAAAAGTGTGTAAATGCCACAGCTAATCATTATAATGATGATGATGAGGATAGTAGCAAGAAAAGTGTTTGTTCAAATTAAGATTAATAATATGTTGTGTGAGAAAGATCAAATCTAAGATCAGAGACTGACACTAATCTGTGAAAAGATTTTTCAGATTATCTATTAAAATTCTGTAAAAACAATTTAGCTAATCTGAAAAATTACTATTCAGTCGATTATTCATAAAATTCTGCACAATGTTCTGATTTTGCAACATTATTTCTAAATTCTGTTCAACATTAACAATAAAACCCCTTTTTAAATTTTATACTTCACTAAAATCAAATTATACTTTATTAGATTAACCCTCAGAAATGCTGATGTCCAAATTCACTTTTTAGACCATGTGGAATAAAGAGTTTTGGAAAAATTGCAAAAAAAAAATAATGTTCTAATAATATATAAATAAATACAGAGACGGTAAACCCTTTTCAACTGAACTGAGCTGCAGGCTGCGCAACTGAGCCTGAAATAACGCATTCAATTTGTTGCTTGATTTATTTTCATTTATATTTTTCCATTTGAAAATATTGCCAAGTGCAGGCGGTAATCAAATCAGCGTCAATGATGTTAAAGCGACGTCTGTGATTCGGTTTGGGCTAAATGGGTTGAAGGTTGCATGGTTGCCCATAATGAGGATGCATTCAATTATATTGAAATTTTCACTTTGATCACCTACAGTAAAAATAAAAGAGTTGCTCCTCTCGCTTCATTTAAGAGAGTTGAACTCTTATCTAACGACAAAGTAACCTTTGTTTTGCTTTCTTTTGTTCCCTTGCCTAGTTCTCTTTGTTGTTACTGCCGGAAAAGATCAATTTGTGGGCCTGGCCGGCAGCTTGCGCAATTTAATTGTCTAATTGCAGTCGCAGATACACAGATACAGCTACAGTTATACAGCTAGAGATATAGATACAGATACAGATGCAAAAGTACAAAGCTCGTAATGTTAAAAGTCTGTCTAGGGGGTTTAGTTTGACACACAATCCAATTCTCAGGGCTAGCAGGGCAACCAGGCATAAGGAGCGAAAAAACAGCCAACCGAGAGATACAGAGAAAGAGAAAGAAAGAGAGGCAGAGAAAGGGAGAACAGAGCAGTGAACTTGCTGAACAAGTTGAACAAGATTTTACAAAAATTATTTGAATGGCGCTTAAAAGACGAACGAATGTTCTGTTCATTCCGCAATGTACACGAATATCTATAAATTGTATGTGTATCTGTACCTTTATCTGAATTTCGCATCTAAATTCTGCGCAATTCAAGTTCAAAGCGTTCTCGTCACCCGCTGACAGAAGTTTTGCGTTCGCTCATCTGTTTATGCAAACTGAGTAAATATCTATAAATTTTCTAAGTATTGAAACATAAACTTGCTATGAACAATTGATTTATTTCTATAGAAATTTCGTTGGCTATTTCATTTCTATTATTTTTTGCATTTAAATTAACAAAAGAAAATGGGTAAAAATTAAAATCAGAACTAAAATTTGTTTTATTATATTCTATTTGATTTAGACCGATAAACAATTTAAAGTGGAAAATGTGTGGGGTGAAATAGAATTATTAAAAGTATTTCACAATTGTTGAATACGGATATGTCAATTTTGGTAAATATAAAGCTATAACTACGATTAAACAACTTAATTTTCAAATTATTCATGATTTATTTAACTAAGAAAATTTTAAGTGTATTTCAGATGTTTAAGAACAAACATAAAATACCAAAGTAAGCTGGTTTGCACTAGGGGTAATATTTCAAGAATGTTTTAGGCTCACCTCGCAAATGATAAATTGCAAATCGTTGACGTCTCTCGTTGTGGGCGCTGAGCCGATGTCACAAGCAGCTGTTGAAGCGGCCAAGAACGAACGCATACAAACAACAATTTTTATATTAAAACACTATTTGCACTAACAAACATTTCGCGATACAAACTGCAAAATTCAGTAAAAACAAAAAAGCAATGAGATAAAAAACCAAAAGCAGCAAAAACAACAATACCAGCAACAACAACAACAACAACAGGAGCAAAAACAGTAGGCAGCTGAGCAGCAGAGAAGCAGAGCAGAGCAGCAGCAGCGACTTTTCTCTCAATGAGCACAAAAATCGAACATTGAAGGTGCTGCTGTCTCTCACAAATACAATGACAAAAGTGACAGGGCGTCGTACTTAGCACTGTTATTGTTGTTGTGGCTTTTGCCTATGCGAATATTTTGTTTTCAATTTATTTATTGCAATTAAGTCAAGAGCACTATAATTTAAAAGTGTACAACATATATACATTTTATATTGCTGCTGTTTCTGGTTTGTTTTTGATTTTTCACTTTTTTACACAACATGTTCGCTCAATGTGGTGAACACCCCCCGCAAACCCAGTGCACTCAGTTTATTCATAAAATGCGAAGCAATTGTTGTAAACATTTTGTTATTGTACATTTTATTGCAAGTGAGTGCGTCTCTCTCTAAATTTCAGCACTTTAATTAACATTTTTGTGGTGAAAAGACGCTTCACACACACACACTATATGCACACACACAAAGAATTCACACATACACATACACATGTACACACGATGCTGCTTCTGAGAGCAGTTATTGTTGTTGCTTTGCTAACGATTGACGCTCACGTCGTATAATTTATACACACACTCATATATTTAAACTTCTTTTTGTTTAATTGAACGCGTGTGTTTTGGTTTTATTGTACAATTTTATTTGTTTTCAGCAAAAGCTACGGAAAGCGCCACCCACGACCGAAAGCAGCAACTGCTGAGCGACCGATTTGAGCAATTTTAAATACGAAAATTTTTTCTGTTTTGTACTGATTTATTTTTGTCATTTTATTTATTTAAATTAAGTAAAATCACGTATATACAAACTTACATTATGCTAATTTTAACGAGCACAAAACACGACTTTACCGTTCGCTTGTAAGATTGTTAATGTTAAAATTTTATGTTCTCTTTGATGTAGAGTACACTAATGTTATACTCAAATGGGCATGTTAAATACCTACGAATAAGTATGCTGTTAATAATAACGTCAGGCAAAATTAAGGTAACACTGAATATACATGGGAAATATAAGGACCTGCACTAGGATGCATATCAAAAATAATAAACAACTCTTAACTGTTATAGTAACATAAAATTAAACGACTGTTAACATTCAGAATGCCAACGCTGCGTACTCGTCTTATCTGTTAAAACTTGATTAGGAACAATTTTTTTAACATCATGTTAAAGCTCAAAATGGAAATGTTGTGCTAAACACGAAGTTGGCTGCACAACCACTGTTTCCAGCTTAGCTATTTTATAGCTAGATCTGGAAGATTTTGGAGTTAGTTTGCTATAAAAATTTTAAAATTTCTATTTGCTGGAAATCTCTATATTTTAAATATATAATCACATAAAATTGGCTAATAACTGTGCAAAAAACTCTAGACAGAAACAGCTATTGTTACCCCTAAAAAGTTGGCAGCACTGCTATGGAAGTCTGCTACCGGTCGAAAAGTTGCCACCCTGCATAATTTCTCGATCCGGCAATATGTAGTACTTAATCAAATTACAAAAAAAATGTTATCAAAGAAAATAAACTTTTTTTTAATATATTGACAGTATACAATTTTTTAATTATGTGTAAAATTTTTTGTTTTAATTTTGTCTATATTTTCAGTTTTTTTAGCATTTAATTTGTAAATTTCCTCCCCTTGGGGTGACGAGCTTTAAACTTTTTTTTTAAATGCTTTCCATAATTTTATTCTGATATCAAATTTTAACTTTTCATCGATTTTTGTATTTATTTATAATTTATAGCGTTTTGAAATTTGCATTGACTTAAATCTAAACTTTTCAGCGTTTAAGCGCGACCAAGATCGCGTTCGAATTAATTCAGTATTTATAATTACCAGATGTTTTGGTATATATTAGGTATAAATTTAACTACGTTACTCCTCATTGACAAATTGCTCCTCACTAAACATCTGCAAACACTCGCAGTTAAATTTTAATAATAATAATATTTATTTATAATAATTAATAATTGCCGAAAGGCAAACAAACAGTTTCTCGTGTCATTTTTTTTAGTTCTCGAAATTAAATCGGCATTGTCTGCCACACTTAAAAAAAAGCGCCACCTATTGTCTGTACTTTAAAAAAATAAAATAAAAACCCTTTTTATCGTCTGCCTAATATGTTCTGTTTTTAATAATAAGAATTTAATAACATTTAATAAATGCAAAAAGTCTTAAATTAATTACACTATTTTGTTAGAAATTTTAATAAGATAAGTTTATTTCCCGTAATGTATCTCGCTTAAGGAACCAAACAGAGGCGCCATCTTTTGTTTGTATTGCCAAAAAATACTCCACCTATTTCTTATATCTCTTTACATTGAAAGGTTGGCGGAACATGGCAATTTTCAAATTTTTCTTAGCAAATAAACTTCGAAATCGGTTTTTGGCAAAATTTTTAGAAAACAAAAACAATTTTTAAACTTTTTTAGCAAACAATATTTGAAAACTGCTAGTAATCAGCCTTTAACTTCAAAATCATAGTAAGCCTTGAAATTGAATCTTTGTTTGGACAAGCACCTAAGTACAACATATAATATACATTCATATTTTTAGACTTGTCCAGTAAACATCTCAATATAATTTTTGTACTTTTGTGGTTTTTCGGAAATGTGAGGGATAAAATTAACATTTTAAAATTTACAAATAATTTGTTTTTTTCTTTTCGATAAAGGTTGAAGTGTTTCCTGTAACGACAGAACATATTTGGAAACCAAATTCACTAGATTTCTGAAGAACGAGAAAAGTCAACTAAGTTTGTGCCTATTTCGGTGAAGAAGTTCAAACTCTACGTAATTATCCGTTTTAGTGGATAACATATATGCAATATAATATCAAGGTTCTTTTCTTTCAGTCTATCCCTATCAACATGTGCTACCCGTGCTACTCGTGCTGTGGACCCTGCGGTCCTTGTGGATCTTGCTGTGGACCCTGCGGTCCTTGTGGATCCTGCTGTGGACCATGTGGAGGTTGTGGACCATGCGGAGGATGTGGTCCATGTGGAGGATGTGGACCTTGTGGTCCATGTGGTGGCTGTGGACCATGCTGTGGAGGCTGTGGACCTTGCTGTTAGCATCTTCAGAACGAAATCTAGATACACCACAAAAAGTAGTACATATAAAATAAGAATTTTGTAAATTTATATATGTATCATTAAATGCAATCAAGTCGTAAAATTATTTTTGTATTGTTTAATTTCAATATTCCGTTAGCTTTTGGTTATGTATCATTACTATGAGCTATTGTAAGTGCTGTTATATTAAATTTTTCTTAGAAATATGAATTTTCGAGACAATAGGCTGGTTTTTCTGGCAGCGGAATAAAAAGTATCATTTTTTAGATGAAAAAAATTTAAATGCAGAATCAATTTAAAGACCAAATCATTATTAAAATGACATTCCGTTAGAAAATCGGTTTATTTTTGATAGTTATGAGTGATCAAAGCTTTTGAAAAAATGTCAAGGGGTAAGTATGAATAATTGGATAATAGATGGCTTAGATTTGAAAAATTATTAAATTTTCTAGATGATAAAAATTTAAATGCAGAGTAAATTTAGAAGCCAAATCATGATTAAAATGACATTCCTCTTGAAAATCGGTTAATTTTTGATAAAATTATAAGGGCTCAAAGTATTTGAACAGATTTTCCAAATTTGAAATTATCCATTTTATAAATTTAGGGAGACTTTGAAAAACCGGCTCTTAAAGGGTCTAGTTTTTCATATGGTTTTCAATTATTCGTGCTTAATATAATTTTTTTAAGACTATTTATTTGTCATATTAATTTACATATTACTTGTAGTACTGATTGTGTCAGAGTACCTAGATTTCGTTCTGAAGAAGTTGCTAAATGAAGTTTCCAGCTCCGCCCATATAAGGTCCACATCCAGCACAAGGTCCACAGTTACCACAGCTCGGGTAGCAAGCATTACAGTTTGGGGAGCAGCAGAATCCACGGGGAGCGAAGGTTCCGTATGGTGGGTAGCACATTTTGACTAAAGATTGGAGGAGAGACGATAATAAGAGGATATCGAAAGTAGAAGAATAACTATTAACTGGATTTGAAGCTTCTTCACGGAAATAGTTACTAAGCGGGATGTTGTTGATGACCTCTATTTAGAATTCTCCTTACAGAAAACAGTGCAACCTGATTTAAAATTATTAAAAATATATTATTTAAGAGAAAATATTTAATTTTTTTTGGTTTTCTTACAATCCCGACAAAATTTGGAGATGTTTACTTGACAAGCCTTGATTGTTGAATGTGTAAATATTTGTTATGGGGCCATATATTCGTTAACTTACCGGGTAACTAGATGTTCGCTAGCCGCAAAACGTTGTTCCCACTGACGAGGTGTTGGCCAACAGCAATATGGCCCACAGCAGGGACGGCAGCATGGGTAGCACATAGTGATGGTTTTGTGAGCCTTCAGAAATATAAGAGCAATCGAAAAAGAATAAATGAGAAGTTTACAGAGAAGTAAAGGATAGCACAATAAAAGGACATTCATTCTCTTACTTGTTTTGGAACTTCTTCACGGAAATAGGTACTATTTGCGGTTATTCTTTCTGTCAGGTAACTTGCAGATATTATTTCTTGTTAAAGGAAACACTTCAACCTATTATTATTAAATTTCATATATTTCATGTTTTTTTTGTTAATAAAAAATCTCATATAGATTGTTTTTCTAAACTTACATTTCACAACAAATACACAAGTAATGTTTAGATGTTCTCTGGACAAGCCTAAAAAGTCGAATGTCTAATATTTATATTTGGAACACAAAGCATACAAACGTTTTCAATTAGAAATTTCAATGCCTACTTTGACGACTTGTTAAAATGAATTTGAGTCCCAGCGAGCATTTAAAATCCCATATTTTGTACATATGAATTGAATTTATCACAATTCAATCCATCTCTGAAAATAGAGGTCATAACTTTGACTCGCCCATATAGCTCTATATAAAACATCAATTAGGATCTTATTTTTGTATTCGTTGCAATTTCCGTATTCAATGCCTTTTTCATTAAAATAAAATAAATATTGATTTTAAATCTTATACATTTATTATTTGTGTAAATGAATACATAAAATTTGCATTAATCATTTTATCATTTGTTGTACTAAGTGTGCGATTGCACCTAGATTTCTTTCTGAAGATGCCTTCTAACACCAAGGTCCACAGCCACCACAGCATGGTCCACAGCCACCACATGGACCACATGGTCCACAGCCACCACAATATGGTCCACATCCGCCACAGTATGATCCACAGTATGGTCCACAGCAGGATCCACAGGGACCACAGCACGAGTAGCACGGATAGCACATGTTGAAAGACTGCAGATAACCTTTCTATACATATATGGAAAAAATCTTATGTATAACTACTGATACTTACTGTTATACGAGCTTCTTCACGGAAATAGGTACAATTTGGGATTCTTGAGATTGGTTAGTATCTAGCATCTAAACTTGTAAAAAGTTTCTGGAGTCAAATCGGTTTACGCTCTTTTTACGAGAAACACATCCACCTAGTGTAAATAAAAACAATTTTAAGAAATTTTTATGTTAATTCTCACAATTTTTCCGTTATTGTAAAAGTGTTTCAAATCACATACATTCCCCAAAAACCACAAAGTACACAAATAATTTGGAGATCTTTACTGGACTATGCTCAAAAGATTTATGAGCATTATCTGTATTGTGTTTAGAAGCTTGACTATGCATTGAAATTTAAATTTCAAAGCTTACTTCGATTTTTTATACTCGAAAAATATGACTTACATTTTGAAAAAGGGTTCACAATTTCGGTGGTTAAAGCCATAGAGCGGGACTTAGAGAGTTTGTGGTATCGTTTCCCTTGACTTTTGAAATTTAACAAAATTTTTTATTACCTACTGACAACAATTAAACTATATCGACCTAAATAAACTATAAACATAATTTTACGTTTACAACAATGAGAACCCTCCATGGGTGACAGCGAGTTGTCCCCATTCTAACTTAACAATTGCATTTAAAGTAATCTAAAGCAAAGGAAATATTTAAATTAAACAAATACAAAATAATTAAGATTTTACGACTTGATTGCATTTAATGATACAGATATAAATTTACAAAATTCTTATTTTATATGTACTATTTGTGGTGTATCTAGTTTTCGTTCTGAAGATGCTAACAGCAAGGTCCACAGCCTCCACAGCATGGTCCACAGCCACCACATGGACCACAAGGTCCACAGCCACCACATGGACCACAAGGTCCACAGCCACCACATGGACCACAAGGTCCACATCCTCCACATGGCCACAAGGTCCACATGGTCCACAGCAGGATCCACAGGGACCGCAGGGTCCACAGCACGAGTAGCACGGGTAGCACATGTTGATAGGGATAGACTGAAGAACAGAAAGTTGATATTATATTAAATAAATGTTAGCAACAAAAACGGATAATTACGTAGAGTTTGAACTTCTTCACAGAAATAGATTCAAATTGAGATGAGTTTACCGCCTTTCAGAAATCTTGTGAGTTTGATTTCCAATTAAGTCTTCTCGTTACAGGAAACACTTCAACCTTTATCGAAAAGAAAAATAATATTATTTATCATTTCTTACAATAACAATTTTAGCACTCACATTTCCGAAAAATCACAAAAGTACAAAGATTATATTGAGATGTTTACTTAACAAGTCTAAAAATATGAATGTAAGTTATTTGAGCAAGACCACAGCTCTTAGTTTTAATTTCATAGACTACTTCGACTGTATACAATTATGTTGTTTGTATTTAGTCCGTGAAATATATAAAGAGACCGATAAACTTCACAATTTAGGGTCATTCAATCTGGACAAGTTTAATACTTCAGTTATATTCAATTCTTTAAGTTAAACTCTTTGAAATGAAAGTATTTACACTTCAAACTTTAACTGACAACCGTAATTCGAGCTCAATACCAAAAGAAACTTCCTTATGTATGCAGACAAATGTGAACAAATTCAAGTGAGGGGTACTTCTAAGCAAAAACTCAAGGCCAAATATCAACAGAAAATGTCGATGACAGAAATTGTCAAGTATTTTAGCTCATCTATCAATTTCAAATTATTCTCAGTTTGTCGAATAATAAATACTCTTTACAATGTTTAAATAAAGAAGTATTTAAATCGTATTCAATAAAATATGTTGACTATTAACTATAGTATGGATTGATAGTATAATAAATACCAACTTTTTTAAAATCTAATGAACCTAAAAGACGAAGAGCATTATTATCAGTATAAGAAAATTATCGATTAGCAACAGGAATCGCACTGGACGTTAAAACCAACAATCGAGAAGGATTCCCATGTGGAAATGGGTATAATCGGTACTCGGAATTCATGTACGTGTGCAACAATACGTAAAGAGGAAAGTCGATGTAAAAATGGTACACTCTGTTTCGTCCTCCAACTTGCTCCTCGTCACTTGGCCGCCTGCCAGCCTGACACTTGAGTGGAGACAGACAACCACTTGACTCTGACTCGTCCAAGGGTATGATGATGAGGGGTGCGGATTGCGGGGTGCGGATTGCGTCGGTGGAGTGACAACAAAGCGCGGCTCGACTGAAAGCGACACGTACGACACACACACATAAGTACGCACATACATACTTCTACATTTATTGTCCTGTGTCCCTTTACTAACGTTCGTAATTCGGACAATTACGTCAAAAATAAATAATCAAGAGATAAGTCATGATTTTTGCATACCCTGTGAATTTATGTTAAAAAAGCTTAGACAATAACTAATATAAATTATAATTTGTCATTATTTTAAACTTAGATTTAAATAAATAACAGTAAAAAATATAATTATTTCGTTAATTTAATAAATATACACAAAAACAAATTCTTAAATTATATCAATTTAAAATGATGTACTATTTATTAAAATAATTATGATAACAGTAATAATACATCCTAGATAAATAGAATACATTCGTACGAAATGTATGGACTAACATTGCCATTGAACTTATAAAACATTTATATGCGTAATGCGTTAGTTAATGGTCAAAGACATTGACCACATATTGCGATATAATTACAATACCCATTTCAAATGGTAAAGTGAAATGAAAAGGTTTAGGAACTAAAAGTGGGATTGAATGCAGGCTTATTTGATATAAACGAATGTGAAAAGAGGCAACCTTAATCGACCATACAAAAAAACTGTGCAAGGCAGAACTGATAAAAGTTGGTGATGATAAGAGGGAATGATTTTGTATTAATAGCTGTACATGTCTGTAATTACAAGAGTCTTAAGTGCCATGTCCAATAGAGTAAGCCCGCTGATGATTGCAGTTGCTGTGAAAACAATGGCTTGACAGCCACAGTGATGAAATAACAATACCTGGACATCATAAGCGATTAGAGGCGATAGAGCAAAAGTATATTTAATTGAAACTGGGATTAGAGATGGACAGTGCGAATGCAGTTTTCAATCCTCTCTCTGCAAATTTACAATGTTTCTCCTACCTATTACTTAAACTCTTTTTAAGTTTTACGTACGATTAAAATACCAAGTGGTGCGTTACCTTTTAACTTTCATCAAAAATTATTCATCGAGCTAATTGTTTGCTCATTTCTGCCATGTTACCCCACCTTTTGAAATGTTGCTCATCCATTTGTAAAATTTCTCCCAGAGGCATGCCACAGTTTTTTTTTTGTTACCGGTGTTATTTGCCTAAAGGTATGCAGCAGCTTGTGTTAATCACCACTGCACAAAGTACTTAATGAGTCCAAGAAAAAACCAAAGCGAAAATATAAAAACAATTCGCCTGTTGGGAAACAATGACTAAAGGATACCCTGTACGGGTTTTATTTCAGTAATGTAAGTAAGTAAAATCTTAATTTTAACATTATATTCTTTACTTAATTTTTTCTTTAAATTTCGAAGTTACAATATTAATTAACTGATTGCACTAAGCCTATTATAAATTTTGTTAAACATTTAGATAAACGAAGCTAAGTTTAATATATTTTATTATTTGTTCTTAAATAACTTTATTCATTAACTGATTGAATTTTTACTAAATCGGTTGACGATTAAAATCTATATATGTAGAAGATTGTGCTTTCTTTCGATACTTAAAGATACTCTCCATGGCGAGGGTATAATAGCTGAAACAGTTTCCTTACATTATCATTAAAAAATCAATTTGTAATTATGGATGGCAAAAAGTTTTTACTTTAAAAAGGCAACCGGAAAAAGCGATGCGGGTACGTATATACCATATGTATATAAATATATTTTCAGCATTAATGAAAAATGTGTTAAGTGCATTAATATTAAATTTCATCTTCGCAGTTTATGTATACGGACATATGGTACGATTATATAGGTATGCATGTATGTACGTACTTTTTCTTATTGCACATACATATTTGTATGTTAATGTTGTAGTACCAACGACAAAAATGTCCGTTAAGGCTCGTGGATTAATGTACAAAGATTTACATGCGAAATCAGCGACCGAGCGACAGGCGTATGGATTGGATAGGTGGTGGGCGTGGCATTATCCATTGTGACTGTAGAACAAACATGGTCAACAACAGCGACGTACATGGCGTTAATCTGTGCTTTCGATTGTTCGCATTCTCCTCATTATCGGTATTCGATGCATTCAGCTTAGCCAGGACACGCTGTATCTTAATTGTGTAATTATTACAATTGTCTTACTCAGATACATTTCGTAGAAACCCCAGAACAATGAATAACGGTCCAGTTAAGTTTGTCCCTTTCATAAAGGTATTATAAATTTAAATTTAAAAGCGTGGGATTAAATAACTTATTGAGAAAAGATAAGTTAATGTTTGCTTAGTAAAAACTAAAACTCTTAACAAGTTCTTTTAATTAAATTAAAGCGGTATTATGTGAAGTTAAATTTAAGGGTAAATCACATGTATTATTTAAATTTGATGTATAATATTGACAATAACTTAATTTAAAAGTTGCATTTTTAGGAATCTAAGCATATTCAAATGTATTGATAAAATGAAGAAAAACAAAATTAAAATTGAAGTAAAAATGCATGCTTAATACAGAAATATATTGTAAATAAAATGAATATGCTTCATAAATAATAAAAATAAAAATGAGTTATACTCTGTACTTATTTTTACTATGTAAAAATCCTGACAATTAATTCTTTTATTGATTTAAAGTGAATATCCGCTGCTTTTGAGACACAAAATGCTTGAAAAAATATGATAAATTTAATAACTTAATTTAATTAAAATTAAATTTTTTGAATTTTTAATTATGGTTAATGCTGTAAAAGGTATTTTAAGTACTTTTTTAAGTATAGTTAAATGCACATTAAAGCAGACAAAAATGCACATTTATTCATACGTTGTATGTATACATATAAAAATATTCATTTTAATTCTTTTTGTGTTTCAACAACTGGATAATAACCTTGAATGCGCAAAGCTCAATGAAAAACTTTTGTGATTTTAAAAATACTTTATCGATGGCCACACAGAGATCCGATTTATAAATAAAACGGAACGTGCACAAACAAATACAATTACACCTACAGTCATTTTCTATCTGCCAGCTTGTCAAATATATGTGTATGCGACACACACACAGTGTGTATGTGTGTTTCTCTCTCTCTCTCTGCCTCTTTCTCTCTCTATCACTCGCTGTTTGACTGTCTGGAGTCGCGAGTGTTTTTGGGGTATTTTGTATTGCCTACTTTTGGGCTGGTGACTTAATTATACGCATTTTCCACTTAATATTTTTTCAGCTCGTTTTTGGCTGTTCATGTTTTTGTTTTTGCTGTTGGCAGCACGTGTTTAAACTTCGCACAAATTGTTGTTTTTATCGTAGAGACCACGCGTTGGTGTTGTTGCTGTTGTTTTTGTTGTTGTTGCGCACTTTGTAATTATAGACGTCAGTCAGGCATTTAACTCGTTTGTTGTTGTTGGGTTGCTCGTCGGCTTTCAATTTGTGTGGATCGCACGTAGAGCCCAACAACAGTACCAACAACAGCAGCAACAACAACAATAGCTGTCATATGTCTGTGTGCATTGTTGTTGCTTTCCCTTTTTGCTAATGTTGTTGCTGGACATGCGAAATAATTGCTTCATACATAATTATCGCAAAACGCGCTTTTGCTTACATTTTTATTGTTGTTTTCGTTTTTGACTGTTGTGAATAGCAGCATTGTGGCCTGGTTTGCGTTTAGAATGTTGTATGAAGTAAATAATTTGGTTCACGTTCGGAATGTTGCCACAAAATATGATTGTTATTATTAATTGATATTATTAAATTTATTATAAAACTCTTTGGTTGTAATACAATTAAATATTGTCTTTGCTATAATTTGAGCCTATGATTTCTGAATCAGTATTAACAAACGATTGCCTTAAAAAGATTTTCTCAGGAAATAACATAACGTAACCGGTACGGAACCATTAACCGAAACTAATCGTTTAATTTTTAGTACCGGAACGGAATCCAAAACTAATTCTCTTTCAAACCGAACCCAAAATTTGAGCGCTTTTAGCGGTTCAGTTGTGGTACAGTTGCTAAGTCAAAGAGCTGACAAACTTACAACGGTCATAACTTAAAGAAAACTAACCCGATTTTCAAACGAAATGTCACTTTGATAATAATTCCGTCTCATAATTCACACTGCATTTAAATTTTTTGCAATTAGAAAATTCAGAGGAGGTTTAAATTTATTAAAATCACTATTAAATGTATATGTTCCTCTGAAATTCATTATCTGTTCTCTGAAAGAAAATCAATGCAAATATTTGAAGTTCATCCTGCAGTGAAATTGTCATTAAACGCTTTTATGTATTTCCATTACATATAAAATAAATTTACAAGAATTTCCTGAAACCAGATGCGCATTTCATAGCGATAACTTGGTTACTTTTTGTGTTCGATGCCAGAGAAACGCAGACATGCAGCAGCAGTAAAATATTGGGTGGGGCAGGTGGCATGAGGCATGTGGCAAGTGGCAGATGGCAGGTGGAGATGTGCGGAAGCTAACCGTTTAAATGTGTAATGATGCAATGGGTCAGCTGTTGGTTGAGTGGGTTGCTCTAACACGAATACACACACACACATATACACAGACAAAAGACTAATTAAGCTATTTATTAGGTTTGAGGTTAAGTTCAACTGCAGTTTGTTGCATTCAGCGAGAAGGGAGAAGAGCATTAGCAATGAACCAGCCACGATGGCAGCTCAGTTGAACCTGCAACTGGCAATTGGCAACTTGCAACCTGCTGGATGTTCATTTCAGTTGACTTTGTGGGTTTGTCAGTTGGTCTGTTGGTCTGTTCATTTGGCCCTCAAAAGGTCATCATCATGTCAAAAGCGAGCTAAAGTCAAAAATGGCCAAAGCTCAGTGCGCGCTTTTGGCTTATAACTTTAACTTGTTTGTCATCTGTCGGGCTCTGTGGTTAGCACTTTTTACCCGCAATTGTTGCTGCTGTTGTTGCTGTTGCTCGCAGTTCATTAAAGGTAAATAAATCAAGTCAAGAGTGAAGAGAGTGAAAAATACAAAAAATGAACGAATCCGATTGAGCATTGCTGATTTTTCCTGTTTGTGGTTTGGCTGTGGGTCTATCGAGGTGTTGATTACCTGGGGCATAGTTCCCGTTTTTTTTTTTTTTTTTTTTGGGATTTGGGGGCAAAGTCAAGTGGAAAATTTGTAATGATGTTGCATATACGTGGAGGTCAGTTGGCTGAGTTTAATCAAGCGGTGAGTGAAAGTGAGTTTAAATCAAGTGGTTTTAATTTGCAGAATAACGTAAGATATAAAATAAATATTAAAAGCTGCATACAAATTGTAATTATTATTAATATTAATTGTCTACAGTTGAAAATATATTACTTTTTATATATCTTATGCTTTATTTTTGGTAGTTTTTATTTTTATATAAGACCCAATTATTTTATAGAATGTAACTTATGATACATTTTAAATAATTTGCTAAAATTCGATGTTTTTCTTGGCTTAATATTTTAAAGCACTTATTTAATTTAGAAAATATTTTCGCCTAATTTGTAACTCAGCAATATCAAATACTTATGCTATAGTATCTCATAAGTCTAAGCCCAGAAAGAGTTCAAAGATACAGACAGACAGTGAAGAATAGATACACTGCAAACAAATGCAAATGTAATTAGTTGCAGGACCGAAACCATACAGTAATATTTATGGCACACACTGTAACAATGTCGGCCAGAGAGAGCTATGTGCTGTGCAACTCTTGTATCTGCCAGATACTTTTAATTTTTTACGATTTTTGTGGGCGAAAGCAACCCTTTTTCTTGTTTTCTATGTTTTGTTGCGTTCTGTGCCCGTTTAGAATATTTCTCTTGTCTGCTCCTATTTTTTTTTTATTTTTATTTTGTTAATTTTTTATGGTCGCTTGAGCTGGTTGGAATGGTGTTGCGGCTTTCGGGATCGGGTTCGGTTTCGGGGCATTTTTATGGCGGAAATGGCAACGCTTGCCACAAAATAAAAGAAAAGATATTTGCAGTGTACGGTGCAGCGATAAAGTGGACTAGGTCGAAATAAAGATAAAACAGGGCAACGATTTAACAGGGCAAAACTCATCCCTCCCTCAAACACATTCCGCCCACGTTTGTAATTGCTGCACAGTGAAAAATTCTAAATTTAAATGCGTCTGCAGCTGCGCGAGAAATCTTTAAAACTGCTCAAGAAACTTTTACCAGTTATTGGCGCTGAAAATTGAGATTTATGAGTGCACCTGCAGGTGGGAAGGGAGGGAATAAAAGAAGTAAAATGGAGTTTCATTCGCCAAGAGTTGAAGTATAAGCTGCTGGGGCTCGTATCTTGTTTTTGCCAAGTTGAAACTTGGCATATTTCTCCATTACGAGCGAAGCTTGCAAATTGATTTGATTTGATTCGATTTTGAATCGATAAGCTTTTTAGCTTCGTCTCTTTCCTTACTCTGGCCCAAAAAAAAAAAACCAAAATGAAAACTGTCTATACCAAAGATAGTAAGTAAGGAAAAAGAATTTGTAACTTGTGCTTCTGCCAGTTCTTATACAGTTTTTTATCTGACCCTCTTGATTGGCAGTCGCAAAGTGTTAGAGTACCCCAGCTCAAAGTTGGGATAAACCAACAGACAAACGATTATGTAAATATCTGACAGTTAAGAGAACAGAACAGAGCAACGAACGAAATTCCATGTTGATTGTGTCCGAATGTTGACTTGCCGATCACTTATTTTAATTAACACATTGAGCACACCTATTCGCATGTTGTTTCTAAAAAAATTCATCTCAAAGATGCTATAAAATGTGTACTATCAATAATGAAAAGAAACGGGTTTACAGCAGCACCTCCCAGTAAAAATATTCTGACACAAAGATTTTATTTAGTTTGTTTAATTAGTGTGTGTAACTTAAAAAAAGATTTAAGTTTGTTAAAGTCGATGTAAATAAGAGTTTAAAAAGTGTGTAATAGCGTTTATCACAAAACAGGTGTATCCGTAATAAAAAAGTTTTGAAATATTATGATTTAAAAAAAAAATTTTTTTTAAGCTCTTTTTATTGTATTGTTAAAAGTAAATTATTGTACATATAAAATATTTTCACTTATCAAATATAGGCTTAAAAGTGTAAGAAACTTTAGATGATATTCATATTATATATACCCCATTTCTTTGCATAGTCTTATACGGTATCTAAAATTTATGAACAAAAAATCTTTTTTTTTAATTGATTACTATCTACTTAACTATCTGTGAAACTATCTATCTATCCTTTAATTTGTCTGTCTGACCATACCTGTATATACCTAATTTATAGTTCTAGTTATTTGCCATTTAATCTATTTAATTCACTATCAAAATATTCACAATAATCCATTGCATATTATCTAATATATATTATCTGTCTCTCTAGCTATCTATAGTGCATTCAATACATGAAGTCCTGTGTATAATACTCACAGATAAATTCGAGCATTTGCATTTCCCAAACCCGCACTTGTGTGAACTGTAAGGACTTCCTTACTCCTCACAGATTCCATTCCATTCATTCGCTTTAAGGGTAAGACAAAATGACGCAATTAATTAAATGCATGCGCTTTATGGCCAAAGTGCTTTAGTAGAAGGGGGAATGAAGATTGCAGCTGCTGCCTGTTGGTCTGTTTCTTGGATGGGTATATGATAGGGGGTAGGGGGTCTGAGTACAGACGTTTAAAGCCAAAACCACACAATCAGCTAAATAGGAATCGTTGCCTGGCATTCGTGTTTGGCAAAGGCGTGGAAAGCTGCTGGAAGCTGCTCACCCAATATTCTCTGATGCCGTCAAGTGACATCGACACCGAAAACTTCAAACACCTGCGACGCCGACGCCGACTGCGACTGTGATTGCTTCGACAACAACAACAACAACAGCAACAACAACAGCAACAACAACAACAACAACAACAACAACAATAACAACGTCAATGTCAACTTAATTTTGCTAGTTTAGTCGTTGAGTGGCGGCGTCTGTGTGGCAAATTAATTGACACTCTGCCAAAATGTTTGCCAAATATTATTGGCAGTGGAAATTGTTGGTTCAAGATCGCTGACTAAGTGAATAAGTGGTTTGGTATAGCTTATATGCAGTCTACAAAAACATATATATATATATATGCATATGCATTTACCAATTTATTTACAAACATATGCGTATATTTAGATACATATACGTATTTGTTTAATAAATAGCATTTAAAATAAACAGAGCACATTGAGAAATTGAAATACTATAAAGTGTACACAATAAATTTAAAACTATCTTAATCCCATATATTAAATATTAACTATCTTGTTTGATAAGATAAATCTTTAATCAATTTAGGAATTTGTTGGAATTCTTTTCTAAAGTTTAACATTGTACATAATTTATCAGGATAAATATTTCAATTAATAAATGCGACAATATTTTTTAAAATGTTTACATGTTTTATTAATGGTATTAAGAAGATATCTTTCAAATACCTTACAGAAACTTTATTATCAGCTTGCTGACTTGTAATAAGCCATAAATGAAATTTGAAATATATTTAATGCAGTCGAGTTGTTTGATTTCAAATTTTCGTTTGTTAGATAAACACGGCGAGTGAATAAAGAAAATTCCTAAAAAATGCAAATATTTATGACAAACAGTAGCCAGTCAGTAGATTGAACAATGCTTTTGAGACAAGGTAAAACAAAATATGCGGTTCGTTTGTTCTACAGGACAAGGCCATTACCAGGTTGTTCACATGTTGGTTGCCTGCTGTCTGTCAGTGTAGCGAGAGGAGCAATGAGGCAGCATGGCCAACGTGGTCAGACTTTAATCCATTGGCCAATAGACGACTACAACTCGCTCCCATGGGAACGATGCCTGTCTGGTTTGCTGCCTGTCCGATATTAACATGCGGCTGCTGCTGCAGCCCAATGCAGTTGACAAAATGGTCAGTTGGCTTATGTCCACCGTTGGCTTCTGGCTTCTAGCATATACCTACACTTTTTCCCAGCTATTTCCTGCTTGCGTCCACAGCTGGCTTCCTGTAAGTGATCAATGTTTGTCTATGCTGCGCGCTGCCCCAAAAAGTATGCTACACACCAGGGCATTGGCCATTTGTAACCTCCACAGTTCACATTGTCCACATTGTCCACACAGTCCACACAGTCCACAGTCCACATATAGTCCAGCGACCACGTTGTTCTGCATTTGCCACTCGAAATTGCCATTGTAAACATGCATAAATTGTTGCATACTTTTGGACTGACTGCGTCTGCTGTCCCTTTCCAGTTGCTCGGCAATTGCTCAGCTCCTGATTATGTTTACTGAGCTGCTCCCATTCCTCGAAATGGCTCCTGTAACTCGTTAAATGCCAGTGACTTATTTGACTTATGCGTGTGCGTGTGTGTAATACTTTTAAGAAACCCAACTACATTTTAAAATAAGTATGTTTATAGTCCTTGTAATACTACTTAATACGCTTGCTTAATGTGGATTTCAGCTTTTCCTTTGTTTTGAGATTTGCATCATATACATCTAGGAGGTAATTATAACTCTTCTTAAATAATTATTTACGTAGGTGTTAAGTCCTTGCATATGAATCTCTTACTTCTTGCCTTTACTCAGAGCTTAAATATTATTTAGTAGTTTTCTTATTTTTGTTTATTTAAAATGTTAAAGGTTCGCTATTCAAAATATATATGCAATGTTATGCAATAAACAAACTCATTTCAAATATGTTTTTTTTTCATATTTACTCTATATTAAAATAAACTTATTTTGAATAAAGTCTCTCTAAAAATATTTTGACATAAAATACTGAATTGAATACCCTTTCAATTGCACTTGTTTTAAATTTTTTTTCCATCGGGTATCCTACAGATATTCCTTTTGCACGTGCTCTTCACGTTCGCAATTTTTTGTTGCTAGGGACTTCAGCCAGATTCCTGCTTTTCCATTACACGCTTTCCCAGCGGGTTGTCGTTTTAATTCTGTTACACCTGGTTGCTAACTATTGCTATGCCGATGCTGTGTACTTTAACTATAATATTTCCGTTAGTCGCTTCCGCATGCTGCTTTTATCATTAAAGTTTTCCTTCCCTTTCCTTTCTGAACCCAAGTCGCTTGCATTGATGCCGTGAAGCTGCGTTGCGTTGGCATCATTTTTCCTTTTATACTTTGCCACCTTTTGTGGGGCTGTTGTACGTGCTGTACAAATGCACACGCTCAACGCTTAATTTCTCAATAATGCCGCCAACAAAACTCGAAAAATTTGCCTGATAAGCGCTTTTCTCGACTTGATTCTTCTTCTTTTTGTAAGCGCTCCCCCAAGCCAATAAAAGACACACACAGTGACTCACACACATAGAGAGAGAGAGAGAGAGAGAAAGGGAGAGAGAGTTGGAGAAACACCTTAACTGGTTACTCGACAGGGAGCCCAGACATTTTATTGGCCCGACCAAAACGAAGGTGTGAGGGTTAAAGCGCCGCATGGAATGCAATGAAAATAATAAGAACACAGTTTAGTCTGCATTTGAAGCTTAAGTGTTGAGCAATTAAAGAAACCCAAACCATAAACGAAAAGGAAAAAACAAAAAAAAAATTGCATTTTAAAGGCAATTGCGGCGCCCATTGAAATAAAACGCAACTCAATCCCATACCAAAAAGTGGCCAAAGCTGACGCTTGATTTCTTTCTATATAATAATTGCATACTTTGCGGCGCAAGAACTGCAGAAATCTGAGATTGAATAGCAGCTGGCGGGAAAGCAGGAAATGGAGAGATGGCGAAGGGGAAGGGGAAGGTGAAGGGGATGCCTTGGCTGGGGCGACCGCAGACAGCAGCCAATATTTACACTTAAAGTTTGCGTGTTAAGTGGATAAATTAATTGGCTGGAATTGTTTCATACAGCTTAAGATTCTTGCTTTGGCGGCACAAGTTGCAAATTGCGAACCGCATAGAAAATGCCACGAAAATGGAGTAAGCGAAGTATTAAAACTTCAGCATAAAGTTGTTTTATAGCATATTTTTCAATTGGAGTTATTGAAAGAAGATTAATTTTGGTTTACTCCAAGATTTTTACAATTTATGAGTTCAAATATTATATACCAAATTATATATTATACTAATAAAAGAAAATTTAAAAATGTCAAATTTGAAAATATTTCTTTGATAAAATTTAAGACTTCTTTTTTCAACAAAATTTCTTAATAAATCATATTTAAAATTCATTAAAGTTATGAGTATAGTTTAATTTATGCAAACTGCCTTATACTATATGTTTTTTTGATTCAAAAACAGTTTATATAATTTTTTCAAATAATTTTCAGATTTTTCCAAACATTACCCCCGTTTGAAAGTCATTAAATTAATCGACTATTTAGCTGCTATGTCCATTAATTCTGCTAAATTTACGCCTGACGAGTTTTAACTGCATTTGCTTTAATAATTTATTTGTAAATATTGATTGCATCAAATCGAATTGAGGTTAATGTTCATGCTTCACGTTTGTCGAATAATTATTAAATTCGGCTTGCCATTTTAATATTGCGCACAAGGTATAAATATTTTTCCACAATTCGATTTCAGTCTGCTTCACATTATTTAAACTGTATGCAAATTGAAATAAAAAGAGCAAAAAAAAAAAAAAAACTACAAAATACACTCATAACAGCAATAAAGGATGAATTTCCCAGGACAAATGGGCACAGGACGAGACTTAGTTAACCAGCAAAAAACGGAAGAGATTGACAAAAAAAAAAAAAAAACAATGCCAAAGCTGCATAGCTAGCGGCGGAGTTGAACGCGACACACGATACATGTTTTGGTGGCAGGGATGAAGGATATGAGGATACAAGGATTCACAGCTCGGCTGGAGCAGCTGCTGACAGTTGCATTAACTTTGACTGTCAGTCGGGCTGCTGAC
Organism: Drosophila falleni; assembly: GCA_035045575.1. Taxonomy (NCBI): domain Eukaryota; kingdom Metazoa; phylum Arthropoda; class Insecta; order Diptera; family Drosophilidae; genus Drosophila; species Drosophila falleni. The sequence goes on along the minus strand of JAWNOV010000181.1, from coordinate 701,480 downwards.
GCCATGGTGAACATTGTTGTGGTATTTGTTTTTAGCCCTTACCAAAAACTTGCAAAAATATGGACATGTCAATTTACCTGCATACTGTCAGATAAATTAAAACCTTACTGGTGCATGCGTTTTCTTAATCGTTCTTAACTAAATATATATAAATATATCAAATATTTTTTATAATCTTAAAAAATTATTATAGATCTTTTGCTTAAAAATTTTTATATGCAGAATCAATAAAGAGGTCAAATAATGATCAAAATGGTATTCCGCAAGGAAATCGGTTAAGATTTGACAAAGTTATGACAGTTCGAAGTTTAGTAATAGCTTGGGCTGTCAACTTTACAAGTCAAATTTTTTGTCAATTTCGACATGATTTTTTACAGGAAAATGAAGTCGCTCAGAATCAAGTTTAAAGTGTTCTTTTATACTAATTTGGGCACCAGAAGATGATTAAAAGTGAAAACTCAAGATTTAAAATTTTGAAACAAAAATTTTTTCAAAAAAGTGGATAAGCTTACACTATAAAATCTGAATTTATTTATTATTCGCTTATAAATTTAACTAGATGAAAAGAAAAACGATAAGTTCAGCATACTATTTTTTCAACGTTTGATTAAATGGTTTTTCTTCATTTTTTTTGTCTTATTTACAATATGTTAATAAAGCGCAAAAACTTATTTTCATTGGTGCAAAAATGCAAATATTTATATCTCTATTTACGTTTCTCATATTAACGCTAAAAAACTTTAATTAAATTTTTAAAATGAGTGCATTCGCAACCCGAGTTTTGTTTTATATCCGGCATAGTTACAATTCGCAAACAATTTTAATTAAGTTTTATTTTGCTGCCGTGTAAAACAAGCTCTAACTAAAAAGCGCATTGCTGTAAAGTGGAGTGTCTAAAGGGCAAAAGTTATTATTTGCCTTATAGACACATGCATCAAGAGCAAATCCATTGAAGCTGGGACAGAGAGAGAGAAAGAGAGAGAGAGAGTGAGTGAGAAAGACAGATAGATAGAGAGTAAAAGAGGAGTCCTGTAAAGTAAAGGTTGTGTCTGGTTTTTGTTTGTGTTCCATGTTTTCGAACGTGAAATTGTTCGGAAGTAATTTTGTTTACCTTTTATTTTGCGGTAATTGTTTGCATATGCAGCTGGTGAAATTGTCCCCCAATGAATAACAAATATGCTACGTTACATTTCCCCTGTATACCCTCCTATACCCTCATATCGCCCATCATGCCCAGCAGCTAACCAAACAGCCTTAAGCTGGCAATGGTTTGCAGGTTGCCAGAGAGACAACAAGAAGCGGAAACGGAAGTGCGTGCGCGAGCGAGCTGAAAAGCTTTTTGCTCTAACGCAACGTGTGGCAACAATAGTAGAAGGGGTGTGGGTAGGGAAGGAATGCAAGTCAAAATGGCGATGGCAACCACAGTTTGTTTTTAGCGTTCGTTGGCGCTTTGATAAAGTGCAGCCACGCAACATAAACAAAGTGGATACTCCTGCATGTGCCTGGCTGGCCCAGCCCAGTTGTGCCTCTGTCCCTACCCCTGACCCCACATCTGTCCCTTTCTAACCCCGTCTGCCACCTGCCAGAGCCGAAAACCAGAATTCCAGCCCAAAAGCACCGCAGTTCGTCGCTGCTCGGTCAGCCTCTCTCAGGTGTAGTCGGACTAACAACTGTCAGGCCAAACTCCTTCTAGTTGCGTTCTGACTATCAACGCTGTGGGCGTGGCAGTGCGTGTTTTTGCGCTTGAAGTGCTTTCGGTAGCCCTTAATTGAAATGCATGTGGTGCCAGAGCCGATGTCGGTTCCTGCTGCGTCCCTCGATGCGGGAGTCAGTGAGATTGCCTACGGTGTTGGCTTCTATTCCCTCTCCAAATCGGATAAAGGTGTTTGGCTAGTTTCTCGGCTGCGAATACCCTAAGTACAAGAAGATGCTTGAACGAATAATATGAACTTCAAGTGGTGATTTTGCCTTTAATTTTTGCTTAGTTTTCATTTGTTATTTTATAACAGGTAATACTTATTTATTTAGTCAATAAGAGCTATAAAATCTAAAAAAAATTGTATAGAGAATAAAGAATATTTCACATATTGTACAATTGGAAATGCTTTGGGGCTTATGTTGATATTGAAACCCTAATATTGTAATGGAATTTATAAAAGAAACTGCTCTAAATGAAACTATTATTATTAAGAATAAAACTATTATTATGTAAATTGCATCTTTATAGTTTTCTAAATAAAAAGGGTATTTTGTATTGTGTGTTGTAATGGATTTGATTATATTTCTCTAACTCTTTGTGTTTTTTTTCGATTGTTGGGCAGACGCGTCTTTCTCTTTTTAAATGTTGTCCTTCATGTTGTTTTTTTTCGCCCAATTCGCGGGCTGTACTCTGCTCGAATGTGTGCATGCTCTTAGGTAACTATGTACACGTATGTATTTGTATGTGTGTACGCATTTGAAAGTCTGAAGTTTTAACACGCATTTTTAGCTGTGTGTAGAAGTTCTCCCCCATTTACTTGGTAGCCATCCAACGGGTATGGCAAATTCTAATTTATTTGCAAACTATGTAAAGCTTTCTGCTTCTTCTATTGAATTCTAAAGGTCGCATTCCTATGGCGAGCTGGTGTATGAGTGTGTGTGTGTGTGTGTTGAGGTGGGTGTGAAAACGTTGATTAAAACTGCACAAAAAGATATGTTGTTACATAAATAAAGCTGAATTGTTTTCGCCTGGGGCTATGATAAGCAAAGTAAGGCAAAAATGTTGAATAATTATGAAAATGAAATGGAAATTTAATAGAAATAATATGCATGAAAATTAAATAAAAGAGTTGCTTGTAAAATAAATTATATAATAAATATTATTGAAGGCCTTATAATGTATTTTCGATAAATTATAGTAATAAATTGGCTTCTCATAGCATTGCAAACTTTACGTTTGTATGCTTTTCAAACTTAATCCAAAAGCACTTAAAAATATTGCTGTTCTCCACAGATATCTTCAATAACTCACCATATAAACACAAAAAGAGAGAGAGAATGAGAGAGAGAGAGAGAGAGAGAGAGAGAGAGAGAAAATGGAAGAGGAAGAAAAATATTGTAAAGTTAAGAATGTCGCTGAATGCATGTCTATGATAGTACTTACTGGCACTAGTACTTAATACCCGGACTTACAATGCCAAAATGCCTATCAACTCAACCATTCAGTAAACATCAGTCGGCTTATGGCAACGACAACACACACAGAGTAGCAAAAAACATTTTACGAAGACTTAAAAACTTTTGTACTCATAGTGAAAAGCAAAAGCTAACGCAGCTCGGGCAATGCAATCAATGGCTTAAACCATGAGCCAAGCAAATGGAAAGGCAAATGGTGAGGTCTAACCTGGTTTGGGCTATGGCAAAAAGTCAAATGCCTAACAACTTGTCATACAAGACACACTAACAAAATGCAAGCCACAATTTTATAACGATTTTTGCTGTTCCTGCAACCTGACAAAGCTTTGAGGCTGTGGCAATGTAAACAGTACACAAACTGTGGCAAGTTGTTACTATGTTGATGAGATGATGCGTCGATGTCCTAGCTGTTTCAATCTTGCTGACAAGAAATGGATAAGAATTCAATAAAAGTAATATCTAGTAGACTGAGTTGTGAGTAGTCTTATGTTACCCTTTTGCATAATCGAGCACCAGGTGGCGCCATTAAAAAGCAGTAAACGATAGATAGAAAATAAAAGCTGAATATTTACGTACATAAATTCGTATATTTAATACTCTAGCAGCCTGGTTCTATTATTTCTATGATAATCCTAACTAAGTCATATAATTATTTGCTTTTTTATCCAGAAAATATATATAACTAAAACTATAGCTTGAACCGATTTGACTAATCTGACAATATTATTAAGAAAAAAATAACAAAACATTTCATTATCGATGTAACAAGATTATATGTTAATGGTATTATTATTCTAATTAAAATAATACATAGTAAATGCAAAAATAATAAAATCCTCTGTAAGGGTATTCTTACTCACATTGAACTCCATCTGCTTCTAATGCTTCTGCTTTGGATCGATTTGGTCACGTCTGTCCTTTAAGTAATATGGAAAATTTCCATTGCATTTGTTATGGGCTGCAGAATTCAATTGAATCGTTTTTTCAAGTAACGTATGCTTACACACACAAAAGTAGACATTTGATGTATGAGTTAATCCTTCAAAGAGATTGTGTTAAAAAATTAATAGCTTAATTTTTACTAACGTACTTTCATTTTACCAATATATTAATTTTTTTTAATATTATCTTTCTGTAAATGGTATTTAAAACCTAAGTAAGCCATATTCGTAAGCTTCGATTTTCTTTTATACTTGAGATAACTAGAAATTAGAGTATATCTAGAATATATTCAACTTGAATCCATTTAAGTTAAACACTGTATGAACACATACATGCAGATGGTGTGTGCACACACTGCGTATGAGTGCTGTCCATGCTTGTGTGTGTAAATGTGCATATGAAGTGGGGTAAACATACTCGTAGTTGAGCCTGCTAACAAAGAGGAACTTGAGGGGCAGCGGCTCAGCTGGCGTGAACTGTGACAACGCCAAGAGTTACAAGTTGTGGGTTGTGAGCTGCAAGGCATCATAATGCTAATGATATTTGCTTTAAAGAATGATAAAGGGGGATAGAGACTCGGACTCGGAGGGAATGCAGGTGGAAGCTATAAAGCAGCTGCTGCTGTGACTTTAGTTGATGAAAAACTCTTTAGAAATGCATTAGCCATATTGCGCGACTTGCTGTTGGTCAGATTATTTTTGTGCACTATCTCCGCTTACTTTCCACCTTTTTGTCAGCTTGCAGGCGAACTTTTTGCTTTCACAACTTTTCACAGTCAATTGGACAATGCCATCGGGAGAATTGAAGCGTCATTAATATGTGCGAGTTGGGGAAGTTAACTAGATGATTAATTTAATTAGCCCTCTATGCTTGCTTTCAATATTTTCTACCATTTCGGCAATTAAATAAGCAATATAAGCAAGTGTGTTAAAATCAATGTAAAGGAAATTAGAGTTGGGCAAATAAAATTGAGCATTAGTCTGGCATTAAATAATAATTCTATAATACAGGTAATTTAATGAATATCTTGAATGATTTGCATAAAATATTAAATGACAAATGCTGTTGATTGACTACTGAATAAATATTCTCGTAAATCCGGCCAATTCAAAGAGCAAATTAAATAGGTAAACCAAAAGCTGGCCATAGTTAAACACCAAAATTAAAATGAAATATGCACCAAATAACAACAACAATGTAATTATTTAAATGTATCTAAAACAACTGGCAACCTTAGCAAACAATAATCATAATAATTGACAGCTCATTTGATTTTAATCATTTTGCCAAATAGTATTTAAAAGGCATTTACTTTTGAGTTTTACTCAGGCAGCCGTGAAATGTACAGCACACTATAGAATCAACATATCCTTAAAATGCTCACCTAATGAAATATCGATTGTTGTCGTAGGTCAGCAATTTAATAAAGAAATACTTTAGCTTATGTTTCTAAGACAATCGATATTTATTTTCACTCAATTAGACTGTGAGAAGTCAAAAGAAATCTAAAAAAAGATAACGACATTTGGTTGTATTGTAAACTAATCTATTAATCAAATTAAAGCAAATCAGTCATAAATTCAAAACATAAGCTACAATTATTTATGCAGATCAAGCAATTCTAATTATAGTATTCACTATATCTCTTAATCGCTTGGCTGCTAAAAGACCAATAAAATATTCGTTACATTTGATTACAGTGACACTTGATAGACACTCTACGGTTGTGATTAAATCATTATTAAGTTCAAGGGTCCCATGTAAGACTCATCTACACATTGGGTCTCGAGTTGAGTTGAAGGGGTGTTTCGATGATTGGGGCGTGGGTATCATAGCAATTATCAGCGACGAGCTGGCGACACTTGACGATAATATGTATTCGCACTATCCACTTCCCCTCGCATCCCACAAGGGGGCGATAAAATTTTGTTGCCTACTGTAATGCTTAACGATTGTGTTCATTGACTGACTAACGATTTTGTTGAGTAGGCTAATGTGCCAGCTTCGCATTGAGTGAGCCTCTGATGAGAATATTTTGTGTGTGTGTCTGTGTCAATTGAGTGGGGCAAAGTGTGTGTCGGAGAGTGCGTACGTGTGTGAGTTCTTATCATGCTTAGCGAGCATTATTCGTGAGAGCAACAATCGAACATTGAACTCATCTGATAAAAAGCCAAGCCCTCGGGCCCTTATCGTAAGTCTGAAAGCAATTGTTTTAATGCTGATCCAACTAAACTAAATCTACCCAATCTGTAAACCATTTATATTCACTTATTGTAAAAAACAAACGTTTCACATGTAGTTATCGTTTATACCAGATTCATAAAGAACAAAAGTGACTAGAAAATTATAAAACAATTTAGTACCCTTTACAACTTATCAGATTAGAAATTTTGAATCAATGAAAATCTTAATTCAATTGTAACACAGGTAAATTTTTACAAAGATTTAATATGACACACAAAACTCTATCTAGTTGTAAATAACGTGGTTAATATTTCTTTAAAATAAAAATCAGAATAAGTAATCAAATGAAATTATATATTTAACGATTGTTAATGAATGACTTAGCTTATATAATTTAAATAAAAAAAAATTCCTTTTTGGGCATATTTAATAATAAGACTCTCCGCTGAATAAATATATTTTGAAGATAGTTTGTGTTAGGAATGTACACCGACAGTTTGTGCTTTGTTGTGGTTTCATCGTATCAATCGGAAATCCCCATTATGTCTGCAGGTCGGTCGCATTATCAGTGAGGAGGGAATGTCCACAAATAAGTATATGGATTTTTTAATCAACACTGTATGCTATAAATACTCAGCTAGATGCGGTCAATAATTAAGTATTTATTGGGAATAGAGACTGTCAGCAATAGAAGTTTCTAGGAATTTGCCGAACATATCTGCCATAAAGTTGGGACTTGGATTACCCATGGAAAAACTTGATTATACGCTGAGCAGTCTCCTGGGGCTGGATCATCTGGCGTTGCAGCAACAAATCAATGCAAATTTCATATTACATGCGATTACGAACTATAAAAAATCACCGTTCGAACGCAAGACTCTGGAATTTATTGACAAAAGAAGGAAGGTTCTTCAGTTGCTATGGCACGAGTTCCGGCTTCGGGACAAGCAAATAAGACGTGACTACAAGAACACGGAGCCGCAGCACAGATACTTTCAGCAGGAGCTATACGCGCTCATCCATGAGAAATATATGGCGGCCCGTGGTCGGATAAGCCGCGACAAAAGAAATCTGCTCAAGTGCACAGTTTCCCAGGCAGAACATGTTTGCTGAGACCAAGAAGGCGGATGGAAAGGTCAAACAACGGAAAGGAGATCAAGTATTGAATACATGCTCAACTAGAATATACCCTAATCTAAACTTATAATTGAAAATTCAATAGAGAAATTTGTATCTGTATCATTTTAATTTATATGTTATTATGTAATAAGGTTAAAAATATCAACATATTTATAATATATTTTAAATTCACAACTTAAACAACTTTTTAAATGGAGTAGTGCAGGGCATTAGGTGTGTCGACATATTTGTATTAACATACGTATTCATATTAAGGATATTGCAGATACGAGTATTGTTTAAGCACACAATTATATTAAAAACAGCCACGTCTCAATGATATGTGTACCATTCTCTGTAACAAAGGGAATCATTTGCCACTTTGATTGAATTGAGTTTCATATATTTTTTGATGCAGCATTAATCAATCGATCTGAAGATTCTACGAAATGATTGATAGCTCTGTCATATTCTCATATATTTTAAAATGAAATTGGCTTATCATTCTCGTATGTGCTATATAAGAACACATGTACTAACGTACCTAAGACTTCTATCTCTTCTATAAAACATGCCGGGGACCTTGACCTAAGGTCTTCTTCAATTGCACTCTCGGTAATGACATCGACATAACCAATTTAGCACTGTCATTCTGTCATAACAGAAAGAAAAGTAATTGTCAGCCTATGCATTCGTAATATAATTTTATTGTTCTTCCAGTTTTAATTTGATATATTAAATGGAACTGTAGAACAATTTGTTTTCCTATTCATGTGCCAATTCTAATATACCCTGTATATATTTAAAAAGTACTCGAATTCTATTCATGATGATAATTTTTAAATTAATATAACTAAATATATTTGTTTGAAGACTTTATTTTTTATTTTTATTATTATAGATTCTAGAATTTCCAGCACTCGAAAAAATATGTTTTTGATATACAGCTATAATTATTGAATAATAAACCATATACTCTATACCCTTACAATCTGCTTAATTAGTAAGCACGTAGTAATTGGGGAATACCGAAATACCAATTTAAACATCGAATACTATTTTCGCACTCGCGAATTGAGGTTCACGCCGATAAGATTGACCAAATGGCAATACACTTGTACTGCCAACGAATGCTTGGCGATGAATTCAAAGCTGTAATGCTTTATGGGAAAATCCCCTTATCGGGTCTGGTCTTACCCTTTTTTTTTTTTTCCAAACCCCAAAATTTTTTTCCCCCCTTTTTTTTTCCCTTTTTTTTTCCCCCAAAAAACACAAACTAATTACACCACAAACACTAAATATTTTACAATATGCAGAACCACCAAATACTGATTAGTCAGAGGTCAAGCTTTGAAAAGTCGCAGTGCTTAGGTGTGCTATTTAAATGCTGTAACAATTTAAGCTAAATTTTAAATTTTTAACATTTTATTTATGTTTTTGAGATACATTCTACAGTGTTTTTGATTCACCAATCTCATTTAGTATATATTTTATCGTTAATTTTTGTTGCCACTGTTTTGTTTGTTATTGTGAGAATAATTAAAAAAAAGATCCTACAAAAATAAATAATTAAAATGAATAATAATTTTTTGGCATACTTTTAGGCTTAATACTTCCATGTTATACTTGCAAGTTAGTATTTACTTGTGTTAACCAAGTTTGAAAATATAAATGTACGATTTTAAAAGTCATCTATTTACTGCTCACAGATAGCTGCAAATCATCGGACGTCGCAAGTCCAAATCGATGGACGACATTTTTATATAGACATCATGTGCCAGAATGTACTGAATTTGTGAAGACAAACTGGTAGCATAAAATATAAAACAAATGTACCTAAATCACAACCAAGGTAGACAAAGCTATCGAGCTGCTGTCTTACTTTTTGGGTTGCTGAAAAGAGCAGAAAAAAATGAAAAGATTTAAAGGCATATTTTTCAGTAGCACAGTGTAAACTTTTAATAAGATTTATTAAGTCGTGTAGGCGAGACACTCACCGAAGTCCCCAAGTCCAACATTTGGTAGCTCCTTGGCAGTGTCTTACCAAATGGCAAATAAGCAGCTGTGGGAAAAGAAGGAGGGTTGGGATTGGATTTAGCCAGGCCAGAACACTGAGGCGTCTGTCTTTGTGGGTAAATATCTGTTGTAAATATTTGTTACTTAACTCTTGCCGCCGCCATTGTTTGTCTTTTTTGCTGTGTGTTATGGTTGTTGTCTATTTATTTTTGTGTTTTCTTTACAGCCTATCTATCTTTCAATTTCCCTTTCATTCTCTATCTGCCTCTGTCTTCTTACTGTTTATTTTGCAGCTTATAAAAAGTTGATGTGCTTTCTCTCCCTGACAATGAACTTATGCAGGTATCTGTCGTAAAAGTGAAGATTACAAGTGGCTTTAAGAAATTGACAGCATCTGAATCTTGATATGTATAACAACATTTATAATTTTTGCATACCCCAGATCTAGTTCTAATTATAATTTAAATCTTTTTTTTACAGTTCAAATATATACTTAATTTTATCGTTATTTTTAATCTTTAATTTAATTTTTATACATGGATTTTCTTGTTTTCTGCCGACTGCTTTTAGTTGCGCATAAATAAATAAATAAATAAACAAACATGTCTTATATCATTATATAAACTAATGAAGTTAATTTGGGAGAAAGGAAAAGTGAAAGATTTAAAATTTAATTTACTTACATTTAAAAATAAATATATCAAAAGCATAAACTCCAAATTTGACACAATTTGTAGTACAGGGATGTCGAATTTAATAAATGTGTATAGAAATACAATATTGTTTTTATTTAACTCATTTATTAATTTTTTTATGACATTATCAAATTATTTTTATGGGGATTTTTATTGTAGAGAATAATTAACTAAGAAGCAAAAAATATAGAAGTCAATGAATTTCAGAGTAATTAACTATGGAACTTGTATAAATTTAGTTACGGTATAAAGTTAGAATTAAATTCTAATAGAGTCCGCGAATTCTTAGTTAAAAAAAGTTAGCGTTTAATAAAGCACATTGACTGCAAACAATTGCCAACACTTTGGCAGCGTTTTGTTAGCGTTATGTTTTTGTGTGTCATAAAAAGTGAATTTAATAAATATGTTTGACTTACAACAGGAGTTAAAAGGGGAAGCAGTAGCAGCACAGCAGCCCTGGAATATTCTCCATTGAATCGACCCAACGAGCGTCATATAAAATTGATGTTCTGTCGTCTGGTCCCGAACAGGGTCGGCCCAGAACCTCAGCAGCCATTCAGGCGAGCCACCTGGCCGACAACAGTCCCAGGTCGACTGGCCATTGTATCCATTCCCCTCACCACCTCCCCTGCCTGACATACAGTATATAATGTAATAATCTACCCGGGTCGTGGTCTCCCTGCGTCCCATAAACGGAAATTTATGCACAAAATTCAATTATGCTTAAAATGTGGTTAATAGGCCGTCTGAAGGGAAGGCTGCCTGTCAACAATGGCCTACCCTTGGGAGGTACTATAGCTGCTGCCAAAACCGTTCTTTTAACCACCCCCATTATTATACGGAGACCTACACAATATTATTCATCATATGTTTGTAGGCGCCGTGCTTCTCTAAAAATTAGATATTGTTATATTGTTATTTAATAACAATTTAATCTGTCGTTGTTGTCAACGTTATTGGCATGTTTTTATGTCATGCAACAAAATGTATGGAGAGTAATAAAATCTGCTTTTAAAATTGTTTTTTTGTGGTTTGTTATGTGGTTTATGAACATTTTAAATACGCTTTTCATAAGTCGCAAGTAAAATTTCTTCTAGGTACTCTCTAATAGCAGTTATCTTTTTATAAATAGTGTTTCTAAAATATGAGCGAACATGTATATAAAATTATTAAAAAAATACTTATAAATACTTGCATACATATAAAATATTACTTCAACAAAATCTCAGATTATTAAAGAGCAGGTAAAAGCTCTTGAGAAGTATAAGTACAATAAGCCAATAATATGGTAGTATTTACACATTTGCAGCTGATAGGCTTATCGCTATAAAAATTCCAGATTTCTGCAATGCCAACGCTAAAGCTTCTTTCACTTAACCATTTGACATTCCATTCCTTCTCATCAATGCACCCAGCCACACTTCCTCCCCTTTTACAGTAGCATGCCACACGACGATGATAAGAAAACAAATCCGTGTACATGGTGCGAAGACATGAAAACAAATACGAGAAATTGTTACAGGGACAAAACAACGGACTAAGGCAAAAGCAAAACTATGCTAAAAACTTGCAATATTATTTTAAATGGCAGACGAACCCAAGACACACGTACGCATATCCCTGTTTGACTTTGACTTGATCTTGTTTAGATAAAGTCACTGTTTGCTGTCTTGATAATGTTAACTAATGAAATATATACATATAAATTCAAGAAAAATATACTTCCAAAAGCAATGGGACGCATAAGTTGTTATGTGGTATATAATAAATAAAAAATGCCAACCACTTATTTATTAGAAACATTTATTCATGTATTAATTACGTAATATTATTAATGTAAACCAGTTTGTTTCAGTCATCAATCATATTGAAAAATTATATATTGTTCAAAATAATATTAATCAAGAAATTATTTATGAGCTTTTTTTATTTGGCCGATATCGTGAAACTATATTACAACGAAATATATGATGATTGCGTATAATGAAATCTATTCTATTTTAATCTATTGTGGATAGCTGGATAAATTAAAAAAATTATTATGCACAAATTACTTTTGATCGTTCCCTTTATTCAAATGGCAAATAAAGTAAAAATTTTTAAACTTTTTTGCAATGGGAGCATTAAAGTAAATAGTGTTGTTAAACAGCAAAACATTGCTGAAGATTGTCTGGGCTGCAGAATATCTTGGCGATGTGTTCGGTTCTTACTATGTCCCACGATCCCAAATCTCCTCCTCTAGCTTACCGATTAGAGGGAGAAGCCATGCTGTACTTTTATTATAACAACATCGTGCGTCATTTTCTTTCTTTGTGTTGCTCCATTTTCTAGCTGTGCTTTTTTTTTTTTTTTTTAATCTAGTCGGAGATATTTTTCTTTCAATGTTGGGGAGTCTTGTTGGCTCCGTTGTCAGGCTATGTTGTGTGTTTCGCCCGCTTTTCTATTTGTCACCCAGATAAGTGTTTTGTAGTTTTTCCTTTGATATGCTCAGCCAGCGAGCTGGCAAAACCAAATCCAAATCTTAACTGCAATGCGCTACGTGCCTCGTGGCCGTGGCTCCAACACCAGAGCAGAGGAGAACCCACCTAAGTAACAATCCAACCAAGCAAGCAACCAACCAACCAACTGTCATGTCATGTGTGTGTTCTGTCTTCCATGCGAGTTCCCTTCATTCTTTGGCGCTTCGATTCTGTCATTTCAAGCTGCATGTTGCCAGCTCCGTTTTGAAGTCTGTTCCATTCAACTGGCAACTTGCAACTTGCAGCTTGTAGCTTGCAACTTGCAACTGGCAAATGTCTTTAAGTCCCCAGCTCTGCACTCACTCTACACGTCCAATGTCCTTCGAGTTAAGTGAGTTGAGTCGCCGGCGAACAACTTCAAATCTGTAGTAATAGATATCAACAACTTTGAGCAGCATAAGTACTCCAACTCCAATTCGTATTCCTACAAGAACTAGAAAGACTTGGAAGGACACCCATTGAGTCTTTGTTCGTGCTGCGGGTTCACTTCTATAGATTGCTCCTTCGTCTCCTTCGTTTTTTTGTGCGTTAAATTAAAAATGAACTTTGGCAGCTCAAATTCATGGTCATGTTCACTTTTTGCCACAATTTCTTTTCTGGTAAGCTCAACTGGTCGCCGTTTGTCTTGTCTATGTGTATCGCCAGGAGGGAGTCTTGTTTCCTTCACTCTTCTTATCCCTGTCCCTTACGGCATGTCCAATGTCTTGTGGCAAGTTACTCTGTGGCTTTGTTAGTTAGTGATAAGATAAAGCAACATATTCTGTGTGTGCACAGATTGGCGTTGACCCTCAGAGATTTCAACTGAAGCGAGTCCAGATAACTATGCGAGTGGCATTAACTTTGAACATACCCCAAAGATTACAATTTATCAAGAACTGCAGAAGTTTTTTTTTACATTTACTATAAAAAAATATAAGTCTTTAACATGTTATTTTTTAATTAAATGTGTCTTTAGTGAAACAGAATTATTTTAAGTATATTAAAAAATTTAATTTAAACTTTTAAATATTTTTTATTTATACTCATTTTATTTTTGTTAAAGATTTTCTTTCATTTGTCTAATTATAAATTGGCTCTTTCGAAATTAAAGCAAAGTCGTACACATATTTGGTACCATATATATAATGTTTATGATTAAAAATGTACCATATTTCTCATAGATACTCTAAAAAAATGTTTAAGATCAATTTAACTGGAATTTGTTTATGTTATTTTTAAATTTAATTTGTTTTTTACAATTACAAGCTGAAAAATAATAATTTAATTGTCTATATACAAATGATTATGATTACGATTAGATAATAATCTAATCGGAACCTAATCTTGAAGATTTGAAGCGTGCCCAGTTCAGAGATTTATTGCTTAGCTATGGGTTTTTTCTAAATTTATAGTAATTAAATATATTGTATGTATAGATTTTGAGGTAAACAACAATGAACACGCGTCACATCAGCTGTAATCAGCACACCTTGCCAGACATTAGACAATTTATGAACCTGCGAGCTGTCCGATAGATGGCGCTTGATTTACAACCTGATAAGCATTCGCCACCATTTATCGATGGTATAAAAAGAATGAGGTACAACCAGTAAGCAGTTAGTAAATGACTAGAAAATGAATCGCCTAATTCTCTGCTTCATTGGGGTCCTTGCGTGCAGCGCCGTTGGTCATGGATTTCCCGATACGGAATTTCCCTTCGGACGTATTGTGAATGGCGTGCCGACGACAATTGAGGCCCATCCCTACCAGGTGTCCATCCAGACGACCAAGGGATCCCATTTCTGTGGCGGCAGTCTGATCAATGAGGACACCGTTGTGACCGCTGCCCATTGCATGCAATCCTACAAGGCATCCGAGATGCAGGTGCGCCTCGGCTCCACCGAACGCAACCAGGGCGGTGAGGTTGTCGGCGTGAAGGCATTCAAATTCCACGAGGGCTACAACAGCCAACTGATGGTCAACGATGTGGCTGTGATCAAATTGAGCTCCCCTGTCCGCCAGTCAGCCAAGATTCGTGCCATTGAGCTGGCCGAGACGACCCCTGAGTCTGGTACTCCCGCTGTTGTCAGTGGCTGGGGAACCACCTGTTTCATGTTCTGTTCATCGCCCAACACCCTCCAGGAGGTGGCTGTCAAGCTGCTCCAGGTAAAAGAGTGTGCATCCGATAAATATTCTTATGGTAGCAAGATTCTGGATACCATGCTCTGTGCCGATGGTGATGGTGAAAAGAATGATGCCTGCCAGGGTGACTCTGGTGGCCCATTGGTTGCCCTTGGTCAGCTGGTCGGTGTTGTGTCTTGGGGCAATGGCTGTGCCTGGGCAGGCTATCCTGGCGTCTATGCTGATGTTGCTCCACTCAGAGCTTGGATCTTGAAGACTGGCGCTTCCTTGTAAATTGCTGAAATAAAATTCTGAGAATCGTTTAATTGAATTGTTTAATTTATTTTTATCATTATATGTCGTGATTAACTTTGGTACGCATTGAAATCAAGTTAAGATTATAGGTTTATTGAACAATAGAGTAGTTTTGACTACAAGGTATCTCATTTTTAAGCAACCTTCCATATTTCCAATTTGTTTTATTTTAGTTCAATTTATTCGATGTTATAGTCGAGTTTTGTATACCCGGTAACTGTTAAAAAGTGCTCTAATATAGTTCGCAAGCTTTCTTACCAAAATCCTCTCCCACTTCATTATATTTTCTAACTAGATTCGTCGAGTTTCTGCTTTATTCTGGCCTAGCCACGCCCACAGCGAGGACAGGCATTGTGCAGAACTCGACGGGGTTACTCCCAACCGAAATTTTGATTAAAAATGTTTTTAGATAAAAGATAACATTAAGTCATAGTCGACTTTTCAACACACACACACACTCACACACACTCACACACAGACACACGCGTGTGACTCCGTCTCCGGATCCGGTTAGCAGACTTTGTCTCCGTCTAAACTATTTTATTGCTTTTCTAGACGCCGGTCTTGTGGGCGTGGCTGTTTGTTATTTCCTATAAAGCTGTTAAATACTTAAGTGTAATTTATGGCATGCGATATTATTCGGTTGTGTTGTCATGTTTACTAAAAGTTTTACATATGCCAAGCCAAAATTCTCCCAGAGTAAAAACTAAAACCAAAAACTTAAACTGCAAACGCCCCGCAGTGGCAAAAACTGGGATTGTATCTGCTAGATACTCGGTAAGCCATTGTCCCTTAACGAACTTCTTATGCAGTAGGACACATACGAGTACATGAAATTATTGTAGACAACTCTCGACCCGAGCAGGTCAGGCAGTTAGTCAACTTGTCGTCGCCATCGTCGCTCTTTCCTTGCTTTTCCTCCTTTTCCTGCTTTTCTCCTCAAAAGTTCCACACTCACTCCTAATAATTCTTTGCATATTTTCAGCTGGTTTGAGTGGTTTGTTTTGTGGTTCCAGCTGTGGGTTAAGGAATGCATATTCACAAGTCTATTAGAGCTTAGCAAATGAGCAAGTTATAGACAAGTTGTCTTTCGCCTTGGGTGCTGTCATCTGCGGCATGCTGACGTTATGATAAGGTTGATTGATTGACATTAAGGGCATGGGGATTATATGCCATTAAGCGTATCTCAAGATAAGCTATAAAAATATCATTTGATTTCAAAGGCAATAAAAAATAAAATTAATTGATTTTAAAGTTCATGATTATACAAAGTTTCAATAGAACTTTATTCATCTTTATCGGGCGAGTAACTTTACGAATATATTCATAAAGTTTGATAATTTCATTCGAAAAGAACCGAATAGCTTAAAAAAGGTACATTTAAAATGCGCTTATATTAAATTATTAAATTAGATTTATTGAATTTTATCTATAAAACATTTTATTTATTATTTACTTCATTTTACATTTGGTGCTGTTACATTTCCACAAATAAATATAACCGATGCTTTATAATACTCAATAGGAATAGCGAATAAAAATCTATAAAATAGTTGTAACTTGAGTCCAACAAAGTTTGCTTAGTAATAAACTTGAAAAATGCTTTAGAGTGCACCTACTCCGAAAGAGCATGATTTAGTATCATATTTGCCCCAACAACGGCTAACGAAAAAGTAAAAGAAAAAAATTCTAACATTTTGGCCCTGTTCGAATGGACAGCAATTGACCCGGCTACGGTTACAACAACTTTTCCCCTGGCAACGAAAATGATTTCCATTGTTTAAGAGGTGACATGTAAGTCGCAAAATGGTAGCAGCAGCTGCAGCTGCAGCTTCGATGTCCTGGTATCCAGGTATTCTAGTATCCAGGTATCCACGTATCCTAACAGCGACGTTGTCATGCAGGCAGGTGTAAAGTTATATGCCAGACGCGTGGCATAGTTGAAATAGTTGATGTTCTGCACGGATTTGCTTTAAACCGTCACATGGCCATGGTTGAAACATGGCAGCTGCTTCAATTTCTAAAGATAACAATTTTAATTACAACATTTTGTTCAATATCGGTAGACCAAATTTCTTTACGACACCAAAAAAAAAAAACATATTTCATATAGTTAAAAATAGACGATATCGAAAATATTAAACTTATTTGGAATATCATTTCATACATTGAATAATATAAATAATCATTTTTAAATTGAATTTCTAATGCCCATGAAAACGACTTGCAATGTCATCATTCCCTTAAATTAATTTTAATAAACTTGTTATATAAAATTCTATTCTGCAAACTTTTCTTAATTTCATAACTATAAGACATCCATAAACATTTCTATCAGAAACTAGCTAAATATTATCTGTCATCTGCCATAAATAATAAAAATAATTTGATAGTAAAAAATAAAATTAAATGACAGTTATATTTAACAATCACAATTTATGAACAAGTATGTTATACTTGGAAAGGCAACTTCGATAGATAGAATTATTTAGGTTAACCACGCTATATTTACGGTGCGATGTAATACTGAATCATTCGTCATTGAGAGAAAACTTGAACTTTTCAGTAAGAATCAATGTATTGTTTTTTCAGGGTGACCATTTAAGCTAATTAATGGATGGGATAGACATATATATTTGAGAGAGTGTTTCTGCGAAACTCATATTCTGAAAGTCGGCAGCTGAAAGTGCAAACTTTCATCATGTCGGTTGGCCGCAGCTCATTATCAATACATTTCCGTGCACTTGCCGTGTTGAAGTTAATGATACGGGACGTGGTGAGTGGTGTCGAAACTACAACAACGAAAATGAACTGACCGGTGACTTGGTCTCTTCGCCCTGTGGTACAGTTGGCTGTGATGAGCGGAGGAGATGAGAGAGGAGGATCCACTGACAGGCGGGGGTTATTATGTTGCCCTGTTTTTAAGTATAAACAGCTCTCTCATATGTTTATGACATAATGACAGCAGACTTTTCGCACAGCCCCAGCACATTACACATACGCCACGTTGCCATCAATGGCAGGCGGCAGACCTTAACGAGGAACGACAGAAGAGAGAGAGAGTGAGAGAGAGAGAGAGAAAGAGAGAGAAAGAGAGAGAGAGAGAGGGACAGAGAGGATGTGGGGGCATCTCAGCTGTGCAACTTTCTGACAGTTATGACTGGGATTCAAATGTAATCAACAATTTTTAACTCGCCTTTTAGCTTTAACGTCGACTTGAAGTTCATTGCGGAACAGGTTTAATATCTCAATCTCCTGGCATGCGCAGCAATCAAGTGTCAGATTTTGGGTTAGTCACATAAAAATTCAGCCATGACGGCTGCCTTTTTTGCATAATATAATAATAATTTATACCCATCTGGCTCTCCATGTTTTGGGGTCCTCCCGAATGCCAAGTCAAGTGGATAACTGTGTCAATTTAATGGATGAGTGTGTGTAAATGAGTGGGAAGCTCAGAAAGTATGTGAAATTTAAATTCCTTTAAGTAAATTCGCATTTGAATTTTTATATAACTTTCGACTATATATAATCAAACTATTTGAAATTGATTTACAAGTTATTTAAAACTATTTCTTAAAGTCATAATAGAAACTTTGTAAATTCTTACTGAATAAACACATCGTGAAGTTAAAGCTGTATGTGTGTAAATTCATCAATCATATTTAAATCAATTAGGTCAAGTCAACGATGATACATGTTAAGACGTCGAGTTTTTTCTGTTTCGAGTGACAAGCCAAACATATTAAGCTGATCATTGTAAAGAGGTGAGGGAAATTGCCAGACCAACGGAACGCATATTTAATTAATTAGCTCAGAGTACTGGATGCCACGCCCCTTGACTTTCCCACACACGTGCAGTCATTCATAAGCATTTAAAAGTTGCTCAAGTGCATGTCAAACTTTTAAAGTGCAAGCAGCAACTAATTAAAAAAAATTCTTTCAATTTGAAGTAACTGTGTAACAACGTCAACCAGTTTTCAATGTTAAAGTGCCTGAAAGTATGTTGAACAAAATTTCATTTATATTTCCTCATTTCATAAAGTCCTCTAAAGCCCGTGCATTGATGTGCTACATAAAAAGTGGACGAGTATCTGCCGTATACACCGGAAATATTATTAAATTGATTATTATTAGTGATACCTAACCAAGCATTTTATTAATCTCGATTTAGTGACAAGATATTCTCAATTCTAAGCACTCTTTAAAATATATACAAATTTTTTTAATAGATCGAGTCTCTATATAATGGATTGAAATAATTGCAGTATACACATTTTCTCCTTATTTGACCAATTACCATATCATTTTATCTATTGTTTATTCAACGATAAAATTTCCATAATTATATTTACAATCAGATAAAAATTCCTAAAATCATTTATTTAAATTAATTTTTATCGATGAAGACAACATAGCTATTTCCTAAAATATATAATATAACTACGTTTGATTGATTATACATTACAATATCCATAGTCCACAGCGCTTTCGATATTTATCTGATTTAAAATTTGCTCTCAGTGTTTATTTTGCAGAATATTAAAGTTGTTTCACAAATTTGATCGTTCGCTTTTTGCCCCTCGCACTTTGATTATGGTTTTGGTCAGAGTTCAAATTTGGCTTGAGCCGAACATTTGCCTGACTGAGGTTGCCCATAATGTCAACCAGTCAGGCCACTCATTACTCATTTGCCATAAACTTTCGTTGACTTTTCATATTTTCTAAAATGCAGTGTACACACACACACACACACAAACACATTCAATGGATATACACAGACGCGTTTCTCTCTTTGTATTGATTTTGCTGAACCATTAAGAACAAATTGTGGGCAACCAAAGGGAGGTGGAAAGTCAGGGTATAGGATTTGGAGAGGGAAACTGAAAAACTGGCCAGACAACAAATCGCTAGCTATAAATTCTGCTTTTAAAAGGTTTGCACAGTTTGAGTATCTGTTGTTGTTGTTGTTGTAACTTTTGCTGCTGTTGTTGTTGCTACTATTGTCGTGTTTTTGTACAATAATTTTTGGGGGTAGGCATTTTAGCCTTAATTCTCCTCTTACCACATACTCTTCGCAATTTTTTTTTGACGTTGGTAATTTATTTTTATAAATTTTAGTCTGCGTTTATCTGGACAGCATCTTCACTTGGCTTACATTCCACAGACAACGGGATCGGAGGCAATGGGCGTGGCAGATACTACATGAATCCCGTATTTCCCTCCACTAATGTAACAACAAGTGGCTGGACTTGGTCTTTTACTGTAGGCCCTCAATTGCTTTGACTGTTAACTTTGCCATTTGAACAATGTAAAGCGTCGAGGAGTATCACAAAGAGCCTGATTGGGGTTAGTGGTTAACGTAGTTACCAAATTGCTTGTTCAGCTTAAAGTTGTCCTACTCGCATTTGTGTTCACAAGGCAATGTACTATTGAAAATTACCCCCAAAAGGATTTGGTTTTAAAAACCATTGTTTGTAGTTCGAGAAGTTAGTTTTAATAATTTTCTGGTGATTAATTGTAAACTTTGAGAGTATTTTGAAATGCCATGAGTAAAATCTTAAATTTCTGTTGCTTAAATCGCTTCAATTAATGTTACAGATGTGTTAAATCTGTTAGTCATAAATTGAAATATTTTTATTTCATAATTTGTATATTTACAATTTAACTAACCTATTTGAAATATTTCTTTATTAATTTTATCAACTAAATTAAACAAATTTAATTATGTTATGACATTTTATAACATTAAAGAATAGAATAAATTTAAATATGACGCTCAAGATTTTGACTCAATGTGAAATATGTAGAGAAATTTAAATTGTATTACCACCTAATTTGCCTCATATAATTTTGAGTAGTTCGAGTGATGTATTAAAAAGAAACAAACAAGAAATGGGTACTCAGTTCGTCACTCTGCTAAACAGTGAGTGCACTTTCCGGACTCAAAGAGGTATTCCATATAGTACGGGTGTGTAAAGAAACTTTAAAGGCAACAACCGCAGCATGGTGACGCTGATGTCGATAGCAACGGTGGCTGTGTGGCATATAACGTCTGCTACTTGCAACATGCCACATGATGCTCAACACTGAACAGCTGCAAGGCTGGTGTGTAACTATTTACTTGTTTTTGACTCACATTCAATAATCTCTGCAGCAGGGCCGCAACATTTGCCATATGCTACTTATAACATGTGTGGAAAAAATAAATATAAGCCCTTCAATATTTTAATAAATATATTGATTGATAAGAAGACATTGGAAAGAATTTCTTTAAAGTATCAAACTGAGATATTCTAACAGAATACTAGAATTTATGATAATAATTACGACTAATAAGAATAAGCAAGACTCTTAATATAAAATATTAAATTACCATATTAAAAAGTTTTGTTGAATAATGTACGTAAATTTATATTTACCAAAATAGACAAAATATCTGATAAACATTGAACTATTTTACGTAAAAGAATTTTTTTATATTCCTTAATATTACTTATTAGAGATATTAGGTATGAGGGTGTCAAGTTTAGTATAAAGGATCGTCGACGGTATAAGATGCATATTAATTATCATAATTATTTTCATGATCAGTAATATATTAAGCTGAATAAAAATATTTGTATATATATAACATACCTACATAAAAATGATTTTAAGAATATCAAAACTTTTACGTATGTAATTATAGACTGTAAATTGTTTACTTTAATGATTTACACTCGCTTTTTAACAAAACAAATAAGTACATTAAATTGCAGATTTCTCTCTTCGCATTTACTCCTAAATTCAGCCATTAATTAAGCATAGCCTTGAATGTTTGATAATCTGCTAATTGGTTAGTTGAGTCAAGTTTAAAATCCATTGCATTGTAATGCAGCTGCAGTTGACTTGCTTGAAGTGAAACGTTGTAGGTACAACAAGAACCAAGCATAGAAAAAGATACACGCATGACTAAAGCATGAGATAGATGTTAAAGTGAAACTAAGTACAACAGGGGACTGAACCTGTCGTAAACAAAGTTTTAAGAATATAAGAATATATGCTTGCATGTTTCTTCTTAACTGTAAAGTTTTTCTTACCTTTTATGGCAGACAGATTGTTGTTGTTGTTGTTGTTGTTGCATCTTACACCTCATCAACGCGTTTCAAGTTACGGCTTTCAGCTTTTTGCAATTGTTGAAATTTTGGACGCTTAAGTGATTTTTGGTGTAGCATACTTTCAGGCGCATGTCTGAGCTGGATTTAAAAGCACGGTCAAAATTGCCTGCATCCTTATGCTTTCCCCTCTCGGACCCTCTTTTCGAAACTTGTACTCCCTGACCTTTGAATTTTCTCTCTCTGTCGTGTGTCTGGCTCTAAATTGTAGGCGTTTAGCTTGGCAGGCAAAAGGATACGAGAACTTAAACTGTTGCCGGTTTTTACTTCATGTGCACATTTTTCGCTTGCTACACTTGGTTTATAAATTATGAACGAATAGAAAAAATGGTTTTTAATTCGCTGTTTAAATTATATAATTTTCCCTGCTTCTTCTATTCAGTTTAGTTTCATTGCAGAAATGTATATAGATATTTATTTAGGTATCTTCCAATTTATTGCTGCCAGCAGTTCATCAGTCTGTCAAGTGAGTTTCGTTTTGTTTCTACTAATTGTTGCCTAAATTTTAGGTAAAGTGGTATACTATATTTTCAAACCGGAATCACTTTTGGTAGTCGAGTAGCTTCCGCTTCCCGAGACCTCCCTTAAAACAGCCCTTTAACCCGTTTTGGTCCCTTTTGTCAGAGCCCGAATAAGAGTCAGAGAGAAGTCTCTACTTCATAAGCATCGCTTTCGCTTTCGCTTTTCTCTGCTCGTTTTGGCTTATTAAACATTTATTGTGTTTGCTGAGTTTCCGCTACAATTTGTTTTAGACTTCCTGCTGTATTTTGGATTTTTTATGGCTATAGCTATAGCTATGTCTCTTCCATCCCCCCCTCTCGTCTGACGGTGTTCTGTTCACTCACGCCTACTTATTTTAAATCCGAAACCGTTTACACATCAACAACTTGGCACTCTCTTATCTCGACTGCATTTGATGTGTCCCATGTGTGTGGCCCTGATGCTGACTCCGCCATCATCACCCCCCGCCATCATCACCACTTACACAAAGAGCCGTGTCTGATAAGGGCGACTGAGGGAATGAGCTTAACAATGAAACTTGAGACTCTTTCTCAGTCTCAGTGCCTGTCTCGAAATGTTTTACTGGGCCTGTGTCCTGCAATTTACTTTAAGGTGTTCAATTATTAGTTGTATTTCAATTTAAAGCTTCAGTTTTTTTTTCAGTTCTTCAATCAATAATTTCCCACTATATACTGGATATAATTCTCAACTTTTATCATTGCTAAATATCATATTTCTAGCAGTAAATTCTATCTCTTATTTATATTGTGTAATCATCTTAAAAACAATTTCTTGGCATGCGAAAGCAAGTAATTTTCTTAACATGTAGAGATAACATAAAGTAAAATTGGTTTTCCCTATCATAACATAGGGTGGATTTCCTTTCACGGCAGATTTGCTCTACATACAGCCAGTATTAAATTGTTCTATGGAATTTGGTATGAAGGAAAAATTTCGCAAAGCTTCTAAATTGGTCTTAACTTATAAATTTAGAATACTTCTTGTTTTTCTCTAAATAAAACTAGGTAATGAATTTAAATATTACAAAATATTATATTTATTGTGATCAGAACCCTGTTTGTTGAACTTTAACCAATCCTTGAAAAATAATATATTTGAATAATAAATAAATTTTAAAATATTTAGATGTTTTTGAAATAAATTTGTTCCTAACAGAGTATTGAAATGTCGTTATCCATTCTTTGGCCTCCACTTTCTTATTACATTCTTTTAGGCGCTCTGCGACGCAGCACTTTATAAATTATGATTTGCCTGTGTTGGGTGCTCCTCAAGTGTGTTGCCAACAAGTTGTTGTATCGTTATTGTTGCTGTCGTTGTAGCTGTTGCTTTAGCCGCCTCATTTGGTTTATAAATGGGTAAAAAAGGCACATCGTATCTTGCGAAAATATCAATTACAATTAAATAGATTAAACCTTATCATGCAACAACTGTCGCACAAGTGTCTTGACAGCGAGGACGACAACGACAACAACAACGACTTAGACGACAACGACAAAAGCGGCGCAGTTAACAATAACAACAACAACAACAACAGGGTAGCAAACAAACTGCCTCGCACTCACATACATACATTGAGTTACGAGACAGCTGCACACATATACACAACAACTTACAGATACACCAACACAGGCGCAACAGTGAAAACGCTCTACAAGATTAATGAACGTACAAAAGTTTAGAGACAATGACGACGACGATGACGACAACAACAGCGGCAACAACGAAGACAACAACATGACACGCGGCTGAGTCAGGCACAACATACAAAACGAATACAAGAAATAAAGAAAAAGAACTCGGAAGATTTTTTTGGACTTACCAACAATTCAAATACCCTAACATTACAATGAATTCTATTACAACAGTTGATATTGAATTTAAACATTTCTCGAAACCATTTGATACTTCCAATGCTATCAAATTTATGGGTTGAAAAGTGTTATAAAATTTAATTAAATTATGAAATTAAAATATAACAACGTAGGGTTTCTTCGCTAGCAAATTTGATGACAATTTTTTAGCACTCTTTTGTAGGGTAAAAATATATATGGCATACACTTAGGCGCGCCAAGTCCGTAAGTTGCGCAAATTTATTTTGGCGTAAATTTCATTTCACTAATCGAATCGATTCTTATGCGTTTCATTTGATTTTGGCTGTCTGACATTTTCGCCTCACGCGCTCAAATAATTTCTTGTCCTCTTCATTGTTTACTGACCATCATTTGTTGCCTGCTTCTGAAAGTGTTGGCATAGGTCACTTCAAGTCAGTCGATAAGAAATTGATGGTGAGTTTTTCAGCGGAACTTTTGAAATTTGAAGATTTTTTGGCTGCTTGAAACAGCAGTTTGATTGTATGGAAAGAAACTTAAAATTGTTGTTTAGTTCGATTTTCTTTTAGTAATTTAGATGAAAAACACTTTCTTAAACTTATTAATTACTATTGTATCATATACGTTTTTCTTGGTCTCATGAGAAAACCTAGACTCAAATTTATTGTTGGTGACAGCAACACACTCAATATTCTTGTAAATTTTAAATTTCAAGGAGTTTCATGTCTTTTTAAAAATCACTTCATATAAATTGTTGTGTTGTGTTGTTTTTGTTGTTGCTGCCTATATTGTCTTGTCTCTCATCCTGCAAAATCGACATTGAATCCCAGCGTCTTTTCGCTTTTGTTTATATTGCTTCATTTTCGATTATCGCACACTGCACTTATCGTTGGTTGCGCCTTCAACGTTGTCAACGTCTTCGATCTTCGTCTGTCTGCCGGATGAGAGAGAGAGAGAGAGAGAGAAAAAGCGGGAGAGAGAGAGAGAGAGAGGAGAAGCTGGCAAGCAACTGGGAAAGTATATAAGGGGAATAACTGAGACAATTGCTGGGGGAGAGAGCTGGTTAGTAAAAGAGCTCAATCACAGTCGTTTTCCCTTTCTCTTTTTTTCTCCCTTTCACGCTGTCGTCATCGTTGTTGGTAATTGTTGCTTGTTGATTCCAGTTGGCAGGCTGTTCGAAGTACCGAGCACTTGTCGAGTCTTGTGCCTGATTCTGTTTTTATATTCTTTCATTTTTTATGTGTTCTCCCTCAGACATTTATTATGGCGCTGCTTTTTCATACATAACACGCGAAGTCAGCTTGAGCAGCTCGTCTAGGCCCAATCCCCATTCCCCTCTCGCATCCCTCAAGTGGCAGCTGTCTAGTTGACCAAGCAGCTTTTCCCCTTGCCGACAATGCAGTCAGCGTCAGGGTGGCAAGTACAGTGAAGCTAGCTGGTAAATGAAGTGTCGAGTGCAGTTAGCCAAGTGGTTGCTCAAACACAAGAAAGTACGACGGAAAAACCAAAAAAAAAAAGAGATATATAGAGGGAGAGTTGGGAGAGAGATAAAGTAAAATGATGGAAATTTTAGAGACATAGTATAATTTTGTGAAGATTCTAAAATATGTTATACAAGTTTGATAAGACTCTTGAAATATATCTAAGTTTACCATCAATTCTAAAAAAGTAAAATTAATATTAGTACACCATTAAATTTAAGTATTTAAATACCTAAAAAAAGAAAAGTATCTTAGTTTGAAAATATTTATCAAATTAAAAAAAAAAAATTAAAAAAAAAAAAAAAAAAAAAATTAAAAAAAAAAAAATAATAACAAAAAAAAAATTAAACAAAAATACTTTTTATTTAGTTTCTATACTGAGTTCCTTTACTTATTTGGTCGTCACTTTGGCAGGTATTACTGTGCTCAGCAGCATTGGCTAAACCAAACCAAGACCCAATAAATTCAACTGGGTTTTGGACCCCGAGCGATATTCGAATTGACGCCCCCATACCGTTAGGCAGAAGCGCGCTGAAAACTTAACCTAACCCAATGCAAAGCTACGTGTGCCATTTGCCATTTCCAATTTCAAAATTCGAACAACAACAACAACAACAACAACAGCGACAACGAAAACGACAACAAACAGTCGAAGGACCTGAAAAAAGTCGGCTTGGTTTGTCGAAAGTTTTTGGCGCACAAACGACAAATGGCAGAAATGCCAGAGCTCGAGTTGGCCTAAACAGAGCTGCCTCTCTGCTGACTGTGTGTCTCTCTGCTACCAGTTTAAAGTCCCCCCTGGCACCTCCCTTCAGACTGATTCCCTGTTGTCCTCCTTCTCCTCCTTTGGCTGCTCTGACTGGCCTTTTGTTTTAGTCAGGTCGTGCGCTATTTTCCAGCAATTTTTACTTTTTAATTGACATTTGTTTGTTTGCATGTGTGTGTGTGTGTGTGGAAGTGTTAGTGTGTTTGACTGTGTGTGTAATTGTAAGTATTCGTGTGTGTTTATTGGCGAGCACTTTACGACCGGCGGCAGACATTTTTGTAATTATAGCACAAAATTGATTTGATTTTTGATTCTAATAAGTATTGACAGTGTTTTTAATGAATCTGGCGGTAAGGCCTGACTAGCCACGCCCACTCAGCATCGATCCAATATACATATGCACATATATTTTTGTTTGTCTACGTGCTCGAGTGTGTTTTGGAAAAGCATAAAAATTGCATTCTAATTGAATATATGTTGTAGAGCTGTTGAAAGGTCATTGTTTTTCGGTAATACAACTGATTTGTAGAGAATCGAAACCACAAATTCAAAAATTAAGAGCAAAAATAAATATTAAATATGGAACTAAAGCAAACTTGTTGAGTTATTTGGTAATTAAAGAATTTACATGTACAATTAACATAATTAAACTGAACTTGAAACTTAAATTGAAATACATTTGTTGTGCATTGGCATTTACTTAAATAAGGAAGACTTCTATAATTTTTATTAATTTAGTCTTCTTCTGTTGCATGTGTTTATCCTCATAAATCCTATGATGTCGGAATGTTGTCAAAGATTAAATCAATTTAGCTTTAATTAGTTAGAATATTGAATATTATACAACTCACTTATTTGTTATTTTAGCCAATAAAGTCAACATCATTTACAAACGTAGTAAGGATACAACTAAAATATTAATCGCCGTCTTTCCTTTGCAACCCAATATTTGACATTTCACAAGACAACTTCTCAATATGAACTTTTATTAGTTACACTACAGTTTATATAGTATCAAAAATATACCAGCTTCATTAGCATTTCAAATAAATTCGACATTGTTGACTTACGGATCTTCTTAAAGGCTTAATATTTAATTATTCGTATTATGTAGTGAGATTGAAATTAAAAGCCGATAAAATAAAGCCTTCATGAACAATAGCCTAAAGTAAGTGTATCTGCTAATCGAATAGTTGTGTCTGGAAGGCAGCATTATAAGCAGCATTTATTATTTAGTTTAATTTGATTTTAAAGATCAATATGAGCTCGGTTGACACTTTTGACTCTGACGCCTGAAAATGGCGACCGAACATTGTTGTTGCTGTGGCTCCTGGACTGGACAGGATGCCCAGGGGGCTGCGGATGACATAAATTTGCAAATCGACAAATATGTCATGCTCAATACAATGCACAAATACAAGCAAAGGTTCTGTGCGTGCTTAAATATGTGTGAGTGTGTGTTTGTGTGTGTGTGTGTGTACATATGCAGTTATGTAGGTGTGTTTTTGATGGACAATGTTTGCTTATCGCTACACAGTCGTATGTACCGTTCACTCCCTCCGCACGTGACTGACGCCTTCGTATAGCAGTACGAAATTCCCAATTCTAGTCCCCAATCCAATCCCAGTCCAGTTCTCAGTTCCCAGTTCCCAGCTCTAGTCCCTTTGACTTATCCTGCCTCATTGCTGGTCCTTGTGCGCCTAAATGTATGCAAGATAGCATCTGTTTTCGTCGTGTTACCGACTTACACATGTAAGTCACTCATATTGCCATGTATGTGTCCCTGTCTGCGTGTGTGTGTGTGTGTGTGTGACTAAGCGCCTACATTCATTACACATGTATGCGTATTAGGCGCAAATATTGAGGCTTTACTTAAACAGTATTAAGTCGAAATTAACATGTCTGAGCAGCAGACCCAGCACCATAAGGCTCTAAGCTTTGCAGAAAGATACATGGATTCATAGATATATATAGATACAAATATAAGTATTAGCAGAGACATCTTGTGAAAGCCAAAAGCGGATAGTGAAATGTCCAGAATGATACTGATGCAGTCTTGTCTTTCAATTCCCACAAAATTCAATCTACAAAATGCAAGTGCATGTGCAGTAATAAAAAGTAAAACCTGCAAACAAAAAGTAAACCAAACTTCGTTTCGCTCCAACAACAACAACAACAACAAAAAACTGCAAGCTTTGCAACAAACAACAAAATTTACAAAAAAAACCATAAAACCCAAAAACACTCGATAAATAAATAAAATTTCACGTGCCATACACACACACACACACGTATGCATTGCACATGCACACAGATGTCGCTCACATACACACACCTTCCATGTGTGAAAGTTGTGTACTAAATGTTCCAAAAATTCATTTCTCAACGAAGCGCTTTCAGTCCAAGTATTGACTTCGGATTTTGTCACGATTTGTGTTCGTTTTTGCTCTGAACGTCGAGTGGAGCCGATAAGCTTTCGCTCATTGAGTAAGCTCTGAGATGCAATGAGAGCAATATGTGCGAGAAGGACAACTCTCTTAAGTGGTGAGTATAGATTTGAGTGAAAGGTGCAATCAAGAGCAGCTGAGTACGTCAAATGAAGGAGTTGAGTTTATTTTCTGAGCATGTTCTCTTGAGTGAGTGAAAAGTTGAGAAATAAGAGAGTCTGATGAGTAAATTGTATGCAGAGTGAGTTGTGAAAAATGATATCAAAGAGTGTCAAATTGCAGCTGAGTGGCAATTCAACTATCAATAAAGAGCTCCTCAATTTGAGTGAGTGACATTGTGAGGAAGACTTAAGAGTCAATTTAAGCACCTACAAAAGAGTCCTTAGCAAAGTGAAGCATTGAGTTACGAAAAAGTCTCTTGCTGTGAGTGATAGTATTATTTGAGTGTTTAACGAGACTCAAAGGCTTCCAATTAGACTGCACTCCAAATCTCAATGATAAGAATAAGTGAAAAATTTCACTTATTAATTATGTTGATTCAAAAAACATATTACACTTATTTTAACTTGTTATTTTTTATTTATGAATAATCCACAAAAGAGTTTTCATATTTATAGAGCAGCCATTTCCACAGTATATGCATCAATCGAACATCATCACAAATGTAGAACACCAGGGATCTTAAATTCTTGGCGATAATCTGATTAGCTGCAGTTAGGCACTCCACCGGATACATCATCAAGTGAAAAATATTATTTCTGATTAGTTTTTGGTTTATCCGGCTTGTATAACACTTTCTCTTCTACACTCTGGGAACTTTGGCGTTAAATAAGGCCAGCTGCGACGAACCAGTTGTATTTATAGGGAATTATCAACTCCATAGGTCATGCACGAGTAGTTCACAAACTTTAACGAGCAGCTGTACCCGATATAAATCATCTACTAATATGATTTGAGCAACGTGAACGATTTTACGTATTAGTAGAACAAATTGGCTCAGTAACCGCAATTAGTATTTTAATTTAATAGATTTAAATTGCCACATTTTACAAATGATTACTTGTTCCCTTTTCGAGTTTTCGAATGCCAAATGTTTCGAATTCCTTAAATTTGCTGCTGTCTGGTCCTCTATTCTGCCTCTGTATCTCTCTCTCTCTCTCTCCCTCTCTCTCTCTTTCTCTGTGTTCCATAAATAGATATAATAATTTGTATAATATATATGCTTGCCTGAGGGCTGAGAGACTTTTGCAGAAAGTCATTAATAATTCATAAAATAAATTTTTCAATAAAATTCAATTGATTGTGTAAATATTTTCCTTTACCACAGACTGTCGGCGAGTCCCAAGATTGAAAAACAAAAAGTGTAAGGCGAGTTATCAAATGAGAAATGAGAAAACCGCACACTCTCACTTCCGATATCCTCCGACGGCACTTTGATAAATGTCCTGAAAGTGTGTGTGAGTTGTGACACAGAGATTAAAATCAACACTCAACATGCACAACAGATAGTTGCATACATACATACAATGCACTATATATATACATATACGCCATTCAGGAAATGATACAAAAATAAACTCGTAAGCCATGTCAAATTGACATTTTACCAAACCGTTGCACATTAATCAAAAATGCCATGGAATTTATGCCAAGACAATGGAAATTAAAGGTAAAAGATACAGTTATTTCCATAAAATAGCAAAAATTATTACGATTTTCCATTTGCGTTCCTGCTAAATTCTGATGCCATTCAAATCAAATGGAATATCATTTTGAGCATGGTTCTGTCTCTTGATTTATACTGTATACTGAAGAAAATTGTATTATTTTTCGACTATCGAAGCCTTTGTCGATAGTAAGGGTTCCCCCTTTAAAATTTATAAATTTTAAATTTTAAATCTTTAGTTTTTTCTTTTAATCAACTATTTATATCGTAATTAGCATAAAACGATATTTTAAACCTGATTCTTGTAAAAAATCAAGTCGAAATTTAGAAATATTTCGACTTGAAAATTTTCTAGGTCGAAAGCTTGATCAATCAAACCTTAACCAGTTTTCAAACAGAATGTAATTTTAATCATCTTCATTCTGTATTTAAATGTTGTTCATTTATAAAATTTGAATATTTTTCGACAACTGAAGTCATTATTCTATGTTGATGGTATGAAATTTTATAAATTTGAAATTTTAAATCTCAAGTTTTTTACGTTCAAGTTTTACATTTGGCATCTTAATTTATTCTGCATTCAGATATTACAATGTTATAATTGATATTTTAAGTACACTACCAAACGAAATGTAACTTTAAAGTCGATTGGTGTAGGCGAGTGTTATTCCAATTATATGTAGTGGGATATAGCCTCTGGCAATATTTAGTTGCCTTCATGCCGCAAAATGTATCTATGCCACATTCATCTTGGCGCACTTGGCAGCATTCACTTGTGCAATTTTAATTAACCACAAAATGAACAAATATCCAAAGAGAATATAAAGCAGCCAAGCAACCAGCAACAACAACTAGAAGGGAGGATAAAAAAACAAGAAAATGTACAATGTACATAAGACAACAACTTGTAAAAACAAAGCTGGCAACGAACAACAACAGCAACAACAACAGCAATAAAAACAACAACAACAGCGACACATTCAAGATTCAACACGAAGAGTCTGAGCCTAGCCTCAGGTTAAATGTATGCAAATATAAACAGCGTGTGAATGTTGAGCCTGGGTTCAGGATTTGTATCGGTATGTGGATGGCAGTGGAGACGGGATGGAGGAGGAGGAGAAGGAGAAGGAGGAGAGGTGAGGGAAGGGGGTCCATTTGTTATCGCCGTGAGCGCTACTTATGCGAATGTTTTGAATCTATATAGAGCTATCGCTCTGTCTCACAAATGTTCGCCTGAAGTGGCCACACTTCATTGTTACACTTGTTACTTGGCTGTTTGCCTGCCAGAATGGCCTAAAGTGATTGTTGACCCAAGAATTTTGATTGCCTGCCACCCACGCGGGCGGGAACAGGTGTCATGTGGCAGGTGGCAAGTGGCAAGTGGCAAGTGGCAACCAATCAGGCGAATAGCGCAAAAAATTAAAGAACAACAAAAACAAAACAAAAATCATCGCTCGTTCAGAAATTCAGCAGCAAGAGTAATTCATTTAATATGCATGACTTATTGCCTCAACGATTTTTGCCAAATTTAATTAGCGTTCAAATACTTAACAAAAAGTTAATGCCAATAAAAACAGTCAAGGGTCAAAGGGTCGTTTATAAATCGTCAACTTTTGGGTCGAGTATTTACTTTGACAGAAGGCCCGATCGACCTGCATTGCAAATAACAAATGATTCCAGCAAAGTTTTGAATCGTATAATTAGGGCAAAAAGAAATACTTTTAGGTTGACAAAACAGAAATTCGTAAATGAGAAATCAATTAAAAGCCCAGTATAATCAGTTAGACACTTTGAAAAGGACACGAAAATTAAATATATGACAGCCAAATAGCATTATTAAGAGATCAAATTATTTAATTAATTATGACGGATTGTCATGAGCTTCAATGGGAATTAAAGCAAAAATGCTGTAAGGACATTTAATGTATTTTTAATACTTCAATTTTAAATGACACCAGACATACTCATTGATTCTGTGGTACATTAAATTTAGTGCATAATATTATTATTTATCGGACTTATACTCAATTTAAAAAAATTTATTTATCCTTGTAATAGCTGTATCCTATTGTTGACTATGAAGAAAATGCTTAAGTCTTACATTAATGAGTTTAATAGTTTTCATATTCCAGGATAATCAGCAACTTTTCATTATATTTGTTAACCGAAACTTTTTAAATAAAATTAAATGAATCTATTTTTAGTAAATCTTAATGTACGTATTCGTATTCCAATAAATTTCGTAGATTGGCTGAGACTTAATAATAAAAGAAAATTAATTTATTTGAAGCACATTTCAATTTGACATCAGAGCGCATTGACTTTTTGTAAGCAGTTTTTAGTCATTAATCAACAAAAGACTCAAAGCACCTTGAATTCAGCATACAAAACAAAGTGACATTTAGTTCTGAGAAAAAAAACAGTGCTGGAAAATTCAATCATTTGCATAAATTGACCATAAAACAAAGCCGAAAAACAAATCTAGAGAACCTAAAAAAAATATCGTTAAGCACTTCATTTATCAAGCTAAAATTTAGCCCTGGGTTCAGATAGTTAATGATAAATTATGCTGACCAAGAGGGCGGAGGAAATGGAGGAGCTCATGTGTCCGAGGCTGGACCACATGTCGTATGATTGACGTGTGCGCTAAATGCATGAAGTTTGTCCTCTCAAATCTACTCATACATACACACGTAAAATCTCAGCATACTATTTATAATATTTGTAGACTGCCCCTCTCGCCTCCCCTACTTTATAACCACCTGCCCCATTTATCATACATATTAGTTATGCAGGCGGTTGCGTTGATGAGAAAATGCAAATTAGTTGGCAGACAAACTACGAACTTTGCCACTGCCACTGCCACTGTCACTAAGCTGCCGAGTAAATAAAAAACTTCATTGCAGTTAGCGACAGAATGGGCATTTTCGGGTAAGGGGTAAGGGGCAGGGGGCAAGGGGATAGTGGTTGAGGGGTTGAGGGGTTGGTTGCATCACCTGCGCTTCATCAGTGTCAGCCAAAAAGTATGCAAACATTTTTCGCACTTTATAATTAAACAAGTGGCGCAAAAATAGCAAAAGACCAAAGACCAAAGACGAGTTAAAGGTACTGCCGACGATTCCCCATTCTTCATTTGCCACTCTTCTCTTTTCTTCTCTGCCTCCGCCTCCACAAGACGACAAGCTTGCAACATTTGCACTGTAATGAACTTTTGCAATAAACTGCGCCACAATTTTTCGCTGACAAACTTTTTCCCTTTTTGTTCCCCCCACATTTCCACCCCCTTATTCAACTGACACCCCCGAAGAGGGTAAGAGAAGTAAGAGAAGTGCGAGGCCTTGCTTATTTGTTTTGTTGCGTCTCTCATTTCCGGCTAGCTGTGCATTTTTATTGCACTCCAAAAGCAGATGCAAGTTCAAATGTCAAACTACTTAAAAACTTATTGTTAGCAAAAGTGCGCAAGCAGTAAAAAAGCAACAACAATAAGTACGTTAGATTTGAGATACATATACAAATGTTCGTACTATAGATACTCTAACTGCAGCATGTCTTTAAAAATGTCAATTTTTTATATTGAATAAATTTTCTGAAAAGATTAAAGATTTATAGATTACCATGCATATTTAAGCTAATTTTGACATTAAAAAAACCATCAAAAATTATACTCTAATTTAAAATACTTTTCTATACAAATTTTTACAAATATGAAGAGAAAAATTTTCTTTTTCTATTATCGTTTATTTATATGTACATGTATGTTCAAGTACACAACCGAGTTCAATTTATTTTCCAGCTGTAGATCATTTCCACTTGGATAATTTATTATTCATTTTCTTATGTTTTTTTGTTGAATGTAAATGAATATGACAAGAAACTAAAAATAAAATCAACTCTTAAAATTTATATAAAGTTTCAAAAATGATGTATGCCATGTGTCAAAATGCGGTCAAGTCTTTAAATTGATTTATTGCTAATTCATTTGAAGATAACCAGGTTTAAAAAAATAAGTTATCAAATGTCAATTGACACTTAAAAGACACTTTAGCTTAGAAATAGCTTTAAATATTTGTGTCTAAAATGTTGTTTGTTTGCTTTTTGACTGATTCGTATAACTGCACGTAAGAAGATTAAGATACAAATTCAAGAATCATAAGCTAGATAATAACTCATTTATCCGTATATAATTGACATACTCGTACTCTAATAAAAGACAAATTTAATATAGAATGCTTAAGTTTTTCGAAGCATTCGTGCTTGTTTTTTACTTGACTCATTGATGCCTGTTTTTGACTACAAAGCCAGCACAAAAATCTAAGGATGCTCCTCAGTCCAACTCAGTCCAAGGAATATTGTGACTACAACAAGATTTCACAATATACAATGCAAAAGCAAACGGAGCGGGTTGCCAAAGTTTTTGGGCAACTAAACTCAAACATTTTCAATAAAACTGCAAAAATTATTTGTCATTTGCAGGGGGCGATGGCGATGGCGGTGGCGGTGGCGGGGAACAGTGGTGCCAACTAGTTGAAATTTTCATGTCAACAACAAGAGACGATGAAGCAGTCAGGGGTGTAGTCAACGGGGATGCAAAAGATTGGAAAGGAGGGGGGTGCATTTAGGTAATCGCACCACGTACATTTCTGACTGTCTGATGTCTGTGCACGTTTTGAAGTTTTCGCTTTAACTGCAAATCAAAATGTATTTAAAAGTATTTAGTCGAGATGACTAAAAGCCATTATGCCTCCAACCCCCCTCCCATTTGAGAGTACGAGTATCAACACATGCCCCTTGCCACCTGCCCTGAGTCACTGAGTTGGACTCGTCAGAGGCAATGCACCTTTTTGGTGGCACAAATAGACATTGTTGACTTTGCATAATAATTGAGTTTAACTACTGCCAAAAATGGGAAGCTTTGAGGCGAAGGCAACTCGACTCGGAGGGCAACACTCACTGGCTTTAGCTGCTTGGATGCTTTTTGTTTGTATGGTGAGTAGTCAAGCCAAGTGCAGGACATGAATCCTCCACTATTCCACCCCCCCCCATTTCCCTTCTTAATGTGTGTGTCTGTGTGTTTGTGTGTGTGTTTGTGTTCTGCATTCGAATTTCTGGCAATTTCCATACACGATACCGAAGAGATTGAAGCAACACACACACACACACACACACATCCATAGACAGCCCCACATCCGTGTATAGACAGCTGCTAAACAAACTTGTCTGAAATCCTCACGCACCATCTAATACTGCTGCCATGTCAGAGGAGCGTTTCCTCACAGTCTTCTGTCCGAAGCAGTGAACGGCTCTGAAAAGTTCTGCAGATAATTTCCGATACCGAGTACCGAGTACTCTGACTGCAATTAGATATGTGGTTAGGTCTACAAAAGATTTCGATTGGCAAACAGTTCACTTCTCAGGCATTCCAACTTTACCTCAAAACCTCATTTTGGATCTCTAATAATTATGTGAATGCACATTGTAGATAGATTGCTTCGCAAAGATAATTTCCATAAATGATTCCCAATTAAACTTGGCATTTTTGAACATTTTGAAAATACAAACATAGCAATTGAGTTCGGTTTATTATGAACAGGTTTTAATAAGAGCATTCGTTATGCATACTCATGATCTAAAAGGTATAACAGTCAATTTCCTCCCCTTTTTTTTATTAGATTATCATCATTCTTGATTTTTTCATTTCTAAGCTGAGTTTAACTTATTGATCTTTACATTTTAGCAGTTTTACGTTACAGTTTAAAATTACATACGAATTGTATTGGTCGTTTATTAAAATTTTAGTTATTATTTATATTGGAAAATCGTCATTTCGCATGTCAAAAATATGTCTATATCAGATCAATAATAGTATTATAGACTTAGGGATGATAAGTAGGCTTTTTCTTAAGATATGCTTATATGAAGTATTAACTAAATTTTTAATCATTTTATTCTTATTCTCATAGTCTTAGTGGACATACATTCTTCCAAAAATTTTTAATTAAACAGAACATTTTACAGCTTATGAAAACAATGCTTGAAAACTTTTGAAGTAGCCTGTAGGCAGTATAAACTATATGTTAGACTCAGAGTGAGCAATGTAATGTAAATTTGGGAATGCCTCTGAATAAGTGTAGCTGAATGTAAGTATGTGGGTGTGTGGATACTTGTGTGGGTGCCTGTGCCCAGTAAGGAGTTGTCAACAAAAACATAGAGACGCACTTATACGCAAATGTTGTTGCCTGCTGCGAAAATTGCCCAGGGCTGTAGAACCAGAAGACAAAACAAAAACTGCAGGCAACCTGCAGCTGCTTGGTTGAGGTCCAGCTTCTGTTTCTGTTCCTGGTCCTGGTCCTACTTCTGGTCCTTGTGTTAGTCAAGGAGGAGCCTTTTGCTTTGATTTTGCCATCTTTCCCCCTTGTGGGTGTGTTTGCGAACTTTATTAGCAAAATTGTGTTAGTACCGAAATATCCATTAGCCCAATTACGTGTACTTTTGTATCTAGACCCTGG
This sequence comes from Drosophila falleni, assembly GCA_035045575.1. Classification (NCBI taxonomy): domain Eukaryota; kingdom Metazoa; phylum Arthropoda; class Insecta; order Diptera; family Drosophilidae; genus Drosophila; species Drosophila falleni. The sequence continues at coordinate 664,045 of JAWNOV010000181.1, read as the reverse complement.
CCAGAAGCTCTGTGTGCTCTGTTTCGGCTCAGTCCAGCGGCAAGGTCCAAAAACTGATAAACAAAGTGCAAGCAAATGCGATGACAGCCGACGACAGACGACGAAGACGATGATAGCGACAACAATACCGAAGGCAACTGACCAGAAAAGTCCTTATCTGAGTATCATTTCAGCACAAAGTACAAACTGTAAAGCATTTTCAAGGGCCGAACCTAAAAACCAGTGTAATGAAAAGCAATTTATTGAATTATACAAACATTTATTCGAATATTTTAAACTGAATTTAGGATTTTTTTAAATTTTTTATATTATTAGTTAATTTACTTGAATATTATCAACTATAATATAATTAATTAGTCAACGTCAAGATTAAAAATTAAAAACGTTAGTAAAATGAAAAATAATATTAATACAGAAAATTTAATATTAAAAAAAATTAATGCTCAGTAATTACATCAGCAAAACTAATAGACCTCTCTGAATGCAAACAAGCAGGTAGATATATTTCAACTACAATAAGAACTCAACTATATAAACACATTTATATATTTAGCTTCAAAAATCATTTATTGTATGAGATGTGTATGTTCAATGTATTTTTTGTTGGGTAAACAAATATTTATGCAACAAAATATCTATACAATCTTGGCAATATGAAATATGCAAATTGGTATTTAGGTATTGTGTGCAATGTCGATACCCAAAATTGAGATATATGTGATTCAAGTGCATTTGATTATTATTAAGTACCTATTGTCGCATTGTGTGTGTGTGTGCAGAACCAAAATGAAGTCTACGGAAATTAAAAAATATAACCAAATAAACTCTGGGCTTGGGAAACCTTGCTGAAATACTGTGTTATTCCAATTAATTCGATGTTTTGCTCAAGCCACAGGAATAATAATTCTTATACTCTGTACACATTGCAATATTAAATAAGAGTATTCTCACGACGATAAAATTGTGGTCAACAGTAGAAGCAAAAGTTTGATCTTGCATTTAATTCAACATTTCAGCATTTATAAGGGGTATCGGATAGTCGTGCAACCTTAGCTTCAGTACTTTTAGTTGTCTTTGATACCAACATTGACATATCAAAATATTCGTTGAACGAAAATTTCTCTTTATGGCTTAAAAGTTGCATTCTATTTGTGTTAAACTGTATGACTTGCGGCACAAATACAAAATAGAAGTAAAATTTTCTTCAGCTTCTTTCATATATTTCGAAAGGTAAATTTGAATTGACTTTTACTAATGGCTTCATTTGATGGGAAATTTAAAAATACACAATAAAAGGAAATTGACTCATAAATTAAATTCATTCGTTAAAAAATAGATGTGGTGGGAAAAAGGTTGAGGCAATTATATATATTTCAACTATAATAAACCTATTTACTCTATTATATATAGGAATAACGCAACATTATATGTACATTCAATACTAATAATTTTAACAATATTATACCCTAACTCTGTCCCAAAAGTTTTCAAATTATATAAAAGCGCCCGGAGAATCTCTGGAGAGTGACATCCTCCATCCTGATTATATAATACGTTGAATTATAATTAGTCAACAATAAGTAAAGTATTAATGCAGAAAATATTTTGGTCTTTCTCGGAAAAAGGTAACAAACAATTGGCGAAGCTTTTCTCACCATTTTCACCATTTTCCGCAAGCACAGAGAAAACAAAACCCTGAATAGAAGAATAAAATGACTTGGATAAGGAATGCGGGAAAGTGGGAAAGCGCTTAAGTATTATGAATAAATTTACACAATTTCCCTTTTACGTGTATATCTGCAACTCTTTCCTTACCTCCCCCCTTCCTTCCACACTGCCCCATATTTTCCCAACCCATTCAAATAAAAGCAGCCCGGAATAGTTGTTCCTTTTAGAAGTCGAGCTATGTCGTAAATAGCGGAAAATTCAATTAAAAAGCTTCAGCCACTAAAAAAATATCGTCGCCATGGCTATGACTATGACAGAGGTACTCTCCTGGACACACTTCACTTGCCGCTCTCCGCTCTCCTCTCTCTTTTTCCACGCTCTCAACTCTTCTTACTGGCGCGAGGACAGTGCCAGTGAATAAACGCGCACAAGAGTCTACTGAAGGGATGGGGAAAAGGGAACAGTTGAGAAAGAGGAAGAGGAAGCGGAAAAAGTGCGGGTGTCATTATTACTGGCTGACGTCGGCCTAACAGCTGGCCCAAGTCGGTCTTGTCGGTCTTGTTGGTCTGGTCGGTAAGGCTCTATTCCGGTTGCGGCTCTCTAGCAAAGCTTCAGTTGAGCAATCACGTGACAGGTTTGTCAGGCTTTTCTACTATAAAAAAAAAAACAAACCGAGCCTGCCAACTTCTTCTTCTTCTACTCGTCCTCTTTCTCAATCTCAATGTATATCAAGTCGTCGCCATCGTTCAAATTGTTCACATCGTCGCCATCGTTGACTATACTCTATGATTTTTCATTTCCTTTTCGGATTTTTCTTTCATTGCCGTTTCCATGAGCTATTGCAGCACGCTGTTACCCGGAACCTTGGTAGAAAATGTGTGTTTATGTTCAGCATTTAACCGTGATCTCTACAGCGGCTAGAACAGAGCTGAAGCTATGAATATAAAGGTGTTTAGCCACTTTGATCAGAAAATTAATTTTGTATAGAAATTTTATTGAAATTTTACAAATACCTGTTTAAGCAGCAGTAGAAACAGCATAAACAGGCTTAGCAACGGTCAACTCAACCCAAATCAACCGCTTTAGCTTTCCACTCAAATCTGTCCTCTCCAGAGGAGGAAGAGCCTCCCCAATCGACTGTTTGTTTGTTTGTTTGTTTGCCGTGATTTGCCAGTATCTACAACTGTGTGATAGACATGCTTTTGCGCTTTTCTTTCTTGTAATTGACAGATTTTTCCAACGTAATGGCAGACAAAATGGGAACGACCTGACCAAACTCTCCTCTCCTCTCCTGTTATGGTCTCGAACTATCCTCGATGTACCAGGCACGTCCAGGCAAACTAACAGCGTCAGCTTTGGTCGAGCGTAAACAATGAACTGGATTTGATTGAATGCTCTTCCAAAGAATACTCGGACTAAGGAATTAGGTTGGGTCAACATTTTAATAAATATAAATATTAATAAAAAATGTTATTATTTAATTATCCATAGTTTTAATTAAAATTAATGCTGTACGGATATATTTATAGTAATGATCTATTCTTTTTAAAGAGCATCCTCAATTCGTTTTTTTTTTTTTTGCATTTGGTGTTTTTGCTTTTCAACATTGTTTTTGCAGCAGCCAGACACCGTCTGCATTTGATTTGTTGGCATCGACTAGCCAAGATATATGAATATTAATAGACACCTCAGCCTGAGGTCTCCGTGTCTCGTGCATTTCTCGGTTTTAGTCTCAGTCTCCGACACATTCTCACTCTGTCTCAATCAATTGAAGAATGAAGCAGAATAATGGCAATATTTATTTTCCATTTTCCACAACCAACCAGCAAACTTTGAGTTCATACTAAAAGACGCACACACGCATTAACACACACACACACACACAATCACTCATACATATACAGACACACACATGGTCCGAATTCTTCAGTTGTGTGTCCTTTTCTGCTGTCGCCTCGGCTTCTCGGCTCGCTGTCTTTTGCTGTGCCAATTTTTCACTTTAGTGCATAAATATTTATTGCAACTCAATTTTGCAGGCAATAGAAATGCCATTTGCACCATTAATTCAATGCAACACCTGCCAGCGACGACTTGGCTCTGACTTTTCAACGCTCTTTTGCACAATTTTTGTTTTTTGCTCCTAGGGAAAAATAAAAAGTGGATGGAAACAAATAAGATTTGGTTTTTGGCAAGGGGTTCTGAGTTTGGAATGTGAAAAATGAAGTCGTCCTCAAATTTTTGTGTGTTTATAAACATTCCAATAGCTTTATTCCCTATATATAGTACATACATACTACGTGAATTAGAGGGTTGGTTGACGCTTGGCTTATGGCCATCGTTGGAGCTGTTGGCTTTCGGTGTTGTTGCCGTATTCCCATTCATGGTCTTTATCGTTTGTGGCAACAGCTGTTGCCTGAATTATGCTAAATTTACGCCGCAGCCACCATCGAAAGCGGGTAACATAATCATCATCATGCACAGTTCTTTCCCTTACCATCATCATCTGATTCATCATCATCATCATCATCATCATCGCGGTTCCTGCTCTGCCAGTTATTTTGGGTTTTTTTAAGTGATTTTTAATAAAGTTCATTCTGGCTAGGTGGCAACAGAGAAAAAAAAAGAAACGAAACCCAAACTCAACCCAAGCAAAGCCGCAAGTGTGAAATGTGCGACGGCAAGTTATACGACTATAACAAAGTTTAATCATAGAGCACGTCTTTTATGGACTACTAGGATATTGAAAGCGGCTGAATTTTGTTGGCATTTATTATACAAAATTTGAGGTAAAGCTTAATTATATTAGTTTCCTTTTTTTTGTTAGTGTGGCTATAAAATAAGTGTTAAATTTTTTACATTTCTGCAGCTTTGGGTTTGCCTATGAATATTGTATCTAATAAGTACTTTAATGGCGTCAAAGATTGGGTCACTCCATGTAAGACACATAATTGCCTGGAAAATTGACAAAGCATCGATATTTCAGTATTCAATCACTGATTTCAATTAAAGTGGACACAAGCAAACCAATTATCTATTTTGCTGTTAAGAAGATGAATCTAAATACTAAATAATTGTACAAAAAATCGTTAAATAATTTTAATTAAATTAAATTTACTTGAATTTAATTCCTCTTATAAATTCAGTAGCAAATAAAAATAAACAACACGGATCATTATCACTTTGCCCAAATGTACGAATAAAACTTTAGGAGAAATCTCTGACAAAATAAAATATAAGTATTGATTGCATAAACAAAACACTTTTTATCGGCTCAGGCATCGTGACGTCATAAAACACAATCGCATCAAAAATTATTTTATAGTGAACTGAACTTGCACCAATATTCTCAGCCAATAGAAATCATTATTGTTCAAATTTAACAACAGCGACTGTTGATAACGTCCAATGGTGTTAAGTACCTACTTTTATGTGAATTATTATTCAAGCTGAAAATATTTCTAGAGGAATTGTGAAGTTAAATAAGCTCAACATAATTGCAATAAACATTTACCAGGAATATTTTTATTTTATTTATACTTTATAACTTAATTTTTGTATAAAATTAATAATAAACAGAAATTTTTAGTAAGTACATTAATTGTTATAAAATAATTATTTAGCTTTCTTGGCATTTAATGTTTAAACAATATTATCTTCTACATTAATTTTTGTATAAAATTAATAATTAACAGAAATTTTTAGTAAGTACATTAGTTATTATAAAATAATTATTTAGCTTTCTTGGCATTTAATGTTTTACAATATTATCTTCTACATTAGCATTTTTTTTTATTTATACTTTATAACATAATTTTTGTATAAAATTAATATTTAACAGAAATTTTTAGTAAGTACATCAATTATTATAAAATAATTATTTAGCTTTCTTGTTATTTAATGTTTATACAATATTATCTCCTGCATTAGCAGCGATTTCTTGTAACTTATTATCGTCGTGTTTTGTTTGATGTGGTAAGGTAAATAATAATTTTTTCCAAAATATGGGATCGTCACGGTCAATACAGGTGCATAGTTCCAGAAATTTCTTCATTTCCGTGCCATAATCGTCAAGGTCTCCCACATCCGGATATATGATAACAATCATTTGCTTGTATCTATCCATCGAGGTGGCCTTCAATGCCAAATAGAAGTTAATGCGACAGATTTGCGACTCGAGATAGCTTTTGGTCATTAATATAATGATTTCCTTTGATTTGACCATTGAATTTAAAGTGCCTTCCTGATCATCCTCAGTTTGCCAGTAGCAAAATTTGAATTTCCGCTTACCATTTTCAAATTTTTTTGCATAATCCCCGATAAGACTTGGTTCATCGGGTGAATACTGAACATATGCATCGAATTCCTTGGCACTATCGTAATATCTATTCGGAATGCACGGAAGACACAGTCGGAATGCGTATAGATATATTATAATTGACTTTTTAAATTTATAACAGAGAAGACCAACTAGACATAATGCAAGTACTGATAAATATATGATTGGATAGTTGTTGAATGATTTACATAATTCGTTCCAATATTTTGTTAATTTTGTCTCTTTTTCATTATTATATGGTATTATAACTTTGTTGTTTTGCACTGGCTCTTCATTTTTACAAATACACGGCTTATCATTATTAAAACTTTTAGGATAATTTTGGAAATAATTATAATTTGGCAAGTCATCATAATATTTAATCATCCGAATCCCGGAGGGTAGAGAATTATGATCTTTGGATGCATTAGTTTTGTACATCGCCAACAGTAACAAAAAAGCTAATAATTTATTGTCCATTTTATTTAAATTGTGTAGAAACTTTTAAGACTTGATGCGGTCTTTTCTTTGCCTTTGTTGAACTTGAACTAAAGCAGCAACCAGAATTTTGGTTTGAGAACAGCTCGTTTTCGAGCGTTCATATCAGAAATATGTCGGGACGTATTCCCCAAGCTCCATGCCCCTCTATATATGTTATGTACGGAAAGTATTTATACAGATTTTATTATACATATGTATATTGTTTTTTTTGTAATTAATAAGCAGTTTAATGAAATGGGAGAAAAAATTCGAGACCTTTGTTTAATCATGTTGTAGCGACTTTTCACAACAAGAACTTCAGGCGAGTTCTAGAAAAGTAATACTGCAGAATTCTTTCCGGTTGTATAAGTTTTTGATTGTTTTCCGGTTGGGCTGTAATTCTACTAACATTTTGATAACTATGAAAAAATGAACGATCTTTCAATTTATAAAACTTAAAGCAGGTGATTACAGCAGGTGATTACAGTCTCACCCTTCATTTAAGTTCATTTGACAAATTTGAATTTACGAGTCAACATCTTATCGAGAAAATTAAAATCCAATTGATTTGAATAGTATACATTTTTCTCGCTTAAGGGACTATTAATCAATCCCTTCAACCGTCGGTTTCTATGCAAGATAGTCTTTTAGTTTCTTAATGAAACTTGGTCCGAAACCGTCTTTTTGTATACTGTAGGCAGTATATATGTCTAATATGCAAGATCGGATCATTATATCGCATTGGAATGATCAATTAACTCGCATAAACTAATAACAATTTGTTTTATGCAATATATGCAGGTTCTTATTCAGTTGCTTGTTTGGTATTTGCTCTTTCCATTCATCGAGTTCACATAACATATAAAAGCAAAGCCGGCGCTCCATAATTATTATACTCTTACAAAGGGTATTTTTGTTGGTACATATATTAACGTAATCAAAAGTGACCTTAAACAAACATTAAGTTATAATCGCAGTAAGGAACCTTTCATTTAAGTGTTTTAATTTTCCAGTCTGTTTCTTTCTCCACTACGCGTATATATTATATTCGGTTTTATCTATTGGTTATGAGGTCTTAAAATTGGTATAATTCTTTTAATTACACTATACACAACTGATACGAACCTTTTTGGTTTTTATAGCTATGAGCCATTAAATCTATAATAAAGAATACACTGTAAGAGTGTTAAGTTTTCGGCATTCTGATAGTTAATATTTCATTTTTTGTTTTATTGCTTAGTCAGAAAGGCAATGTGTTGGCATTTTGGAAAATCCAATATCGATAAGACTTAATGCGTTTCGTTTCTGTAGCGAATTTCAAATTCGCGATACCATAGCCTTCAATGTTATTCAAAAACATTTTATTAGTAGCAATGGTCAGGGTAAAGAAATTAAACACCCTATTTTGCAAAGAGATTTCACTCAACGAGAAATTCTATCTCAAATCTCTGTAGATTTTTTAAGGGGTTTCGCTTGGAGAAAATTTAGTTTAGTTTTATATTAAGACTTGGTTAGAAACTTAGCTGTAAGAGCTATAAATTTTAAGCAAGCAATTGTTATATGGTACACAGTATTAAAGTCTAACAGTGAAGAATTTATAACACTTTATTTACGAACTTTATTTCTTGAAGACGAATGACAGTTTAATAGTTCACTCTAATTTACTAAAATGTAATATAACAATTTATTTCTATCAAAATTTGGTTAGAAACTCCGCTGTAAGGGGTGGTGTCTGTTTGTAGGCACATGTTATACGTATACTAGTCTAACAGTTTACATAAGCGATTATACAGCAATGATTTTTGAAATTGCTATGCATTACACAGAATAAGAATTTAACAATGAAGAATATATAACAGTTTATTCATGAGTTATATTTCTTGTTTACGTATGGCAGTTTAAAGGTTGACACTAATTTACTTATATGAATGGTTATACTTTAACATATAAGAAGTGCGTTATACATTTATACCAATCAGTTTTAGTCATATGTAAAACAATTTAAATATTAGCACAGTTGTCTTAAATATAAATAGAAAATATAAAGCTGACAATACGACCAAACCTTGTAAAATATATTTTTAGATTATACATTTTAAGCAAGCTATTGTTATATTGTATACAGTATTATAGTCTAGCAATGTTAAAATTTATAACAGTTAATTCATGTGTTTTATTTCTTGTATACGTATAACAGTTTAAAAGTTGCCAATTTCACTTCACCGTATAAGACGTGCGTTATACATTTATACAAAACTGATTTATATAACAATTTTTAAATTCGCACAGTTGACTTAAACTTTAAATTGGCCGAAAATATAAAGCTGCCAATAGGACCAAACCTTGCAAAGTCTACAAAAGCTTTTAAGTTTATTTTTATTTTAATATAAATATATTTAACGAAATATTTTATAGGAAACATCTTCAGATACATTCTTATACTAAGAATCTCAATTCTATGTTATGTGCATAAATAAATAAATTCAAAGAAGTATTTGCAATATTTAAAGTTTATTACTACTCAAAAAATGAGCTTGTCATCTTGTAAGAACATCCAAAACAGCCAACGAAAAACCAACTCAAATCAACAGAAAATCTTAAAAGTGGTCTTAAATGGTCGCTTATTGAAAAAATACAATTAAATACAATTAAAACCAATATTAAATATCTGAATTAAATAAGAGAATATTCTGAATAAATCAAGCCTTCGACTAAACGATTTCACTGAATACTCAATTAAATGCAATGCATCCTGAACATCATGAAATTAAATCACTTCTTGATAAATGGCCAACTAAAAAAACCAATGGTTTACACAAAAGAATAAAACAAACTGGAGAAAAAAACATAAAAATTTAGTGATAAAAAAGTATGTGCATTTCTGACTTTTAAAATCCGCTCAAATTTAATTTAAAAACTGGCACACATAACACAAATAAACCTCAATCAATTGAGCACAGACAAATAAGCCTCGGATGCAACATTAACAACAACAACAATGCATAGATACAAAAAGTACAAAATAACAACAACACTGCGCCTATAAAAACGACTACAAAATAACAAACAAACAAATGTTGAATATTTGTATGTGTACAAAAACAAAATGGAAAAAATCCACGCAGCATCGAAAAGAATGCAAAATTCCAAACACTCTTTATAAAAGTAAAATTAATTCTTAAATTTAAACTTAAGGACTTTTTCATGCTATTATAAAAAAGATTATCTGGCCTTAATGGTAATAAAACACTCATTTAGGAAAAATCAAGTATACAAATTGTGTAAGAACAGGGAAAAATCGTATAAATCGCTATTGGTTAAGTTCAATATTTTTCGTTTTACTTTCTTTGAATCGAAACACTCTCCGGCAAATACGTATTTGTGTATGTGGTTATATACACGTATATAGCCGATAAAATCTTTTTTTTTTGTGATGTTTTATGATGCGTTTGTTGCTGTTCTTTTTATGAGTTAAAAACTAAACGAAATTTTACGCTTAAGCACACAGGCCGCGACGTTGGCCAACAAAAATGAAAATATGTTTTTTGGATAACATTGGGCCAAGGTATTTGAGAACCTCGACAGTTTACAAGCAGCCCCTGGCTGGAGAAGCATGAGGACGAGGGGCGAGGGGTGGTTCCGGTATGGAGGGCGAGCAAATCTGCACAAAATTCAACGTAAATGAAATGTGTTTGCGTGCCGCAGCTGCACTTGTGTGTTTGAGTATATGTTTGCTTGTGTGTGTGTGTGTGTGTGTGTGTGTGTGTGTGTGTGTGTGTATGTGTTAGTGTGTCAACTACAAAAACCGCACGTCCACACACACACACACAGACTCAGAGAGGCACATGCCAAAGCTTACACAACTACAGCGTGTGACAAGAAATGGAAATAAAACTTTAGCAAACCGATAATTAAATACTCTTTCGATAAGTCCTACTTGTTGACAAAATGCACAGCAACAACAACATCAAAGTGCGGTTGAAAGAAACATTAATTTACTACAAATTTAATTTGTTATAAAATATCAGATGTGTTCAAAAAGTTTCTAGAGATTTTAATGACAATTCTTCAAAGAATTTATTTTTCCAACATTTTTCGGAGTTTTTGACATATTAATTTAAAAAAGAAAATTGTTTTTGTCTAGTTCTAAATTTTTTGAAATATTTTTATTAATACTTTATTTAATTATGTAGGAAGTAATTCAATTACTGATTTTTAAAGTTGCCCTAAAAAGTTCCAAACTAACTTGAAAATATATGATAATTTTAAGTCATAAGATATTTTTCAAAATTTAAAGTTTTTACTTTTTATTTACACTTATTTCCAATTTTACTAAATTAATTTTTATATTTGTATAAGCTCAAAGAATTTAACAGGAGTTAAATTTTATGTTATGGAAATATGTATTTGATTTCTTCGATCTTTTGTGTCAATCCCATTTCCAAGTGTTACCATTTTAATTATCTAGTTGCTCTGACCAAAGTGAGTGCATAAAAATGTCAAATGCAACAATTTCCTGAGCGAATTTTAAAGACGCTTTTTATGCGCCGCCATTTTGTGAGTGAGTGGCAACGAGTGCATGTGCGAGTAGAGTACATGCTCTCCAGTTCATGTTTGTGTGTGTTGAGTGTGTGCAACATTTTATTTGACTTGCGTGTAATGTTGCCTCGCACGCACACACACACACACACACACACGCACACACACAGAGACGCACACATACAAAGTTGTGCCTATGCGAATGCCTTTAACTACGCCAATGTGAACATTTTCAGGGATTATGAATGCAAGTCAATGACGAAGAGATGTCGAGTTGAGGGGGCGTGACAGAGTAAAAAGCTTTGAGTAACTAACAAATTAAATAAGCGCCAAATGCCAAAAATAAACCCGGCAACTGCGCTCAGTAAACGCAACAGCAAAAGCAGCAGCAGCAGCAGCAGCAGCAACTGCCGCAAGGATGAGTTATCCTGCGAAACAGCAATTGCATGCACTTGACATGGTATCCAGTGTTACGCACTTTGGGAATTACGAAAATATCCTACAGCGTCTTCTGCTCTTTCATATGTAATATCTGCCTGTGTGTGTTTCTCTGCTTAAGTTGTCATGCATTTTGTATTAATCCCTAAGTAAAAATTCTTTTTGAGCATGTTGGGATAATGATTTGAACTAGATTCTGCTTGCAAGATTCGTAATTTCTCTGAAATAAAATACAGAAGTTCAGTAAAACATCCAATGAGTTAATTCAACAAAGTCAAGTTCATGTCACTGTTAAGTTTAAACTCTTAATTAAAATTATTCTTAACTACACAATTTGATATTCAATAAAACTCAAATTTGAATTTTTATTAAAATTTAAGTTTAAAATATTTTGTAATTTTATTCTGAAATGTATTCATTAAGAAACCATAGCTCTTAAATTAATTCCTAGTCCCCGTTTTTTAATCTGAAAATCAGGCTTTTTTATTCTTGCTTGGACGAAAAAGTGCTTTAGGGATAATTGGTCCATTGATTCATAACATATTTTGATACCAATCTTGTTAGTATCGGAATACAAATCCTGTACCCACTAAAGATATACTAATAACAATATGTTAGGATTTAAAAAGAAAATACATTTTATTTGAATTAATTCATGATAATTATATTTTCATCATTTTATTACTCTCATTTAATTTTGAGTGCAACACGCTAAGTGAAACTCAAACTTCTCATATGTGTTGTGCATCCAACATTGTCTCTCAGCTAATCCTCATTAACGCAAATTGTTTCAATTAATTTGCGCTAATTCAATTATCAGAACAATTGTAGTGAAAGCACAAAGACAACAACAATAGCAATAGCAACAATACAACAAAGACAGCCCAATTAAGCCTAATAGTTTATAGAGCTGCACGGCAGGAGAGAGTTTAGTGGGAAGAGAGAGAGAGATGCGGCATAAAACCACAAACGGCTTAAAAGCCCATTAAACTTAATGACGTGAGGCGGCCAAAAGGAAACCGGAAGGTGGGCAATGGCAAATGTGAAAAGGAAACATTTTGTAATACGTATGTAAGTGCTACAGTGACAACTGACTATGATGATAGTAGAAGTTAATTAGGAGGTCAGCTTGATGATAACCTATTTGAAAATAAAATTTCAATGCACTCACATCACGTATACGCCGCGTAATCTGTGCTAGCAACCAAAGACCAAACAAAAGCCGAAAACTACAATAAAACCGAAAACAGGAAGCAAAAACTTTTATAAAGTATTGTTGTATGTACGTTCCGCCTGTACTGTCTGGCTCGCCTAATGTGCACCACACACCCACACACACATTTGCATAGAACGGCCGACATTGTAGTTGCTCCATTGAACCTAATGAACACTTGGAAACGGGACTGCAACTTCTACACTACTCTCTTCGTGCAGCCCTTGCACACTATAAATACAATACTTTGTTGCGTTCGTCGCTCTAAGCATGAAAATGATAGTGAAACTGTTTTTTGTGCCACCATCAACGGAGGCACTCAGACAAAGCATAAAGACAGACGGACAGACAGAGAGACAGTCCAACACAACAAATGAGCGACAGACTGTCACACACACACACACACCCATACACTCACAATGACAACTTGCTCACACTCGCAAAGGACTACGGCTAATAGTTGTCGCACACACACAGGCACAAACACACGCATATCCGTATGTGTGTGTCACAGACTCGACACGGTCACAGAACTGAGATTTCAGGTAAGCTAATGGGATGCCACAGTCGTTGGGCAATGGGGTTGCTTTAAGAGCGCTTAAGTGGCACACTCATTTCGAATTGTTTTCTTTTTTTCCTGTTTTTTTACTAAGCCAAAGAACCCTTAAGTAACTTACCTTGAATACAGCTTCATTAATTTTCAACACAATTTATCATAACGTATTTTAAAACTGCCACGCAAATTAAATAAATGTCCAATATTACAGCATACTTTTAGGGATGCGAATAAAAGAAAGAGTGCTCTTTAGGTCAAAGGACAGTTGGTTTATGTTCCCTAAAAAGACTATCTTTATTCAGAAATGATATTATAAATTTTAAATTTTATAAAATATAATAATTAACATATAATAATACTATTATCGAACTTATAGCTTGTAACTATCATTAAATTCAGCATTGACTAGTACAAATATTTGACACCATATAAAATTTAGAGAGTAGGTTAAAGACTGTCCCACTTTGACATCTTCCCCGTGAGCACCCAACACTCATATATAATCAGAGCCACAAACTGACAGCCTGAAGGGGTGTGTTTGAAGGGAAGGGAGAGTAGCAATGATGCAGGCTGTGATTCAACCGGTGGTAAGTTTCAAGCGGATTTCTGGCCGGGATTGGGGACGCACGGAAAGCAATTAAATTCAAATAAATGAACTTAATTGAAGCAGATTAACCCAACAGCCAACAGCCCACAGTCAGCAACAGATGATGTACAATACCACAACCAGGTTGGCGAGTGTACGCATGTGTGTGTGTGTGTGTGTGTGTGTGTGTGTGTGTGTGTGTGTGTGTGTGTGTGTGTGTGTGTGTGTGTGTGTGTGTGTGTGTGTGTGTGTGTGTGTGTGTGTGTGTGTGTGTGTGTGTGTGTGTGTGTGTGTGTGTGTGTGTGTGTGTGTGTGTGTGTGTGTTTGAGTGCATTCAATGTCCTTGTCAGCTAGGACTCGGCGACGTGGCCCTGCTTTCACTTCCGCCCGTTCGTCGTTATTTAACTGTCAAGTGCTGTTCGTTTATGTTTCGAGTTTAGTTGGTTTTAATTATTATTTTTTATTATTTCTACATGTTATTTAATAAACTTGTATTTCCAACCTGAAAAACAGTGTATTTTGTGCGTGTCCTAATTGAGATTATTCGTATGGTGCAAACTGTCCCGAACCTTATAAACGTATTTAAATTTGATAAGCAAAAGTTTAAAGAAACGCTGCCTATATTCACCGACTATACAAAATTAAGAATTCCACTTTAAGTTCAGAATATTTTCCTACCAATTATTTGGTCTTATATGATATTTTCAATAATAATACATTTGTGAAATTTTAAAAATTTGTTTATCATTTTTTTTCTATGCAAATTTAGTGTGACTCCATTGAAAATAAAAGATATACAAAAACACTAAATGTTACTATTATATATGTAGTAATATAATTATATTATTTAATTATTAACTGTAATAAATTATAGGTGCAGGGTATTGAAACATCGAGATGTCATGTTAATGTAACTCTTATTGCTAAGAAAAATTGTTCATGTATTAATTAAATATTTCTGCACAAATCGGGCATATATTTGCATACACTTGCTTGCATACTCCTCGCACACACAAGCACCTGTATAACCACACACACATATGTTACATGCAACATGCACTTTTGATGGATTAATTTATGGCATGCAAGTAAAATTCAAATAGGCCAGTTTTTAAGTGAAACTTTTGTGAATGATTAATGTAAGCCATCAAGTTTATAGCAGCTAGTATAATATATATATCCTGTAGAATTATTAATTTATATAATAAGAACTTTATAATTTAATACGAGTACAAAATATTTAATTATTTTTTAATTTAATATATTTTCTGATATACTGTCATATAAATAATTACCTTAACAAAGGCTTAAAATCACATCTCATAGCGTACAAATAAAAATAATTTATTATAATTTATATTCATAGGAAAATTGAAGCTTTATATATTATAAGAGCTGATTACAGGATATCTTTAAGTCAACTACTAGCTAAGCTTTCGACTCGAGCGCTTTTACTGATTTTTATTTTTTCCCAGCTTTGACTTAAACTCGTAAAGTTGACTTAAAAGCCAATTCAGCAACCCCTAAAGCTTAAAATCTATAAAGAAATAAATAAAGCTGCACAGTGCTAAATAAAGCTCAATATTGTGGGAAATTTGTATATGATTTAGTCAATGCAAGATACAAGATACAGTATCAAAGCTTATAAAAGCTTAATCATGACCTAAGCTTGAACCAAGCTTTTACTCAAATGGGTGTTTGGAGAATACTGCAGAAATAGTCAATTTCACACTGAATATCCTAAATAAAACTATTCAATGATTAAATATTTTTTTTGTATGTTTATAAATTCATGATAAAAATAAGCGAATTGCTTAAGTGTAAAATTGTTGACTATCTTCGCTCTCAAGTAATTTAAAACCCCTACAATTTATACGTTGTTAGTAATTTATTTTATAAAGAACTATTGTTACAAATTAAATAAATAAACAGCTAAATAAATATAATCAATAACTTCAGAACTGTTTGTTTTGTACACCTTTTGCCAATGATTGCAGGGTATGCACAGTTCAAGGATGTCAAATAAAATTCCAATGTTTATCTATAAAAAATCATCTAGAGAATGCTGCCTTTTTCTGCCACTTTGGAGTGCAATAAAAACTACAAACAACAACAAAAAACCACAACAACGATCGAGTAAAATGCAAAAGTTGCTGCAACTATAACTCTTTATTTTTGGGAAAAGCCAAAAATGTTGCGCTCTCTGTTGAATTGAAGCGAGAACAGAGGCAAGGAAAAAGCTCTCCCAACATGAAAAGTGAAACTGACAATAGCAAAAAAGTTTTATGGATTTGTTGTTTTGGTTGTTGTTTTTGCCAGTCGTGTTGTCGACATTTATGCGCGACGCAGTGGCGACGTTAAGTTCAAGGTCGACTCGACTTGAAGGGTTATATGTAGCCGTAAATTGTAGTATTGAAGCGACCTTAATTAGCTCCGGTTTAACCCTACCACAGTGTCAGTGACCTTGCCTTGATGTGCGTCTTCTAATCACAAGCGAGGGCTATAAATGTGATTAGCATCCGTCAAATAAGTGTCAGCTTCAGCAGCTACTCCAAGGAATCCAAGGAATGATTAAAAGTTCAGACACAGTTCAGGCCACAGCTTGCGGCAGAGTTTACAATTGACGTCACGCCCCTATCCCGTTCTTAAATTCACATGGCCCACTTTTAATGAGAGCTGACAGGTGTTGTCGTCAGAAGCCACAAAGCTCAAAAGGCTGAAGGATTTCCACTAACCGCAAAAACTTCCTTTGTCGACTCAATCTCGCCATGCGAATGTCGGTTCTGTTTAATGAACTTTCTACGTTCATACGATCTGGGATTGGATTGAGGTTAAACCTTTCTGTTGGGAATAATTAATAGATAATCGAATCATCTATTCTATTTATATATATGTACTTGTTTTTCTATTTCTGGATACGTATATTTACATACTTAAGTGTACTATTATGTCTTCATATTTTTTTAAAGTTATGTTATGACTATAAAATTCTTATATTTGATACGAATTTAAACTTCTTTTAACCATTGACTCCACTAGAAATTCCTATTTGGCCATAAAGACTTTCTTGGCAAAGCAAAATTTGTGCATAATCTTCAACTGGTTTTTTCTATACGCTTAAGGACTCAAGTGAAATGTAATGCATCCACTTGACTTGTCTCAATTGCCTTTCAATCATCATAAACTAAGACAGATAGTCTCCAGTTCTCTCCACAGTGTCACTTTGAAAGGAGCTCATCATGATGCTGATTATACGTTCAGATCAGATTGAGGGTGGTGGAAAGGAAGCGGGAGGGATGTCGAAGGGAGAGACGGGAAAACATCCCGTGGTTCCTTTATATCCATATTATTAACCCGAAATGTATGCATTATGTTATTGTATGTAAGTGTGCGTGTGTGTGTGTTTGTGTGTGTGTTTTCATTACCACCACGCGTGCAATTATTAATATTTTATGCACTCTTTCCACAAAGATGATGGCAAAGGGGACGGTGGACAAGAAGAGGCAACAAAATTGACTCGACATCACAACACAATGGAGCCCAGGCAGACGAAGGATGTGGACCTAAACACCTCTACTTCTACACGAAGAAAGCATCCGTGTTTCTCTTCAGGTGGGAGACACGGGAAAAAACAGACGTTAAATGCGGGAAAATAAAACAAAAAGCCGGCGTGGAAATTGCGAGAGACGTGCAAGAAATTATTACAAGTAACATTTATTTTTATTAAAGCAGCGTGCAGGACGCCTTTAGCAGGACACAGGCAAAGATACAGGTAGAGGTAGAGGTAGAGGTATTGGTGTAGGTAAAGGTAGTGGTAGAGGTAGAAGTAGATATACAGGTAGAGGTACAGTTAGAGGCACAGCTTGCCTTTCTACCGTCAGCCAGCACGTCATACAAACTGATCTCATAATCATGCTCTGTACATTTGGCTTGGCTTGAACGCCAAACAAGGAGCATAATTTTTATAAAGACTCCTTTCGTCCTTTGTCCTTCGCCTTGGTTGCGGAGGGGAATAAAATTGTTGCTGTTAACTTTAAGCGCGTCTCTGTGTGCAGATTAAATGTTTGTCGTACGCCTTGGAAAGCAGCGTTCCCAGTCGGTGGTGAAGGAGGGAAATGGAGACGTAGAAGGTGGCAATATGAAAACGAACGCCAAAACGTAACAGACAGCGAGAGGATGCCAGTTTATTACGGTTTATTAGCGACTGTAGCGGCATTTCTTTTCATGTACTAGTTGGCCTTGCCTCATAATCTGTCTCTTTCTCTCTTTCTATCTGTCTCTCTCCCTTTCTCTGCTGTCGTTTTAATCTTTGGCTCTGAGTTCTGTGCGACATGTTCAGGCAGGTGTAAGAAAATGTCATTGACTAAGCCAGGCAGTCTGCCAATATGAGAAGTTCACCTGCATTTGTATTGTATATAGTATAGGTTTGGTCCTTTGAGATGCTAGTATCTGTGTGTTTACTCCATATGGAATCGTTTGTGTGATATGCTAACCATTTTATTGCATACTTAAAATGACATTGAAAGCATTATCTATACATAACAAATTGTATTTACTTTCAATTTGACTTGTCATTACACTACTTAAGATATTAAAAAATTATTCATGTGTGTTCCAGAAAACTACTAGTTTATCTCTCTAGAAATCTAGAGTTTTTGAAGTGATTTGCTTTTGAAAACAACCGTTTGAAATGTCTATCAATGTCAGAGATTTAATTTACTCAAAAATAATTTCGAAGTTAAACTTTCTTCCAGTTTCAAGAACATTTTGAAACTGAGAAATATTTTATATAATTTGCAAAATTATAAAAAAAATATTTTATGCATTTTTAGTCAATTTAAAAACTAATTTAGTTTAATTCAATAATTATTTCATTTTTTTAGAAATTTAAATGCAATGCTTGCTTGTTTTCAGAAATCTTAAGATTTTAACATATTTTATAGAATTTATAAAGCAATTACTTATAGATAATTGTCTTGATTCTCTATCATGTTTTTTTAAATGAGTTTCTAAGGACTAAAAATAACTAGAATTGCTGAAAAAAAATATCTTAAATTTAAACAGTGACTCGGAATTTAGATCGCCATACCAGATAGAGAGTATATCTGTATTTAATTGCTATACCCTACAAATATATAATCTTTGCACTTCTTTAACATTTTTAATCTGGTTAAATTTTACATGAAATCAAAGTCAAATTTGAGGCAAAACTGAACATTAAATTTACATTTGGCATTTGTTCAGTTGTTTTGAATCTGCTTCTGGCTTAATAATTGCATCAACACTGAAAGCCACGTTTAGGCCATTATGCTGCTTGGTAAAAGCTTAAGTAATTAGAAGTCGATTAAAGGCCAAGGAGGCGTCGCGTACGCGGCTGGCTTCAAGTGCGAGAGAGACGAGGGAAAAGAGAAGGAGGAGAGAAGGAGGGAAAAAGGGAGTAAGGCAAGTTGCCAACAAGCCGAAAAACATTTCATGGGCATTCAAATGCAAAGGACCAAAAATAATACTCTGGCTTCATTTTCCTCCACTTCTTGTCCCGTCTCTTTACTTCTGTTTTGGGTGCAAGGAACACTGAACTGCACTGCACTGTGCACACTGTGCAGAGTACACTGTACAGTATCTGCTGCCTATGCAGCTGTCGACTGTTTCAAGTTAAGTTCATGCAAAATGCAAAATCCAGAATGCGAAAATCCTGGCAATTACAAAAAACAAGCTGTAAAAAAGGCGGTTTTGCGACGCCAAGTAAAATGGAAAAACCCCGTTGACAGCTGGCAGCAGGAAGGTGCACACACAATCACACAATCACACAATGACCGCAATGTTGCCGCGGGCGTTGCAACAATTAGCCAACCCTCCCTTTCGCTCTTTCCCTCTTCCAACTTTCCCCTTCCGTCTTCACCCTTAACCAACCATCAAACGACCCAGCCAAGTTGCACACATGTGTGTTTAAGTATGTGTGTTTCGTTTAGGCCACGACAAATTGCACACAATTTGTGCCTACAATTTTTAGCCAACAATTGTGTCGTTCTTTTAACCATTTTTGTGTTTTTCACATTTTTGCAGCTTTAACTTTGATGCAAAGTTCAACAAATTTGAAAATGCCCAAAAGTTGCCAGTTTACTTTGCTTAATGAAACGTTCACAATCTCCGCATAAGAATAACAATAATTATAATAATAATGGAGTAGTTTTGCAGTTGAACACGATTCACATATATTCAACACGGCATGCATGAAAATGTTTATTTATTTTTCTTTTGTCTGTCGAGTTATTTTCTTAAAGCACATGATGGAATTACAATTTAATGTGTAGTATGTATTTCATTTTAAAGCCTGTAATTCTTGATATCAGAACTTTTGTTGTTATTGATAGCAATTTATTTTAAAAAAACGTTAAAATTCTTTGACGTTTATTTTATAGTATAGTAAAATGTACTACGTTTTAAAACCTGTAATTCTTAATATAAAAAATTTTGTTGCTATTGATAGCAATTTATTAGAATTATTGAATTTTAAAAAACATCAAAATTCTATGAATGTAAATTTATGATTGTGCAATACTATTCTAGATATTTTTGTCCATTTTTGATAAAAAAGATAATCCGATTACATATATTGGTGCAGATTATAACAAAACTATTCAATATCGAAAATAATTTCTTTAGTAAAGCATTAAATTTATGTTTCTTATAAAAATAAGGAATATAGAAACTCGTTTATCAATTAAAAAGTGTTGAACAATTTTACGAAAAAGGCTCAAGGCGAGTTTTCCACAAAATTGAATGGTCTTTATGTAAAAGCTTTTATCAAAAACGCAAGCCAATCAAGTAAATAGACAAACAAAACTGAACACCAAATAAATGTAACTTTCTGGTAACAAAAATAAATAAAAATAACAAGAGCATCAACACAAAAAAAAAACAACAAAATCAAGGAAACTAAATCGAGAAAATGTCTAAAATATCCCAAGGCGTTTGCCAATAGAGAAAAGGTCGAATTCAAAGCTTGCACCAAATGATTGATTCCAAAGCAAATATGAGCTTACAAAAGCAATGAGAGTATCTGAAAGGCTTCTAGACAATACTGACCTTTGACCCCTGAGGCTAGTTTTTCAATTAAATTTATTAAAACTACAAGTCAATAAAGGTGTAAATAGTGTGGCTATTGAAAATTAGCAACTTCAACATGTACCACTCTATTGACATTAAGAATAGTGTTGAAAATTCAATTGCAACTTCATTACCGCAAATATAAAACTGTCTGTCAGGTCTGGCAATGCTGTCAAGTCCCTTATTCTACATGTATGTAGCTGTCTCTGGCAGCTACTTTCTTTAAATTGACAACTGTCATTCACTCTGAGGACACAAACTGAACTGTGACTGTGACTGTGACTCTGCCTTCAACCTGTGCCAGACAGATAGACAGTCAGACAGACAGACAGACAATCAAAGTGTTGGTAACACATACGCGACATTTTCATGCAAATGCAAAACACGAATTGCATGAAATTTACAAGCAAAAAAAGTAGCATATTCAATGCTTAACAAACCTTAAAGTGTTTTGTTAATTTCGCAACTGACGAAATTATTGTGGCTTTAAGTGTGATGGATTGCAAACTTGCAAGTTCATTATTCAGAACTTAAAGCAGAAAGTTTAAATGGTTTGATAAATACTTGAATGCATTGCATTAATAATTACATTTACAAAATGTACCAAAAATATACTTGTAAGTCGCTAAGAAATACATTCTACCAATAAAGCATTTATCCAACCATGGACATGAGATTAACGTGGTCAATAAACAACAGACAATTGGTAAGCAGAAACACACTAAACCAGAAGTTGACGCCCTTTTAAGTGGCCACAACAACATTACAGTGGGTTGGGGTGGGAATTAGGCTAACCTACCGCGGCGTTCGTTCTTTGACCCGTTTAATTTATGCGGGCTAGCTTGGCTAGAAGCGAGTGGCTTAGAGACAACGACAGCGACGGCGACGGCGTCGACGTCGACTCGATAATACATAATACCAAAGACGATTACACTAATGGTGATTGGCTTTGTGCTTTACGAGTAGAACCTGCTCTACACTCTTAACGGTGGCAACTTTGCCTAACTGTTGATCATCAGCCAAGCCAAGTTTGTCTGGGTATCTCCTCTGTCTGCTCTGTCTGCTCTGCTGTCTGTCACCAAATTACGTTCCCGCCATCCGCGCACAAATCTTTTTGGCTACTTTGAGACAAACTACTTATAAAGTCGTGTCAAAGTCATCGACTGTTTGCGGCTCGGTTGGCATTTGCATAGAAATGCAATTTTCGGCCAACTCACGAGTGGGCCAAACATTTCCCCGCCCCCCTCCAATTTTCACAACAACAAATGAATTTGGATCTAGAGACAGTCGCCAAGTTTGCTCAGTGCTTACTGCACATAATTTTCGGCTTAGAAAGTTGTAGAACACACAAATTACTGAGCAACATTTCCCCTTGCCTCTAGTTTACGGTCCAAGTTGAAATCGATTTTGGCTTCTTAAGCCAAAACGGGAAACGTAAAACCATTTAACAGTTTATCCTCAACTGACAACTGGGAATTGGTATCAGTATCGTTAGCTCTGGCCAATAGTCGCACTAGCCACAACTTGTTTAATCATAAATTCCATAATACGCGTACACACACCATAATCCATGCCACACTTTGTAGCACTTACAAGTGCAACATCCTTGTGTGCGCTTCAATGGGAAAATTAACTAGCTGAGAAAATATATATTTCGGAAAATTTCAACATACTTTAATAGTTTTAATAGATATTTTTTTAAATAAATTTATAAAAAATCTATATCATGATAAATAAAATATAACATACAAAAATAGTAAAATAAAATTTAAGTTTGAGAAATGTTGTTTTGATGTGTATTAAAATTTAATTAAGTATTAAATATAAAAAGGTCTAACACTTCAAAGATAATTAAAAATATTAAAAATAATATACCTTTTTATAATTTAGAATAAGCTCAGAAGTTTGGCTTAATCTGATTAAATATAACAATATAATATTTATTTACTTAAGTAGCAATTTCTGAAGTTAAATATCATCTAAATGTCAATTGTAAAATCTAAGCACATAAGTAGATATATAGTATTTTCTACAGTATTCATCAGCATTTAAAATCCTTTTGCAAAAATATTGATCTTGTTAACGCAACTTTACAAGATGTTATTAATTATAACATACAAGTATTTATAGAAATGAAGCAGACCAAGTGAATTGGTCAGAATTATAATTTATATTTTTTTAATTTGTATTCTACAAGCACTACATGGCAAGCAAAATGTCTACAAGCATAAGCCATTGTATAAAATACTTCAACAAACTCACAACAGAAAATAAAAAGAAAATGTTTATGAAATATTATAGGGAAATATTGCAACATCCAGCCAAACAAGCGTAACGACCAAAATAAAAACTTTTAACGTAAAAATTTCAATGACAAAACTGCAGTTTCACAAAATTTGCGCGCCATTTCGGAAACACTTAAAAGTTTTAGTTTTTAGTGCAATAGTCGTCGACTCGACGGGCAGACGACTCCAAGTATTATAGTATTATATAAATGGCGCCGCAATTCGCATGTAATCAAAATATTAAAATAGTAAAAATTATTGAAAGCAATTGAAACTATTAATATATAAGTAATAGTCAAATATAACTGAAAATGTATATTAAAAATATTATATTTCGTAAAGCAATTGAAAGTAATCTTATAGAAAAAAAATATTTAAACAATAACCGCCCCCCCCCCCCCCCCCCCCCCCCAAAAAATAAAAAAAAAAAAAAAAAAAATAATTTTTTTACCCAAAAAAAAAATAAAAAATAATTTTAGAAAACAACAAAAAAATAAACAAAAAAAACAAAAAAAGGAAACAAAACAAATTTTTAAAAAAAAATAAATTTTTATACAAAAACAAAAAGGGGCCAAAAAATAAACAAAACGATATTCAGCATAAAAGTGGGTCAAGTTTTGACAAAGTTATAAGAGTTGGAAGTCTTTGAGTAAGGGTCAAGGGACAAGTCAAAGGAAAAGTACGGATAAAATAAAAAAAAAAAATAAAATAAAAAAAAAAATAATTTAAAAAACAAAAAAAAAAGAAGACACAAAAACCACAACCAAAAAAAACAAAAAAAAAAAGAAGAAAAAAAAAACAAAAAAAACACAGAAAAAAACCGAATTTTTGAAAAAAATAATATTTTGATGCAAAATGAAAGTAGAGGCCAAATAATTATCAAAATTTATTATGCATAGAAAATATTATTTTCTTAAATGTAGAATTCAGCACTTCCGCATCTAATGTCCATATTCCGCAATACATTTATTTTGAGTTTTTAATATTTTTTCACATCAGTTTCATTTCCACTATGTGTGTGAAATTGATAATATCTACAATGTCAACTATCCATTGACCAGATAGATAGATCATCTATTATCTATGGAATATCCTGTGACTTCAATTTTAGTGGGGATATCGGGAATATCGGTGCAACTTGACAGTTGTTATATAAACAACTATAAATGTCTCTATTTTATTGTTATCTCATGGCTCCCCCTGAAGCTGATTTGGTTGTTATTGTTGCTATTGCTATTGTTGCTGTTAGTTGTTGTTGCGGTCAGTTGCAGTTGCAGCACAGGAGCATGTGATACGGTTACAGCCATTAGCTGGAACACAAGAGTCGAATCCGTCTGATAAATTGTTATATGTGCGGGGTCAGGATGCGGGTTTGACGTAATCTCATAGCGACAATGTGACAGACACAGGAAGAGAGAGAGAGAGTAGACTGTTATTGTCTGTGAAAAGTGACACAGAGTCACGTTACAGATTTTGGTCGATTGAATGAGACGGGCGGACATGAGGACGGACGCGGTGGTAGAATGATTCCGGCAAACATTCATTATTTCCACAACGTTACGCGCCATGTGCCCCGGCGGAGGCAGCCGACCGCAGATCGTTGCCGTTGCAGACCTGGGGACCAAACACCAGCCAAACAATTTGGTTTGAAAATTTTACAGGCTGAAAACTTTACCCAATGGACGCGAACTGCACTCGACATTTGACTTTTCAAATGGCGGGAGACAGGCAGACAGGCGGACAGGCAGACAAGTAGATAGTGGGGGAGTAGGGGAGTAGGGGCATCCGTGCAGCCCTACGGCGTTAAAACTTGGCCAACTCCAGCTATAGTTAACCCCATCAAATTTCCACTTTGACACAATGAGGCCAAAAAGAGAAAAGAGCACTGGAACAGTGAATTGAGAGATGCAAGTGAGCGCAGGTTTTGCCAGCCAGATTTTAACAATTGAATTTTTAATAGTTTTAAAAAGTGCAATTCCATCTCCAAACTCTACTCCGACTTCAATTATTTTCTTAACTCAACTATCGATTGATTTTTCTATTTTTCGCCATTATCCTGATTTGATTCTGATATCTATACAATTTTATTTGCTTTTCAAATGAAGCTGTCTATCAATAAAATATGCAAATCATTTCAATATGCTGCAATTTCTGGGCCATAATAGAAAATCAAGTTGAACTGCATACACTACTCAATAAAAATAAGGCCATTGTAAATGCTATGTGCAATATTACTTTGAATGGGAATTGGGTATAAAAACACTAACAGAAAAGTCCACCCAAAAAAATGAAAATTTTAGATACAAATGCTTATTTTTTGCACGTCTGATTTTAGCTTTTTGACGTTTTAATTCATTATTAAATTAAAAGCTCATGTTTGAAAGCAGTTTGTGTCATTTAATTAAAAATAATTACTAACTATACAGGATACATTAAAATATATCTGATATCAAAGCAAACAAATAAATGAAAAGTCGAATGGACAGATTGATTAGTAAATCAAGATCTACATTGTCATTTAAAACAATATTTTGTATATACTCTGTAATTTTAATTCAATATTGTACTGAGATCGTACTAATTTCCATTTGAAAATCAACACGCAGGAAACACCTTAAAACCACGTTGGTACGCCCACCACAAACTCGACATAACTTAACGATGTCGTTTTGTGTTTCACTTTGGCGCTGAAAGCAATAAATTCACTTGGTTCAAGGGCCTCCCATTGTGGCATGCAACTCAACTCAACTCAACGCAACGTAACGCAACTCTTTTCCAATTTCTCTTTTATTTGTTTTTTGCCCTTGTCTGCCCAGGAGTAATGCGAATGTCTGGAATGCAATGCAGTCGAAGGAGCTGAGCTGTTCCTCGAAAGAGGAAAGTGAAATTTGTGGGCCACAAAACCACGTGCCTGAGCAAATATTTTATATGGCTGCGTAGAGTACAGAAGGGGCTACCATGAGGCCTTTTACAACCGACGATTGTTGTACGTCTGATTTGAACGGAAGTCACTTGAATTATTGTTGTCATATTTGCGCAAACGGTTAAGCCTTTGAATTTGCCTTGGGATCAACCGTAGGAGATATCAGCTTTAAGCAGAGTCTTTAGCACATAAATTTATAATTTCTTTCTTTTGAAAATTACTATTTTCTGAATTACAAGTTAAAATTGCTACTAATAAAATTTACCTATTATTTATTAATCTAATTTTATATACAAAGTATTAATGCCAAATTAAATTCCAAAAATAATTTTACAACATTTACTCATCATCTATTTGAAAATAACCGATCAGTGTCTGTGTGTTTCTTCCCACACAAAACGTGAAATTTGATTCCAAACAAAATAATAACTCGTATATTTATTCAGTAAGCCAAGTCTTTAAGGTAAAACGGCTCACATGCAGACAGCTCGAGGATACCGCCGACACATGTGCCGCCTACAAACAAATCTGCTAAAATTATCCTAACAACTTTTTTCGTGTGTCTAGGGGAAGCAATCAATATGACTGTGGTGAAGTGAGATATAAGGGAGCTTTGATTTATAAGATTTCTTGAAGACCCTCAGCGACTTTGTTGTCATTTTTACCTACAACTCATTAAAGTGGATTGCACGAGATATTAAGAATAAGTACGGAGTATCAAAAAAAGTCTTCCATTTTTTCGGATACTGAAAATGCTTTTTCGCGAAAATTAAATGGGTTGAAAATAAATTGCTTGTATTTAGGAAAGTACAACTTTAAAGAATTCTTATCTTATAGAAATATTTTATTATTCTCTTATTACATTTTTAATAACTTAAGCAATTGATCCTTGTTAGAAACATAAGGCAATCAAATAAACGTGAAAAAGTTCTTACTTAGCCACCAGGATGATCTGATAAACTTTTAATTGTATCACAGAAAAACCGAACAAAAAACTTTAAACTTATGTTAAATGGAAAGTCAAGCAGGCAACAAACAGCTGATTACCCTCATTCCGTCTCATTCATATGAGCTGGCTCAAAGTCGTTGCTGTCAGTTGCATTTACAAAAATTATGAAAATTTTCTTTTAAAATGCCGTTGACACTTTTACTGAAATGCAAAACTCGCCTGTGGCTGTGTCTCTGATATGCAGGCAGACAGATACGCAGAAAAATAGATATACAGCCAGACTCAAAATGCACAATGCACATGTACAGGTAGAAAAGTGCACTTCTTTATACCAGAAAAGAGCAGTATGAGTGAAAGGGGCTTGATAGTTCATCAGTTAACTGACAAACGTGTGTGTATCCATTTCCGTATTATATTCTCAGTATAGTCATAAGCTTTTAAGTTTGCATTAAGTTTTCTAGAGAACTTGGGATCAAGTAAAATAATTACCATTGATAAGTTACTTAAATGAAGCATAGAATTTGATATGGACATTTTCTCCGAGAACTGTGTAATTTATAAAGAGCTACGCTTATAGTGTATTTGCATATTCTATTTATATGCAATTTCCAATGGGCAAAAAATAGTGTTGCCTACTTATGTGGGCAAAAATAATGCTGCCTACTTATATGGGCAAAAATAGTGTTGCCTACTTATATGGGCAAAAAATAGTGTTGCCTACTTATGTGGGCAAAAATAGTGTTGCCTACTTTTGTGGGCAAAAATACTGTTGCCTACTTAGATAAAAAAGCTTTGGGAAAAACCTGGCAATGAAAAGGAAACCCTTTGGGGAAAAAAAAAGTGCCCCTTTTGGGGAAAAAAAAGGTGTCCCCCTTTAGTGGGAAAAAAAAGGTGCCCTTTTAATGAAAAACCCCCCCCCCACCCAAATTTGGGTTATTGGTCCCAATATCCAAAGCCCCCATAGGAACAATTGGTCGAAAATCAACCTCAGAGTAGAGTGCCTGAGCTCAGGGTATCCAATTGTCGAGCGTGTTCGACTGTAACCGCCCACTTGTCACTTTTTCTTTCTTGCACTTACAATTTCTACAAAGTGTATTTGTTATTTTTTCATTAACTCATATTTCAACTTATGCTGCCAATTTCAAACTTGAAATCAAATTAGAGCAAAAGATTCAAAATGTGTTTGAATTTCTAAAAAAAACAATTATTTGCAAACATTTATGTTTGCTTATTTGTTTAAGTTTAATAACTTGATTTGTTAAATATTATTATATTCCATAAATTATCCAATCAACGCATCAAATTGCATTTAAAATTTATGCGCTTTAATACTCGAAGCAGCAAAATAAATGACGACCATTAAAAAACAGAAGAAGGAAATTTCCTCAAACCAAACTGTATTGCTTTGTATCTAATTGTTTTATTTTATGGCTTAGGGGCAATTAGCGATATCTTGTATAATTGCAAAGTTGTAGTTTCGGATTTTGACCCAAATGGACATGGCTTAAAAGCAAACTTTATGTAGGCTAATGACAAATTGATGTGCTTGTGGCTTCTGTGAAGTGAACAAGTTGCGGTTGAATATATACATAATTGAAATGCCATTGTACAATTAGAAACAAGCTTGTAAAACGTCAATGATCGTAGTGCCAGATTCTAAAAGAGTTTTAAGACTTATTCAAAAAAAAAAAAGGTATGCAACTTTATAATAGAAGCCCCATTAAGACTAGTATAAAATTCATTTTATATTCTTCAATGTCACAAAACTTATATAATATCGCTATAATAACAGTTTCACCTTAAAGAAGTTAAGGAAATTGCTTTAAATGCACTCAGAAGAATTGTTAAGCAAATTCAAAGGCATTCGGGTATAAATATTCGTATATTTGGTGGACTTGTGCTCAACTAGCCATAAATGTTTCGGCCTGTCGCATTCAGGTAATTGATAATTTCTTTTTGTATTAACATATTGTTACAGGCACTCGGCATGTCATTGCCGTTGTTTTCCCCGTTTTACCGAGACACATTCCACAATAAGTAGCTTATTTTACGCCTAAAAGCAGGCAACGCATAAAGAAACTCCTGTTTCCTTTAAGCAGTCAGGACACGTACGAGATGGCAAGTAACGAGACAAAAAAACAAGCAAAAATAATCGACTGTTTTTCTTTCGCATTTTCTTTTTATTTTGTTTTCTTGACTTTTTGTATTTTTTGTATTTTTTGTATTTTTCTGTTGGTTCACGAAGGTTGCTGCTCCTGTCATTTTATGTGATGATGCAGTGTAAACAAGACTGTTTTGTGAATGACTATGAACTTGGGGTTGGTTAAGCAAGAAGACTGTGTGTAGAGAACTATGCCTCCAAAAGCATTCAGTGCGCTTCTTCGTCCTGGGCACATCATTATGCCTGAACAAAGGACTTGAAACTAAATTGCACTTTAAGCAGCCATTAAACATGGAGCATGAAGCATATGCGTCGTATGTGAGATGTCGTCTGCACTATGTGCTAATTACTTATTTATGTCGCTTACAAACACACACACACACACACACCTAGCAACATGCAGCTATCAAATGCATTGCATACTTTGCGGCAGCCCAACGGCAAATTTCTGAAGTACATGTGCAGCTCTCGTCGCTCGTCGCGGTCGTAGGTCGACGGTCTTTGCTAGTTGCCAAATTGCAGCTGCCAGTTTTCAGTTTATGGTTAGTCGCTCACAGTCTTCGGTTTTCTGTACTCAGTTTTCAGATTTTCGGTTGCATTCTTATTGAATTTGTACCTGTACTGTCAGCCATCGATCTGCATTTGGTCACGACTCTCTCGCATCTACCCAAAAGCACAAACTCAATCAGTTCCCAATTGACCGTGTAATGCGGTCTTCTCTTCACATTTTCATGCGATTTTCTATACAGTTAGAGTCTTAAGTTTTGCGACAGTTTCGTGAGCCATTCAATCGACTGCTAGCTTTAATTTAATGAAACTGCAATACACTAAGTAGTGCTGCCTAGAAAGATAGTCCATTTAATACGACTTAAATTTGAGTAGATGATGAGAATATTGGGTAACAAATTAATTTTGAATTATTTATTTATTTAAAAAAAAGAACAGAAGGTCGATTGCTTGAAATAAATATAATCAATTGTATTCATTATAATTAAATGAAAAGTTACAATTTTTAGCTATTAATAAATAAGGCTTGAAATAAATATAATCAATTGTAATAATTATAAATAAATGATAAATAACAATTTTTAACTATTAATAAATAGCTTTAATTTGATAAAATCTATGCAAATGAATCCCTTTAAAATTTAAGTTAATAAATATCTAACAGCAAATCTTTACGCGAACACGTATCTTTAAAATACAAATATAAACGCTATGAAGATTGCATATTTTTCACATTGACTGATACTTATTTATAGTATCGAAAGTTAACTCGTTCGCTTGGCGTTAATAAATACGCTTAAATGTCTGTTAATTAAACCCCATTGAATGCCCGCAATCCCTCAGTTTTAATAAGCGACAATTTTTTACTGATGCGCACATCCAGGCGAGATACTCATACTCGATACTCGATACTCGACAGCATTGCTGAAATGTGCCCCAAAATGCGAACGTGAATCAGACAAGGACATCAGCGATTGTATTAATGTGAATGCACAAGTGAGTGTGCGTGTTGTGTGTTGTGTACGTTAATGTGAGTGCGACTGCGAATGGTTGGCAGTTGTTCGGATATATGCAAGAGTGGCTCTTCGATGAAATGTGAAAAACAGAACCTGCTGCACGGCATCGACGACGGAACAACCTTTCAGGACTATTCAATCATGCAATTAACATTAACGATAATTTTTCTGGCCGCTCAGTTTCTGCTTCTTCTTCTTTTTCATCATCGACCACATGGCGTATACTTCATTTGGCAATGTAAAGTATATTAAAAGCCTTTCATGGCGAATTTACCGAAAATATTTTGCAGCAAGTATATACAAAAGTATCGCTGTAGATTTCCCCACAGGCGTTCGTTGAGTAATTAATGTGACTGTCACAAAGTACATATGAATGTGTATCTGAATATGAATATGAATATGAGTCTGAACATCATTATCATTATAGGTATAAATGCCAATGCCATCGACCATTGAAATACATATGATACCTATAGTTTGTTCAGCTATTAATTAGGACATTTGGACTCTTGGGAGAATGAGCATTAGTTAAGACAAATTTAAAAGTGGAATGTACATTTAATATTTGATTGGAGATGCAGTTGATCGTACAGGTTGGGTTACAGTTCTTCGAAATATTATCAAGTCTCAGAGATAACAATAAAGAGGTGTATTTTTATTTAGTCTGCGGTCAAGATAGCTTGGTTTTAACAATGCCAAATTAGATAATGTATACATTTTTGTCACAAATTTAAAAAACAAAGGCTAGACTTTATCTCAGAGCATGTATTGTCGGGTTTGCGAAAAAAACACCTCAAACTCAGTTCAAATTTAGACTTAAAAATATATACAAAAGTTATTTTTTGACATTCATATGCAATTTTGATTTCAACTACGAAAGTGACAAGTAAACTGAAATTAAAGCGACGACCGAAATGAGATTAAAAGACGCTTTAAAAAATGCAATTTTTAATAAATACATTGATTTGCTAATGGAAATTCTATCCAACTGAAATAACGGACGAAATTGAGAGATCTTTTTATTTGTTTCAAAGAGTTTAGATCATATTTAGCACACACAAAAATGTCAACTAAATGTCAACTAACATTTCACATAGATTTCGACAATTTTTAGACCCCGTACTTAAAAATAGTACAGGGGTCTATTGGGTTTGCTTTACCAAATGCGTAATAAGCAGAAGGAGGCGTGGCAGACCCTATAGAGTATTTATATTCTTGATCAGCATCAATAGCCGAGCTGATAAAGCAATGTTCGAAAAATTTCGAAAATCAATTTTTTTATAAAGTTAATAATATTTTGATGCAGAATCAATAAAGAGGCCAAATAATGATCAAAATGGTTTTCCGCAAGAAAATCGGTTAAGATTTGACAAAGTTATGACAGTTCGAAGTTTAGTAATTGCTGATTAAAAAACTTTTTTGTTTTTTAAGATATCGTAACCAATGTGATAGAATATGTATCTAAGTTGGTTTAATATATCCTGACCAAATTTGGTTCAAATCGGATCCCTATATCATATAGCTGTCATAGGACCGATCGGATGAAAATCAAGTAAGAATTTTTAGCAGTCTTAGCTTTTATCATAGTAAGTACGGGGTCTCCGACAGTCGAGAATTCTCGACTGTAGCTCAATCCGACTAGTTTTTTTTAAATTTTATTTGGGTGTGTGTCACGTTTTCGGTTTGTTAGCTTCAAAGTCAATTAGTGTAATTAATTTGACTTCACGCGACTCTCGGCGCACAAAGAGCCCATTTATCAGCAAGTGTAAAAAGTGTAGACATAAAAAAATGAAATGTGTGGAATGCCAATCCTTTACATTTTTTTTCAGTGTGTGCTTTCTCTGTGTGGTACAAACTTCAAAAGCCACTAAAATGTTGGCACTCCTTCTCTGCTGATTGCACAGTCCTCGTGGATGATTTGTTAGGTGGCTTTTTTAGATACATATATGTGCAAACTGTGTGTGTCTGTGATTTCAATCAAACGTATGCAAAAATGTACACAAATGTTGAATTCAGTTACTTCAATTCTCCAAGCAATTTAATTCTGTCATTCAGGAAGGCGTTGCGCATACGCCACGTGCCCAGAGTACTCTTTAAGATGCTGCCTGACATTTACGGCTCTTCAGTTGATTCGGTGGCTCTTCAGGTGTTGGCACTATTTTGAGCTACTGTCAACCAAGCACCAATAAGTGGATTAGCTTTTAAGTTAAATGGCTTATGGACGGGTTGCAAAGAGTCAGGGACAGAGACAGAGAGAGAAAGGGAGAGGATAAAAGAGGGTGTGGAGACTGAAGGTGGAGGTAAGAACATTCAACACACCGCATGCGGTAAATAAGCGATAGGCGAACCCAACGCCAGCGGCAAACTGAACGCATTGTGTGGCAACCAACGGAAGTTGTCCACAGTGTGGCATGATGTGGCACGACGGGGCAGAGAGAGAGAGAAAGAGAGGGGAAGAGTTAGCGGAGTCGTATTCGCACTTGTTAAGCCCTGTTAAGCGTCAAATGTGTCGCGGCTAATGTGTGATTATTGGATTTATTGTTTCACGCCAACTTTGCGCAGAGAAAGTCGAAAGCAAAACAGCCGCCGTTTAACCAGAAAGTTCCACTTAGTAAAGTGTTTTGCTCCGACTGTAGCTTTTTTTTATTATTTTAATTTCCTTATTAAAACGAGCCAGACAGTCAGACTTCAGGCAGACAGACAATTGTCGAACAGTTGAAAGAAGTCGCGTCCCGTCTGAAGTTAAATTGCTTCCCGTTTCTTGGTTTTTGTGATTTGTTTTGTTTGATATGCTCAATAAATTATGCAAATTTGTTGAAGTCCGCTTTATTTGTTGCTTTATAAAGCTAAAATATTCAAATCTGACTGCTGAAGATGCCAGTCGAAAGATGAATTCCAAAAATCCACAAGTGGAGTGCCAATTTGTAGCAATTAAAGCGGGCAATGTGAAAGACTTTAATAAGGAAATTCAATTTTAGAGTTAAAAAAAAAATATTAGCATATTGACTAATTTGGATAACTTCCTGGAATAGGCTACTCAAAATTTTCTAAAAATAGTCATTTTAACGTTAGAGCTATACAATATTGTAGCCCTTAGTTATATTGGACAAATTATAATAAAATTTAAACCCATTCTACCAATGTGTATTAAGGGCCTTAAATTATAATTATTTAATTATAATTTACTGAAAGACATATTTACGCAAAACTTTTAGAATTTTATGTAAAATTTCAATATAACTAAAAATATAACGGTCTTCCTTTCCTTTTATTATGCTTGTTTTTTTCTGTACATACCTACAAACATCAACACTAATTGATAATAAAAAATCTTTAATCCAGATATTTCGTTACTCTGGCTTTTAAGTTCTTTATATTTTTTGTGACTCAAAGTTTTTTGTGGGAGCTCTAGAGCCTTTTACCTATTTACAGTGCTGCACTTATTCTGATCCGAGCTAAGAGATTTCAATAATTTAAGCCTTCGATGACCTAAAAAATTCTTTGTGCTTGGCATTTGAATATACACAGCCCATAGTCTAATTGCATCAGAGTATAAAATCCGAACTGGCGCAAACATAAATATTTAAAACGAAAAGCAAGCCAACCATTCTGTAAGTCCCTGAATTCTCCTTCCCCTTGGCCCCATGTGTCTGTGCTCCAAGTTGAATGTCTGCCAAACGAGGCAAAACCCAACAAAAAATTAAGCATCTTAAAAATTTCATAATTTGTCTTGTCATTAAGCGAACGGAGCTGATTTGGCAGCTCCCAAAATCAGGAAAGGGGGTTGGTGAAACCGATTCAGAATCCGGGGCAACTGGAAATGGAAACTGCATGTTGCAGAGACAATTTCTGTCACTCGTAAATTTTCATGGCGGCAACGAGCCGCCGTCGCATCCTTATTCCTTGATATGTTGCCAAGTGGCAGTCATTGGCTTCAGAGTTCGGAGTTGGCCTTTGAATTTAGCTTAACAATTTGCAGATTTACTGCGAATAACCGAAAACCAGAAACCGCGTCTCACAATTTATGCATGTCGCAGATTTGAACTTTATCCTCAATTTCTATGTCTCCTCTTTTGTCCTGGTTTGCGTGGCGCCACCAAAATGATACTGATGACGCAATTTTTCTGTGCCACAATTGACAGTGCAAATTAAAAAGCTGATCATCAATTAATTTAATAGAAAAGCTTTCACATTTTACTTTAAGTTCTTTACACTTAACAAATTACGGATAACTATTAAAACAGGATACAATAAATCGTAAGATAAAATAAAACTTATAAAATTAAAATACATATATAATTGATAGCAAGTTGTCCGAATCTTTTAACTGCTTTATAATTAACAAATTATTAACAAAATATAAACTCAAGGAAAACCATAAAACTTTCATTTAAATCTGGAATAATTTTCAAATATTAATAAGCAAAGTCTATTTAAAATTATTATACTAACATTTTCCTTTGTATATCAAAATAATAACAATCTGATAATAATATCCTGTTCAACATTTTGAAAATAATTTCTATGGTTAAATTAATAAATTCAGCTAATAAATGAAGCTTATGCTGGGGAAAATTAGATTGTTTTCTAATTACG
Source organism: Drosophila falleni (assembly GCA_035045575.1). Classification (NCBI taxonomy): domain Eukaryota; kingdom Metazoa; phylum Arthropoda; class Insecta; order Diptera; family Drosophilidae; genus Drosophila; species Drosophila falleni. The sequence continues at coordinate 628,706 of JAWNOV010000181.1, read as the reverse complement.
ACTCCTGGGCAATGGTTATTGATTGACCTCCAGTTGGGTAAGAGCCAGTACTACCAGAGAAAGCATCCAAGCGTTGTGTTGTTTTATGGGCAATGGGCTCTCTAATAATTTAGTAGCAAAGGCCAGAGGGTGAAATGAGTGCTTTCATCATGTTTTAAATGCGCCGATGAACTGAGCTCAACATTTTCCGACTGCCGTTTAAATTATGCAAGTTAATTTGCAGCTGGCTGGAAAATGATGACAAGAAATTCCTGCACACACAACTCCAACTCCCCCTCCAACTTCCCTCTCTTCATTCCCACAACAAGCCCACACCATCCTTCATCGTGACTTCTGGCCAATGGCAGTCCAACAAGAGTTATTTCCCGCAGACCGGAAGTGAAGTCGACATAAATTGCGGCTAGAGCTGACGCCTGCTTTCCCGTTCCCTCTCCTTCCTCTCCCACCATCGACCGCAACTTCGCCTGTGGGTGAAGCTTAGTTGCTTTGGCAGCTGAACCCTAGTTTATTTAATACAAACAGCAGCCTTCGAGCAGAGTGCGGAAGTTGCAGGCAACTTGGAGGTGGCTGAGGAGAGACTATGGAAAAACTCTCCTGCATTTTCCTACAGCAACTCAGATTGTTTGCTGTCGACAACTCAACCTCGTGTTTGTTTTTTTTTAACCCCTCAATGCGCATTTGTGGGAGGCGAGTCGGAGTCAACGTTGTCGTCATGGCCTCAATAGATTAACGCATTTATTTACGAGCAACACTGAGTGTCAAGTGTATGTGAACATGTAATTGTGGCAGTCAGCTTTGAAACGAATAACTACTTAAGCATTCTATATTTAAAAATAATTATTTTTACTGAAAGTTCGTTTATTATAGCGCCATTGATGATTAAAAAATATGATAGTGAATAAATTCAAGTTTTTCGGACTTGTTCAAAAAATTTTTTGTTTCTATTAATAACGATATGTTAATAATATGACGAGGTTCTTATATGTCATATTAATTTTCATATGGTTAAATCAATTTCTTAGTAACTATTCAACTATATTAATTAGTTTTTTTTTATCAAATTATAGTTTTGAATTTCTATGAAAAATTAATTTTTTTTAAATCTATATTTGTAAAATATTGGTATATACACGAAATTACCATATATTTAGTTATTATAATTTTCTATATTTACAATGCTTAACATAAATATGAAATCTTATAATATTTACAAATTTATGACATAGAATGGGTTTTAGCTTTTTAGAATTCTATGTTAGTTCGCATTCCTTTTTACTGTGACTATTACTGATATAAAAACGCCACCTACAGCAAAGCAGCCACAACAAAGGGAAACCACTGAAGTCATTCAGTAAAATAGACCGCAAGCTAAAAGCATAACCGTATAGTATCTTGGAAAAGTAAAAAAAATTGATTTTAGAGTGCAGTACAGTCAGTAAATATACACTTTATTAATTTAAGAAATTTAGCATCTGTTCTCCATTATCAAGTAGGTTATTCTTAATCAAACTACATTATATATGACCAAAATCATAAAAAGCTCAAGGGTTTCCTTATAAAAATGGTATACAACAGCTCAACGAGGCAATTTTAACTTGAAAGTCGATGCTGGTTAAGAGTGAAAATGAATTAAAGTTTATACTATTTTTTATTGTTTTTGTGATATGTTTTTAGTAAAAGAAATTACCAACTCCAAGGAATTCGAGTGGTTTTCGCTTTCTCTGGCAGACACAGACACCGATATAGAGAGAGAGAGAGAGAGAGAGAGAGAGAGAGAGAGAGAGAGGAACTTGCAGCTTGTTGTCATGTTTTGTTATTTGTTTGTGGTCGTTTTCATTTCATTTACAGTTACAGTTGAAGTGGCAACAACAGAGACCGACACCGACAAAAGCTGCTCGTAGCTAGAATGAGGCCTGCATGAGAACTGCTTGATTTCCCCAGGTGCCAAATGGGTAACCGTATTCAGTATACCCGCCCACATTCCACACCCACACCCACCCCCTCATCTAACGCCCACATGAGCCCGTATTTCGAATTTTCATATTTTTGCCTGACCATTTGCCACTGTCTTTCGGGCCTGACAAGTGGTAAAACCATTGCCAGAGTCACTAGGCAGAGGCAAAGTCAGAGTTGGAGATGCAGTCAGGATATGTACTCGTATTTGTGTTTATAAAATGCATGCAGCTGATTTGGATGGGTCTTGGGCTTATTTGTGGTTGCGCAGATGCAGATACGGATACAGATACGAGAGTGCCGGTTTATATTTTTTGATATACTTATTGTTCTCATTTCTTGTACTTGTTTGCCACTGCGAACTGCAGAGCAATTCCGTTTTAAACCACATTTATGACCATCGAGATTTGTTTATTGCATGAACAGTCTATGAATAAATTCAGCATGGATCTGAATGCACATAGAGATACAACTATCCCGTTTCCAATCACATATTGCAAATTGCTTGAAATATTTAGAATTTGCTAAAGAATTAAGCATCAAGCGACAGGGGAATACCGATTTTAAGCATTTATCTATTGTATTCTAGGAATCTCCCACTTTAACTAAAATCATTTATATACTAGTTTCAATCGAAATTCAAATTTTATTATTAATTTTATAGTTACACACTCTTTGACTGTCACATCCTGCAATCTTTAAATTGCCATCACTGCTCCTCATTGCCGTCGACATCATTCCATTTTTTAATTAAATTCGCAGCCTGCAAAAGAAAGACAGAGAGACAGAAAAAGGGCTATGCGACATAGGAAAATTTTGGAGACTTCGTGGACTTTGTGGTAAAATTTACTATGTAATTTCCGGCATTTTGCGACCAGACCAGACTACAAGAGAAAATGAAAAGGGCGACAGCGACTTATTTGCGAAGCCACAACACACTTGAATTTTAATAGAAGATGCAGAGCCCCAAAATTGTGTATGTGAGTGTGTCTCATTAAGTCATAACTCATGGCTGCTGCTGCTGTTGGTGCTGCAGGTTGCAGCTCTCGTTTTGACCAGACTTTAAAAATAATCAACCTGAAAACGGCAAAAAAAAGCAACAAAAATGACTAAAATGGCTTCAGTCAGAGGAACTCGACTCTGAGAGACCCTGCGCTTATTGGAATCAAATAATCACACTTACATTTATAAACATATTAATACAGAAACGCCAAATCTCAAGACCATTCCTTTAATATTGCTCAAGTAATTATAGAGAAAAATACGCTAATTATTATAGACTTTATGATCTAACACGACTAAGTTATATCGAATCGGGGACTGACACGAACTCTTTCGTCTTTTATTTTTTAAACATAATAGCTACTTTATAATTTTTAAATACTGGGTCTAAAAAGGAGAGAGGAGCATGTACTAGAATGTGGCATTAAATCTGGCATGCGCCATGAAACGCTCTCAACAAGTTACAAATCTCACGGGTACGTGCCCAAAAGTCTGGGCCACACTCATTGTTATGTTTGTCGCGTAGATCTGATCAATGACCTACGTGCTGCTCGGAGCGGTTCGTCGGGCTATTGAGCTGTGCCATTAGCTTTCAATAGGGAACTGGGCGACAGCCAATGGAAGAAGAAGAAGATGGGTAGGTTGTGTTCTTTTTGGCGGAAATTGTGGCAAATTGATTGAACTAAATGGCAAATATCACTCGCTAAATTGGCTGTGACAATGAGCATGGCATTCTTCTTCAAATGGAAAAGGACTAACTGCCTTTTGTATCTGTCTGTTCGTCTGTCCGGCTGTGTGTCTGTGTCTCGATGTGGCATTGCCACATGCTAACAAGCTGCTGGCAACGAACGCACTTGCAGCTAGACATGTTCTATATGTCAGTCTCAAGTGCCGCAGCCAGACGACAACAGCATACGTTGACGGCACTCGAGCTCTTTTACCTTTTGTTGTTGCCACTCCGTGTTCTGGCTTAAAGCTCTGACATATCCAGACAAATGTCAGCACAGCTTCAATATGCATAACAATAATAAAAGCAAAGCAAAGTCAAACATGAAACACTGCAGGCGACAGCTATTGCCTGCCAATGTCAGTTCCACCCCAAGAACAAACAAAAATCATCACCCAAAATGAATGCCCAAAAGAAGTGCAAACGGAAAAGAAAATTCCCTCTTTTTCCCATCTATTTATTAGGAAGCAAGCGTGATAAGTCAAAAGTACTGCGAACGAAGATTGATTCGAGTTGTGGACAGCTTTGTCCACTTTTGAATGCATTTCCTCTTGGCCAATTAATCAAAGTGCAAAATATACTCTTCGCAATCTGGCTATTGATTAATTGGCTCCAGTGCCAATTGCAATTAGTGGTTAATAAGTTACTTAAGTAAAAGTTAAGTACAGCTGAAGGTCTAAAGAATGCCAAGTCACAATTAAACGATAATGAGATGCTCTGGCTGAAACTTAAAGTGCACGAAGTTTTGCTTTTAGCTTCTACTTGAATATTCAATAGAAAATAGCAATTAAGCAAAGTCAAGTACTATATTTATTATTTGACCAAGTTATAAAAGATGCCACGAAAAACTGGCAAGCATCATCAAAGGAGAGTTTCTATATTATATACCTAAATATTTATAGGATTTCGAGATACAATTTGACAAAAACTTTTTCACTGAATTCACTGAATGAATGATGAAAATGATAATCGGTCAGAATTTGTAGCTAAGTAGTTAATAAGTCTCAAAGTTAATAATTAAATGTTAAGAAATCAATTAAGAATATTTCAACATAAGATATTAAATATCATTGAAAATTTTTTTGCATACATTTTTTAAGTCATAAGATCTTAATAGAAATCTTAGTAATTAAGATTAAATAAAATTTTATATTAAAATTTAGTTGTGTTCTAAAACTAACCATTTATACATTTAGGAAATTAATTTTTACTAATCGTCTCAGCTATAATCAATAAAAATAAAAATAGGGAGGGAAATCGCGATCGTTACACGAAAAAATAAGTTCTCTAGTCAAACGAAATCGCACCTAATTAATTAAAAAGTCTTTAAGGAAACTCACGTTTGATCCCAAAAAAAATCAAAGACATATCAATCAAAGTGGTTGGTCAGTTGTCCAGCTTGAGAATAAGGGTGCAGGGGGTTAGTCCTTTCGTTAGTCACCTTGTTTCGGCAATAACTCAGTTGCTTAACGATTATAGACCCTGTCTTTCTCTGTTGCTGACACTGTTCTTCTTATTGGGGTCCCTCGATGGTAATGGGTCTGACTTGGCTGACGGCAAACTCTTTTTGATTTTGGCATTTGCCTTTGGGCTTGTCAAATGTTTTCCCTTTTTGATTCTTGCCCGGTTACTTGGTTGCTCCTTGTGCACACTTTTCGTTTCTTTGGGCCTTGCTCAAGTGGATTTATTGTTTCGACTGGCAAATACAAGTATCGTATAGTTCGTCTTTCCCTTTTGCAGTTCACGGGTCACATCAATTCAGACTTTTTGCCACAGCCTGTCATGTACAATATTCGCCGCCTGTTAACAATAGTCGTCAATGTTGCGGGGTCCTCAAACGAGGACGCCAAGGACCATACACACTTCATCACTTCAATTTCGATGGGCCGACATATTTGTTATTGTTGGCATTAATGTTGTGCTGACACGGCCACATACATACATACATACATATATGTATACAACAATATTACACACGGATGAATGAAGGGACTACAAAACCGAAACTGTGCCAGTCATTCGGCTCTTACTTCTATTTTCCATCCCGAGCTATTGACACAACTTGTGGCACACCAAAGGACAATGTAAGACATTGCCTTTGTCTTTAAGTTGGTCGCCTTCTGGTTTCCTTTTTCATTTATTTTCTCGATCCCCGAGTTGAAACAATGTTCAATCTTTAGCTGTGAGGTGTTGTTTAAAAATGGAACAACAGATAAATAAATATGGCTTCCAAATACGAGATACATTCGAATTTCTACAAAAATAAAACATTTGTCAACTGAAAGCTATTAAAAGAAAATCGATGTTGTGAATACGTACTTGTCTTTTACATTAAAATTTCACAGTAAATATTATCAAAATATGATCCTAGGGCTTTTTCAGAGAGTATAACTATTATGCTCAAGATTTATTAGATTTCTTTTCAAATTCAATTGCTATTAAAATTAAAAAATTTTATGGCGTAAATATATTAATATACAATTTATATGCGTATTCAAGTATTCAACATTCTTGAAGTCTAAAGATTTTCTTATCTATTTTGTTATTTAAAGTCAAATTAACTGGAGCCGATAAACGTTATATGATATTTAAATTAAAATCAGAAACTACAATTTATTAGTAAAAGATAAAAATATATTATACATAGCTTTGAAGTTGACTTACATATAAAAAATATTCGCCTTAGATCGAATATACGTGTAAGTAAATCTTTTCAAAATCTTTTTTTAAATTTTAAATTATGTCCGATTTGTTATTTAATTGCGGTGATAAAGAGAAATACGTGAGGGAACCAAAGTGAAAGGGAAACTTCTTCGTTTCCTAATTGGATGACAGAACAGAATGTTTTGTGTCGTGTGAGAAGTGCGCAACGAGCATGCGAATATGTCGGAAAATCGCGTGACACTTCCGGGAAAGTGGGAAAAATTACAGTGGACGTTGGCACTGGGGTTTTATGGGTCTTTTAGTACTAGCCAAATGACCCAGACGATGGCCAACATGCGATTCGTCTGCTTCAAGTGACCGGCAAAACACTTTGGTCATCCACACTGTCTACCGACCCGTCCAGTCATCAGGTTTTTTAAGTGCTCCATAAAAAAAGGTGGAAGAAAACATTCCGACAACGTTGACAACTTCTACATGCGTTTAGTGCGTCCCGACTTGTTATGTAATTAAGCATGTTTTTTATTCATTTATAATGAGCATTTGATCACGGGTCGAGCAGGCGCCGCATAATCAATATACATTATCACCAACCATTTTATCGCTGTCCGAACTGGTCGAGTGGCTGTAGTGGTTCTGTTCTATTTAGTGTCACTTTTATGGCGTTGAGGTAATGGAAATGAAAATACTTAGAGATATATTCGATCTGTTCCTTGGCGTTGCTACAAATCTATGTGAAAATTTATTGTGAAATGTTAATGACAGCCGATTTTTACATTATGTACTTGTCGTCATCAGCTCTAACTCTAGCATCTCTGGATATTCACTTTCTTTATTAATTGTTATTATAAATAAATATATTTGTTTCGGTTTTTATTTTATTTTAAAAGTTTTTCGATTTGTCAAAAATACAAATATATTTGAAATCATTTCTATATTTACAAAACAATGGGTTAACCTAGCGAAGTCTTACTTAAAGTCTTAATTAGTCAAGCATATTTTCAGATTATAAAGGGCTTACACATTTTGAAAGCTTTCATATTTAAGGGGTTTACTTTTCAAAACTTCTAAGTAAATATGACTTAATTTTTTAATTTAAAAAGAACTACTATTTCCTTGAATTTCAATTCATTTATTCAATTATATATTTCTCTAAAACCCATAAAAATATACATATACCATTATTTAATAGCATTTCATACAACTTTCACTTTCTCGACATTTAAATAAAATACTTTTATTAAATATATACATTTACCACCATTTGTTGATGAAAATGTTTAACTGCTCATGATATTCAATATCAATATGTGCAGCCATTAAAAACTTTAACTGAGGAAAACCACTTGAAAGAAACTTTACAACAATTTTCATAAAAAAAATAAACGTAAAACAAAATGAAGCAAAAATATTCACGCCACTTTGATAAACATTTTCAGGCAATAAATACATAGTTGCATTTTACAACTTTATTATGGACCACACGAACAGCAGAGAGCAGAGCAACAATCAACCCACTAACAACAACAACGTCTACAAAAAAAAAATGAAAAAATAATAATGAACCAAAAAAACAAAAAATTAAAATAAAATTCTGAAAAAAAAAGAATAAAGGCAACGCGGCGTATGCGCAATGTTTAACTTTTTATGACTTTACCTTAGTGTGTTGCACTTTTTGGATGCTGGCTAACTTGTTGTTGTTGTTGTTGTGGTGTTTGTTTGTTGTTGTTGTTGTTGTATCACTACTTTCACTGAACTTTGTTTTACCGTTTATGGGTTCATTTCAGTCTGTGTAATTTTATTGTTATTGCCATTATCATTCTTGTTTTAATGACTAAGCCAAGCCCTGGCCACAGCAAACAGCAAACAGCAACTGCTGTTGCCCCAATTAATGTAGGCAATTAAAAATTTGCAGTCACGTGTTAATAATGTCGCGACGACGACTGGAAACACACCTGACAAGCCCAAGTTAAGTTTCTGACCCTTTCCACCACTTCAGACAGTCTAATTGTCTAACCTTAGTTGTTCCATCCTTTGGATTCCATCCCTACCACTATTGACAGCTATTATCCTTTGTTTTATTCAATTGGAAGTCGACTTTTGTTTATGTTTTAAGTAATACTGCTGGGTAATTAGACTTGCTCCAACTAACGGTATTTAAAGCTTTGAGGCGTGGCAGCATTGCATTTGAATATGAGGAATTATCTGCATATAAGTTGCACAATCTTGGCCCAACCCTAAATGAGTTTCTCATTTGACACTGACATCTTAATTTCGGTGTCATTTTCGCACATTCATCGCGTGTCTCTTGTTGACTTTGTCTTAGCTACTTCACAGATACATTTGAGGTGACACTAATTGCACAACGCACTCATACACTCACACACTCACACACTTGACACATGCCACAGAGAAGGACATGTGAAAGTATTAAGTACGAATATCTCAAGATGCTGCAGGATGAACTAAACTTGTTGGGAAGATACTTCAACAAATGCCGATACGATGTCAACCACAACTCAAAAATGTGGCTGTTGTTGTTGTTGCAGGGCGGGCGGCATGTCCATCGACATGTGGGCGTGGCCACACTGTGGCGTAAAGTGTTGCGAATACAAAAGTAAAAGTAGTTCTCAAGTGTTCCACACTTCCCCATGCAATGCGACAAAGTGTAAAAAGACAACAACAACAACAACTACTACGAGAATCTGCAGGCAAAACAAAAAAAAAGTTGCTAGTCAGAAACAAAGTAGAACACACACTCAACAAAAAATGTTCGCTTGCCTTGGTGACTCAGCACAATCAAAGTAACTTAAGTGTACGAACATTTTTCTTTGGGGCTTAAAACCCAAAACTCAGTTGCCTTCAAAAGGTGGATTGAGATACGAGTCCACACACTTGTTTATACTTATACTTACTCATATAAATATGTGTGTATAGATATATGTATATGAATTTGTGCTTGTGTATAAACAGACTTCAAGTGAGCACACAAAAGCAAAAATTAATATAAAATACATATAAAATAAAATAGAGAATATTTATGTACATATTAAAATATACTTGCATGTATGTAATTGCATCATGAAACAACAGTCTTGCAATAATAAAACGAATTTTAACTTGACTGCACATCGAGAGAAGGCAATGTATTTTTGATGTACAATGATTTTAATGATTAAGATTTTAAATGAAACATCTACTTTTATTAGAAATAACTTACAGATATTAATGACAGCATATACATTTTACCGATATCTATATCATCTATGTTTGAATGAATCAATGCTTATATGAAACATAAAAGACTGCCTTTTATTTTAATTTCTTCTATTCACATTTTTGCTATAATAATTAATTTTATCATCAATATAATCTTTATAATTTTATTAAATAATCAATTGCTTAATTTATTTAAGCAGGCTTCACTGTATATGTTAGTATGTTTGAGTAAGTAGATGAATTTGTGGCAAGGACATAACTTGGTCGTCAACATTCACACTGGTATGCAAGTTTGCTCGTTGGCAGCCACTTGCAGTTGACAAATGTCATGCTTACACAGATACGAATACACACTCACACACTTACACACACAGGCACATACGCACATACGCATAGATACGCACACACACATGCATAGTTCTACTTATAAGCAGGCAGCACTTGCAGCTTGATCCTTGAGCTTTCATATAAATCTTTGAATAGTGCGCTTCTGCCGTTTGGAACCAATAAAATATCTAAAGTCATGCGACTCACACACACACACATATACATACACAAAAAACTACTCTTGTCTGTTCTCAAATACATACACATACACATACTACATTCTTATACACAAGTTTGTATGCTTGCAGCTGAACCAACTTAGCGGCATTTTGTGGTTGAATGGCCGCGATTCATCTCTATTTCCATATCTCAAAGATCTGTCTATGTACGAGTACTTACATTGTATTATTATATATGTGTGTATACGTATATATTAATTGAAAATAATACTGCACATTAATGCTACAAAGAAAGTACTGCTCTTTAGAAACTGCGAGGAAATCTTAAGAGGCAAACTAAGAAGTTTGTTCCAATAATGCACACTAAAATTTAAGTTTTTTGTCGTGTTTAAGGATGTATAATAAAAATTTGTATTTCATGAAAATCTATATCTTCTCTCCTGTTTAACATACTTACGTAAATATATCCAACAATTAATTGGTATTTCAAGAATAGATTTGTTCATTCAAACATTTTTACATTTAAATTTGTAAACTGCAGTTCAACCTATTTTAAGTATCCACATATTGAAATTAAAAAAAAAATAGAATTCATCGAGTTGAGTGCATTTAATCGAGTTCTGGACCAATGGCCTTAAGGCTTAAGCCTATGCCCTGAAGTTATTTTGTCAATCATAATTCAAAGGAGAGGAAAAAATATTCTGCACAAACAAGAGCAGAAAGCAGTCAAAAGTTATAATTTAAATTTCATCAAGAACTGGAAAACTTTTGCAGCAGTTTGTTGACTTTTGGCCAGCAAATAATTAAATAACAAAAAAATCAAAAAAAAAAAAATAATAATAAAAGAGAGTTTACCAAGGGAGTTGCAAGGAGAAGTGCTAGCCAAGAAAAATCCGAAACCCAAAAACTAAATGCCAAACGAGTCTCAAGTGTATTGCGACAAACAAGCAATCCTCAGTAGAAAGTGCAACTGCAGCTGCAACTGCAACTGCAACTGCAACTTTGCAACAATTTCATATGCATTTGTATCCTTTTGTTGCTCTGGCTGCAACTGCAACTCTCCGGGCTGCTTGTTGGCCACTTTTGGCAAATCTGACCATTGGCATCAGTGGAGCATCCCGAAAGTTTTTCAATTAAATTTGTTTAGAATTAAACTTGGCGCTCGCCAATTGGCCCCGGCAACTTCAAGTGGCCCCAAAATGGAACTTCAGCTAAAGTTCACTTAACTGTAAATGCAATGGCACAGCCATGAGTACAGTTGACTTATACAACTTTCCACATTCAGCATGTTATACTTTTGGCTATATACAACGCTAATCGAATGAAACATTTAATTGGAATATTAATTCTCGTTGAAGTTATTAATGACGGGGGAAACTTTATTGAATTATGACATTAATATTTTTGTCAGTTTCTATGAATATTTTTATTCAATATACGTAGATAAAGACAATGATTCGAAAATATCATTTCATTAAAAGTGATTTGATAAAAAGCGAATTCGGGACTCATATTAAATGAGACAAAATAGAAAAATAAATATTTAAGAGTTTTTTATTAATTAAGTTTGAATATGTTAAAATGCTATTATAAAATTAATAGTAGTGTTTTGAGTAAAAAATTAAAAATTTAAAATAAATAAATCAAAAATAATATTTTATAAGGAGTTGCTTCTAATTTACTTAAACTTGAAAAATAAGGAATGACTATTTAATATTGAAGTTATACAAAAAATGTATATAGATTTCTTAGAACTTTTTCTTGATTAAATTTGTTTATATTGGTTTTTCAAGTACTATCTAACAGATTGACGGAATTGTTTATAATTAAATAGTTATAAAATTGAAAGTAAAATGTAAAAAATAGTATAAATGTGCAATCTGTTGTCGGACGTGCAATTATTATAATGGCATAATTTTAAACTATACGTGAGTTGCCTAAGAATGAGTTTTTCAATTTCGAAATATTCGTGTGTATAAGTTTTGAGGGTCTTTTGTGGTATTTCAATGCCCTACAACGTATGAACATATATGAATTATACTCAGTCAAGTCTGATATTGTTCTGCAAACAATGTGAATGTTGTTTGCTTGAGATTCCTCTGCGTCATTGTTCATTCAAAAATCAACTTGTTGTCGTCACAGTTGTTTGTCATGTTTGTCAGATGTTTGCTCGGTCTTCTTGTACTGGATGGTACTTTTAATTAGTTGCTCAATATGCTGCCAGTCGGTTGTACAATGTACAATGTACAATGTACATACATTGTGCACAGTACATATGTTAACGCTGTTGTTGTATTTACCTACCCCCCTCCCCATCCGCCCACCTATCCCTGGATATCCAAAATGTCCTGCATGTTCGAGTGCCTGTCACGAGCCAATGTCGAATGTCGAATGTCTCTCTGGTCGACTTTATCGGTTGCATCGCTGGGATTGGTGGCATTTGGTGGCATCAGTGGCGTTAAATCCTCTTTACATGCTTCATGCAACAAATTGTGTTGCACACTGCATTAATAAATTATCTTCAATATGAAAACACATCCATAACATACTGTTTGTTTATAAATACATGTGAAATGCGTATGCGCATTTAATATATGTCTATAAGTATGCGTATAAGGGCCATTAACAATTCCAATTGAATTTTCATTTTACACTCGTTGCACCGACATACAGATGCATATTATAAAAATATAATTACTAAATAAATTAAAGCTAATTAGCAATAATGCAATTAATAAGTTTAAAGCCCTCTACAATTGAGCAATTTAAGTGCATTGTGATTGAGGTGTTATGACATCACGTTCCACAAAAATCTTATTACCATTTATACCCTATGCAGTTTTGTAAAATACAAGCTATACCAATTTAATTACAGTCGAAATTATCTTATATTTCAATTGTTAAAATTGAACTAAATAAAGTTCACACTAAATTATAACAAGTTGGCTTGTAATTTTCATTTTAATTTTATGATTTATATGTTTTATAAAAAATTTTTCGCTTTTGTAATACGATCTGAAGCTTTAGCTTTTAATTTAAGCTTTTTATTTAATTTGTCTGTTCTCAACTAAATAAATACGAATTTATGTTTAAAACTGCGAAAGAAGATTAATACAATATGTGAAATTACTTAAAATGTTAAAAAACGTATTTTGGCAACAAATGCTTCAATAATTCCATCCTATATGCTTAATAATAATTAATTATTGGTTATAATCAATTCTAAAAAATTATTACAACAGCTCATGTTATTTAAATAAGCATTTATTTATGACTATTAAGATAAATCAAAATACGTTTTAAAAATAATCATAGAAATGAAATATAAATAATCCAAAACAAATGTTTTCCTGGGCATTTTAAATTTTAATTGGAATCTAAAGATATATCCAAATAAAAAACGCCAATATGAGTTTAAATCGGAGAAAAGAACTATCGATTTTAAAAGCGTGATTTATAAATTTCTTTAGCCCTTTTCTATTCGTTTGACAAATTTGGAGGACAAATAAAAATTCGCCATCAAAATTACAAAATGCGGCATCAAAAAATTAAAAAAGACTAATGCCTTGAACAGTTGCCATCGTGAAGTTGATAACACAACAATTTGGACAGTAACAAGAACAACGTTAACAAGTCGAATACAACACCCAAGAAATTACAAAACAAATTGTAAAAGGACAGCAACAAAAAAAAAAAAGACGAGAAACGATGCCGCAAAAAGTTGCGAATGAAAAATACGAAGCGAAAGGAAAAGAAAAGAACTTTATGCTAATTTCACTTTTCTCGAACGACGCGTAACCCAAATTTATATATACATATATTCTTCTTCTTTTGCCCACTCGACGCACTGAGAGGCAAATAAATGGCGCCAGGACAACAACCTGACGGAGCGGGTAGCATAGACTTGGGGGGGAGGTGAGGAGGGAGGCAGAAAATGATAATTTTGAAGTGAAGTGAAGGCCACGTAGATGAAGTCCAGAGACGAACGTGGCATAACAAATAAAAGAAACCAGTCAGCATTCAGTTAGCAGTCGAGTTAAAAAATTGGCTGCTTTCGGTCTGTCGACTAAAATTATGTATGAATAACTAATTAAAGATGAACGCGACTACCTAAAACAAACGTGGCTAATTAACAGGTCCTGTGCCCTTCCGAAGCAGCTCATCCATCAACAACAGTGTCTGGCCAAACACATACATAGTTCCTTCAACTTCTTGAAATACCATTTTGAGCTCTAAAGTTATTGTAGAGCTTTGTTTGAAATTAAAAATTTAGAAACGCATTTCAATATAGGAGCACAATGTCAGATAAGATTACAAATAAGATTACCGTCATTTATAAATGTAAGATTGCCTTGCAGGAGTGTACTTGAATTGATAAATAGAACACTTTTATATACGCCAAAATAAGTGTCAAAGAATAGCTATTAGAAAAATGTTTAGAAAATGATCAGAGCATCAAACAAGTTTTTCATAATTGAATGCCATTTTTTTCAGTTAATTTTAGCTAAGAGATATTTTAGAATTGTTTACATTAATTGTAACACAGTTAACAAATAAAATATTACTCAGCTAAATGAGATCTTAACTACAAATATGGATTATGAACCTTTCATTTCACATTTTTTATGTTTGACCAGTATTGTGGGTAACGTAATTTACTTGAAATTAATCTGTATTTTCAAAATTATATTTTCTTCATCTTATTCAAGCTTATAACCCAAGTTCCCTTTGAAATTTACATTTGAATTTCAACTGTCAGCTGAAGGAAAGAACCATCTTTATTATTATCTAGATTCTAGACACAATATGTTCTATATTGTTCTTTGTTTCGTAAATAGAACTGAATTGGCTTCGTGTTCCGCTTCGGATTTGAGTTCGTCTTGCTTTGCGCAACGCACACGAAGTTGCCCGAAGCCGTTAGCAACATTATTTAGCTGCTTGCATGTTGCCGCAACATACTCCAAGTTAGTTTGAGTGAATTTGTTGCAACATGTTGTAACTCACAGACTAAAATCCGACCGATGTCGAACAGTTTGAAAGCCATTGAGTGGTGAGTTTCAAGATTTTCATATATGTTGCTGGCAACATAGTCAAACCAGGTTCGAGTGAGTTTGTACTTAGTTTCCCAAATGATTTTGACCAAATTAGAAATTCTTTTAAACGCAATGCCGCTCAACTCACTGACTGAATCACTGACAAATACGCTCTGTTATGACCTCAGAAAAGTTTTCAATTTTTAATGCGCTTAACATCTTAACATTTTTTCCATCTTTCTGAAGTCGAACACCATTGGAGGTCTGTACCTTTGACGGGGTAACCACTTTTTGTCAACGCTTTCTTTTCGGTGGCACATTAAAGTCAATATCTTTACATATTTTTGGCATCCGTTTAAGTTATTACTGTGACTTAATCCTATTAACGCCAACACTGGGTCAAAATGGGTCCGCTGAGTGCTCAGAAGCTCAATAAAAGGTTGTGAAAACTTGTGGGAACACGGGCAATAAACAATTATTCTCACAATTATAACAGTTATTATTGTAGTAATTACCTAAAGAATGCATATTATATATTAAAAATTTAGTTAAAAATTCTTTAGTCAACAAAAATTAATTGAACCAAGAGTTTAGGGGGTATATAAACCGGTTCGCGAGCCGATCTATTTCCTGCTCTATATATTTCTCGCCCTCGAACTAAACGTTGCCAAAATGTTAGTGGTGTGCAGCTTTGCAAATTATACTACCCCACACCAAGTTATTTTTACGGGGTATTTTAAAGTGATAAGGTTTCAATTTGACAATACCTCCCATATAATTTACAAAATCACATTCACTACATTCTAATCGCATTTAACCCCATGATAACTGAATACGTGTATATATAGAAAATTGTGACCATCTGAAATTCAATTGTGACAATAATGCAAACAAATTTAGATAAAATGTTGCCACAGTTTGTCTGAATACTTTGGGCATAATTAAAACGTCATTGTTGTCTATGCAATTCACACAGACAGACGCCACACACACACACACACACTTCCCCACCCCCAATTGCATACATGACCAGCGTGGGAGGCATAAATTAAATGAGGCGTGGCAGGTTGCATGTTGATTTTCAACAACGTTGAAATTTTGCATATGCCACGCGACTGTCGTTTCGTATGCTTAAATAATTATAATACTTAATTATCCATTAAATGTACTGTCAAAAAAACATCCGATCTACGCCATATTGACGCTCTTCCAAATATTCAACTGTGTGACATTAACTTATTTGTAATAATAATTTTATTATTACTTTCAACTCTGTTCATAACTCATGAGATAGTAAAATATTTGATAGTATTTTTTGAAGCGGTTATCAACTTTATTATAAAGTTTAACAGGTCGTCAGAATAAATAATGAAGTAAGCTTTTGATATACAATTGTATAATTAAAGAATAAATTATCTTTGCAAAAAGATAAAAATAATAAGCAAATAAATTCTTCTGCTAGATTTATTCGTGTTATTTATTTAGTTGTGTGAACTGTTTAAGATTCAAAATAAATAAATTAATAAGAAGCATTTTAAGTATTATATTATGAAATCGTATATCACATATCAGTTTATTTTTTATCATAATACAATACATATTAGATAATTTTATTTAATCTTTAGTTTTTATATAAAATATCATGTCTCATATCAGATAGTATTATATGGTATTAGAGATGCCATGTTGGTGAAACCATTTAAATATTTTTGCTATATTCTGCAAGTGTATTAAAGCTTCGTCTTAACACATTAACTACTCGTTTTCACATATTTTTTAAATCTCTTCATTTCAGTGTTGCGATTCAATTTCATGGCTCTGTGCGTAGGCCATTTCGTTCACTGTGCAAGTGCTAAATAGTTGACTGAATTAAACACACAGCCACACACAAACACTCCAGCACACTCACTCACACACACACACACACACACACACACACACACACACACACACACACACACACACACAGACATATACAAACACATACACAGTTGCAGATGCACTCTGCAAATGAATGAACTGAAGCGTAGATAGTTCCTGCTCCTGCTTCGTATCCTGCCCTCAGCTCAAATGCTCCCCTGCTCTAGGAACAGAGACTGAGTATGCTCTGAACATAATGAAAAGTTTTCGATCGAATGCACTTTTACTGACCATCGAAATCGACGGCTGCAATGCAAACACATAATTGTTCATATGCCCAGGATATGTAGATGCAACAACAGCAACGAAAGCAACGAGAACAGCAGCAGCAATTGCCTTAACAACAACAAGAACAACAAGTTCAATTCGAGGCAGAGGCATTTTACAAATGTGTGGCAATTGCATTTAAAAGTTGATGCTACGTCGATATGTCGGCTCAAACAGAGCGAGATAGAAACGGAACGAGAAGGAAAATGCAAACCTCTCTGCTATTTTTATTGCCATTAACACTTACCATGCTCAGAGCGTGTGTGTGTGCAAGTGTGTGTGAGAGTGTGTGTATGGCAGTGTATGTGTGCGCCAGTGCTGTTCATATCTTTTGCTGCACTCGGTTGACTGCCCAGCATGATTATGTAATATTATTTGCTGAATTGTTTTCATTTTTTATTTTCCTCCGCTCTTAATTCCCTGAGCCCATATAAAATTGGCAAAAAAGGGTATAATATGTTTGGCAGAATGTATGTAACAGGCAGAAGGGGGCGGGGCAAACCCCCAAAAGTATATATATTCTTGATCAGGATCGAGTCGATTGAGCCATAGTGGCAATAGGAACAATCGAACGAAAATAGACTTTTAGTAAAGAGTAACTGGGCACAGGGTATTTAACTGTCGAGCGCGCTTGACTGTAACTGCCCATAAGATTTCTGCTGTTGTTGGATTGGATAAATTAGTGAAAGGATTTCAAGGATTAACATTTATATTTCATACTACTTACTACTACTACAGGCAAATTGACCTTCTGTCTTTCATTTAACGCTTTTTATTAAAAACATATTTCAAAAGTTGTACAAAACAGTGTATATTCCATAAATTATTTTTGACTTCTGCACAGTTTGCTTACATATCTAAATGCTATATAAAAATGTTTCATCAGTCACCACCGAATTGAGTAATCTGGCAATAATATAATCCATAAATTTCATCGATCACCCACACGCATTAACGATCATTACCGAGAACCCTTTTAACATTTTAAAGCAAAGGTAAACAAAATGCCAGCAAAGCAATCAAAATGCGCTCCTTCTAAATAAGAAACTATCAAAAGTGATCTGCTATAATATACCCTGCAATCATAAACTTAAGCATAACAAGAAATCTTAAAAGAACAATGGGTATTATTTTATTGTTAATATTATTTGTAAAATGAGCAATATAAATTTTCAGGTCACAACACTGATTCAGGGATTAAGAATTCAGTAATGTGATTCGCAGAACTTAGCTTGCTAGACTAACCATTAAATTTATTTTTTTAAGGCCATTAAAATTAATTTTTTTCGACTAAACCAAA
Organism: Drosophila falleni; assembly: GCA_035045575.1. NCBI lineage: Eukaryota > Metazoa > Arthropoda > Insecta > Diptera > Drosophilidae > Drosophila > Drosophila falleni. The sequence goes on along the minus strand of JAWNOV010000181.1, from coordinate 610,118 downwards.
TTTTAACAAATATACTATGGAATATATTTTATATATAATAAATTTAAACTTAAAATAAAATTATATTTAATGCATTGAGATAATCAAAAGAACCTATAATTTCTAAAACATGAACTTGTCTAAATATTTTACTTAGATATTTAGATTCCTATTATATAATAAAAGGTTTATTTAGTTAGTTGTTTTTTTTTTTTGGTTACAAATACCTTGTTCCCCTACATTTTTACAGGGTATTCAATATTAATTTCGATTATGATGAGTAGCCAGAAACTATCATATAACTTTTCATTATGGGGCACATTTTATTATGCATATAAGAACCGCAGCAAATCACATGCGAGAGGCAATGAATACAAATCTAAGCATGACCAATTAAAATTTTCTACCTGACCACAGAGCACTATGAAAGGTTATGGATATGCGATAATGCCAACACTTGAACACAACTCCTCAAGGAGTTAGCGGAGACCGCACACCGTCTCCACTGTTGTCTTATTCTGCTTGTGTGTCTGGCTTTTCAATTGGTGGAAAACCTCTTGATAGATGAAAACATATTGCCTTTATCACCTGCAGACACACTTGGCGCTGACCCTTCAACAATTAGTGAGAAGTTATCCTTTTACTTTGGCCAAAAGAAAACCCAAACAATTAAGATTTCGATACGCACGCACGAATGGTGTCGAAAGGTCAGACGGGTATCAAACTGGGGTCAAAACCGGTTTGGCTTGGAGCGGTCAGCAAATGAAATTAAAATAAATGCTTAGTATGCTCGCATCGTGCATACATTTTTCAAGGGACACAAATTTGACTAATTGGCTTAAAATGTTGACTGGTATTCGTAGTTCTCTGCTAAATTCGTTGTCAGCTTTCGGTCAAAAACTTCCGACCTGCATTAAAATGCAAGCGGCTAACAAGAAAACTGCATTAGGCCGTCATTCAACTGCACTAGAAATGGAAAGAGCCTGAAAATCAGTGTAAAATGATAATTTGTAACAGCAACAACAACATCAACAGGGGCAACAACAGAGGCAACAAAAAGCGGCAGTTAAACAAATTCGAAGTCATCTTCCGGGAATCCTACAACTTGAAAGTAGTTTAAATATATTCGATAACTTGAAATTTATGCAAATTGGAAAAATATTTTGGTAATTTAACTAATTCAGAAACTCTGGCATGTTTTTTATAATCTAATCTACTTAGTTGTTTTGGTAAGAAACACGAAATGTGCCTCAATCAGTCCTATATCAATGTATCTTTAAGCTATGCATCCACGTTTTTGGAAAAGCTGAAAAGTTTTTAGTAAAAAGAAGTTATTATGCTGATAGAGTAGTATCAGAATGAATAAATTACACTCTAGTACAAACTTGTAGACCATATTTTATATACTATTATTATAGCTTTCTTACATAATAAGCTGATATATGTACTTACTTCACACTGTCGTTAGTTTGAAGGCAAAAGTATAAAGTGCTTTAACACTGTTACTGCCCCATAAAATAGTCGTAAGATTATATAATAAGTTCGAGTAAGCAACGATTTGTTTACGCACTTTTATGGCAAAGGACATAAGAAACAGTTTTTACTTTCATTTCAGAACGGTACGAAATTGCTGGGCATCCCCAGCAGACCCAGATTTTGCCTGTGACTCAACACTTATACAAATTGCCTACTAAACAATTCATCTCAATTTTTCGAGATACATTCACACACACACATACACATGCAGACCGAAAAAAAAATCAATTCCGAACTGTCCCCAAAACGGGACAAGACCGAAACCATTCTGGACCGGCCATCGACATCATTTGGGCCAATGTCCGCTGTAATCAAATATAATTTTTAACTATTTACGAGTACATTGCCATGCATTTGCCATATACATTATTAACATTAATGCCTCACACGAGCTGCCCAAAAAGTCAATGGTGGGCGTGGCAGTTTCGATTCTCTTGGCCATGTCTGTATGTGCTGGTATTGTGTTGGGAATATTGATGCCAATTTGGGCATCAGCAACAGTACGCATAAATAATATGGCCAAATAAATGAATTGGTAATGGAAATGTTAAATGCTAAATGCACATAGACTTGTATTTGTTTTGTTTGTTTCACATTTTGCTTTCGCCCACTGTTTGTCAGGCAACGGGAACACACATAATTGAGTGATCATAAATATGTGAACATGACCAAATAGATTAGCTCTTGTCTAATGGGTCGAAACTCAACGAGAGTCAACGGATGGAGGTAGTTCCTATGTGGGTGCCAACTTATTATTTATAGCCATAACATTTGAAGCTCTGTGGGAAAATTGTATTCTCTTACAAAGTCAACAGTTGTTGATTAAAAAGAGTGGCGAAGAAATTGATAAAAGTAATTGTCATAGAAAAAGAAACTCTTAATCCACACATTGAGTATAGAAAACTTTAAATACTGACTGACTGTATAAATAATTATAAATACAAATTACTTACAGCGATAAGTAAAATTAAATATACCATTTAACAAATATTCTGTGTTTTAACTTAGTATTTATTTTACTAAGAATAAGACTTTTTTTAATTAGGGTTTGTATTATCCAAGTTAGCTGAAAAGCCTAAGCCGCTACGATTCTGAAAATATCATTCATTGTGTAAAGCTAAACCAATTTTAGCATTATTATAATCAAGGCTGCAAACCAGCAACATTTTGTATAAAGGTTTGTTTCGGAAACTCGAGCAATAGACCTAGGTTCGGTTCGCAAGTAGGTTTATAATCCCCCTAAACCCAAAGCTTGAATTCGAGCCTTTGTTCAATTTAATATACAAAAACTGTTAATTTTTTAATTTAACTTAATTTTTCTCGTCTTTTTTAACCAATTTAATGATTTATTCAAATAATCTACAATAATCTAAAATTAAATGGAGATTGAAATTTGACTAAATTTTTATTTTAATTTCGAACCGAACCTTTTATTTAGGAAAGTGGCTTGGTTCAGGTTTGGGCTTGCGAGGTAAATAATTTTAAGAATAAAGTAACATTCAAAAATACTTGTATGATATTTTAACATATGTTCATCAATAAAAAATGCAAATGCCTTGATTGTTAACTGAAAACTCTTTCGATGCTACTTGGCAATCGAACGACTTCTCGCATGTTACAATTGCGAACTTTGGCACTTGACTTGAGCAATTGATGCTAGCCCAAACACACACACACACAGGCACACACACATCACACTCTTTGTGTATCTTCTGGTGTTGCTGAAATGGATACATACTTAGATAGATAGGGTTCGTAGATAGATAGATGGGTGCATGCCAACAAAATTGAAAACAGTGCAGCAAAAGGAGTTGAAGATTAAAAAGAAACTTGCGATGGCAGCAAATAGCAGCAAAAGAGTTCATGAAATTTTCAAAAGGCGACGATAGACGCAATGGGGTCGAAAAATGCCATCCAGTTTTCCCTATCCCAAGACAAAAGATTCCAAGGTTTTGCCATGTAAAGAGAAGCTCATGCCCGAGAAAAGTTTTCATGCTGCAAAACAGCTCTTCAAATATTCAAAAGTCATTCCATTACTAAAATGACTTGAAAACGTTAGCAACCAGTGGAAACAACACAGAAGACAGTGTTAAATTTTCTGCTTGGCTTTCTGTTACCGTTGCCATTGCATTTGGTGTACAAATTCAATGACATTTCCTTTGTTCTACTCAACTGATGTAGCTGTTTTAATACCCTGTGCAAACGATATCAAACGGGTGGGCACAATTGAACTTAAACAATAAATTTAATGATTACAATATAAACGCAATTAAATTAATTATTTTTATATCTAAAGTTTAACTAAAAAATTTATAAGATTATATAACTAAACTGTTTTATTTTTATTCATTTTTTCAAATAAAAATTATATATTTTGTAAACATATCCACAAATTTAAAAGAATACAATAGTTTTTTGAAATAACTATTGCCTTTTATTCGAAATTATAGTGACATTGTTCGATATTGATTGTTGCCATAAAAGAATCCGATTTCTAATATAGGGGATCTGGGAGTCCATCATTCTTGATTTTCAGTCATCCATATTATTGTTGGTGCTTTTCTTGCGATTCTGTTACGATTTCAATACATGAACATTTGGATGCTTGACCCGCTTTTGGCAGCCTGACAGTCTGGCTGCTTCTGGTGCATTGAGTTCCCGCTGGTAGTTAAGATTGTTTCTGCCCAAAAGGCGCCACTCGGACGCCAAGAGAATCGTTATGCAGGCCAAGAGAATTTAATGTTTTAGTTGAAGCTATACAGATGGATAGTAATAGGAATCAAATTTGCCTTTTAGCAAAAAAAGTTAATAAAAATTGCAAATGTTCCTCGAACTTTAGTATTCAAATTTAAATATTTGTCACAATAAAATTTTAATTTAACTTGATTAAGCTTTTAATTTACGTAACCAGTCATTATATTTTCGTAAGTTTTCATGTTAACTGATTGTATAAATATGATCCAATAATTGACAATCAATTTCTATTCCCCACTCCAGCTCTGCCGTAAGTTAGCGACGTTTCCTATTTAGGAAACACTTGAATCATTAGCAAGGAGCTCTCAGGTGACTGTTCTTACGGGCACTTTACTTAGTAAACAACTACAGTAACAAGAACAGCAACAACAACAGAAGGAGGATAGGGTTGGCACAAGTTTTACGCCCTGAAAGTGCGGTAATTGATGTCAAAATGTCAATTACCCGAAATGTGCTTAAAGCACTTGCAACAGCTGCAGGTGAAGAGGCTGTAAGAGATGCTCTGGAAACAGCTCCTCATGACAGGACCCAGGCTTAGTAAAAGGGGATACGGAAAATCGATTGGCCAAGTGTTTAATTGGCTTTGTGAAAGACACAAAACACAAGCACAATATTATGTAGATGTTAAAGTAGATTTTAAGTTCAACATAAAGTTTTGCCTGAAAATTGTATAAGTCTGTAATTTCTTAAAAATGAATAACGACAGGAGCAGAAATTCTAAGCTCCAGCTGCAAGTGAAAAAAAAATACGCAAATAAGAGAAAAATAAAGTTAAGTCGACCAAAAGAAATTCCTTAGATGGTCTGGCAGCGCTCTCTTTCAATTTCGTTTCTGTTGAATTCATTAGACGTAATTACGCAATCACAAAAGGACCCGAATTTCGGAACTGAATGAATCTTAAGCACAAGCTCCTCCAATCTCCTCCCCATATCTGTGTCAATGCCGAACAATACCCACATTCATTTGACTTGGGCTTTGCAGTCAGTTGAAATCGGAATATTTAATTGATTGGGAAATGAGTTGAGCTTGCTGAGATTTGTGCGCATTGATTTTGACGTGACACTTGGTTATATGCAAAGGTATTTGCTGGGACTCAAACATATTATAATGTAGGATGCTGTAAATGAATATCTTGTGCTGCTTTAAAGCAGTTCCCTAAATATACGTAATATAATTAAATACATAACTTCAGCTTAAAATATTTGCCATGTGTAAAATATATTCACGAAATTAATTATTATTGTTGAGAAAAATCTCTCTATTTGTATCATTTTTTTTTATAAGAATGCAAAACTATGTTGAAATACGTATAGATGGAAACAAAAGCTAATATTTATAAACTGGTTAAAAGAGAATTGTTCAGAATAGAAGTCTTTCTGAATAGTTTCTGAAATTTTAATTAAGAGAGAGCACAATAAAACGGGTTTTTTGTTTAATGCAAAGACAAAAATTTAGGTTACATTTTACAATCTTGCTCATACATATGTAAGGCTAACGCTGGATTTGGCTTAAATTTATTTCAAAAGGAGCATAAAATTCGAATCGGAATAAAGCTATAAATGGAACTTCCTGCGGTTTCCACCTTGAGTTTTTTATATGAGAAAAAGCTCTGCAGGCATAAAATGAATTTAGGTGAAATGCCAAATGCTCACTTGAAACTTTGTGTTGTAGTTGCTGTTGGTTGGTTTTTTTTTTGTGTTGTTTAACGTTGCCGTTGTAGTTGTAAGTATAAAGTAAATAAACATGAGGCACCACTTTGGAGGCTCGTACTCCCATGTTGCTCGATACGCTAAGTGACTGAAGAGACCTCACATGTGAATTTGTGTGTGTGTGTGTGTGTGCGTGTGTGTGTGTTGGAGTATATGTAAGTGTAGGTGAATGTGTAAGCTGATGTGTTGTTGTTGTTGTTGTTGTTGTTTTAGCGCTGTTTGCACAAAGTTTCCTAGTTGTTTTACAAGTTTTACAGTATTTGTTTTTTAGTGTATTTCATGAGAGAGTTTTTCTTCAACTGCTGCGGCTATTCAATTAATTGTTTTTTTAAAGTTTATTTAATTCGATGGGCAATTTCTGTTAAATATAGATATTTGTTAAACTTAAATTTACAAAGTAATATTATACGAGCCCACATTGCTCTCACTTGGCCATGTCAATGAGATACGCTTGATAAATCAGCTGTGACCCTGTGACCCCAAATCAATTTATTTACATTACACAGAGCTTTACAACACGCCCAGATTCCCAAAGACCAGGCCAAAGAGGCTGTAGATCGAATGATCGCCTCAAACCTGGTCAGAGTTAACAAGGCAGAGCCAAAGGCGTCAACGCTCTGCCACAAACTTGATTTATCTTCCGGCCTGCCCCACACGAAGACAAACTCTTTATGGAACTGCGTTCCAGACTCCAACAAAGACTCTAAATCAGATGCAGACAGAGACTCTGTTAATATAGCCAGCTAAGTTGTGGCTTTTGGTTGCGGGAGGCATTGCAACAGTTGTAAAGTTGCCCGCTGGCCAAATGATAATTGCCCCTCATGATGACTAAGGCATCACCGTATCGATCTTTGCATTGAGATCTCTGTTAACGATGTATACGCTTCGGATTAGTGAAATTATCTTTAATAATAGGCTTTAACAATGCTCAAATTATGTATAAAACAAAGTATAATGCTCGAAATTCAACTCGGCATGCAAATACCCTTTGTCCCTGTGGTCAAAAAAAAATTACTATTTAATTCACTTAAAGTTAACCTTGAAAATAAGTTATGAGAAACTTAAAATTATATGCATTTGTGATTAGCAACGCAAGAGCTAAGATTATTTTTTTTAAATAAGAATTTCAACTGCTTTCTCTTCATAATTAATGTATCTTCATGAAAATATCGGAATGAATAAAAAATCTAAATTGAAAAATAAAACTAAATTTTTATATGGTAAATTTGGATTATAATTTTTTTCTGCTTATAGATTCTGCTTTAAAAGTTTATTCTGTTGAATTTGTGGCACATACTTAACAGCATCCACTAAATCTATGATTATTTATAATATTCTGATACTGACGATGCCCTCGACACAAATCATTTCTCAATCACGTCGCGGCAACAGCTCAACAATTTGCAACGCCTCCTCCTCCTTCTCTCGCCCCTTTGGTTGGTTTCGTTATTTTTTTTATGCTATTTGTTACATTTTATTTCATGTTTATTTATATTTGTTACAACCACTCGAGCCACCTCAAGTCCTGCTAAGAGTCGCCAAACTCCCCCAAACTCTGCTCCCACTATGGTCATACATACTTAATGTGGATTTAAAATGCGTGCTCGTGCAATTTCTCACACAAATCCTTTTATTGCACATTTGGCTTATGTCGGGTTTACGTACCAATTTTGCACGCCACCACGCCCCGCCCTCGTGCCGCCCCTCCAGCTTACCCACCCCCTCGTTGTGCATCGTCTCACGCCCTTGTCTCGACCAATGTCCTGGGCAAGGCGAGGGCCAGTGTTATTTGTGCTTGGCCTGCGGGCCAACTGCCGCCTACTTTATTGGTCACATAACAAAAGATTACAGCAACAACGGGGCAACAAATTCGTTTGCTCCAACCGAAAATAGCTGCCACTTCCCAGTTTCCCATTCCCCGATTCTCCGATTCCCCGTCTCCCATTTCCCAATTGCTATTAGAAGTGTAGCGATACGAATCTTTATGTCTACGTGGTTATAAAAATATGATGAGCATTTCATATATTTCTATAATTTTTTGTGGCCTCTTTGTCCCGTTGACGGTTGTCGGTTGTCGGTCGTCTCTTGATTGTTGATTTTATTGAGCTAAAAGCAATGCAGCAAATGTCACAATTTCATGTTAAGCATTTGCATCAGAAGCTGATTCAGAAAGATATTTAAAGCAAATATTACAACTAAGATAACCCTCTAAAACAAAGAGCAAATATGACTTAAAAATAAAATCTTTTCGTCTCGACAACTGGGTGATAATAGATTGCATAAAATTTAGCATAGACATTGAAAATTTAGGAGTGTAAAGAATATTTTGGGGTAGAATACATAAAATACAGCATAAAATCAGGGATATTCCAGAAATGTAAACCAACCGAAAATTAACTAAAAATTTATTGGATTCTGGGTTGGTTATAACTTCTGAAACACCCCTACATAGGTAAGTATTTTTCAATGTAAATATAAAAAATGCTTAGTGTAAACTCAATTTTTCTCTGAAATTTCAAAATCGGATTATTCACTTCTTCGGCCACAATGCACTCAAAACATTACTGCCTTTTTCAGTAGTAACTACACTTTCCAAATAGCACTCTAGCGTCTTTTACTTTTTAAGACTAAGCCAATTGTTGAGCATTGGGTGAACTGAAACCCCATGACGTCATTATTTGAACAGGGAAAGGGATTTATTGGCTCAGGTGACAATCAAACTGGCAGGCATATAAATTCACGACTCCGGTAAAGTTGCGTGTCAAGTGCAGAGTTTACGGGCCAACGGGACTTTACCCAAGCATCGGAACAGAGAAAGAAACTCGTTGGCAATCATTCATTGCGTCAATCAAGGTGTTTAAAGCGAGAGTTCGGGTTTGTTTCATCTCAGATGCAGTTTCCTCAGTTGCAGCACTTCACGATCTCATTCTCGTTCGCTTCTCAATTTAAATTAAAAACTTTGCCGAAACTTTAAATACAGCTTACGACTTTATAGGCAAAGGGGGGAAAAGAGGATACATAGAGTTGAGCAAGCTGCACTTAGCACCGCTTCAGAGCTCTGCTAAAAATCCAACGCTTCGTTGGCTGGCGAAGATGGCGTAAGTAAGCACAATGGATTCCAGTAGTAAGTCAGCTCTTAATTCAACAAACTTTTTGTTTTCCCCATATACGTAAGTATGTGAAGTGGGTGCAAAAGAGTTCATATGCCAGTTGTTAAACTTAACTAGATTTGTTATAAATTTAAAACAATTTGCTGACCACAAAACAGAGCAGTTGTGGAATCAATTCGACAGGCAGACTTTCACTTTGATTTCATTAACAAAAGGATTTCTAAAAAAATGCTAGACACGTTTTTCAAACTGACCAGCAACAAAACATAGATCCAAATTGTTCTCTCTTTTTTTTTGGGTCGATTGTCCTGTCAGACGTTTGAGTCTGCAAAACAAGTTTTCTGAATAGAAATTGTCTCTGGTTTATTGTTGAAATATATACCAAAATGACATTTAAAAAAAAACAATCAATGAACATGACGAGTTTAAATTTACCTTATTTAAAAAGATTTTATGACCTGGTTCCAATGGGAAAAAAGTTTATAAAAACATTTATTCTTTGTGATATCTCGATACATTCATAACTTTGTTTAATTAAACTTTTGGTTAAATCTTTAAATCTTTTTAATGTCAAAGGCTGCTGGAGAAATCACATCGTAAAGTGTAATTCAAGTCAATAATTAACTTAAGAACCACATGAATTAAAAGCACTTGACTAAGTGAAAATTACGCGAGTGAGTAGGAAAGACAAAAACGGAAATTAATACGACACACACACACTCACACATGCTGTGCTAGAAACTGAATAAATTAAATGATATTAGTCGCTACTTTGTATGTGTATCCATGCGGTTTCGTTGATGTTACGCATACGCAGCGTGTGACAGCGACAGCGTCAACTTACAGAGCAAAACAAAAGCGACTTGTCAATGCTGTCAGGACATCAACTCAATCGCTTCTTCCCTCTAAAATTAAGTGCGAAAATGTGCAAATTAGATTTTGTGGTTGATGTGAAGACACCAACACTTACTCACACTTGCACACACCTTTAATTACAGGCCCGACGTTGCGTATACGCAACTTAGAAGGCAACAACAACTTTTGACACCACGCATATGAATTAATTAGCAATTGAGTCAGTCAGGCTGACGTTGCGAGTATTTAGAAGGCAGCCCTCTGACAACCACATATACAAGCACACAAACTCAGATATATGAATTTCATGCTTACAAAATGGCTAAATCACGAAAGCGCAGTACCCTTTCTGAGGAATCTATTCAATTATTCATATCTTTAATAAATCTACTTTTGTATTGTATAGTAAATTAGTATACTTCCAAATATTGTATTCGATGGTATATCTAATATATTATTAAATAAAAAATTTCGATGTAAAGTTTGAAAAATAAAAAAAAAATAAATACAAAAGCAATTGCTAAAAAAGCTAAAAGCTAAAAAGCTCGATTTTATTTATATTATAAACTTTTTTATATAATTCAAAGGTAGCTAAAAGAAAACTTTGGTTTTCTTACTTTCATTTAGACCCGATTATACAATTATAAAAAGTATTCGTCTAACACAGAAACAAATTTAGGATACCCTATCGAAGGTTATTAAAATGGTGCCTTACATCGTGTGTTAATTTCGTCAGTTGCTAGGTTTGTGGGCTAAGCAGACAGCGTAGTTTATGAGTAATATGAGAATTAAGGGAGTTTTCGAATTTAGCCCCCAACTGATTTAATAAAATAAATATGCGACAAACTAGTTGTACGTGAGAATAGGGTATTGAAAAATCGCTCACATCTTTGAGTGGGTTCTGAATATAATTATAAAGCCATTATTATCGGACGGAACAACAGACTGACAGAACACACAAAAACATAGTGTCCACCCACAAACAATGAGTAGTTGTAGTTGTACAGTATTATAATTGATTACACTTGGGACCAGCTCTACATTGACATGGCCAAGAGGCCAAGTTCGACCAACTCCCCAAACCCAACACTCTGCTGTCATTCCGAACACTTAAAAATTGTTTTCCGGGTTATTGTTCTGTTTCAAAAAGTTTTTTCCTGAGATGGGGCAGTAATTTGTATATTTTTGTTTTGCAGCAACTGTCAATTTAATATGTCACAACAAGAAATAAGCCCACTTTACACTGTCCACTGTACACAAATGTCCAATGCACAACGTGCAGAATTTCTGAAATAAACGTTAATTGTTATGAAATCAATTCAGTGAATGGCCATCGCCTCAATTGCCGAGCAGTTTTTAAGTGTTTTATGAATTGTTTTATATTGCCCCCACACTTGAATATTCGATGGCTGCTGGGAAAATAATTGCTTAATGAAGTGCAGGCAGGCTGGAAACAAGGGATGTGCAATATTTAAACCAATTAATTACTGCACTCTCGTTTTAATAAGTCTATAAGTCGATTTCCATTTCTAAATATTATTATTATGAAACGCTTAAATTTTTATATAAGAAAAGCATATCTTAAATTTTAAATTTAATATTTATTGTTAACTAAGTTTATTCCGTTTTTTCCGGATTCAAAAATTAAAAAATTGGAACATGAGCTTATTGACATAAGCTACTTAAAACCAATTAAAAAATATTCAATCAAAACATAACGTTCCATCTATAAATTTACTTTTAATTGTCAAGTTGTGCGTACTTGATTGTACCAAGTATTTTAGTTGTGTTCAATTAAGTTAAACGACACATTTGATCCATTATTTCAGCTTGGTTATAAATTATGCACTGATTGACCAATGTAAATGTCATATTTGCTGACTATGAAACCCATATTAGACGAGTTGGTCTTTTGTGGTGTACAATTTCAGTCAGTAATCGGTGGCGACGAGTAAGCCAAGTTAATGCCAAGCAATTTGTCAACAATTCTTATTATCAGATTTTTGATTGAAATTTTTTTTGTTTTTTTTTTTACTAGTACTCATAGTTGCACTGAGTGAAGATTGATTTGTTAAAACAACAACATGAACAACATCAACGATAGCAACGAGAATAAGCACAACAAGACAAAGAACTGTATGCGATGAATGTTGAAGCACAATGTGCAGTTGAAGATGAAAATGATTGATTTGCCATAATGCCAACGACGAAGGAAAATGCTGAGAGAGAGAGAGGTGTGGAGAATTCGCCCAGAGTTTCTATTTGTGTTTCAGCCAATTCTTGTTTTAAAGTGGAACAGAAATGAAGCCAGGCTAATCATCAATCAATCATCTACTGCCCTGCAATTGCTGTGCCCTGCATAAAACAAAAGGCAAACGCTTAAAGTTTTCTGCCCAGCAAAGTATGCAATGTTTTTCTTTGAGCTGCAAAGTATGCTACGGTTTGGCTTTTATTTTTTACCTTGCGGCTTATCGGATCTTCCTCAGACTCAGACCCAGTCTCAGCCACATCCATAGCTTCAGTCACAATCGCAGTCACTGCTTCAATCGGCGTCCGTCTTTATCTCTGTTTGCAAATTGAATTTGAGCTGTCAATCAGCATTCATTACAAGCCGCTTTCTGGCTTTAAAACCGCATTTTAAGCGACACCAAAGAAAATTCCGCATACGCAGCGCAAAATGATTCGAACAGGTAAGAACACCCACCCATACCCACACCAACACACACCCCCACACACACACACGCATACACTCTTAAAAGCTGCCGCCAAATTGATTGTAATTGACACTTATTGGACAGCAGACGCTGACAGAGTTTCGTTACGTGGATTGTGGACCTTTGTCCTTTCAGCTCTGAGTTGGAAACAGTAAGGCAGTCAAAAAATCTGTCGGTGCAAATAAATCAATAAGCGGGAGGCATTCCACAGAAAAATAAATTAAATACAAAAGATTAAAATGTGTCAAATGTGAGCTGCACATCTATAGTCAGAAATTAAAAATCAAGCAAACAAATTTTACCATAATTTTAAATATGCTTATAATTACAATCTCAGTGAGCTCTTGCTGGAATAAATCCGAAAATGTTTATTCAAATAGTCCTTGACTTTTCACTCAGCTGACAATTTTCTTCTGTCGATTTATAAATATTGTTTATATCAGTATAACACCTTCCTTGAACCCATTTGGAACAGAAATTTTTAAAATAATCAATCTTGAAACTCTCAGATTATTCCTTTTTTCGTGTAACGCGAGTACAGTAATAGATAAAGTACAGTTTGATTAATTCCAAAAGATAATATAATCGTTCTTTTTGCAGTTCATACCAATTCACCATGTGCAGTTGGCCTTGCTATCCTGCTGCCTGTATCGGATCTTGTGGCGGTTGTGGTCCAAGTGGGTTTTATGATCCCAGTTTCGGACCATTCAATGGGCCGTTCAACAGCTGGTGCGGTCCTTGTGGGGCAGGATGCTGCGGAGGACGCTGGTGTTAGATTCCAACAGGCCTGCATGTTTTTCCGTGTTCGTCCTGGTAAACAGACACAGTTACACATATTATGCATACAATAACTAGTATAATTCCATCTTATCGTACTGCTTATTAATAGAATAAAACATGGATCCTCAAAGTGGAAAAATAATACTTGAAATGGGCTGAAACGGTATGAACATCTCGCTTACAGAAGAAATCTAGGAAGAATTTTATGGTTTTTAGAGAAGTTTCAACTATTATAACTGGTTCCGCCAAAATAATTTACTTTGGATCGTAAATAAAACTGTCACCTATTGAAATGTAATAGTACTAACAAAGGCAAAGTCAATAAATATCACCCGCCTCTTAATAAGTATTTATTTAATTAATATCAAAAGTGCGACTCATTTTCTAGTTTCCTTCTCCGTGTACTTCAATATGGCTGTAAGATATCCCGAATTTCCGTTAATAGCGTCTCTTGACCCAACTCTACCATCGATTTCAGCTAATATTATAAAATAACTTGCATGCAATAATTTGGACATTATAAAGTACACAACACGTTCTTAAATATTTGATCTCAATTTGATCAATTGCAAATTAATTTATATGCAAATTTAATTTAATTTAAGCAAATTATGTACATGTTTTCTATAAGCGGACCTAAGCAGCCCATATCAGTAAAATCGAACATTTTCTTAGTATGTCTTGATATTGGTAACAAAGCAGGCTTTGACATTAAAATTTTAAGTAATTTTTTTAGCCCCCTTGAATATCTAGAACAATGCCACATTAACCTTTTGGAGTCCTTACAGTCAACATCTCTATATTTTATTTGTGAATTTGTATAATTGTATATAGGCATGTAAGTATACAAACAACATATTTATTATTTTTTTTATTAATATGTATTTTCCACATATTTTAAATTAGGTGCTAGTGTTTCCTGCATTTGAACATCGGGAGCGTCGGCTGTGTGGAGCTTTGGAATATCTAATCTAGTTCAAGATCTGTGAAATCTGCCAGTCGTCTGCATTCCAAACAATCCCTGATTCTGTGAAAATCGCTAACTTGAGTTGCAAGTGCTGCCTTTACGTAAAATATCAAGATGTGCAACCCTTGCTACTCGTGCTGCGGCTCCTGCTGCTCTCCTTGCTGTGGTCCCTGCTTTACACCTTGCTGTGGCCCCTGTGGACCTTGCGGCGGATGTGGACCATGTGGACCATGTGGACCATGTGGACCTTGCGGCGGATGTGGACCATGTGGACCTTGTGGCGGCTGTGGACCATGTGGCGGCTGTGGGCCTTGTTGTTAGCTGCACCATCTTCAGAAGGAAATCTAGGGTTTAACATAAAATATAATGCAGTTCATTTCAAATTGTAAATCTTAAGCTTAATTACAAATTTTATACAATAACGAATTTATTATTGTGTTAATCTAACTATTGTCTACAATGCCACAAAAACTTGTTCCGAATTTTATAAAAATCCGCAACAGATCGTTTCGGGCTGCTTAACTACTGTTCCATATTAATAGTCATCTTCGTTAGAAAAAAATTATAAGTGGTAGACGTCGGAACTCATTAACGAGATTAATATTTACTAGATAAACCCAGCATGCCATGACTTTTCAATCACATTCACAAACAACGCCTTTAACTTTAATAAATCAAAATATTTTAGTTTCGTACCGACATTGAAACCATTTAGAACTAAATTCTTAGTATAAATTTTTTTGAAAATTTGTCATTTTATCCTATTTTCGTGTAAAGCGAGTAATGTAAGTATAAGAGTAAAAGATTCAAACAAAAGATTACAAAATACATTCCCTTGCAGCTCAAACCAGATCAACATGTGCAGTTATACTTGCTACCCTGGCGCCTGTATCGGAATGTGTGGCGGTGCTGCTCCGAGTGGTTTCTATGATCCTTGTTTTGGACCATTTAATGGACCATTTAACAGCTGGTGTGGTCCGTCCGGTCCCGGATTCTGGGGAGGTCGCTGGTGTTAGATCAAGTATTCAGCACCCAATGTGTTGCATGGGTTTTTCTTGGTAATGATTTACATTTTATAATTGCCACGTTCCTAATTTATTCTCACAGATTCAAGAATTTTTCAATATTTGAGGCGGTTTGAAGATCTTGCTTACAGAAGAAATACAGGATTAACTGTATAATGGCCAGCTTTTTAAGATTATTTATATAAAGGAGCGTATAGTATTCAGCTACTATTAGTTCTATTTAAGTTTCTCAACTTTACAATAACTTTCTTACATCGAAATAAAATTTATGTATACACATGTGAAATTCAATTGGTTTTTATCTATGCGAGCTATTTATGATAAAATTCACTAATTGAGTGTGTTTTTAACTATGTTCGTTATGGGATAACAATGGGTTCGATTCGAAATATTTACATCCCTAGGTTATGGTTTGAATTATTTCAATTATATATTTGTTTTTTTTTTAATCATATTTATTTATGAAATCATTCAGGAATTTCAGATTATCACTTAAAAAACGCAGGAAGACTCCTACCGAAGGGTAGAGGGATTTGGTTGTCTGTCTGCAGTCTTGCTTCGATCAAATCATAGCAAGCGGAGAATTTTAAGTCTTATTTCACAATATAGAGGTTTCTTAAAATATATGCTTATTGTAGTTGAAAGTTCGTTCAATAAACACTAATTTTGGAAATATTTAATATAAAAAAAGTCAAAATCTTTTGGTAAATCCTAATTCCAAAAATGGCTAAGACGCAGACACTATTTATATAACAATTTCAAAGGAGATACATATCGATGTCCAGGTAATAGAATGCGATTAAAGATATCCAATTACCATTCAATGTCTATCCACAGTATTACTCTAAGTGTCATTGAATACTTGCACTCCTTAAACACTGTTTTGTTCAACTTTATTTTTCTATTCGTTTGGCGCTGTAATCATACGTATATTTAAAAATTAGAAGTGAGAAAGAAAGTAGTTTTATATGTATATACTAACATATTTATTATGTGTTAGCCATATGTTGGAATTAGGATATGTAATACTTAACTGATAGGGTACAGATAGGGTACAGAGCGCAATGCATCACAATATCTCTGATAGCTACTAAGGCTTATTCGGTACTGGCAATACAATACACATATTAGGTAAGTAAATATATCTAATAAATATGAATATCAATTAAAATGTCAATCTTTTTACTTTACTTTAGATTTGCATGGTTTTCAATCAAGCTGGCACAGTTCAATTTAATGGTGATGATGGGATGGATATTTTTAAAGAGTTGCATTATATTAATAAATGCTATATTTAAACTAAAAAGTCTTTAGTTTTGTTTTCTTTTCGAGTTTTTATAATAAGACAAGGTCATTACTTCCTTAAATTGTTGTAAATATACTAGTAATGCTTAATTAAATAGCTTGAGCAAAGGTTAACGGTGGTTTTTGCACACATTTCTCAGTACTAGGAACTGATTAAGTAGCGATATCCAAAATTAAATTATATTATATTAAATTATATTTATTAAAGTTTGTGGTGTCTAGGGCACGCATTTAGGACACTTTAAATTATTAAAATTTCTGTCGGAAATTTTTCCGAAGATCGATTTAGTCTCACACTTTCACTCTAATTTTTAGAAAATATGATAATATTAATTTTCTTCTACATATATTCCTACATATAAAGGTGTGAATAAAATCAGTGTAAATGTATTGAATGTACGCCATTTAAAATAAACAATTCATTGTTTTACTCTTTATATTTCTATTTGGAATAATAACATACGAACTTATCACACCTTAGATCATACCCAAGCAGGCCTTGAAATTCAAATTTTGAGAGCTTTGCTTGACGACTAAGACTCCTTATAAAATTTTGGTCATTAATATTTTACAGTTCAAACAGTACACATCTCTACATTATATTTGTGCATATTCGTGATTGTTTTCAGGCATGTAAGTTGAAACAAAAAAATAAATATGAAGGAAATTGAATATTCAAATTTTGTTTAATTTCGATTTATACAAAAATAGGTGCCAGTATTTTTTGTAGTAAACCATAAAGTGCATCGGCTGTGTGGGAGCTTTGTAAGTATCTGGCTCGGAAATAGCCACAAGAGCTAAAAAAAACCCACGAGCTGTTTGCAGAAAGAAAAGGTGCTTGTTTCCGTGAAGTAGTTGACATAAAGGTATGCAATTCACATCAATAATCATATGCAATAATTATATAATTTCTTTTAAATTATAAAGTATCTACAGTCTCTTATCAAGATGTGCTATCCGTGCTACTCGTGCTGCAGCCCATGCTGCACACCTTGTTGCAGCCCCTGCTGCTACTCCTCTTGCTGTTCACCATGTTGTGGACCATGTGGATATTGCTGTGGGGGCTGCGGACCTTGCTGTGGCGGCTGTGGACCTTGTTGTTAACTCAATCTTCAGAACGAAATAAAGTGCTAATGCAGTACTAAAATATGCCGACATAAATTAAACCATGTAGATTTTAATAAAAAGAGAAAAAAAATAAAATAAGATGTAAAACAAGTAAAAAAAAGTGGTTTATAGCTTTACTATTTATTTGTGTATGTAATCCACACTAGACAATTAACTTTTGCTTTATTAAAGATAGTCTTGATTTAATTCTATCTTTTTAAGTTTTACAAGATAGCTTATCAATTTTTTTTTAAAAAAATTAAAACAATTTAAAAAACCTCAATCTTGTAAGAGTTTTTATATTTTAAGTCTTTTACAAGATAGGTTATCAGCGATACATTCTTTTAATTAGAATGGAAATAGCAGAAATATTTCAATAGAAAACCGGCGTTATAAATTGTTTTTTAGAAATCGTAGCTGCAAAATCAATCGAATTTGTGTTTTACCTTATTTATTCTTTAGTATTTTGATGTGCCGACCTCCAAAAGAGCCCAAAAGGATTGGGAAGGTTTGGTAATGCTGGCCGTTGTGCTGGAGGGAAAGCTGGCAAAGGTATCGGAGCTAAAATGGGTATAGGCGGCGGGTTGGGAAGAGGTGGTGGACTTGATGGCAATAGAAAGGGAGGTGGAGGTAAAGGAATAAGAGGAAGGGATGGAATGCTTGGAATCGGAATAACAGGCGGGTTGGGAAGAGGTGGTGGACTTGATGGCAATAGAAAGGGAGGAGGAGGTAAAGGAATAAGAGGAAGGGCTGGAATGCTAGGAATCGGAATAACAGGCGGACGAGCTGGAATTAGTGGATGTTTAGGTGGTTGGGGTGGAGGGGGAAGTTTCGGTAACTGCGACAAAAGAAGTGGAGGAGGTAATGGAAGCTTAGGAGCTACTGGAATCTTGGGGAAATGGTGATGGTGAACGTGGTGATGATGATGCTCCGATCCATCAGGTTTAGTTGTTTCTTCCGTAGTCGTTGTTGGTGTGGTTTCTTTGGTAGTCGTCGTTGGCGTTGTTTCTTCTGTAGTCGTCGTTGGCGTTGTTTCTTCGGTAGTCGTTGTTGGTGTTGTGTCTTCTGTAGTCGTTGTTGGCGTTGTTTCTTCGGTAGTCGTTGTTGGTGTTGTGTCTTCTGTAGTCGTGGTTGGTGTTGTTTCTTCTGAAGTCGTTGTTGGCGTTGTTTCTTCGGTAGTCGTGGTTGGTGTTGTTTCTTCTGTAGTCGTTGTTGGCGTTGTTTCTTCGGTAGTCGTTGTTGGTGTTGTTTCTTCTGTAGTCGTGGTTGGTGTTGTTTCTTCTGTAGTCGTGGTTGGTGTTGTTTCTTCTGTAGTCGTGGTTGGTGTTGTTTCTTCTGTAGTCGTTGTTGGTGTTGTTTCTTCGGTAGTCGTTGTTGGTGTTGTTTCTTCGGTAGTCGTGGTTGGTGTTGTTTCTTCCGTAGTCGTCGTTGGCGTTGTTTCTTCGGTCGTCGTTGTTGGTGTTGTTTCTTCTGTCGTCGTTGTTGGTGTTGTTTCTTCAGTAGTTGTTGTTGGTGTTGTTTCTTCGGTCGTCGTTGTTGGTGTTGTTTCTTCGGTAGTCGTGGTTGGTGTTGTTTCTTCAGTAGTCGTGGTTGGTGTTGTTTCTTCTGTAGTCGTTGTTGGTGTTGTTTCTTCTGTCGTCGTTGTTGGTGTTGTTTCTTCAGTAGTTGTTGTTGGTGTTGTTTCTTCGGTAGTCGTGGTTGGTGTTGTTTCTTCGGTAGTCGTTGTTGGTGTTGTTTCTTCTGTAGTCGTTGTTGGTGTTGTTTCTTCAGTTGTCGTTGTTGGTGTTGTTTCTTCGGTAGTCGTGGTTGGTGTTGTTTCTTCTGTAGTCGTTGTTGGCGTTGTTTCTTCTGTAGTCGTGGTTGGCGTTGTGTCTTCTGTTGTCGTGGTTGGTGTTGTTTCTTCAGTAGTCGTGGTTGGTGTTGTTTCTTCTGTAGTCGTTGTTGGCGTTGTTTCTCCAGTTGTCGTTGTTGGTGTTGTTTCTTCTGTAGTCGTGGTTGGTGTTGTTTCTTCTGTAGTCGTTGTTGGTGTTGTTTCTTCTGTAGTCGTGGTTGGTGTTGTTTCTTCTGTAGTCGTGGTTGGTGTTGTTTCTTCGGTAGTCGTTGTTGGTGTTGTTTCTTCGGTAGTCGTTGTTGGTGTTGTTTCTTCTGTGGTCGTGGTTGGTGTTGTTTCTTCTGTAGTCGTTGTTGGCGTTGTTTCTTCGGTAGTCGTGGTTGGTGTTGTTTCTTCGGTAGTCGTTGTTGGTGTTGTTTCTTCTGTTGTCGTCGTTGGTGTTGTTTCTTCGGTAGTCGTTGTTGGTGTTGTTTCTTCGGTAGTCGTGGTTGGTGTTGTTTCTTCTGTAGTCGTTGTGGGCGTTGTTTCTTCAGTAGTCGTTGTTGGCGTTGTTTCTTCGGAAGTCGTTGTTGGTGTTGTGTCTTCTGTAGTCGTGGTTGGTGTTGTTTCTTCTGTAGTCGTGGTTGGTGTTGTTTCTTCGGAAGTCGTTGTTGGTGTTGTTTCTTCAGTAGTCGTTGTTGGTTTAGTTTCTTCTGTCGTCGTCGTTGGCGTTGTTTCTTCGGTAGTCGTTGTTGGTGTTGTTTCTTCTGTAGTCGTTGTTGGTGTTGTTTCTTCTGTAGTCGTGGTTGGTGTTGTTTCTTCTGTAGTCGTGGTTGGTGTTGTTTCTTCAGTAGTCGTTGTTGGTGTTGTTTCTTCGGTAGTCGTTGTTGGTGTTGTTTCTTCCGTAGTCGTGGTTGGTGTGGTTTCTTCTGTATTCGTGGTTGGTGTTGTTTCTTCGGTAGTCGTTGTTGGTGTTGTTTCTTCTGTAGTCGTGGTTGGTGTTGTTTCTTCGGTAGTCGTTGTTGGTGTTGTTTCTTCTGTAGTCGTGGTTGGTGTTGTTTCTTCAGTAGTCGTTGTTGGTGTTGTTTCTTCTGTAGTCGTTGTTGGTGTTGTTTCTTCTGTAGTCGTGGTTGGTGTTGTTTCTTCGGTAGTCGTTGTTGGTGTTGTTTCTTCTGTAGTCGTGGTTGGTGTTGTTTCTTCAGTAGTCGTAGTTGGTGTTGTTTCTTCGGTAGTCGTGGTTGGTGTTGTTTCTTCTGTTGTCGTGGTTGGTGTTGTTTCTACTGTAGTCGTTGTTGGTGTTGTTTCTTCTGTAGTCGTGGTTGGTGTTGTTGCTTCGGTGGTCGTTGTTGGTGTTGTTTCTTCTGTAGTCGTGGTTGGTGTTGTTTCTTCGGTAGTCGTTGTTGGTGTTGTTTCTTCTGTTGTCGTCGTTGGTGTTGTTTCTTCGGTAGTCGTGGTTGGTGTTGTTTCTTCCGTAGTCGTCGTTGGCGTTGTTTCTTCGGTCGTGGTTGTTGGTGTTGTTTCTTCTGTTGTCGTGGTTGGTGTTGTTTCTTCGGTAGTCGTTGTTGGTGTTGTTTCTTCTGTGGTCGTGGTTGGTGTTGTTTCTTCTGTAGTCGTTGTTGGCGTTGTTTCTTCAGTAGTCGTGGTTGGTGTTGTTTCTTCTGTAGTCGTTGTTGGCGTTGTTTCTTCAGTAGTCGTTGTTGGTGTTGTTTCTTCTGTAGTCGTTGTTGGTGTTGTTTCTTCTGTAGTCGTCGTTGGCGTTGTTTCTTCTGTAGTCGTGGTTGGCGTTGTTTCTTCAGTAGTCGTTGTTGGTGTTGTTTCTTCAGTAGTCGTTGTTGGTGTTGTTTCTTCTGTAGTCGTGGTTGGTGTTGTTTCTTCTGTAGTCGTTGTTGGTGTTGTTTCTTCGGTAGTCGTTGTTGGTGTTGTTTCTTCTGTAGTCGTGGTTGGTGTTGTTTCTTCAGTAGTCGTTGTTGGTGTTGTTTCTTCGGAAGTCGTGGTTGGTGTTGTTTCTTCGGAAGTCGTTGTTGGTGTTGTTTCTTCTGTAGTCGTGGTTGGTGTTGTTTCTTCAGTAGTCGTTGTTGGTGTTGTTTCTTCTGTAGTCGTTGTTGGTGTTGTTTCTTCTGTCGTCGTTGTTGGTGTTGTTTCTTCAGAAGTTGTTGTTGGTGTTGTTTCTTCGGTAGTCGTGGTTTGTGTTGTTTCTTCTGTACTCGTTGTTGGTGTTGTTTCTTCTGTAGTCGTGGTTGGCGTTGTTTCTTCGGTAGTCGTTGTTGGTGTTGTTTCTTCTGTAGTCGTGGTTGGTGTTGTTTCTTCTGTAGTCGTGGTTGGTGTTGTTTCTTCGGTAGTCGTTGTTGGTGTTGTTTCTTCTGTGGTCGTGGTTGGTGTTGTTTCTTCGGTAGTCGTTGTTGGTGTTGTTTCTTCTGTAGTCGTAGTTGGTGTTGTTTCTTCTGTAGTCGTTGTTGGTGTTGTTTCTTCTGTAGTCGTGGTTGGTGTTGTTTCTTCTGTAGTCGTGGTTGGTGTTGTTTCTTCGGTAGTCGTTGTTAGTGTTGTTTCTTCGGTAGTCGTGGTTGGTGTTGTTTCTTCGGTAGTCGTGGTTGTGTGGTTCTTCTGTAGTCGTTGTTGGCGTTGTTTCTTCGGTAGTCTGGTTGGTGTTGTTTCTTCGGTAGTCGTTGTTGGTGTTGTTTCTTCTGTTGTCGTCGTTGGTGTTGTTTCTTCGGTAGTCGTTGTTGGTGTTGTTTCTTCGGTAGTCGTGGTTGGTGTTGTTTCTTCTGTAGTCGTGGTTGGTGTTGTTTCTTCTGTTGTCGTCGTTGGTGTTGTTTCTTCGGTAGTCGTGGTAGGTGTGGTTTCTTCAGTAGTCGTTGTTGGTGTTGTTTCTTCGGTCGTCGTTGTTGGTGTTGTTTCTTCTGTTGTCGTGGTTGGTGTTGTTTCCTCGGTAGTCGTTGTTGGTGTTGTTTCTTCGGTAGTCGTGGTTGGTGTTGTTTCTTCTGTAGTCGAGGTTGGTGTTGTTTCTTCAGTAGTCGAGGTTGGTGTTGTTTCTTCAGTAGTCGTTGTTGGTGTTGTTTCTTCGGTAGTCGTTGTTGGTGTTGTTTCTTCGGTAGTCGTTGTTGGTGTTGTTTCTTCTGTTGTCGTGGTTGGTGTTGTTTCTTCGGTAGTCGTTGTTGGTGTTGTTTCTTCGGTAGTCGTGGTTGGTGTTGTTTCTTCAGTAGTCGTTGTTGGTGTTGTTTCTTCGGTAGTCGTTGTTGGTGTTGTTTCTTCTGTAGTCGTTGTTGGTGTTGTTTCTTCTGTAGTCGTTGTTGGTGTTGTTTCTTCTGTAGTCGTTGTTGGTGTTGTTTCTTCAGTAGTCGTTGTTGGTGTTGTTTCTTCGGTAGTCGTTGTTGGTGTTGTTTCTTCTGTAGTCGTGGTTGGTGTTGTTTCTTCGGTAGTCGTTGTTGGTGTTGTTTCTTCTGTTGTCGTCGTTGGTGTTGTTTCTTCGGTAGTCGTTGTTGGTGTTGTTTCTTCGGTAGTCGTGGTTGGTGTTGTTTCTTCCGTAGTCGTCGTTGGCGTTGTTTCTTCGGTAGTCGTTGTTGGTGTTGTTTCTTCGGTAGTCGTGGTTGGTGTTGTTTCTTCAGTAGTCGTTGTTGGTGTTGTTTCTTCTGTAGTCGTTGTTGGTGTTGTTTCTTCTGTCGTCGTTGTTGGTGTTGTTTCTTCAGTAGTTGTTGTTGGTGTTGTTTCTTCGGTAGTCGTGGTTGGTGTTGTTTCTTCGGTAGTCGTGGTTGGTGTTGTTTCTTCCGTAGTCGTCGTTGGCGTTGTTTCTTCGGTAGTCGTTGTTGGTGTTGTTTCTTCGGTAGTCGTGGTTGGTGTTGTTTCTTCTGTAGTCGTGGTTGGTGTTGTTTCTTCTGTTGTCGTCGTTGGTGTTGTTTCTTCGGTAGTCGTGGTAGGTGTGGTTTCTTCGGTAGTCGTTGTTGGTGTAGTTTCTTCTGTCGTCGTCGTTGGCGTTGTTTCTTCGGTAGTCGTTGTTGGTGTTGTTTCTTCTGTAGTCGTGGTTGGTGTTGTTTCTTCTGTAGTCGTGGTTGGTGTTGTTTCTTCGGTAGTCGTTGTTGGTGTTGTTTCTTCGGTAGTCGTGGTTGGTGTTGTTTCTTCGGTAGTCGTGGTTGGTGTGGTTTCTTCTGTAGTCGTTGTTGGCGTTGTTTCTTCGGTAGTCGTGGTTGGTGTTGTTTCTTCGGTAGTCGTTGTTGGTGTTGTTTCTTCTGTTGTCGTCGTTGGTGTTGTTTCTTCGGTAGTCGTTGTTGGTGTTGTTTCTTCGGTAGTCGTGGTTGGTGTTGTTTCTTCTGTAGTCGTCGTTGGCGTTGTTTCTTCGGTAGTCGTTGTTGGTGTTGTTTCTTCGGTAGTCGTGGTTGGTGTTGTTTCTTCTGTAGTCGTGGTTGGTGTTGTTTCTTCTGTTGTCGTCGTTGGTGTTGTTTCTTCGGTAGTCGTGGTTGGTGTTGTTTCTTCGGTAGTCGTGGTTGGTGTTGTTTCTTCGGTAGTCGTGGTTGGTGTTGTTTCTTCAGTAGTCGTCGTTGGCGTTGTTTCTTCGGTAGTCGTTGTTGGTGTTGTTTCTTCGGTAGTCGTCGTTGGCGTTGTTTCTTCGGTAGTCGTTGTTGGTGTTGTTTCTTCGGTAGTCGTGGTTGGTGTTGTTTCTTCGGTAGTCGTGGTTGGTGTTGTTTCTTCTGTAGTCGTCGTTGGCGTTGTTTCTTCGGTAGTCGTTGTTGGTGTTGTTTCTTCGGTAGTCGTGGTTGGTGTTGTTTCTTCTGTAGTCGTGGTTGGTGTTGTTTCTTCTGTTGTCGTCGTTGGTGTTGTTTCTTCGGTAGTCGTGGTAGGTGTGGTTTCTTCGGTAGTCGTTGTTGGTGTAGTTTCTTCTGTCGTCGTCGTTGGCGTTGTTTCTTCGGTAGTCGTTGTTGGTGTTGTTTCTTCTGTAGTCGTGGTTGGTGTTGTTTCTTCTGTAGTCGTGGTTGGTGTTGTTTCTTCGGTAGTCGTTGTTGGTGTTGTTTCTTCTGTAGTCGTGGTTGGTGTTGTTTCTTCGGTAGTCGTGGTTGGTGTTGTTTCTTCTGTAGTCGTTGTTGGCGTTGTTTCTTCGGTAGTCGTTGTTGGTGTTGTTTCTTCGGTAGTCGTTGTTGGTGTTGTTTCTTCTGTAGTCGTTGTTGGTGTTGTTTCTTCGGTAGTCGTTGTTGGTGTTGTTTCTTCGGTAGTCGTGGTTGGTGTTGTTTCTTCTGTAGTCGTCGTTGGCGTTGTTTCTTCGGTAGTCGTTGTTGGTGTTGTTTCTTCGGTAGTCGTGGTTGGTGTTGTTTCTTCTGTAGTCGTGGTTGGTGTTGTTTCTTCTGTTGTCGTCGTTGGTGTTGTTTCTTCGGTAGTCGTGGTTGGTGTTGTTTCTTCGGTAGTCGTTGTTGGTTTAGTTTCTTCTGTCGTCGTCGTTGGCGTTGTTTCTTCGGTAGTCGTTGTTGGTGTTGTTTCTTCTGTAGTCGTTGTTGGTGTTGTTTCTTCGGTAGTCGTTGTTGGTGTTGTTTCTTCTGTAGTCGTGGTTGGTGTTGTTTCTTCAGTAGTCGTTGTTGGTGTTGTTTCTTCTGTAGTCGTTGTTGGTGTTGTTTCTTCTGTAGTCGTGGTTGGTGTGTTTCTTCTGTAGTCGTTGTTGGTGTTGTTTCTTCGGTAGTCGTTGTTGGTGTTGTTTCTTCTGTAGTCGTTGTTGGTGTTGTTTCTTCTGTAGTCGTGGTTGGTGTTGTTTCTTCTGTAGTCGTGGTTGGTGTTGTTTCTTCGGTAGTCGTTGTTGGTGTTGTTTCTTCTGTAGTCGTGGTTGGTGTTGTTTCTTCGGTAGTCGTGGTTGGTGTGGTTTCTTCTGTAGTCGTTGTTGGCGTTGTTTCTTCTGTAGTCGTGGTTGGCGTTGTTTCTTCGGTAGTCGTTGTTGGTGTTGTTTCTTCTGTTGTCGTGGTTGGTGTTGTTTCTTCGGTAGTCGTTGTTGGTGTTGTTTCTTCGGTAGTCGTGGTTGGTGTTGTTTCTTCTGTAGTCGTCGTTGGCGTTGTTTCTTCGGTAGTCGTTGTTGGTGTTGTTTCTTCGGTAGTCGTGGTTGGTGTTGTTTCTTCTGTAGTCGTGGTTGGTGTTGTTTCTTCTGTTGTCGTCGTTGGTGTTGTTTCTTCGGTAGTCGTGGTTGGTGTTGTTTCTTCGGTAGTCGTTGTTGGCGTTGTTTCTTCGGTAGTCGTGGATGGTGTTGTTTCTTCGGTAGTCGTGGTTGGTGTTGTTTCTTCTGTAGTCGTGGTTGGTGTTGTTGCTTCGGTAGTGGTTGTTGGTGTTGTTTCTTCAGTAGTCGTCGTTGGCGTTGTTTCTTCGGTAGTCGTGGTTGGTGTTGTTTCTTCGGTAGTCGTGGTTGGTGTTGTTTCTTCTGTAGTCGTGGTTGGTGTTGTTTCTTCGGTAGTCGTTGTTGGTGTTGTTTCTTCTGTTGTCGTGGTTGGTGTTGTTTCTTCAGTAGTCGTTGTTGGTGTTGTTTCTTCGGTAGTCGTTGTTGGTGTTGTTTCTTTCGTAGTCGTCGTTGGCGTTGTTTCTTCTGTAGTCGTTGTTGGTGTTGTTTCTTCTGTAGTCGTCGTTGGCGTTGTTTCTTCAGTAGTTGTTGTTGGTGTTGTTTCTTCTGTAGTCGTGGTTGGTGTTGTTTCTTCGGTAGTCGTTGTTGGTGTTGTTTCTTCTGTAGTCGTGGTTGGTGTTGTTTCTTCCGTAGTCGTTGTTGGTGTTGTTTCTTCTGTAGTCGTGGTTGGTGTTCTTGCTTCGGTAGTGGTTGTTGGTGTTGTTTCTTCCGTAGTCGTCGTTGGCGTTGTTTCTTCTGTAGTCGTTGTTGGTGTTGTTTCTTCTGTAGTCGTGGTTGGTGTTGTTTCTTCTGTAGTCGTGGTTGGTGTTGTTTCTTCTGTAGTCGTTGTTGGTGTTGTTTCTTCTGTAGTCGTTGTTGGTGTTGTTTCTTCGGTAGTCGTTGTTGGTGTTGTTTCTTCTGTAGTCGTAGTTGGTGTTGTTTCTTCTGTAGTCGTTGTTGGTGTTGTTTCTTCTGTAGTCGTTGTTGGTGTTGTTTCTTCTGTAGTTTTTTCTTCGTATCGTTGGTGTTGTTTCTTCTGTAGTCGTTGTTGGTGTTGTTTCTTCTGTAGTCGTGGTTGGTGTTGTTTCTTCTGTAGTCGTGGTTGGTGTTGTTTCTTCGGTAGTCGTTGTTGGTGTTGTTTCTTCTGTAGTCGTTGTTGGCGTTGTTTCTTCTGTAGTCGTTGTTGGTGTTGTTTCTTCTGTAGTCGTCGTTGGCGTTGTTTCTTCGGTAGTCGTGGTTGGTGTTGTTTCTTCGGTAGTCGTGGTTGGTGTTGTTTCTTCTGTAGTCGTGGTTGGTGTTGTTGCTTCGGTAGTGGTTGTTGGTGTTGTTTCTTCTGTTGTCGTGGTTGGTGTTGTTTCTTCAGTAGTCGTTGTTGGTGTTGTTTCTTCTGTAGTCGTTGTTGGCGTTGTTTCTTCTGTAGTCGTTGTTGGTGTTGTTTCTTCTGTAGTCGTTGTTGGTGTTGTTTCTTCTGTAGTCGTGGTTGGTGTTGTTTCTTCTGTAGTCGTGGTTGGTGTTGTTTCTTCTGTAGTCGTTGTTGGTGTTGTTTCTTCTGTAGTCGTGGTTGGTGTTGTTTCTTCAGTAGTCGTTGTTGGTGTTGTTTCTTCTGTAGTCGTTGTTGGTGTTGTTTCTTCTGTAGTCGTTGTTGGTGTTGTTTCTTCTGTAGTCGTGGTTGGTGTTGTTTCTTCTGTAGTCGTTGTTGGTGTTGTTTCTTCTGTAGTCGTGGTTGGTGTTGTTTCTTCAGTAGTCGTTGTTGGTGTTGTTTCTTCTGTAGTCGTGGTTGGTGTTGTTTCTTCGGTAGTCGTTGTTGGTGTTGTTTCTTCTGTAGTCGTGGTTGGCGTTGTTTCTTCTGTAGTCGTTGTTGGTGTTGTTTCTTCTGTAGTCGTGGTTGGTGTTGTTTCTTCTGTGGTCGTGGTTGGTGTTGTTTCTTCGGTAGTCGTTGTTGGTGTTGTTTCTTCGGTAGTCGTTGTTGGTGTTGTTTCTTCGGTAGTCGTTGTTGGTGTTGTTTCTTCCGTAGTCGTCGTTGGTTTGTTTCTTCTGTAGTCGTGTTGGTGTTGTTCTTCGGTAGTGGTTGTTGGTGTTGTTTCTTCTGTAGTCGTTGTTGGTGTTGTTTCTTCTGTAGTCGTGGTTGGTGTTGTTTCTTCTGTAGTCGTGGTTGGTGTTGTTTCTTCGGTAGTCGTTGTTGGTGTTGTTTCTTCGGTAGTCGTTGTTGGTGTTGTTTCTTCTGTAGTCGTGGTTGGTGTTGTTTCTTCTGTAGTCGTGGTTGGTGTTGTTGCTTCGGTAGTGGTTGTTGGTGTGGTTTCTTCTGTAGTCGTCGTTGGCGTTGTTTCTTCTGTAGTCGTTGTTGGTGTTGTTTCTTCGGTAGTCGTGGTTGGTGTTGTTTCTTCTGTCGTCGTTGTTGGTGTTGTTTCTTCGGTAGTCGTTGTTGGTGTTGTTTCTTCTGTCGTCGTTGTTGGTGTTGTTTCTTCAGTAGTTGTTGTTGGTGTTGTTTCTTCGGAAGTCGTTGTTGGTGTTGTTTCTTCGGTAGTTGTTGTTGGCGTTGTTTCTTCGGTAGTCGTTGTTGGTGTTGTTTCTTCGGTAGTCGTGGTTGGTGTTGTTTCTTCGGTAGTCGTGGTTGGTGTTGTTTCTTCAGTAGTCGTTGTTGGTGTTGTTTCTTCGGTAGTCGTTGTTGGTGTTGTTTCTTCTGTAGTCGTTGTTGGTGTTGTTTCTTCGGTAGTCGTTGTTGGTGTTGTTTCTTCTGTAGTCGTTGTTGGTGTTGTTTCTTCTGTAGTCGTGGTTGGTGTTGTTTCTTCTGTAGTCGTTGTTGGTGTTGTTTCTTCGGTAGTCGTTGTTGGTGTTGTTTCTTCTGTAGTCGTGGTTGGTGTTGTTTCTTCGGTAGTCGTTGTTGGTGTTGTTTCTTCTGTAGTCGTGGTTGGTGTTGTTTCTTCTGTAGTCGTTGTTGGTGTTGTTTCTTCTGTAGTCGTTGTTGGTGTTGTTTCTTCTGTAGTCGTTGTTGGTGTTGTTTCTTCTGTAGTCGTGGTTGGTGTTGTTTCTTCGGTAGTCGTTGTTGGTGTTGTTTCTTCTGTAGTCGTTGTTGGTGTTGTTTCTTCGGTAGTCGTTGTTGGTGTTGTTTCTTCTGTAGTCGTGGTTGGTGTTGTTTCTTCGGTAGTCGTTGTTGGTGTTGTTTCTTCTGTAGTCGTTGTTGGTGTTGTTTCTTCGGTAGTCGTGGTTGGTGTTGTTTCTTCAGTAGTCGTTGTTGGTATTGTTTCTTCGGAAGTCGTTGTTGGTGTTGTTACTTCGCTAGTCGTGGTTGGTGTTGTTTCTTCTGTCGTCGTTGTTGGTGTTGTTTCTTCGGTAGTCGTTGTTGGTGTTGTTTCTTCTGTCGTCGTTGTTGGTGTTGTTTCTTCTGTAGTCGTTGTTGGTGTTGTTTCTTCTGTAGTCGTTGTTGGTGTTGTTTCTTCTGTAGTCGTTGTTGGCGTTGTTTCTTCGGTAGTCGTTGTTGGTGTTGTTTCTTCTGTAGTCGTGGTTGGTGTTGTTTCTTCTGTAGTCGTTGTTGGTGTTGTTTCTTCTGTCGTCGTTGTTGGCGTCGTTTCTTCGGTAGTCGTCGTTGGCGTTGTTTCTTCTGTAGTCGTTGTTGGTGTTGTTTCTTCTGTAGTCGTGGTTGGTGTTGTTTCTTCTGTAGTCGTGGTTGGTGTTGTTTCTTCGGTAGTCGTTGTTGGTGTTGTTTCTTCGGTAGTCGTGGTTGGTGTTGTTTCTTCAGTAGTCGTTGTTGGTGTTGTTTCTTCGGTAGTCGTTGTTGGTGTTGTTTCTTCGGTAGTGGTTGTTGGTGTTGTTTCTTCTGTAGTCGTTGTTGGTGTTGTTTCTTCTGTAGTCGTGGTTGGTGTTGTTTCTTCCGTAGTCGTGGTTGGTGTTGTTTCTTCGGTAGTCGTTGTTGGTGTTGTTTCTTCGGTAGTCGTGGTTGGTGTTGTTTCTTCTGTAGTCGTCGTTGGCGTTGTTACTTCTGTTGTCGTGGTTGGTGTTGTTTCTTCAGTAGTCGTTGTTGGTGTTGTTTCTTCGGTAGTAGTTGTTGGTGTTGTTTCTTCTGTGGTCGTCGTTGGCGTTGTTTCTTCTGTAGTCGTTGTTGGTGTTGTTTCTTCTGTAGTCGTTGTTGGTGTTGTTTCTTCGGTAGTCGTTGTTGGCGTTGTTTCTTCGGTAGTCGTTGTTGGTGTGTTTCTTCAGTAGTCGTTGTTGGTGTTGTTTCTTCTGTAGTCGTGGTTGGTGTTGTTTCTTCAGTAGTCGTCGTTGGCGTTGTTTCTTCGGTAGTCGTTGTTGGTGTTGTTTCTTCTGTAGTCGTGGTTGGTGTTGTTTCTTCGGTAGTCGTTGTTGGTGTTGTTTCTTCTGTAGTCGTGGTTGGTGTTGTTTCTTCTGTAGTCGTTGTTGGTGTTGTTTCTTCTGTAGTCGTCGTTGGTGTTGTTTCTTCTGTAGTCGTTGTTGGTGTTGTTTCTTCTGTAGTCGTGGTTGGTGTTGTTTCTTCGGTAGTCGTTGTTGGTGTTGTTTCTTCTGTCGTCGTTGTTGGTGTTGTTTCTTCGGTAGTCGTGGTTGGTGTTGTTTCTTCAGTAGTCGTTGTTGGTGTTGTTTCTTCGGTAGTCGTTGTTGGTGTTGTTTCTTCGGTAGTCGTTGTTGGTGTTGTTTCTTCAGTAGTCGTAGTTGGTGTTGTTTCTTCGGTAGTCGTTGTTGGTGTTGTTTCTTCTGTTGTCGTGGTTGGTGTTGTTTCTTCTGTCGTTGTTGTTGGTGTTGTTTCTTCGGTAGTCGTGGTTGGTGTTGTTTCTTCCGTAGTCGTCGTTGGCGTTGTTTCTTCTGTAGTCGTTGTTGGTGTTGTTTCTTCTGTAGTCGTGGTTGGTGTTGTTTCTTCTGAAGTCGTGGTTGGTGTTGTTTCTTCGGTTGTCGTTGTTGGTGTTGTTTCTTCTGTCGTCGTTGTTGGTGTTGTTTCTTCGGTAGTCGTTGTTGGTGTTGTTTCTTCGGTTGTCGTTGTTGGTGTTGTTTCTTCTGTCGTCGTTGTTGGTGTTGTTTCTTCGGTAGTCGTTGTTGGTGTTGTTTCTTCAGTAGTCGTTGTTGGTGTTGTTTCTTCTGTGGTCGTCGTTGGCGTTGTTTCTTCTGTTGTCGTGGTTGGTGTTGTTTCTTCAGTAGTCGTTGTTGGTGTTGTTTCTTCGGTAGTCGTTGTTGGTGTTGTTTCTTCTGTAGTCGTCGTTGGTGTTGTTTCTTCTGTAGTCGTTGTTGGTGTTGTTTCTTCTGTAGTCGTGGTTGGTGTTGTTTCTTCTGTAGTCGTGGTTGGTGTTGTTTCTTCGGTTGTCGTTGTTGGTGTTGTTTCTTCTGTCGTCGTTGTTGGTGTTGTTTCTTCGGTAGTCGTCGTTGGCGTTGTTTCTTCTGTAGTCGTTGTTGGTGTTGTTTCTTCTGTAGTCGTCGTTGGCGTTGTTTCTTCGGTAGTCGTTGTTGGTGTTGTTTCTTCTGTAGTCGTGGTTGGTGTTGTTTCTTCGGTAGTCGTTGTTGGTGTTGTTTCTTCTGTACTCGTGGTTGGTGTTGTTTCTTCGGTAGTCGTTGTTGGTGTTGTTTCTTTCGTAGTCGTCGTTGGCGTTGTTTCTTCTGTAGTCGTTGTTGGTGTTGTTTCTTCTGTAGTCGTGGTTGGTGTTGTTTCTTCGGTAGTCGTTGTTGGTGTTGTTTCTTCTGTCGTCGTTGTTGGTGTTGTTTCTTCGGTAGTCGTGGTTGGTGTTGTTTCTTCAGTAGTCGTTGTTGGTGTTGTTTCTTCTGTAGTCGTGGTTGGTGTTGTTTCTTCGGTAGTCGTGGTTGGTGTTGTTTCTTCGGTAGTCGTTGTTGGTGTTGTTTCTTCTGTAGTCGTGGTTGGTGTTGTTTCTTCTGTAGTCGTTGTTGGTGTTGTTTCTTCTGTAGTCGTGGTTGGTGTTGTTTCTTCTGTAGTCGTCGTTGGTGTGGTTTCTTCTGTAGTCGTTGTTGGTGTTGTTTCTTCTGTAGTTGTTGTTGGCGTTGTTTCTGCTGTAGTCGTTGTTGGTGTTGTTTCTTCTGTAGTCGTGGTTGGTGTTGTTTCTTCGGTAGTCGTTGTTGGTGTTGTTTCTTCTGTCGTCGTTGTTGGCGTCGTTTCTTCGGTAGTCGTTGTTGGTGTTGTTTCTTCTGTAGTCGTGGTTGGTGTTGTTACTTCGGTAGTCGTTGTTGGTGTTGTTTCTTCTGTAGTCGTGGTTGGTGTTGTTTCTTCAGTAGTCGTTGTTGGTGTTGTTTCTTCAGTAGTCGTTGTTGGGGTTGTTTCTTCCGTGGTCGTCGTTGGCGTTGTTTCTTCTGTTGTCGTGGTTGGTGTTGTTTCTTCAGTAGTCGTTGTTGGTGTTGTTTCTTCGGTAGTCGTGGTTGGTGTTGTTTCTTCAGTAGTCGTTGTTGGCGTTGTTTCTTCGGTAGTCGTTGTTGGTGTTGTTTCTTCTGTAGTCGTGGTTGGTGTTGTTTCTTCGGTAGTCGTTGTTGGTGTTGTTTCTTCTGTAGTCGTGGTTGGTGTTGTTTCTTCAGTAGTCGTTGTTGGTGTTGTTTCTTCGGTAGTCGTTGTTGGTGTTGTTTCTTCGGTAGTCGTTGTTGGCGTTGTTACTTCTGTTGTCGTGGTTGGTGTTGTTTCTTCGGTAGTAGTTGTTGGTGTTGTTTCTTCTGTGGTCGTCGTTGGCGTTGTTTCTTCTGTTGTCGTGGTTGGTGTTGTTTCTTCAGTAGTCGTTGTTGGTGTTGTTTCTTCGGTAGTCGTTGTTGGTGTTGTTTCTTCCGTAGTCGTCGTTGGCGTTGTTTCTTCTGTAGTCGTTGTTGGTGTTGTTTCTTCTGTAGTCGTGGTTGGTGTTGTTTCTTCTGTAGTCGTGGTTGGTGTTGTTTCTTCGGTTGTCGTTGTTGGTGTTGTTTCTTCTGTCGTCGTTGTTGGTGTTGTTTCTTCGGTAGTCGTTGTTGGTGTTGTTTCTTCTGTAGTCGTCGTTGGCGTTGTTACTTCTGTTGTCGTGGTTGGTGTTGTTTCTTCAGTAGTCGTTGTTGGTGTTGTTTCTTCGGTAGTAGTTGTTGGTGTTGTTTCTTCTGTGGTCGTAGTTGGTGTTGTTTCTTCGGTAGTCGTTGTTGGTGTTGTTTCTTCTGTTGTCGTGGTTGGTGTTGTTTCTTCTGTCGTCGTTGTTGGTGTTGTTTCTTCGGTAGTCGTGGTTGGTGTTGTTTCTTCAGTAGTCGTTGTTGGTGTTGTTTCTTCGGTAGTCGTTGTTGGTGTTGTTTCTTCTGTAGTCGTTGTTGGTGTTGTTTCTTCTGTAGTCGTGGTTGGTGTTGTTTCTTCGGTAGTCGTTGTTGGTGTTGTTTCTTCTGTGGTCGTAGTTGGTGTTGTTTCTTCGGTAGTCGTTGTTGGTGTTGTTTCTTCTGTTGTCGTGGTTGGTGTTGTTTCTTCTGTCGTCGTTGTTGGTGTTGTTTCTTCTGTAGTCGTGGTTGGTGTTGTTTCTTCTGTAGTCGTGGTTGGTGTTGTTTCTTCGGTTGTCGTTGTTGGTGTTGTTTCTTCTGTTGTCGTTGTTGGTGTTGTTTCTTCGGTAGTCGTTGTTGGCGTTGTTTCTTCTGTAGTCGTTGTTGGTGTTGTTTCTTCTGTAGTCGTCGTTGGCGTTGTTTCTTCGGTAGTCGTTGTTGGTGTTGTTTCTTCTGTAGTCGTGGTTGGTGTTGTTTCTTCGGTAGTCGTTGTTGGTGTTGTTTCTTCTGTAGTCGTGGTTGGTGTTGTTTCTTCGGTAGTCGTTGTTGGTGTTGTTTCTTTCGTAGTCGTCGTTGGCGTTGTTTCTTCTGTAGTCGTTGTTGGTGTTGTTTCTTCTGTAGTCGTGGTTGGTGTTGTTTCTTCGGTAGTCGTTGTTGGTGTTGTTTCTTCTGTCGTCGTTGTTGGTGTTGTTTCTTCGGTAGTCGTGGTTGGTGTTGTTTCTTCAGTAGTCGTTGTTGGTGTTGTTTCTTCTGTAGTCGTGGTTGGTGTTGTTTCTTCGGTAGTCGTGGTTGGTGTTGTTTCTTCGGTAGTCGTTGTTGGTGTTGTTTCTTCTGTAGTCGTGGTTGGTGTTGTTTCTTCTGTAGTCGTTGTTGGTGTTGTTTCTTCTGTAGTCGTGGTTGGTGTTGTTTCTTCTGTAGTCGTTGTTGGTGTTGTTTCTTCTGTAGTCGTTGTTGGTGTTGTTTCTTCTGTAGTTGTTGTTGGTGTTGTTTCTTCTGTAGTCGTTGTTGGTGTTGTTTCTTCTGTAGTCGTGGTTGGTGTTGTTTCTTCGGTAGTCGTTGTTGGTGTTGTTTCTTCTATCGTCGTTGTTGGCGTTGTTTCTTCGGTAGTCGTTGTTGGTGTTGTTTCTTCTGTAGTCGTGGTTGGTGTTGTTTCTTCGGTAGTCGTTGTTGGTGTTGTTTCTTCTGTAGTCGTGGTTGGTGTTGTTTCTTCTGTAGTCGTTGTTGGTGTTGTTTCTTCAGTAGTCGTTGTTGGGGTTGTTTCTTCCGTGGTCGTCGTTGGCGTTGTTTCTTCTGTTGTCGTGGTTGGTGTTGTTTCTTCAGTAGTCGTTGTTGGTGTTGTTTCTTCGGTAGTCGTGGTTGGTGTTGTTTCTTCAGTAGTCGTTGTTGGCGTTGTTTCTTCGGTAGTCGTTGTTGGTGTTGTTTCTTCTGTAGTCGTGGTTGGTGTTGTTTCTTCGGTAGTCGTTGTTGGTGTTGTTTCTTCGGTAGTCGTTGTTGGTGTTGTTTCTTCTGTAGTCGTGGTTGGTGTTGTTTCTTCAGTAGTCGTTGTTGGTGTTGTTTCTTCGGAAGTCGTTGTTGGTGTTGTTTCTTCGGTAGTCGTTGTTGGCGTTGTTACTTCTGTTGTCGTGGTTGGTGTTGTTTCTTCGGTAGTAGTTGTTGGTGTTGTTTCTTCTGTGGTCGTCGTTGGCGTTGTTTCTTCTGTTGTCGTGGTTGGTGTTGTTTCTTCAGTAGTCGTTGTTGGTGTTGTTTCTTCGGTAGTCGTTGTTGGTGTTGTTTCTTCCGTAGTCGTCGTTGGCGTTGTTTCTTCTGTAGTCGTTGTTGGTGTTGTTTCTTCTGTAGTCGTGGTTGGTGTTGTTTCTTCTGTAGTCGTGGTTGATGTTGTTTCTTCGGTTGTCGTTGTTGGTGTTGTTTCTTCTGTCGTCGTTGTTGGTGTTGTTTCTTCGGCAGTCGTTGTTGGTGTTGTTTCTTCTGTAGTCGTCGTTGGCGTTGTTACTTCTGTTGTCGTGGTTGGTGTTGTTTCTTCAGTAGTCGTTGTTGGTGTTGTTTCTTCGGTAGTATTGTTGGTGTTGTTTCTTCTGTGGTCGTTGTTGGTGTTGTTTCTTCGGTAGTCGTTGTTGGTGTTGTTTCTTCTGTTGTCGTGGTTGGTGTTGTTTCTTCTGTCGTCGTTGTTGGTGTTGTTTCTTCGGTAGTCGTGGTTGGTGTTGTTTCTTCAGTAGTCGTTGTTGGCGTTGTTTCTTCGGTAGTCGTTGTTGGTGTTGTTTCTTCTGTAGTCGTTGTTGGTGTTGTTTCTTCTGTAGTCGTGGTTGGTGTTGTTTCTTCTGTAGTCGTTGTTGGTGTTGTTTCTTCAGTAGTCGTTGTTGGTGTTGTTTCTTCGGTAGTCGTTGTTGGTGTTGTTTCTTCTGTTGTCGTGGTTGGTGTTGTTTCTTCTGTCGTCGTTGTTGGTGTTGTTTCTTCGGTAGTCGTGGTTGGTGTTGTTTCTTCAGTAGTCGTTGTTGGCGTTGTTTCTTCGGTAGTCGTTGTTGGTGTTGTTTCTTCTGTAGTCGTTGTTGGTGTTGTTTCTTCTGTAGTCGTGGTTGGTGTTGTTTCTTCAGTAGTCGTTGTTGGCGTTGTTTCTTCGGTAGTCGTTGTTGGTGTTGTTTCTTCTGTAGTCGTGGTTGGTGTTGTTTCTTCGGTAGTCGTTGTTGGTGTTGTTTCTTCTGTAGTCGTGGTTGGTGTTGTTTCTTCGGTAGTCGTTGTTGGTGTTGTTTCTTCTGTAGTCGTGGTTGGTGTTGTTTCTTCGGTAGTCGTTGTTGGTGTTGTTTCTTCTGTAGTCGTGGTTGGTGTTGTTTCTTCGGTAGTCGTTGTTGGTGTTGTTTCTTCTGTAGTCGTGGTTTCTTCAGTAGTCGTTGTTGGTGTTGTTTCTTCAGTAGTCGTTGTTGGGGTTGTTTCTTCCGTAGTCGTCGTTGGCGTTGTTTCTTCTGTTGTCGTGGTTGGTGTTGTTTCTTCAGTAGTCGTTGTTGGTGTTGTTTCTTCGGTAGTCGTGGTTGGTGTTGTTTCTTCAGTAGTCGTTGTTGGCGTTGTTTCTTCGGTAGTCGTTGTTGGTGTTGTTTCTTCTGTAGTCGTGGTTGGTGTTGTTTCTTCGGTAGTCGTTGTTGGTGTTGTTTCTTCTGTAGTCGTGGTTGGTGTTGTTTCTTCAGTAGTCGTTGTTGGTGTTGTTTCTTCGGAAGTCGTTGTTGGTGTTGTTTCTTCGGTAGTCGTTGTTGGCGTTGTTACTTCTG
Organism: Drosophila falleni; assembly: GCA_035045575.1. NCBI lineage: Eukaryota > Metazoa > Arthropoda > Insecta > Diptera > Drosophilidae > Drosophila > Drosophila falleni. The sequence goes on along the minus strand of JAWNOV010000181.1, from coordinate 573,965 downwards.
TTGTCGTGGTTGGTGTTGTTTCTTCAGAAGTCGTTGTTGGTGTTGCTTCTTCGGTAGTCGTTGTTGGTGTTGTTTCTTCGGTAGTCGTGGTTGGTGTTGTTTCTTCGGTAGTCGTGGTTGGTGTGGTTTCTTCTGTAGTCGTTGTTGGCGTTGTTTCTTCGGTAGTCGTTGTTGGTGTGGTTTCTTCTGTAGTCGTTGTTGGTGTTGTTTCTTCTGTTGTCGTGGTTGGTGTTGTTTCTTCGGTAGTCGTTGTTGGTGTTGTTTCTTCGGTAGTCGTTGTTGGTGTTGTTTCTTCTGTAGTCGTGGTTGGTGTTGTTTCTTCGGTAGTCGTTGTTGACGTTGTTTCTTCGGTGGTCGTTGTTTGTGTTGTTTCTTCTGAAGTCGTTGTTGGTGTTGTTTCTTCTGTAGTCGTTGTTGGAGTTGTTTCTTCTGTTGTCGTTGTTGGTGTTGTTTCTTCTGTAGTCGTGGTTGGTGTTGTTTCTTCGGTAGTCGTGGTTGGTGTTGTTTCCTCGGTAGTCGTTGTTGGTGTTGTTTCTTCTGTAGTCGTGGTTGGTGTTGTTTCTTCGGTAGTCGTGGTTGGTGTTGTTTCTTCGGTAGTCGTTGTTGGTGTTGTTTCTTCTGTAGTCGTGGTTGGTGTTGTTTCTTCTGTAGTCGTTGTTGGTGTTGTTTCTTCTGTAGTCGTGGTTGGTGTTGTTTCTTCTGTAGTCGTCGTTGGTGTGGTTTCTTCTGTAGTCGTTGTTGGTGTTGTTTCTTCTGTAGTTGTTGTTGGCGTTGTTTCTGCTGTAGTCGTGGTTGGTGTTGTGATTTCGGTAGAAGTTGGTGTCGAAGCTTCAGTTGTTGTCACTGTTGTGGGAGATGCTGTGACTTTCGTGGTCGTAACTGTGGTTGTTGTTATACATGGTGGCCAATTAGGAAAAATTTCACATATTATTGGTGGCACTGTCGCAACCGTGGTTGTAGCTGGTGTTGGCGTTATAGGTTTTGCAGTTGAGATTGTTGTTAAGCATGTTGGCCAAAATGGAAATAAGTCACAAAATCCTTGTGTCGTGACTACAACTGGTGCTGCTGTTGTTCGTGTTGGTGATACAATTTGCCTTGCCTGATTTGGAGAGCATTTTGCCGACTGTATTGTAAACGCTTCATAAAGCACGAGGACCAGTAAGTACCTGAAAGGCTGATACATTTTTGTTGAGTTCTTGAAATAAACAAAAATTTACTGTTAAGCTGCGACTTACCATATTGGGCTCTTCCAAAACACTATTTGCCGATCCTTACACAAAGCTATTTATATGCAGAGTGCACAAAGCAATCCCATATGCAATTTATCTTTAAATAGTTTAGCGTACTTTTATTTGTCTAATGTATTTCAAAAAATGTGACTACAAATTTTAAAATAATCTAAAATTTTCGCTTTTTAGGAAGCCGTAAAATTGGTTTGGCATAAGGTCAATGTCCACTTCATTGTTTGAATGTTCCATATACGCTGTAAGCATGACATAGGCGCAGTACAACAGTGCACTTTAATATATTGTGACATGTATACAATAATCGTAGGGTCCAATCAGTAAGTCAATTTTAGACTTTTGACCTGCGCACTTCAGAATGATGAGCAAAGTTCTAGAAAGACTGTTACGAGCACTTCCCACAAGTATTTATATAATCTCTAAGAAATTTGATTTCTTTACCGCTAATTACAGGATTTTATCTGAATTGAAGAAGCATATTGATAAATATTGCATGATTAATGTAATTTGTACATTACGGCATTTTGTTAGTACTTCTTATCTCTTTAATCATCTTACTTCTGATGCACAATTAAATACTGCCTTATGTTTATCATACGTGTCTTGCCTTAATATAGGGTGCAATAGGGTGCATCGATTTGAATGGGCAAAAACAAAAAATTAAAACTCTTCTCAGAACCAGGACTTTCAGAATTATATAAAATTATCATAGAATCAAAGGATCAATTGTCCTTAAAACACCATTTTATGTTATAAGCGCACCCTAGTTAACAATCTTTTATCAAGAATTGTGAGCAGCAAATGAAACCTGAATCTCAGGAGATACTGGCTGTTAATACTGACAATGAATTTTGTGAAAAAAAAACTCATTACTTCATTAAAAAATCTATCCAGAATATACCGAGTCACTCGGAGTTTTGCACGCTGCACTTTCATCTCGACCCAGAGAAAGTCGCCCGACCTGAAAAATCTTAAGTTCTGTAAATTTCTTAAGTCAAGTTTATAACCTGGCAACATCAATTGCCACTCTTAATATTTCTCCATTGGTATGAAAACATGCGAATTCAATAAGTCTAAAATCATACCCAAGCTGGGTTTGGAATTCAAATTTTGAGAGCTTCGGTTGACGACTATGAGCTTTATAATATTTGTGTCATTAATATTTTACAGTTCAAACAGTACACATCTCTACATTATATTTGTGCATATTCGTGATTGTTTTCAGGCATGTAAGTTGAAACAAAAAAAATATGAAAGAAATTGAATATTCTAATTTTGTTTAACTTCGATTTATACAAAAATAGGTGCCAGTATTTTTTGTAGTAAACTATAACGTGCATCGGCTGTGTGGAAGCTTTGTAAGTATCTGGCTCGAAAATAGCCACAAGAGCTAAAAAAAAACCACGAGCTGTTTGCAGAAAGAAAAGGTGATTGTTTCCGTGAAGAAGTTGACATAAATATATGAAATTCACATCAATAATCATATGCAATAATTATATAATTTCTTTTAAATTATAAAGTATCTACAGTCTCTTATCAAGATGTGCTATCCGTGCTACTCGTGCTGCAGCCCATGCTGCACACCTTGTTGCAGCCCCTGCTGCTACTCCTCTTGCTGTTCACCATGTTGTGGACCATGTGGATATTGCTGTGGGGGCTGCGGACCTTGCTGTGGCGGCTGTGGACCTTGTTGTTAACTCAATCTGTCAGAACGAAATATATGTGCTAATGCAGTACTAAAATATGCCGACATAAATTAAACCATGTAGATTTTAATAAAAAGAGAAAAAAATAAAATAAGATGTAAAACAAGTAAAAAAAAGCGGTTTATAGATTTACTATTTATTTGTGTATGCAATCCACACTAGACAATTTACTTCTGCTTTATTCAAGATATTCTTGATATAATTCTATGCTTTCATATTTTAAGTCTCTTACAAGATAGGTTTATCAGCGATACTTTCTTTTAATTCAAAGTTTTTTATAACATTTTACTTTTGTTTATAGTATAGAAATAGCAGGAAATATTTAGTAGAAAATCGACGTTACAAATTGTTTATCAAAAACCGTAGCTGCCAAGTCAATCGTGTGTAAGAGTATTACCTTACTTAATCTTAAGTACTTTGATGTGCCGACCTCCAGCGAAACCCAAATGGATTGGGAAGGCTTGGTAATGCTGGCCGTTGTGCTGGAGGGAAAGCCGGCAAGGGTATCGGAGCTATAATGGGTATAGGCGGCAGGTTGGGAAGAGGTGGTGGACTTGATGGTGGTAAATAGGGACGAGGAGGTACGGGAATAAGAGGAAGGGTTGGAATGCTAGGAATCGGAACAACAGGCGGGCGAGCCAAAGCTGGATTTAGTGGAGGTTTAGGTGGTGGAGGTGGAAGTTTCGGTAACTGCGGCAAAATAAGTGGAGGAGGAAGTGGACGTTTAGGAGCTACTGGTATCTTGGGGAATTTGTGATGGTGAACGTGGTGATGATGATGATCCAATCCATCAGGTTTAGTTGTTTCTTCTGTAGTCGTCGTTGACGTTGTTTCTTCTGTAGTCGTCGTTGGCGTTGTTTCTTCTGTAGTCGTCGTCGTTTGCGTCGTTTCTTCGGTAGTCGTCGTTGGCGTTGTTTCTTCTGTAGTCGTTGTTGGCGTTGTTTCTTCTGTAGTCGTTGTTGGTGTTGTTTCTTCTGTTGTCGTTGTTGGTGTTGTTTCTTCTGTAGTCGTCGTTGGTGTTGTTTCTTCTGTTGTCGTCGTTGGCGTTGTTTCTTCGGTAGTCGTCGTTGGTGTGGTTTCTTCGGTAGTCGTCGTTGGCGTTGTTTCTTCGGTAGTCGTCGTTGGCGTTGTTTCTTCGGTAGTCGTTGTTGGCGTTGTTTCTTCGGTGGTCGTTGTTGGTGTTGTTTCTTCTGTAGTCGTCGTTGGTGTTGTTTCTTCTGTTGTCGTCGTTGGCGTTGTTTCTTCGGTAGTCGTCGTTGGTGTGGTTTCTTCGGTAGTCGTAGTTGGCGTTGTTTCTTCGGTAGTCGTCGTTGGCGTCGTTTCTTCGGTAGTCGTAGTTGGTGTTGTTTCTTCTGTAGTCGTTGTTGGTGTTGTTTCTTCTGTTGTCGTCGTTGGTGTTGTTTCTTCTGTTGTCGTCGTTGGCGTTGTTTCTTCGGTAGTCGTCGTTGGTGTGGTTTCTTCGGTAGTCGTAGTTGGTGTTGTTTCTTCTGTAGTCGTTGTTGGAGTTGTTTCTTCTGTTGTCGTTGTTGGTGTTGTTTCTTCTGTTGTCGTCGTTGGTGTTGTTTCTTCTGTTGTCGTCGTTGGCGTTGTTTCTTTGGTAGTCGTCGTTGGCGTTGTTTCTTCGGAAGTCGTTGTTGGCGTTGTTTCTTCGGTAGTCGTCGTTGGCGTCGTTTCTTCGGTAGTCGTAGTTGGTGTTGTTTCTTCTGTAGTCGTTGTTGGAGTTGTTTCTTCTGTAGTCGTTGTTGGCGTTGTTTCTTCGGTGGTCGTTGTTGGTGTTGTTTCTTCTGTAGTCGTCGTTGGTGTTGTTTCTTCTGTTGTCGTCGTTGGTGTGGTTTCTTCGGTAGTCGTCGTTGGCGTTGTTTCTTCGGTAGTCGTCGTTGGCGTTGTTTCTTCGGTAGTCGTTGTTGGCGTTGTTTCTTCGGTGGTCGTTGTTGGTGTTGTTTCTTCTGTAGTCGTCGTTGGTGTTGTTTCTTCTGTTGTCGTCGTTGGCGTTGTTTCTTCGGTAGTCGTCGTTGGTGTGGTTTCTTCGGTAGTCGTCGTTGGCGTTGTTTCTTCGGTAGTCGTCGTTGGCGTCGTTTCTTCGGTAGTCGTAGTTGGTGTTGTTTCTTCTGTAGTCGTCGTTGGTGTGGTTTCTTCTGTAGTCGTTGTTGGTGTGGGTTCTTCTGTAGTCGTTGTTGGAGTTGTTTCTTCTGTTGTCGTTGTTGGTGTTGTTTCTTCTGTAGTCGCTGTTGGGGTTGTTTCTTCTGTAGTCGTGGTTGGTGTTGTTTCTTCGGTTGTCGTGGTTGGCGTTGTTTCTTCAGTAGTCGTTGTTGGTGTTGTTTCTTCTGTAGTCGTTGTTGGTGTTGTTTCTTCGGTGGTCGTTGTTGGTGTTGTTTCTTCTGTAGTCGTTGTTGGTGTTGTGTCTTCTGTAGTCGTGGTTGCTGTTGTTTCTTCGGTAGTCGTGGTTGGCGTTGTTTCTTCTGTAGTCGTTGTTGGCGTTGTTTCTTCTGTAGTCGTTGTTGGTGTTGTTTCTTCTGTTGTCGTCGTTGGTGTGGTTTCTTCTGTAGTCGTTGTTGGTGTTGTTTCTTCGGTAGTCGTTGTTGGCGTTGTTTCTTCGGTGGTCGTTGTTGGTGTTGTTTCTTCTGTAGTCGTTGTTGGTGTTGTTTCTTCTGTAGTCGTGGTTGGTGTTGTTTCTTCGGTAGTTGTGGTTGGCGTTGTTTCTTCTGTAGTCGTTGTTGGTGTTGTTTCTTCTGTTGTCGTTGTTGGTGTGGTTTCTTCTGTAGTCGTTGTTGGTGTTGTTTCTTCTGTTGTCGTCGTTGGCGTTGTTTCTTCGGTAGTCGTCGTTGGTGTGGTTTCTTCTGTAGTCGTTGTTGGTGTTGTTTCTTCTGTAGTCGTTGTTGGAGTTGTTTCTTCTGTTGTCGTTGTTGGTGTTGTTTCTTCTGTAGTCGTTGTTGGTGTTGTTTCTTCTGTTGTCGTCGTTGGCGTTGTTTCTACGGTAGTCGTTGTTGGCGTTGTTTCTTCGGTGGTCGTTGTTGGTGTTGTTTCTTCTGTAGTCGTTGTTGGTGTTGTTTCTTCTGTAGTCGTTGTTGGTGCTGTTTCTTCTGTAGTCGTCGTTGGCGTTGTTTCTTCGGTGGTCATTGTTGGTGTTGTTTCTTCGGTGGTCGTTGTTGGTGTTGTTTCTTCTGTAGTCGTTGTTGGCGTTGTTTCTTCGGTAGTCGTCGTTGGCGTCGTTTCTTCGGTAGTCGTCGTTGGTGTGGATTCCTCTGTAGTCGTTGTTGGTGTTGTTTCTTCTGTAGTCGTCGTTGGTGTTGTTTCTTCGGTAGTCGTTGTTGGTGTTGTTTCTTCTGTAGTCGTTGTTGGTGTTGTTTCTTCTGTTGTCGTCGTTGGCGTTGTTTCTACGGTAGTCGTCGTTGGTGTTGTTTCTTCAGTAGTCGTGGTTGGCGTTGTTTCTTCAGTAGTCGTTGTAGGAGTTGTTTCTTCTGTAGTCGTCGTTGGTGTTGTTTCTTCTGTAGTCGTTGTTGGCGTTGTTTCTTCGGTGGTCGTCGTTGGTGTGGTTTCTTCTGTAGTCGTTGTTGGTGTTGTTTCTTCTGTAGTCGTTGTTGGCGTTGTTTCTTCGGTGGTCGTTGTTGGTGTTGTTTCTTCTGTGGTCGTTGTTGGTGTTGTTTCTTCTGTAGTCGTCGTTGGTGTTGTTTCTTCGGTAGTGGTCGTTGGCGTCGTTTCTTCGGAAGTCGTCGTTGGTGTGGTTTCTTCTGTAGTCGTTGTTTGCGTTGTTTCTTCAGTAGTCGTCGTTGGTGTTGTTTCTTCAGTAGTCGTGGTTGGCGTTGTTTCTTCAGTAGTCGTTGTAGGCGTTGTTTCTTCTGTAGTCGTTGTTGGTGTTGTTTCTTCTGTAGTCGTTGTTGGTGTTGTTTCTTCAGTAGTCGTTGTTTGCGTTGTTTCTTCTGTAGTCGTTGTTGGTGTTGTTTCTTCTGTAGTCGTTGTTGGTGTTGTTTCTTCTGTAGTTGTTGTTGGCGTTGTTTCTGCGGTGGTCGTTGTTGGTGTTGTTTCTTCTGTAGTCGTTGTTGGTGTTGTTTCTTCGGTAGTCGTCGTTGGCGTCGTTTCTTCGGTAGTCGTCGTTGGTGTGATTTCTTCTGTAGTCGTTGTTGGTGTTGTTTCTTCTGTAGTCGTTGTTGGCGTTGTTTCTGCTGTAGTCGTTGTTGGCGTTGTTTCTTCGGTGGTCGTTGTTGGTGTTGTTTCTTCTGTAGTCGTCGTTGGCGTTGTTTCTTCTGTAGTCGTTGTTGGTGTTGTTTCTTCGGTAGTCGTCGTTGGCGTCGTTTCTTCGGTAGTCGTCGTTGGTGTGGTTTCTTCTGTAGTCGTTGTTGGTGTTGTTTCTTCTGTAGTCGTTGTTGGTGTTGTTTCTTCTGTAGTCGTGGTTGGTGTTGTTTCTTCTGTAGTCGTCGTTGGTGTGGTTTCTTCTGTAGTCGTTGTTGGTGTTGTTTCTTCGCTAGTCGTTGTTGGTGTTGTGATTTCGGTAGAAGTTGGTGTCGAAGCATCAGTTGTTGTCACTGTTGTGGGAGATGCTGTGACTGTGGTTGTTGTTATACATGGTGGCCAATTAGGAAAAATTATACATATTATTGGTGGCACTGTCGCAACCGTTGTTGTAGCTGCTGCTGCTGTTGTTCGTGTTGGTGATACAATTTGCCTTGCCTGACTTGGAGAGCATTTTGCCGATTGTATATAAAGCACGAGGACCAGTAAGTACCTGAAAGGCTGAAACATTTTTGTTGAGTTCTTGATATTAATAAAAATTTACTGTTAAGCTGCGACTTACCATATTGGGCTCTTCCATAACACTATTTGCCGATCCTTACGCAAAGCTATTTATATGCAGAGTGCACAAAGCAATTCCATATGCAATCTATCTTTATAAATAGTTTAGCGTTCTTTTATTTGTCTAATGTATTTAAAAAAATATGTACAAATTTTAAAATAATCTAAAATTTTCGCTTTTTAGGAAGCCGTAAAATTGGTTTGGCATAAGGTCAATGTCCACTTCATTGTTTGAATGTTCCATATGCGCTGTAAACATGACATAGGCGCAGTACAACAGTGCACTTTAATATGTTGTGACATGTATACAATAATCGTTGGGTCCAATCAGTAAGTCAATTGTAGACTTTTGACCTGCGCACTTCATAATGACGAGCAAAGTTCTAGAAAAAAGACTGTTGCGAGCACTTCCCACAAGTCACCTCAGTAGTGAAAGAATGAAGAATGAATGATCACATAGTACAAAGTACAGAAAAGGACAAAAAAAAAGGACAATAAACTTGTTTTGTAAGCCAAACTATTTTTAATGTCAAGCTAAAAATTCAATTTAATCGATGGGCTAACAAGTAAAATTTAATATTTTACTGACTAAATACATCGTATGCAAAATTGACGCTGGTGCACTTTTCATATTTAATGTATATTTTATGTAAAAGCTGTAAGCTGATGGCCAAATTCGAATACTGGCCATGGATACGCGAAGGATTTTTCAATTTGTCTCTGCTGAGTCACAATTTCTGCTTTTGACTGTTTCCGTAATGGAATTGCCTTCATGTCTGAGAAGGTCTGAGATTGTCTGGGCCTTCGTTTGTTGGTCTACTCTAATGGTGCGTAGCGTCTGCAATTTTCTCAGCACATAGTTAAATTCTATGCATTTCTTTTCAACGAAATTGCCTCTATCTAAACGACTTTAACCCTAGAAAATTTATTGTAATGCTTGTGAGTAACATATTAACAACAAAGTAAATTTTATTTTTCTTTAACTTAATTTTCTATAACTAAATCCAAGTTAAAATGAATTAATTATAGTGTCAAATACAACTATAAAATTATTCCAATTTAAACTAAGTAAATGCAATTTCTTTAAGATTCGTACTCCACGGGTTAATACCAAACCCTTTGCTATTGGCCTGTTCAATTGGCTAAAATAACTTGGCGAACATTTAACTGGAACTAACATGGTCAGCACTTCTGTGCATAATCAGCAATTGATGTATGCGAACAGGACGAAGACCTGCTACTCAAGCAGCCACTTGTGTATCTCGTGTATCTAGATACTTACATATGTAGTACAGTACATAGCTAGATGTGCACGTATGTATGTATGAGAATTGCCACAGATATCCAATTAGCAGAAATTATGCACTGTTTGGTTTGCCGTTTGTGTTGTCTTTTCATTTTCACTCTCCGCAATACAACAACATGAACGACAAGGGCAACAGATTTACTCGGCTCGTGATGGAATTCAAGTTGATGAGGCGACACCTGTTTTACAGAGCAGGTGCAGAACGAGGTTTTATTAAGGCAAAAAGATGTAGACAGCTGAGGCTTAAAATGCCATCATGTTTCTTCAGTTGTTAAGTTAAATTAACAGTGTTAGATAAATCTGTTGTCAATAAGATAAGAGAAATAAATCAAATTTAAAAGAAGTCTATTTTATACGTATGATTAAATATATAATCATAATTATATACAAATTTTTCAAATTAGCAACTCAATCTATTTTTCAGTGGAGATATATGTGTATTGAAATTGGATTTAAATTTAGATTAAACTTTAAGAACTTTTTTAGAAATTGTTGCTTTAAATAATAAAAATTTACGCACTTAAAATTAAGACATTATTTAAAATGTTGTCCACATAATTAATATGTTTTAAACAAAATTCAAATGCCAAACTCGTAACTGCGTTGAGTCTTAAAAATGCTAATAAACACGAATATTTTGTAGAAATTGTCTGTTTTATTTGGTTGTCAATTGAGCCATTTTTAATATTTAACAGGCTGTGTGAAATTATTAGCTGCAGAAAGCAATTAATCTTAATTATAATGATGCCACAAAATGTCGCACGAATTTATTATGCAATACAGGTAGAAGCTTTCAGTCCGGTCTTAAGCTCTGCCGGTTGCCTATTTAGAATGTCCAAGGATTGTCAGCAAATCAGGTGCACTACGTGATGTGCTTTCAATAAAGTGCACAAAATAAAGAAAATCGCCGAAAGAGAAAAGTTTTAATGCGCTTAGGCGACGAACGATACACAGAAGAAAATGTTGAACGGTAAATGGTAAACAAAATCAAGAGCAAAGCAAGCCACAGACCTGACAGCACTTAAAATATACCCCACCCACCCAAAATCCAAACCAACTCCCAAACCCAAACCCAAACCGAACCCTAACCGTGCGTGAGTAATTTTTCTAAACGAGCTGCCGCCGGTGAGACCAGGAGCACGTCCTGTCCTGGGTTCTACTCCTGGACATGGTTGCCATAGCATGATAAGCATCATGATAATAATGATGATGCTGATGATGATGATGATGGTTGGTTAAGGATTATTTAAGACATGTTGAAGTTTTTACAAGTTAAGGTAGGCCAACCTTTTTTTTTTTTATGGCAAACATTAAATATTACTAAATACTTAATGTACTTTCATTTCGGTTCAGAAGGTACTTAAAAGTCATTAGACTGGATGTTTGACAAATGAAGCCTATCGATGGGCATTAAGTGACATTAGTTGGGATCTTTAGTTGAGAAAATCGTTAATTGTTGGTTGTATTTTATTTTGACAAGGAAACTGCGTTAACTTAAAGTTATAACTAATAGGCATATTATTATTTGATTGGAGAAATAAATAGTAGGCTATTTCTAGCACATTAGATTTTTTAGACAATTTTGTAATCAAATCTTAACAACACTCATTCTTTTCAGATATTTGTAACTATTTTTCTAACTTTACCCAAAATTTATTACCCATAAGAAACAAAACAGATTTTATTAGCAACTCTTATAATGGCTGCAAAAAATAAAATTAACAGTTTGAATCTTTTTGGATTTGCCAAACGATTTCCAAAAGGTAAGCACAAGAGCAATTTAAATTAATCTTCAAGTGTTTGATATTTTATCTTCAATCCTCTTAAGGTTACTCGCCCCAAAGAAATGTCACATCCTGCAGTCAATTAAGAAAAAGGCCGCAGACAAACGCGCCAGATTATTCAAAATTTTTAAGCAAAGAATCGGCAATCTATATGATAAGAGAAGCAAAAGCATTGAATCGCAAATCTTGCAAAGAAAGACGCCTCGAAAACGAGCAGGCTGAAGCTCAGCTCCGCAAGTGCAATAATATACTAAAGGAGCATTATTTGCAACGACGTGAACAGGGCCAAAAAGTGTTGAATGGCAGATTTGCACAGCTTGAAGAGTTGCCCACAATTTCGAAAAAACTGAAGGCCATCATGGCATTAAACGCAACTACGAAACCAATAGAGACAACTTCACTTGACGATCTCAAACAATGTCATGGTTTTGTGTGCAATCGATACCCAATTGACTACAAGCCACAAAATGGTGGCCGTCTTAACCGTTGGCGTATGAAAGTCCCCTACAAGAGGGCACAAAACCTCATTGACAAGGATTCGGCCCAAGCCATTACATCCTCATTACCCGCGAAGCGAATTCGCAAGGTTCAACCACCGGAGATCCCGAGACCTATGAACTTGGAAACAAGGGAAAGTATACAACCGGACAAATTGCTTAGCAGCAATCAAACAAAGAATAAGTTTAAGAATATGTGGCAAATTGGTAAGTAAATTGTCGTAAAGTTAATCTCGAATTATTTTCAACTATTTATAATTTATTAAAAGTTAGTTTAAAATCGGAATCAATTGAAGAAATTTGTCGCTCTGCTCCGCAACGCTTTCTAAATGTAATTAAAACACTAGTTTTGAAATTTTTTTAAAATCTACTTATAAATTTCGGTTAAATAAATATACTTACCATAAATATACTTATGTAAATAAAATAAATAATATTTTTCAAATTTTTACAGGTGCTCGGTACATTCCTCGCTTAAATTAATTTGGCAATAGAATTTGACATTTTTTCAATTTAAGTGACAGTTGCGATATAAATTCCATGTAACAGAACAAATAGTAAGAATTTATATGTTAATAAAATTTATACTTTTTTTTGCAAACAAGAAGCTATATTACATTTTATATATCATTTAATTGTTAATTGCAAAGAAATGTTTGTATATCTTTGCCAGAAAATACTTACATCAACTTTGTTTTCTCAACATTCCTCACTTATCTCGCCCCACGATAAGAATAAAATTGTGGCTAAACAATTAGCAGGCCATTTGAGTGGTAAGCTTAACGCACCACTTAACTGACTTCAGTCTAGAGCCGAGTGGGTCGTTTACTCCTATTACCACCCATTTAACACAAGGGCGCAACACACACATATACACACACACATCTAGTTTGGCCAAAAAATTAATTAAAACTTACCTCAATGAACTGACAGTCAATTAAAGTTTACGCAAGAGACACGACAACAAGTCAGAGCAGCCTGATAAAGAGAAGAGAATGATGAGAAACGACAGATGAGAGATGAGAGACGAGTGACAAGAGAGAGAGAGAGAGAGAGAGATAGACAAACAAATGTAACGTTCCACGCGCCATTAAACGCGGACAGGGCAAGAGAAAGCGACAGAGGAGTTGGGACATTTGAGGGGTTTATATGGGGGAGACACCGTTTATTGGCCAAAAGCAAACAGACGAAAGCCAACAGAGACCAAAAGCCAAACAATAAGCAGTCAAGAAGCAGCAGAAAAAACAAAAGGCAAAAAGGCGGACGAATAAATAAATACGAGCGAAACAAAAATGGAGAGAGTCCACCCACGGAGAGGATGTGACTTGTTTGTCTTGGACTTGAGCGCCGACCACTGCAGCAGCAGCAGCAGCAGCATCAGACCAACACAGCAGAGCAAAACAATTAACAATCTCCGTTTGTCGTAATTGACTCAAATGAGCGCAAACAATAAATAAAACAGTAACAGTAACAGTTACAGTTACAGATACAGTAGTGGTAACAGCAAAACAGCTAACACAGCGGTAGCCGGAGAAGAGAGCAAAACAAAGCTTCAAAAAGCGTTGACAATGTCTATTGGAGATTTGCCACAAAACGACGAATGCTCTTCAGTTAACGATGGCAATTAGCAATGCGATGAGATTGACAATATTCATCATATGACTAAAGAATACAAGAACCAGAAAAGCACACGAAACCTTAGTTATAACTTTTAATTTTTTTATTTTATATATAAAACTGTTTGTCGTGACTGACTGATCTTTATGCAGCCCAAAAGGTACGACCGAGAAGGGTGAAATTTTGGTACAACATAGCTTAGAAAAATTTTATCGTGCAATAAAACGGCTTTTTGCGAAATTTGCACTGGAAGGGGGTCAAATCTACTTAATTGAAGCAAGATCGAACAAGTGGAACGTCAGTAATAGCTAACCAAAGCTATTAAAAGTGAATGCAATACAAGCACCCAAAAGTATGCAGTAGTTTTTATTAAACAGTAATTTCTATAAAGTACTTTTATATGTATATATTAAAATAAGTAACGGGTGTTCTAGGATCGGGATCTTAAATATTGCCTTTCCTTCTAGTTTATGATGAACATTTAGCAAACATCCTAATTTCCTCAACTTGGAAATGGCTTTCATCTGAAAAGCACGCTGTCATCTCTAGACATAGGTACGTACGTTACACACTCATACCATACTATCGTTGACCCATAAGGGTCTCATTCTAGTATCTGCACCGCTTTCACATCCACATTCACATCCACATCCTTACGCTCACGTTTGCCTGCAGAGAAATCACGGGCCAGGCTGCATTTTTGTCATGCCTTTGCTTCGATTGTTTGCACAGCTTGACAGCATTTCCACTGTCAGTAGGTTGGCTTCGGATGTTGAGTCCTGTAAGTGGATATCTTTGGCTAAGTGCAGCCAGGATGGCTGCCTTTCAGCCGCTAGCAGAACGCTCCAGTTTTGCCAACTGTTTGCACTACAATATTGTATTTTTAATTATTCAAGTTTTCGAGTGCAGTTCCCTTATCCAATCTCTTCCTCGCTTTCTCCCACTCACAATGGGCATTGTATTCCACAAGTCCGTCAAGTGTAAGAGTATAATGTAGTGTTCGCTACTTAGCCCCTCATAAAGTGGGCAATGACAACTGTCAAAAACATGGCAAGCACTCGAGTCAACGAGCAAAAAATCAGAATACCATCACATAATCAAAAGTTATTGAAGTCATTTTAATACAGTCATTCTAAAAGCTATCAAAAAAACCCATTACTTTAAAGGCTATAAATTTAAATCCTAAAGCTTACACCAAGATGCGTTAAATATAAGAAAATTTAATAACAATGTGAACCTTTTCTAATGATAACTTTAAAATTACATTTTCCTGGAAAATGAATTTCTCCTGCTAAAATATATTCAATCACATTTAAAAATCACAATTTTATGAAAATCGCAAACCAAAAATCAAGATTAAGATACCAACATAGAAATATATAAAGTAATCGACAATGGTATAGCTTTTATTTTAAAAAACGATTGATGGTTGAGATCAGATGAAAAGTTTTCATTTTTATTGCAATTTCATGTAATAAAACAAATTACATATTTTAAAATATACATCCAACGTTTTTCTTACCTTAATACTTAGCGATTAGAATCTACTCGCTAAGGGCGAAATAAATTATCTTATGTGTACTTAAATAGGTACATGTATCTTAACACATATTCCACCTGTCTGACACAAGTAAGTATTTAGGGATACGAAAATTATTTGTGAATTTAAATTTATACATAAGCAATTACGACCAATGCCACAACTGGGACACTTGTCTAGGAGTAAAAGGCTGTACAACCGATGTCAGTGGCTCTTCCTATGGATGTCTATGCGCTGTTAGAATGCTTTTGTATCCCTATATAAGAGTGTATGTGTGTGTGTGTGTGTGTGTGAGTGTGTTTGTGTGTGAGTGCCATAGACCAATTATGCGCACATTTCATGCATAAGAAAATTCAATTCCACGTTCATTTGCACATGCAAATCAAATTTATTTGCGGCAAGCACTCGGCACTTATGCAGGACGCGGCAGGACGAGGCAGGACAAGACGTAGGCAATGCTTCAGTCTGGCAAAAGGGGGCATGCCACTAAAAGTAACTGAAGCTGTTGCCTGATTGTTGTTGCTTTCGTTGAAAAGCTGCCTGCAGCTAAAAATTTCAGCGCTTCTGCCGCGAGAACTTTGCAAATGACGTTGATGATGAGTTGCAGGCAGTATAAAGTCTCCCCTCTCTCTCTCTCTCTCTGTCTCTCTCTCTCTCTCGTTTTCATTCATTCATCATGGAATTTTCAATATGGCATTCAACTGTTAATGTCACTCACTTGAATGGAGCAGAAGGTATTTCGAGTTCTCAGATACTTGCATTTCTTCCACCCTTTCCACAATTTGTTTCCTGAATGAAAATTTATTTCAGCCGCATTTTAATGTGGTTGGTTTATTTGATTATGACGAGCATTCTCACATACAGGGTATGCATCACTCCATCATCTCTTTATGCATGATTAAACTACGTTTATAATTAACAAGTTGCATTCACTTCATATTAGAGAAAAGTTGAGAATTTCAAGGAGAACAAATAAAGCCCTGGTAAGCAGTTTCCTTGAAATGCCTTGAAGCTGAATTAAGGAAACATTTATTTGTTCTTGTTTAATAATTCTTAATTAATACATAATTTAGTTGGGAAATTTAAGTTTCAATTAAGTTTTTATATTATTCGGGAAATGTATTTATCCTAATTTTTATTTTATATGACTTTTCTATTTTAGCGAAAAAAATAAAATTTTCATGCAATTATTATATATGATTTAATTATTATCTGCTCTCTAGATTTAATTTATTTTCCAATATTGTTACACGGGCTTTTAAAAAGAATCCCAAGGAACAATCCCACAAATAGTAGATTCCTTAGTATTCGTTCTTGAAGGACATGTAACGTATCATATAAAAGGTATTTCATCTTAGATCAAAATATTGAAATTTTGGTAAAATACAAGTTACAAGTCTTATTTGTAACTTTTTAAATTAAAATAAAACATTACTTTTATAACAGTTACGGTCTCAAATAAATACTCAACTGAATTTGCAATTTTAAATAGTTTGGGAAAAAAACCCATTTTACATATATTTTAAAAGTATCTTTTCTTTGTCTAAATCAATCGCCAGTAACTCTCTGTTAAGCAAATCTACCAATAGTAAAATTGAATTTTGAAAATTGCCTTAGGTGCTGTCATTTCCTTTATGCTCTTTACAAAATCAAGGCTTATTCAACGCTCGCTTCAGTGGAGAGTCAATATGGTAAGCGATGGCGATCCATTAGCCATTTACAGTAGACCCTCTTCTAAATTATTAAAAGCATTCGCGGGAAGAGAACTTTCACAGCATCGACTTGAATAGCTTGGACAGGAAAGTATTGGGGTAAACCACTAACGTAGTCTAAGATTGGTTGGCGTTATCATTAGCATTTCATTTCTCCATGGCAAGAGGAGAGGAGAGGAGAGTTGCTTCAAGTGGCTTACCTAAAATGTGTCGCGAGGATTTGTCCTACCCTCGCTATTCTTCTACCCTGCTGGAGTCTCACTCCTTCGCTGTCCTGGTCTGCCTTCCGGTTTTCAGTGTCACTTCTTGTTCTTCATTGTTTGCTCGCGAGTTTCCGCCGCAAGGCTAATGTGATTTTTATTGGATTTATAAACTTAAGTGTCAACTTCCGGACTTGCTGCCTCTTTCTACTTTTTGTTACTTGTTTTCTTTGTTGCTTTCTTTCTTTCTTTCTTTGTCGTTGGCATTGAATGCAATTTGCATTTTAGGTAGTTTTTTTTGTTTGTCAAAAATTTAAACGGCATCTGAACTTGCCATTAAGTTGAAGTCATAAATATTATGACTCCCAAAAGCTTTGGTTTTCCTTACCAATTGAATTTGCATTGTTCAACATTATACACGTACTTGGACTTTATGCATATTGTGTGTTATTTCCCACATTCCCACATGCAGACGACACCCGTTTGGGGAGTATTTGGGGGAGTTTTTGGTAGTTTGTAGTTTTCAAAGTTTTCGAACTGCTCTCAAAGTTAGCACGCACTTCCTGTTCAGCATTTCTGACTGTCTATACCAGACTTGGAACTGTTCATTTGTTTGCATAATTAAATTACACATTGAATTAGTTAAATTTGCTTTGCCAGTGTCGTAAGTTTGCCCGTAATTAAAGCCAGGCACCCAATTCCCCAAATGCAACTTGCGTAGTTTGATTAGATTGCGTGCCTCTTTAGTCTCCGCATTGGGAAACTCCTGCTTAATTGTTTGTTTTAAATATAAGTACAGTTCAAGTAGGGTTAATTATTATGTGAGTCAAAAACATGCTCTGCGAAATTAACAACTACTGAGAAATATTTGGAAAGTCTTAAAATAATGTCTGAAATTATAAGAAAACTATTATTTTATTGTATTATAACAATTAATAAATACTATACAATTTATTTTAAGTCATTTATTTACGATTATTTATAATTATACTAAGCAAACAAAAATAAAGAAATCCTTTATGTTTAAAAAAATTCACTGTTGCTGTATTTATTATTCCCTTTTTGTGAGTAAAATTCTATAGCTACTATGCCCAAAAATGTACGAGTATCATTTGAGTGATTATATGAATATGGCGCTTTCAATTATCGTAATTAATCCGGTCTTTGAAATCAAAAAAAGAGACTAAAACTGAAAACTAAAAACGAAACTTGAATGTTTGGAATAGAAAACGAGAGCACAAAGCTAATGGAAAAATGTTGTGTGTGGGATGACGGACAGTTCTGGATGACATTAAATGGACAACTGACTGACTGATTTCAGTCTTTTCGTATTTCAAATGGCCATATGGAAAAATGTTATGGAGTGTCTTAATGCATTTTTTTTAAATATCAATTTATAGAACTAGTTAGGACAGTTGAAACATAAAATAAAAAAATATGAAAGCCACCACAAATTAATATTGATTTTAGTGATAATTAAAGCTATCTCACAATTTGGTAATGGTCCCAAAATGCAATACTCAGCATTTTAGCAATTGCGGCATGACGAGTAAGTGTGCACTTTGAATTCAGCAAGAGTCCAGTTATTAACGTGGCCCATTCGGGCCACAAAACTAATGATGACGTATCGATTGATTCATACTCGTTGCCATCTTTTTCGGCCAATGCAAGTGGAAAATGTTGGCTAAGAGGAAATCTAATGAATGCGCTGGCCGCGACTTTTGCTGACTCGCTGTAAGTCGATTTGTTTTCATTTACTTGGCCTGCTGATGTCTTTATGAGATAGTGGTTGAACCTAAGTCTATCCTACGGCGGATATCATTAAAATTTTCCGGCATATTTGGCAGCTTTTAGAGATTGTAACAGCAAAGAAAAAGAATACTTCAAAAATTCAATAACCACAAAAGCTTTTTTCTGGAGTTTTTTTTTGTATCTATTGAACTTCGTTCGCATTGAAGTATTGAAGTGGTCCCCAGATCAAATCTCTTTTAGCCCCTTTACGAAGTTAGAATACGTTGGCCGTTGGAGTTTTCACAATATTTTTGGTGCGCTCTGCTGCCATTTTACTGCTCTTTTGCCATATTTTCCACTTTGCCTTTTGAGCGTTAACCCGGTTAACAAAAGGGCGCTGAATATTCCCACAGCTCAATCGAATTTCGCCCGAACCAATTTGTACGCAAATCATTTTATCGGGCAACGCCACAGCAGCGCCATCTACCGTGGGTAATACGAAATGTATTGCGATTGTAGCTTTGATACCCTTATGATTGGGTCATATGCGACTCAAGTTAAACTAATTTATATTAAACAACAAAAACTATGATTATTATCAAAATTTAGACAATCTTTTGATTTTATTTTTGATAAAATTTTATTTTATTGTCAAGAAATTACAACAAATTTAAATAAGTTACTTTTTCTGATAAGAACATTTGCTATTCGGCTTATTAAAGTTCACGTATTTCGTTTTCTTTTCTGCCATCAGGGCGACAATGGCTGATGACAAGGACAAGGCGAAGGGCTGTAAATGAGTTGGTTAGGGGTCAAGGTTCCGTTGGGTCGTCCTGTTTTCCTTTTGCATTTGCATTTCCCATAAAAATATGATTGTTGTGTTTTCCTTTATTACATTGGCTTTGTTTGCTCCCGTTAGCTCCCCCATTTTCTGGCTTTCTACGCGTAGTTTTGCTCTTGGCAAAAAACTTGTTTATTTCTTGTTTCTATCTTTTGTTTCCCTTTTATTTTTATTTTTTTTTGTTTTTGTTTTTGTTGCTGCTTCTGCCTTTTTCTTTTATTGATCTTCAACTTAAAAAAGACACTTGAACATGGCCAGCGGGAATTGATGATTTATCATTTATGATGATGATGACGTATGCATCGGACTGAGGTTACAATGCTCTGGTAGCGTTGTCCAACAAAAGTTTTACACTAATCTGCACAATTCCCAAAAATGCTTTTATGATACCACTTTACAATTTGCATATTTATTCAACTTTTTCGAAAATAAAATTTCTGATAGCAATTGAAGCTAATCCCTGCATAACGAATAAAAGCCTGAAGAATTCATGGCCACCCTTCAAAGCGTTACAAGTCCTCCCCGTTCTAATATATATGGGTTTTAAAGCTTAAGTACTTGTATATGCTTGATCAGCAGATCAAAGTGAGCCATTAATATTATTGTTAATAAGCTTACAAAGAAATAAAATTAATGTAAATTTGGAAATGGTATATTTTATTTCAAAATGATTAAGGATTATGCAAGACTACATAAGTTGTATAAATTTTTAATAAAAATTAACAGTAAGTAAAATTCTATGATTTGATAGAACTCATCCAAACTCCACTTCAAATTTGGATTGGAACACTGGTAAAAGTTAATTTTGCTGAGCAAAAAACAAATTAGTGAAATCTCTACAGATTTGGATTGATAAACGATTACAGCTCCAATTCTGAATACAATTGACATGTCTGCACGGATATTTAAGATTCGTTTACACGAATTCAGCAAAGTCATTTATCATCAACATTGTTGAAGTTGACCAACTACCAGGCGAACCCCTGGAACCACAAATCGCTCCCAGACGCAATCCAGGAGTGGAGACTCGTTTTACTCGCCCATACGGAACGGAACCATAAATAATTACAGTACTTGAGCAATTCGTCAATGTTGCTAAATTGTTGAACGATTTTCGTGGCTTTTCGCGCTAAAAACAACAACAAATGTTCGACTTGTATTTGCACATAAATTTAATTGAAAAACTTTTTGGCACTGCCACGCGATTGGGCGAATGGGCGTGGCTAGACGGCAGGCAGCATCGATTTGTGGCAAGTAAAAAACCATTGAAGCAATTTTAGTTGCAAATGCCAAAGAGACATGTGTGTGTGTGTGTGTGTGTGTCTGTACCACGCCCACTCCTTTTAAATGCCACATATGTCGCACACAGAGCTGCAATCCAAAGCAAACCGGCCAACTACCAATATGACTTAAAGTTTTGCCCGAAATTTACTTTGGAACAAATTAAAAGTTCAAGTTCTGCCTCGCCGGCGTCCACTGAGCGTGTGAAGTTTTACAAGAGACGTTCAAAACTTTTCCGGCCGTCATTCCCACTCGCTGTCCCTTCTTCTCTCACTTAACCAGCGAAAGAGAAAAGGAGAGTACACAAATCTCCCAGCACCAAAGTACAATCTCAAGCTATTGTATTTGCCTGGGAACCCATCAAACCCGTCAACCCGCTGCTGCAGCAACCTCCCACCTCCCACTCTTCCCCTTCCGCCTGCACTCAATGTTGTACTTTGGTTTGCACTTTATGCGCCACCGCACAATCATTAAAGTTTGACGGACTCCGAAACCCGTAGCACATTCCTCCAGCTCCAAACAAGCAGTTGGAAAGTTTTCACACTGAGAGGCTTCGGTTTCGAATTCTGTTTGTCATTTGGTTGTATGGAACCTCCCATGTGTTTGCTGTGGTGCAAAGTCAGCGGGTGTCAATTATCCAAACACTTGCCATATGTGTTTGTTTCAAATTGATGTTACCGAAACTTAAATCGCACTAATTAGCATATGCTTAACAGTTCGCTTTTATTGAGTTTTTGGAAGCTCTGTTATTAACAGTCAACACTTTAATAAAAATAATGGAAAGGTTTTGGGCGTTTCTGAATCAGTTATGCTATTAGTGGTAATAATATAACACTTTCAATCATATTGCTGAATATTAAATATTAAAAACACAAAGTATTAAATTAATAAAATGATCTGCTTTTTTTAACAGCGCACTAGTATTAAGCAGTACGAATAAACTGCTTGATCAGTTCATATCAACTGCTTGCAAAAACATTCGATCGGTACAATTCATTCACAATGAGTTGCACTGCTTTCACTTTGAGTTGCGCTGCTTTCTCCCACAACATCTTTGTTTTTTGGCTGATCGTTTTATCAGTAATTCCCAAATATACCTATATGGTATCCATGGTATTGAATTTGATCAATCTCATTATTTTTATTGTTTTAAAAATGCATTCGCAGCTTTAATGCATACTTCTAGATTTAATAGTATACATTGCTTGCAGTTGCGTATGCACAAGTCGCAAGCAGTGCAACAGTTGCAAACACTTTGCACTGCCTTTACCAAAAACCTTTCTTTGTTTATTAACTATTCATAAAACAAGTGTCAACTATTTCCATAAATTCAGAATAAGTCTTTGAAAATTACTTGTTTAAATTAATAATTAACACAGAGTTTTAAAAGAGTACACAAAAGCTGTCTATATTTAATATCTTCTTGTCCATCAATCTCAACTCTTTTGCTGTTTAAAAAAACAATTTTACAGCTTTAAGGACAACTCCAGTTGGCTGTTTAGTCAGTTTGTGCGTTGTTGGCATCTGAAGTCAAGCAACCATCATCACTCTCTCTCACTGACTCTCTGTATCGGTGTCTCCTTCTCTTATAAAGGGGGCGGCTACGCCCACAAGTGACAGCTCGAGGCGAACCCAACCAACCACATATAATGATAAACATTCACATGCACAGACATGCACACACACACACAGAGAAAGGAATCTTACAGTGGCAATTTCACGCACTATATGTATGTATATATATATATGTGGCATGTCATATATAATACAAATACAACAACAAATACAAATACAAATGTAATAATATATGTATAAAACATACAAGTTTGCTGTCGTCCCTCTGTATCTCTTTCTCTTTTTCTCTCGTTCCCTCCCTCTCTCTTTCTCTTTCACTCTTACTCAAGCTCCTGGTGGCATTTTTACGATTCTCTGGTCGCAGAGTGTAACTAAGCAAACAGCTCGAGGCGCAACAAATTATAATGTACATAATGGCAATGCGTTTGCAGACACACAGATTTATACATACATACATAGATACACGCATACAACTATAGACTTAAAGATACATACATGACTCGTAGATAAACGCACTGTGCGCTCTGTTGGCCGTGGGCAACAAGAGGTTCCATGGTTGACCATGTCGTATACTTGATACTTAATGGCAAACTTTGCATAATATTCTTCCCTTTTTTATTCATTCGCTACTTTCGCTTTGTGTTATCACTGGGAATTTAGCATCAGCAGCAGCAGCAGAAAAAGGCAAAACGCCAAACGAACTGTAATCTGATTGCATTTGGCAGCAGCACAAAGACGCACCAAAGAGCGAAAGAGAGGAAAGGAGATACGATAGAGGGGTAAAAAAAAAAAAAAAAAACTGTGATGTAGGTGTCATGTCCTGGCGTCTGCCAAAGGCGTTTTGCTTAATCAAACGTCGCTCTTTGTGTCAGCGCAATGTCATTGAAGCGCTTTGCACCTTGCTCCCCCTCCCCCTCTCACTGTCCCCTCTCCCCGCCTGTCTGTCTCTCTGGCCAATACTCCATTACTCTCTACCTGGCTTCGGGCTGCGCCCAGTCACTCAGTCAGTCAGTCATTCAGTCACTCAGTCATTCAGTCAGTCAACGAACGAGGCAATCGCCGAGATTGATTATGTCTGCTTTAATCTTGCAAATGTAATCAACATGTTTATGGGTTTTAACCTTCCATCTCCGCTCAGTTCCCCTCTCAAGTGTCCTTCTACACAACATTTTCACAGCTTCATTGACAATATGTTTGCCGACTTCATTTAGTTTACTTGTATTTTACAGTTTTGTGTGCTTGTTTGTGTTTGTGACTTGCCCTGATTATGTCAGCATACAGAATGTTTTTCAAAGGTGAACTAAAGCATAACAAGAAAGAAAAACTATCTTAAAATTGCTTTAGTTTATAATCTAAAGCATATGTTATTATTTGAATTTTTTACATTCAACTTAAAGCACAACGTGTAGATAAAATATTATTGAATTTTCCAAAGTGCATTTAAAAGTATATAATTAAATTTACAAACAAATTAATATGTCTAACATTTAAATTTTCTAAAGGTAATAATTTTTTTTTCTATTCATTGCTATAATATTTTTTTTTTAATTTTTCTACGACTTTTCAAAAACTGTTTTTTTTTCTCTTTAAATCTAAACTTTCTTGTCGATAAAAAAAATCCATCTTAATATATTGTTTAGTTCATTTAAATCGTTTCTACAAACTTTTCTTAAATAGTTTCTTGGTTTGAGCGGCTATATATAATTAGACAACTTTAAAACAGATTGGTAAAATTATGTATTTATGTATGTATTACATATATGTATTTCAAAACGCATACAGCGCACAAAAGTAGACTTAAAAAAAGTTGTGAGCAAAAGTAACAAATTACTTTGCTTTTATTTGTTTAAAAATTTAAAAATTTTTCGTAATTAGAAATGAAAGACTTCTTTGGCATTTAAAAGCTTTTGTGTAATTATTAAATTTATTATTGTATAAAGTTAATTTAGCTGTACTTATATGAGCAGCACGATGGAGTTCAAAGAATTTTATTTACTTTAAGTTGTTACTTGGGAATTACGTCACTCTGTTAGCCGGGCTCCCACTTTTGACTAATGATAGGTACCAAATTTCTGACTTGTCGACGCTAAAATTAGCATGCCAAAAGTCAAGGCAGCTGAAATATGTAATTTAGTGTGTGTTTAAAGTGCGAAAATGGCCTGACAAAAATGTATGTGCTTATCGTTTATATGTGACATAGGGAAAAATGGTGCACAATATATCAAATTATGATTTTGCAAAATAAGTAGAAGTTATGATTATTGCAGCTGCGTAATTTCAGAAATAGTGAATCATGAATCATGGAATGATAAAGAAGATTGGTAATGGTATTTAAACAAAATTGGTTTAGCAGAAATCTAGTTCTGTATAAAGACTTGCGTTAAAATGATAATCAAGTATTTTTTTTCAAAATTTCTAAATAATTTCTATCGAATTTTAAACTTAACTTACCTCCATCATTTCAAAAGACTTCTGCAGACTTGCAAAGGAAACTAACAATATTAAAAATATTCAATTTTAGAACTCTCTTACTCATCGTAGTTTTTATTAACTCCAATACCACACTTTAATTAAAAAATTGTTTATCACAGATACAATTTTTTTTTAATAAAAGAGTCGAACAATTAGTCGTATCACAAACCATATCATTGCAATAACAGTACCGCAAACAACAGTTTGAACAATATGGTGATATATTTTCAATCTGTGAAAAATATAGAATAAATATGGATGTCAAATCTGGATGTTAAGCTCGATACTTACCGTTTCAATAGTTTTCGTCCTTTCCGGAAGGATTCTGCAGTCGGCTCTTCTTTTGCAAGATATTCTCGCATTCCTAACAGTGCCACTTTAGAGTATTCATCCCAATTCAGATCATTCATGTCACACTCGAATAGTTTTCGATCCTGCGGTGACATACATTGTATAAGTCGATCCAAATTGTGCATTTCATATGTCCAGTTGGTAATCGAGAATTTCGCTATTTTCCTTAATGTTCATGTGTATTTTATCATACAGCTTGACCATTCGTGGCTTTTGACCTCTTATGCGCAATATTATATCGATGATATGTCCGGGCAGAATGTGATAATAAAGGACCGCTAGCTGAAAGGCCCAAGGTTTAGTGAAAGTTATAAGAAATGGGTACCATATCATGTTTTCCAATGGGCAAACAAGAGCTAGATCCTTTGTTGCATTATGAAAGTAGCGCCATTTAACGGGATTCTTATTGTAGGTAACATAGTTATAAATGGTCGGATCCTTTAACGGGAACTTGTCACTGCCATTTTCCTCACGTTGGACATTTTCCTCAGCTGTTCTCCATGCAATGGACAAAACCATATTTGCACAATAATCAACTGGCACAACGTGGGCTCGGACATCTACATCACCGATAGTGACGCGCAGAACTCCCATTACGCAACCGTATAGTAAGGATATGGGTCCGTAAAGATTGTCAGTCCATCCAGTAATTGGCTCCTTAAATGTCGCAAGAACTTAAAAAGAAATCTACGATTAGCAATGAGTAGTACACATTACACCTTTGTCCTGGTTAACAGTTGTTTACTTGGTGAGTCAGTGGATGCAACGGCGAAAAGTATTACAGATGACTCAAAATTATCACTCACTTATATACACTGATAAAAAAATTTCACTCTCGACCAATTTTTTACAAAAAAGTTTCTAGTTTTGTAATAACGGACGGAGCTACAGTCGAGCATTCTCGACTGTCAGAGACCCCGTACTTACTATGTTAAAAGCTAAGACTACTAAAAATTCATACTTGATTTGGACCCGATCGGTCCTATGATAGCTATATGATATAGGGTATGAGTGTTATGGTCTTCCTAATTTTTCATACAAAATAAAAAACGTTACGATCTTGTAACAATCATTTATAAAATTTGCAGTGATTATAGGTATTCCATTCATAACAATTGAAAATAATAAAATCTTCATAAATCAACCTGTTAAACTATTTTTTGGGATAAAACCAAAACTAATTTTGAATTTTACATTTAGAATTTTAATAACGAATATACAAAAAAAATACACAATTTAAATCGTTTTTTAAATAACAATTTAATATTTTCTAATTATGTGTTTTGATATTATAATAAAACATCTGATAAAAACAATAAAATCGCTCACAGTTACAGCTACAGCCGAAGTTGCACACAGGCAACGTTGGGTTCGAAAGGGTTAATGCATTTGCATAGCACATTGTGCATAAAAATTGTAATACCCTCTGTTGAAGTGCATAGAGAGCA
Organism: Drosophila falleni; assembly: GCA_035045575.1. NCBI lineage: Eukaryota > Metazoa > Arthropoda > Insecta > Diptera > Drosophilidae > Drosophila > Drosophila falleni. The sequence goes on along the minus strand of JAWNOV010000181.1, from coordinate 547,872 downwards.
GATTCGTTTGACTGCATTTCGATTCCTCTACATATCATTAACCCGGGCATAACATACACAATACACGTACAGAGTCTTATGTAGCGGTCGCCACCAATACAATCTCATTATTATCTTTCATTCCACTTGTCTGCTGTTAAGCACAAGTGTGATTGTAATTCAAATTTAAGCGTCTCAGAGAACTGGTGAGTTTCATTCAGTTCTCAGAGTGCAAAAATCATTGATTTAAATGATACGTACTTATTCCTGGTCGAAATACACATGTCGGCAGACCAATCGCTTCCTTCTGTACCACCTGCTCAGCTAACGCCTTGGTGAAGGTATATGTATTGGGAAACTTTTCAAGAAGAGCCGGAGTCATTTTGTCAATGAGATCATCGCTCAGTATTTCTTGCAGCGCAAGAATCTTGTCGAAAGAACAGGTCAAATTCTCCGGATAATAGACTTCGTTTATGTGATGTATCACGCAGTTCGAGTACGCCGTGGACACATGAACGAATGCCTCCAGGCGACGCATCTCTTTAGCAATTTGGACCACAAGAAGAGTGCCACGAGTGTTGATATCCAGTGCCGCAGTAAGCCGCTCATCGAATCTTACAGTGGCAGCACCGTGAAGTACGATCTGCACCTCATCTACCAACAATTTTCTATCTGCCATACTGATCCCCAAGTCTGCTAATCCACAATCTCCTGAAATGGCAACTATTTTATCCAAGAACTTGGGATTTGACTTAAGGTGTACCGAAAATACCTTTATTGGAAGATAAAGGTTGCGGTTAAATTATTTCTAAAGAATTAAATTCACTTACCGGATCTGTATTCCATGCGGCAATGCGATTCTCTATACTGACGCCTTTTTTGGGCCTTATCAACACATAGATTCGTTTGACTTCAGTTGAACGTAAGAGCTTTTCAATGGTAACTAAAACAAAACACAGTGATTTATTGTGTTATATATATATTCAAATGATTTATGATCTTATCCAAAGATTGATAAAATGCGATATTGTTTACAATATAATAATTTCTTAAGAATTTGCAACTAAGTAATTTTTACGTGTAGTAATCCATTTTCTGATTTATTTACCCCTTCCCAGGAATCCACTGCCACCGGTTATAAAAACACTTTTATTTTTATAAAATGATTGAATTTGAGAAATCATTTTATAAATCGATAGGTAAGTTTTCACAAAAAGAAAGAACCGCTTTAATTGCTTTATTCACAGCTCCGGCTCTTCGAGCTACGATCAAAAGCTTAATTTTCCGGCCTTTTATAGAAACCAACCCAATGATTTTTACATATGTAAATACGAGTAGATGTAGCTCTTACGCGATCAAAAGAATATAATTTATTGTAATGTAATGTATAGATGCAAACAGGTGAAAAGCATTAAAAAACTTAAAAGGCGAATCACTTTCTATGCAGATGATTTTAAAAATCTGTTTTTAGACCTCGTACTTATAAAAAGTACAGGGGTCTATTGGGTTTGTTTTAACGAATATGTGCGTAACAGGCAGAAGGAAGCGTGGCAGACCCCATAAAGTATATATATTCTTGATCAACATCAATAGCCGAGTCGATATAGCAATGGCAGGTTAAGTTTGTTTCTTTGTTGAATCGGACCACTATAAACTAAAAAACTTTTTTGTTTTACGATATATCGTAACCAAACTTATAGAATATGCAATTAAGTTAGTCTTAAGCATCTTGGTTCAAATCGGTCCACTATATCATATAGCTGTCACAGAACCGATCCGGCGAAAATCAAGTCTTAGTATGAAAAACTGTTTTGTTTTATGAGATATCGTAACCAAACTTTTAGAATACACATAAAACCTGGCTTTATATATCCTGTCCAAAGTTCGTTCAAATCGAAGCACTACAAAATATACCTGTCATACAACCGATCGTTCGAAAATCAAGTCTTAGTATTAAAATCTTTTATGTTTCACGAGACATCGTAATCGTTATAAGTTTTTCCCATAGTAAGTACGGGGTCTTCGACTGTCGAGTATACTCGACTGTAGCACCGGCCCACTAGTTTTTATTATTGTTTGCTTCTGCGGTCAGTTTTGTGTTAACTTTTCTGGCTGTTTCGTATATACACTACTTCTAAATTGCTTTGACCAAGTTCTGTTTATTTTTTCATCGTTCATCGTTCTCGCTCTTCTCAGTAGTTCTCATTGTCTTGTTCTGGAACAAACCTGCTCTTCCTCTGCTGACAAGATTTGCACTTCCGCAAGAGGAAAACTTTTGGCCGCCGACGAGCAACAACTTTCCATTGCATTGTTATTCTCAGAGACAGAGACTGTCCTCGTTGTCTCTGCTGTCTGCATCTATGCTAAGTTCTACTTTGTAGTAAAGTTTTCCACCTTCACAATCCCCGATAGTCCTCATATGGATCTAGAAGTCCAGTTCATTGCTCATCTGGTCATTCCCTTCGGATGGTAAAGTTGATTTATTGTTTGGTTTCTTACAAGTTTTGTGTCAGTTTCTGTTTGGTTTTTCATTTCGTTTGACTTTCCATCTCAAAAGTTTTCATGTTTGTGTTATTGTTTCACATATTGAAATTGTCAACTTCGGACGCAATGCAAGTTGAAGGTCCTTGACTGCAGTGGCAGCTCAGCCAACAAATTTTATGACTTTAAAATGGTTAAATGATTTATTTTTCCCGACTTATTTAACTATTATTGCAGCGATAAATTGGAAGTTTACTGAACTCGTAATCGAAGTCTGAACTTTAATACATTTATCACAATTTTGTTTTATTTTAGGTCAACAATCTGCACATTCGGGTAGTTTGGGTTTGGGTAGTTTGTTTTATTATAATTTATCATTTCTAAGTGCCAAATCGAATTGGGTAAAAAATATTACTTTTTTATATTCATTTCAAAAAAACTAAAAACAAAGTATATTTTGATAAATAGTTCAAATCATGTAGCTTTTTAATTTAAACCATACAAAATAAAATTAAAAGATTATTTCGTTTATTTTTTTAAATAGATCACTTATGTTTCAAAATGTGTGGGTTTGAGGTTTACTAGCAATTAAATATTTTACATGCACAAATTAGTTAGTTTAAATTGAGGAATAGTTGAGAGATCTACTTATTGAAATATTGAACTAATTAAGTTTTGGCAGAGTTATGCGAGTTTGAAGTTTTTGAAAAAGTGTCAAAATATGGAATTTTTTAAATAAATAATATTTTGATGCAGAATCAATATAGAGGCAAAATAATGATCAAAATGGTATTTCGCATGAAAATCGGTTTAGTTTTGGAAAAGTTATGAGAGTTTGAAGTTCTTAAAAAAGTTTTAAGGGGTAGGTATGGAAAAATATGACAGTGATGACCAAAATATACAATTTTTTAAATAGTTAATATTTTAATGCAGAATCAATATAGAGGCCAAATAATGATCAAAATGGTATTCCGCATGAAAATCGGTTAAGTTTCGGCAAAGTTATGCGAGTTTGAGGTATGATGGGAATAAATCGTAATTGAATTAGAGCACCTTACATACATACATAATAAATGCTGATTAGTTAATTAGCTTATAAATAAAATAAAATATAAAAATATCTAACCAATTAAAGCTGCATTCCAATTGTAAGAGATATAGTTTCTGGGTTTCGCTATCAAATCAGCTAGCTAGTGGCAAATGTCGACCTACGGTTAATTTCCTTGCTAAAGACACCGCCCAATTAAGCAACTCCTTTGACATTAATTCAAAACACAATGAGCTGGCATTGCTCCGGTTGTTGTTGTTGCTGCTGTTGCTGTTGCTGCCAGGACCACAACAACAACAAATCACAATTGTCAGGACGAAGCCAAACAATGCAGCACATCTTTAATTAATGCAACATCAGAACAACAGAAGGACCATTTAAATGCCTGACATTCAGTCAGTCAGTCAGTCTGGCATTTAGTCAGTCAGTCAGTCAGTCAATGTGTGTCTCTTGGTCCACAGGCACTTCTGCAATGTCTATCTCCATGTCCATGTTTATACCCTCTGTTTGGTGCCTTGTCTTGTCTTGTGGTTTTGGACTGCACTTGAAATCATTTGATGGGGTTTGCCAAAGGATGCAAGTAGGAAAGACGGTTAGGGAGAAGGGGCAAGGCGTGGTAAGCAATTGCTTGGCCTTTATACTCTTGTCTAATGTAATGTACGCCTCGACGGGCAAAAGCAATCCAGAGCAATTGTCTGTGGCTGCAGCTCGACGAATGTCCTGCTAGGGACAACTATTGTTTAAATAAGTACATCATCTTCCCTTGTCCTCCACCCCATCTCCGTTGACATACGGGAATACAAAATAGAAAATGATTTTCAGATTGCACTGCGACAAGACTTCAATATTCCAAATGCTACGTGATGCACTTTGATTTTGATGATGATGAATTGTTATCCATTCGTGTGTCCTGCCATGTCCTGACCTGCCATTTATATGCTCACCTGCATTTCGACCCAAAACTTAATTAGCATTGAAGTTGATTCGTAATGAAATAAATTAGTTATACATAGCACTCGCATTGCAGCTGATTGAGCACTTGTGTCTGTTTATAAGTGAATTGAACAATTTCACAAAAGTAACTTCTTAATAAACCAAGAACACGCTCAATTAGGTTAAAATTTCAATGCAATCCAAGTCGATTAATTTATAAAAAAAAAAAAATTTTTCAAATTCATTTTTTTTACATAAAAATTAATTAAAAACTTCCTTCTTTTTCCTAACAAATTTATCATTCTTCTTTACCCTAGTCTTCTTTATAGCCAAAACCTTCGGCAGTCAATAATAAATATTACTATATTCATCAATGCTTATGTATCCTAGTACCTAAAATAGTCTTAGATATCCATAACCATAATCTATATTATATATATTAATATAAAACCAACTTTACAATAAAGGAAACCCATTTATGAACAATTAATTGACAAATTTCAGGTTTTAAGTTCAACTAAATATTTATTTATTGATTGCATTAAAAAATAGACGCAAGAATACTAAGTACTAATTACATACATATAACTAAATTCATTTAAGGAATATGGGTAGGTACATAAAACACATTTTGTTGTTGCAGTTCTTGTTTTGTTATTGATTGTTGCTGCTTTTTGCTATAAACTTTTTAAATAAACTTTAAGTAATAGGAAAAAAGAATTGAAATTGCAATGCAATAGAAGAAATATAGGGTGTACAATACACATTTCTCAAAAAATGGTACTATAATCCGTAAATGATTTTTTATGGAAATTAGGAATACAAATTCGAACAAGTTATAAATTCGAACAGTTTGGTGGAAATGCAAAGAATTATAGAGCCGAGCAAGAAGCAAGTGCATGATATTATTATTTATAGATAGAGTGGTGCTGTTTTAATACTTTGATGACACTGTTGTTGAAAGTATACCCATTCCAGTTCATCCAAAAGCAACAACAATCGTAACTTAGTAAAATTGTTGTCGACTTAACTCACGCAATAATCACAGCTGCAATTGTTATTTTGACTTTTCTTCTCAGCAATATATAAAATTATTAATAATATAATTGTAGCTACATGTATACTAAAAAACATAGGCTACCATATTATATCATAGTATATCATATCAAGTAAACGGTCTTGCTCTTTCCAGTTACAGTATAAAAGGTCCATGTCGTATATTGAAGTAGTGTTATCAACTATTTGTCAACAGCAATAATTAAGCTGGAAATAAGATTCCTGATTAAATAGGTGTTAAAAAGATAAGGCCACTTAAGTACGCGTCGATTCGATTCGATTAAGTGCGGTTTGTTGATGATGTTCACTACCAAAAATGATTCTCAAGTGCCAGTATATCATTTCATTTTGCCAAATAGTTTGCCTTCAGTTGCTGATACTCCAAAATGCGCGCAATGCCATATTCCTGCAAGTTAAAGAAAATGGAGGATAATATAAAGTATTAAATAAATAAAATATTATATAGAAACATATATTTTAAAACATAACTTAAATTTATAATAATGCACGTACATATGATACATTTATCTAAAGTTTAGACTCAAGACCAACAAACCTCAAACTAAATTTAAAGTTAAATAATTTGAATTTCGCGCCAGTTAAGCTTTCACACATTGTGGCAGTCGGTCGATAGACTAGTATCGCATCAAATATTACGATAGTTGGCAACAATCGCTTAATCTGTAAGCGTTGCCATATGTGTAGATGAAAGTACACTAGTATATAACAAGGTGGCAGCACTGCAATTTCAAAACAGTAGCAAATATGTAACGTACTAGTTTCTGGCAGTTTTTTTATGAATTTGAAAATTTAACAAAACTGTTAAATGATAAAGTATTATATTATCTTCATTCTGTTTAACTTACCCAATATCCAAATTCAATGGCAGAGGTAACATTAACCACCGACCAAAGACTCCAGAACAGATGCGAGAGCATTGTGAAGAACTGTATTTCCTCATCGACAGTATTGAGCTCATGTTCTGTGGGCTCATATTGCTCATCATCATGATACTTTTTCAGATAGGTGATTATAAAGTCACGACGCTGTTGAGCCGTGGAATATTGCTCCTTATAGTGATAAAAGTATGGGAATTGCGGATTTGTATAGTCAAAAGTCCATTCGATAAAGTGATTGGCCAAATCAAAGCCACGATAATTGTAGGCGCAATACTCAAAGTCAATGATGATGAGATCCGGCTCATGATCCGATGTGAAACTAGCATCCAATGCTGAGTCATCTGTGGTGTCCAGTTCATCGCAGGGCGAAGGACTGTGCGATTTGCTAGATGAGATAATGTTATTCGATTAGTTAAATTTGTAACTTGTTGTCACTTAAATGGCATGGATAACCTGTATGTATTTGGTATTTTGCATAAGCCGGAATACCAGCTCTATAATTTTTAACTCAAATCACGACCGCAGCAAGGGGCCATCTAGAATTGTAGGTAGTTTTATATGGGGGACAAGCATATATAACTTACAACTAATTGTCAATGGCAAATAAATACGGGTTAGCGTGCCAATAAAAGTTCAGGTTAGCTTCAAACTCTACAGATCAAATATGCAATTCAACTTACTTGTCATCTGTCTCCAAATTACTGGTTCCATCCAAACTATCACCCAGAGTCTCATCAAAATTCGATCTAATTTATTATAAATTATACAGATTAATTCTCTTTTATCAAGTAGATATTGAACTATTTTACAAACCTCAAGATGTTGATGGATTCACGAGGAGAGTGCGACTCCCGTCCGCTGTTCGACTGTCGGAGTAATATGTTTCCCTCCTGTAGATCGTTGTGACAGAAGACCACGGGATAGGCTCTAGTTTCGATTACCGATCGCAGCCAAGCCATCTCCTTTACATAGTCAATGGTGCGCATTAATTCGCGTTGCTTTTGCAGTACTGTCGAATTAGGTTTCGATTCAATCTTTCCCTTGACAATACTATCAACGCTGGCCAGCCAACGGTCCATACAGTTCCAGATCCAATCTGGCTCCTTCGACATGGGTATATTAAGACTGTGAATTTCACCCATTTTCTCAGCGATTTTCATTGAAATTCGAGCATCGCCCAACTCCGTTGTCGCCAGGGAGCGTGCCTATAATAAAAAAATAAATTTGTTTGTTAATTATTAAAAGATTCTCATAGTACTGGAACAGAAATTTGAAACAATGTTTTCAGTGTAAACAAATTAAGAATATAGTAATTTAATAATTAATGTTCCACATAATTTCCTAGATAAATAAATATCTTATGAGTAAATAAGAATCAACCTTAGTAATAATTTTCTACAATATTTTACTTGTTTACTTGTACTAAAACTATTTTTAAATAATTTTTTTAAAGCCATGGAAAAAAACCCATAGAAAAATTAAACAAATGTACGTAATGGAGAGACGATTTTTACACTATTATTTAATGATATAGTTACCGGTATGTATTGCTCAATGCGTCCACCGGGAAAGATTCCATGAAGTTTGGGTCCAAAGTTCCGCTCACTGAGCAACGTGAATACAACTGATTCGGTGATCATGCTCTCCAATGCGTGATCGCCATGGGTTTGTCCATAGATGCGCAGCAGAACCTGTTGACAAATTTGAAGAATCATAATATAAACATTAGATATATAAATATATATATTTTTAGTCTATACACGACCTACCTCACGTGGTTCCTGCTTTGGGGTGTGCAGACGTCTCAATAAACTCGAATCAACGCTGTCGCTATCGAAACGTCGACGTTTGTTTGCCTGTTTGGCGCTCAGCGCCACATCGTCATCATCCTCACCGCCCACAACAACTGTTTGGTCCAATTGTGTTCCCACCGTTGGCGCCTCATCGCTCTCTTTATATATTTGGCTATTCTTAGCAAGTGTTGATGCGGCTATGACGTCTTTGCTGATGACATTTCCTTGCTGCTGCTGTTGTTGCTCTACCTCCAATAGTTGCTGCTCATCGAAATCATCCAAGTCGGGCAGGCTTACGTAATACAGGAAATTCGATAGGCCACCGCTAAAAACGATTTGATTTCATGAATTGTTGTTTCTCTAAGGGAAGGTTATTCTCTTACTCACCTGATGCGCTTTACCACAAGTTGCTCGGGGGTAACCACCCTCCAACGACCGGTTAGATAGTCGCGGCAAATTCGAGACGCTGCTTGGCGAATTTCCTCAAGTGTGGCCTATTTGGGGTGTTGCCAAAAGAGAGACAAAGAGAACCACAAAGAGAGAAAGAAAGAAAAAGAGAGAGCGTTATATATATATTTGACGTTTAAGAATTGACAAAACAAATGTTTGGGGGAACGATTTCAAGGGGGTTGAGAGGGTTGTGGGTTGTACTGGGTACTAAAATATAATGAATATTTGCATATTTTGTGCATGTGCTAAAACGTAATGAAATTTATAGAAATCAAAATGACCTTGCAAAAAAAAATACCTTTAAAAAAACAAAGAAAAACTTAACATGTACTAAAATAATCAAACACAATTTATTATAAAATAAACGAAAAATAAACTTTATAATAAAATAATAATTTCAGGACCTAAGTAGAAAAGATTAATTATTCTATTATTATCAACTCGTGAAATAGTTGTCATTTCGGGAAATAATAACATCGTTCCACTGCAAAAAAATATGTATTTGTTTCTTCATTTATACTCATTATTTATATTATTACAAAATTTACATTTGTTAACTGTACAATTCGACCCAAAAGCACATTTTTAATAAAGGTAAGAAAGTATAACAGTTGAGAAAATAAAGTACATATTTTTCTGTAGTTGAAAGTATAGTTTTTTGATTACTAAAACTTGCACATGCACATGCAGTTCAAAGTATAGTAATTATTAGCTTACAGTGCGTCGAAAATGTTGAAATATATGTTCATAATTACAACGTTTACGTTTGCAACAATTTTGATCAATTTGCTGTTCGATTTGTTGCAGTTGCTTTTGACGACGCGTTTTATGTTTATTGACACGTTTGCGTTGTCTCATACTATATATCGCGTATAGATTAAGTTAAAAATCTAATTATATAAAAAAATTTTACAATTCCGATGGTGAAATTCGTAAGCACTGTATAGTATACTCTATTTGGTTTTGGGTCCGTTAATTGTTCCTCACTGCACAGCGGTCAATAATAAACTGAAAATGGACTACAACAAAACTGAATCATTTCACGCCCTCAGATTTTTCTCTAGTAAGAGCGTAAGACATTCTCTCTTTGCTCTTTCTCTGGCTCTCTTAGTGGGCGCTGCACCACCATCTTCACCCAGCCCTTGTGTGGTTGCTAGGGTGGAAGCATATGTTTACCTAAAGAATCGCCGGTAACTATGCACGACGTCAGCCGACTCGAAATATTTGCGTGCTGAGACTTAAAACAGATGTTGAAGGCATATGGTAAAAGGGACAGGTAAAAATAATAACTACAAATTATTTATAATAAACTTAGCACATTTATAGGTGCGATAGATAAGATTAACTGTCAAGTACTTGTTAAAATAGGTTACTGATGCAATTAATAGCCTTGTAATGACCCTTAAGCATTTGCTGATTAATCATTTCGTTCATTCACCTTTTATTTATTGGCACCCGATAAAAATAATTATATATTTTGTGATTCTTTGGATAGTAAATGCGCTATATATATTTATAAAACCATGTTACTTTTAAAATTGAATAATATATTTATTTGATTTATTCACTTACAAAACTTGACCTCATATATGATAACATGTAACATCTCTTCAAAATTGCAGATAATCCCTATCAGGTAATTATCCCTACAGCAGGTATGCAGCATTTATTATTTTGTTAACTTAATTCCATATGGATGTCCCAAGCTGTGTAACCCTCACTTTCTTTCTGATTTCTACACTCTCTTAAAACATTTTTCTTAATCTTCTGCTCTTTCTTCTTACTCTTTCTCTCATTTATGTTCTCTTCTATGCTTACTGCTGAAATTATTATTTCTCCTGATTTATCCGATGGAAATTATTTATAAATTTGTAAAAATATTTGGAAAAATGGACCCCTTACCTTATCAGATATAACTTAATAAGGAGTATATAATTACGAGTACATACATATAAGAACGAATTGATGTAATCGTATTTAACAACTAGATAAATTCCTGATTCAAAGATTTTTCATCGATGATATATTTCAGAAGATAACAGATTTTTTTCAAAAGGATATATAGTAATTAAAACATACCGAGGATTAACTCTAAGACCTTTTTGCACACAAACTAAAACTTGTTTAATTTATACAATAATCAAAAACCTTTCAAAAAACACACCCACTAAAGAATCTGTCGTGGAATTTTCCACGCAATAATCGTGACGAGAAAATCTTCCATTACAGTTGAAGGCGCCAACGCACAAAACAAGAGTCTTATCAAATGGGCAGCATTGCACATAAATGTACACAGAAGAATATTTACTATCAGAGGGAAGTTGAGTAAACAAATGAATCGAACAAAAATATACAAGAAGAACGCAAAGAAATGTGAATGTCATTGAATGCAAATTACTAGAATTGGCGATTACGGAAACTGATGGAAATGCAAACAACACATAAGCCCATTAGGGGATTAGGCTGTATAAAATTGTACCATTAGCAATACAATTAAAAGCGTAACAGCAACGCTTTGTGCAAAGGTCTTTGATAAGAAATTCCGGGTCTTATCAGCTCTTATCAAAACTATTTTATGATTACCACTTAGTTGCAAGTTATGCGAAATCTGATAATATATTCAACTCAGTTTTACAGTTGCGATTTTCATGAAAATGTGTAGAGTCTTGCAACTAAATCAACTAATTATCAACTTATCATAATTTGGGTCATCACATTGCAATTTGGTTAGCTAATCTATGTAGGTCAGTATTTATTGGTAGCTGCTAAATTATGTGGACTTTCGTCAAACAATTTTTTCAACTGATAGAAAAAATTCATGCCGAAAACAACGTTATTGGTAATAAGATTTGCAAAAAAAACAAGTTGAAAATATTTCGAAGCACAAAATACTTTAGAATAAAAACAAGAACTTATAAAATCTCTCCGAGGATAAAGAAGATTTAAATATCCTGCCGTCTTTAAATATAATCCCTCAGCTGTCAACCTAAGAAGAAATAATTTTTTTTAGTAAAAATCTAACGTTTTGATGTTAGCTACTGAACGCTAGGTGGCGGTAGCGCTGGTTTCATCTGATTTTGTTTTTCTCTTGTATTACAACCATATTTATTAAAAACTCCTCACTATTAAAAATTTCGGAAATATGAAGAGCGGCGGTAAACCGAATGTGTACATTTACATATACATTTATTTTGTATTTCATCTTTTACATACACACTAACATCGCTAACATACAACTTTATTAATCATCATCAAATCAGACAATGTTATAAAATAAAGTTAGCTTATGACTTATCTTTCAAGCGCAATCTCAGTATACATTGTATTATAATATCAATTTATTTTACATATCTCATTAAGTCATATACCCACAGACCAACTTTACAAACACATATATAATTTATATAGATATGAATCTAACGTGATACACGTGCATTACTAATCTAAATGACTTGTAGTTTTACGAATTTGATATCTCAATACGAAATCTAATTAATATATAGTATGTGTAATACTATATAATAGTGTTTAAATATTTACTCATATTGACTATGTTAATAAGATAAAGGTCTAGCCATCGGAATTCAAACAATAAAATAATATTGATAATGAAAAATTAAGATAAATAGTTGCTTTTAATATAGTATTATATTGATTCAACAAGTTTTAATTCTCGATTTTTAGATAATACAAAAAGTTCTTACTACCTACTAAAAATGAACTTTGGTACTTAAAGTAAGTAATAAATATATGTGCATTACAAATAAATCAAAGTGATTGGAAAATAACATTGTAATAGTAAGGAGAAATAATCAACAATAATAGCAACCACAACAACAGTTAAGAAAAGTACATGCAAATTAGAACTTAGTACTTAACGACAGCAATTACCTGACTATAAATCTGCGTATTTAGCTCGATTCGCAACTGCGCAGCAGCAGCGGCGGCACGTGATTTGTAACGTTGGTACTGGCAACTCTGCCACCAACAATTACACTGCGACCGAGGACGGACAATAAGAAAACGGGTATTCGAACGCAGAGACACCTGTGCGGCGCCCATTGCGACGAATAATTGAGAGTGCGACACGAGCTTTAGGCAAAAACAAAAAAAGATCGCAACAAGTTAACAAAAGTCTTATCAACAAAGAGCCTCGAGTCGAGTCAAAGAAATCAAGAAACAACAATGTATGGAGGCGATAAGCCTTTTTTAACGATTTAAAAGGAATGACGAAAAACGTGGAGCGACCATATAATCAGTACACTAAAGAAGAATACAACAGGTTGTCGAATTGCAGATACTCTCGCTATGTTGCAAACATTTCCTAAAAAGTACGACTTGAATTTATTGTGCTTGATTATCATGTTTGTTTTCTTTTTCTGAGGTTATATTGAGTACTCGTATATATTTAGTGTTTTTGGTATTTTATGCTGGCTGTAAAACAATTACGAACATAAAGAAAAAAATACATAGTTTTAGTAAAAACACTAAAATTAGTTCTAACTTACTGGTGACTGCTTTAGTTATTAAAAAAACATATATACCTAAAAAAAATAAATAGACAGATCATTTGCGACCCATTAGCAAACGTGATAACCCAGTCAATGGGCTTTTTCCCGGTTTTCAAGGTTTTTAACCGCAAAAGATTGCGATGACACACAATAAAGCAACGCGTCGTGTCGGTCAACGTACGAGAAGCGCATACAGAGAAAAGGAATAGCAACAAATAAGAAAAAACAACACTAACAACCAGAAGAAGAATTGGGAAAAGAAAACTGGTTGAAAAGCATTTTGCACTCTTACCGTTTGCAAATTGTTAGACATCTTTTGGCATGCACTCTCGCTCTCAATGTATTTCCCTCTTTCTCTGTTGCTTCGTCCTCGTTCACGGGTCGATTGCGTTGTATTGTCCGAACGTACGTAAGAGAAATATGGTATTTGTGTATATTTCCTATTTGATATACTAATATTTATGGGTGTTGTGCGCTTCGCTGGGAACAACAACAATTATATTCACGACTCACTCACACTTTTATTATACACTGCGACGCCACTTTATACTAAATATAATTACAATAATAATGTAAAAACAGTATATGTACGATTATTTGTCTATTTTTTGTATTTAGCCTTGTTTGTCAGTTTCGATTTCTGTTTGTTTAACGGTTGTACTTTTGACTCTACTTCCGATTCGACATCCACTCGCGCGCAAGTTTCAACAGCGACTGCGATCGAGCTTTCGCATGCGACAGCTATGTATGCGACTCTGTTTACTCTTCCTTTATCTTATCACTTTTTATTTGCAACTTATCGGCTGTTTCGCTCAAACTTATGCATTTCAATTTTCAATTATCTATCGATAATGTAGTCGATATTGCGAGTGCTCAATTGAGCTTTTGCTCGAATCTGCTTTCACACCAATTTCTTTATTTGCTTATTTTTGCCATTTAGAAATTAACGGACGACTCAAAGCTGACTGCTATGACACCTGGCAAACGTTTTATTTTGAATTTAACAAGTATCGAAAATGTACATATTCGTTTTGACTCAAAACTTTTGAGCGAATATGCAATGAAAGTGTGAATAAGTGTTGTTTATTTAAAAAATTCATTCATCGTTTCTCGCCGGAACCAGTTTCAGGTTATCTCGCTCTTTCCTACTTATGTATATTCAAAGCAATAATTAACTAGTCGAGTTTTCTGGGTCAAACGCAATAAATGGCGTTTTAAAAAAATATGTTTACAAAAGCTTTGGAGTTTTTCTAGAAAAGATATGTACATGTCTTATGGCACGCGTACTTTTCAAAAATCTTGTAACAAGAGGGCAGATCAAATTGTAATGCAACAATTTTTGTATATACCGCATATAATTTCAGTACTCATTGCTTGACCCTAGCAGAAAAGCTTTCGGCCTGCATAGTGAGCACAATGAGTTACAAGTTGAGAGCTTTCAGAAGCTTTTAGGTAAAGACTCACACATTGGCCAACGATTCAATGCTAGCTTACTCAGAAAAGCTTTTAAACCCAAAAGCTTTCACGTACCAAAATGCTTTCAAAATAACGTTAATTATATGATCAAATTTAAAAGAATGATTCATAGTCTAGATTCGATCATATTTATTTAGAAGCCATGACTGTTGATAATAAATATGCATGTGTAGAGCTTTTGCTGTATTTACAATAAAACAAGCACTTTTACATACAGATTGGGTATTTCCAAACAAAATATTCAACCATTATACATACATACGTACGTACATACATAAGTATGTGTTTCGCAGATAAGCCTCGACTGTTACTCATAAACTGCACAGTCGCGTCCCACTAAAATGCACGCTTGTTTTTAGAAATTTCTAGAATGTTGCAAAACCCTAGAAGACAAGACGGAATAATTTGTAGTTTTTTTTTTGTTATTTTTGTTTCGTTTCTTTCATTTATTTTTGAATGTTCTCGAATGTTCTTGTTGTTGGAGTTGGCCATTTTCTTGTTGCCCTTTTCAAGCTGCTTAGTTTTGAAAGGAAGTTTAAATTTAGCCATTTTACAATGTATGCATTTAAGTATTATGTATTTTGCGCCACTTTTCAAATTTCGCAAGTGGTTTGGTCTGATTTTCGTTTTTTGCTGCTGCCTAGTTTTTGCAACAGTTGTCTTTGCAGATTGATTTGGAGGGGGAGGGAGGTAATACAGGTGGATAATAAATCACAAGATCAAGTTCAAATAAGTTCTTGACTTGGCCAAGTGTTAAACTATAAGAACAAAGAGAATTGTACAGTACGACAGTATTTCAATCTTTTAAATATAATATTTCTTTTTGCCAAGATCGGCAAGTCAGCGCTGTTGAGTTGTATGCTATAATAAAATTTGATATACACGCATTTTATTTTATGGTTTTTGTTTTCATTTCTCAGTTCTATGTATAATTTTTGAAAGAGGGCAGCTTTCTGTTTTTTTTTTTTGTGTTTTTAGGATTTATCGAGTTTTAAACATAGAGCTTTTCTTTTAATATAAATATTCATATATAATATAGGATCATACATAAAATTAAAAAGAAATTATCTTAAAAAATGACAAAAATGCGTAATGTAAATTGTTTTCTTTTCTCATCAACTTTTATCATGCGTTTTTAGTTTCCTTTCGTATTTATGTTTTTATTTATTATTAAATTTGATGCTTTTTGTTTACAACTCTTGTGTTTGCTTTTTACTTTCTGCTTAAAACGCATCTTGTTTTCGTTTTATTATTTTCTTTATATATATATACTTTCTTCTTTAAAGTTAAGTTTTTGTATTTAAGTAAAATTTAAATGATAATGGATTTTTCTTCTTCTTGTTGTTTTTGTGTTGTGTTAGTAGAGTCAGAGAGAGAATCGGTACATTTTTTTGTTTAAGACTACGCTCCCATTGCAGGATTGTTATTAGAGAAGTGCGCACACACACACAAACACACGCACGCATTGTGTGCCATATGTATGTGTGTGTGAGTGGGTGTGTGTGAGCACATTTTGTGTGTGATTTTTGTGTGTGTGTTAGTACTTTATATGTAGTATGCGGCGACAACGAAGACGACGATATCGACTTTAGGCAGCCACCTCGCTGGCTTCGGCACCGTTTTGAACTTCATCCTTTGTGCTGGCCTCGTCCAACTTCGCCTTCTTCTCCGGCGTGGCAACGACCTCATCGGCTTTGGCGGTGGTCTCGTCAACCTTTCGCTTCACAGCTTCGGCGGCGGGCGCATCTAAAGTTCCAAGTTCGTTACAAGATCAAGTTAGTTAAGCTGTACTAATATTTGAGAAAGCTTTTTCTTTTTTACCTTTAGAATCACCGTTAGCTGCCTCTGTCTCTTCGGCGCCATTCTCAGCAGCTGGAGCTGCTGCTGCTGTCTCGCTGGTTGCCTTTGCCTCAGCTGTTTTCTCTTCAGCATCCTCCTTCTTCTTCTCCTCATCGGCGGCTGGTTTTTCTGCTGCGGCTGCTGGTGCGTCCTTTTCCGTCTTCTTCTCAGCATCGACGGCATCGGTTGCGTCGGCAGCAGCGGGTGCAGCAGCTTCAGCGCTCGCCTCAGCGCCATTCTCCTTGGCGCCCTCGGCGCTGCTGCTCGACTCTTCGGCGGCACCGTTCTCTGTGGTGGTCGGTGTTTCAGCTGCCGCTTCCTCGGCGGCAACGGCGTCCTTCTTTACAGCATCAACCTCCTCGGCGGCCACCTTCTCGACCACAGGGGTTTCGCTGCGGGGGAAAAACAATTATATTAAATGGTTGTAGAATCATAATGTTAATCAAAACTTTAAATTGAGTTTTACTTTTTATCTTTTATTTAAAGTACCATATCTTTCCATTGTTTAACTATTTTGTATTATGTATTCTTAACAGTCTATAAGTTTTTTAATTTAATTGCTCATGCTTTAGTATTTAAATCTATTTATTAATAACTTTTTTTATGCATAATTTTAACTTATTGTCGACTGGTTTTAGTCAACGTTAAGTAAATAAATATCGAAATGTTAAACAGACGAAATATACATGTAACGAATTTTAGATATATCGAAAGCTTTTATTTTTATTTTGTTTATTATTTTTTATGTTATTATTTTATTTATTCTGTAAATTAACTTCAGATTTTTCATGAAAATCAATTCACTCAACTCGATAGATCGTCTAAAAAGAAAATTATCGAGCTTATTTACTTGAAAATCACTTTACCGATAAACAAGTCTTCGATATATTTTTCCCCCCCATGTTTTTTTACATCACTAACATAAGAGAGACGCACAAAAAAGACCGGCACACTCACGAGGTAAGCGCAGCCGGCGTCTCTTCCGCATTTTACAACCACCCCCAGTAGACACAGACATACATACATACATACATATACATACACAAGCACGCACACACACACACGCACATATGCCTTGTAACATCTGCCGCCGCAAATGATAAATGGGAGCAAACAACTCATTGAAACTGCGACGCAAAAAGAAGACACCGAAAAGGTGAGCGGCATTTGCTTGCTCCATACAGAATGTTTTTTCCCTCTTGTACACAGTGAAAAATAGGTGTACATAGCATAAAACATAAAAGAATGCAGAGGAAAAGGCAAAGCGTGCAAAAAAAAGAAGCGCGACTTGTTTGAAATACAACGTATAAAGAAAGAAGAAAAAAAAACTGGTTTTATTTTATGTTGAGCACTATATGCATCTCACTCGCTCAAACGGTCCAGCAGCCGCAACATGCACGCGTCACGTACACAAGAGAGGCGGCTAAAGAGAGCGAGTGAGTAAGAGAATCAAGAAGTGCACTGTAAAGCAAAAGCGGCAAAAATAACGGTCAGAAATAAATATGCTCACAAACACCCACTATGCGACAATTCCCCCGACCCCCTCCAAAACACTAACACAACCTAAGACAACAGACAAATAAGTTTAACGGTTATCTTTTGCTACGACGCAAAAGAAGTTAAAAAAAATATAAAAAAAGAAACGCAGACAAACGCAAATACGAAATACAATGAGACAGCGACCGGCACTGTAATTATTTTAGGCAGTGACAAAATACCTGGAAAACGAATTTGAGCAGCTCATTAGCACAAAGAGCAGCAACAAAGAGCGCAAAAGGCAAGCGGCCAATAATGCCAAGCTTTAAGCTTTGTACGAAAATCGTACAAAAGACAACTGACAAAAATTAATGGACAGGGACAGTAAGCAGCAGCAGCACAAGCAGCAAAAGCAAACAGACTAGGCAGACAAAACGACAGCTGAAACTCAAACGAAGGCATGAATATGAAGACAAAAAAACAAAAAAAAGAGCGGCAACTTGAATGCTACACACAGATGCAGCACTCACACGTTGGTACATATGTACACACATACATATTTATTTGCACACTCCGCTTTGCACACACACAAACGCACACTCAATATATTACTTCTTTGCCTTCACAGCCGCCGCCGACGCCACCACGAACATGTCCAACAAGCATGCTGACGAAGTCGCTGCTGCTCTGCTGCCGCTTTTGCCGCTGCCGACGCTGTTTGCCGGCCGGAGTGTAAGCGAGAAAGCGTCATGACGCCGCGCCAAATTCAACGGCGTCGTTTTTTGCGCGCACATTTAAGCTGCCTTGGCGTAAGCGAGACGACAATATAGTTTGTCCAAGCATTTTACGTAGATAGACACAAAAATTCAAAAAGAAATTTTTTTCCAAACCGTTGGAGAAAAATGATGTACACCACTTGCGAAATTAGCTGCAATTGCCGCTATATATATAGTTTAAACAAATTCAACGCACACATGCAATTGATACAGCACACACATTTACACACAAAGCTAAATAAAATTACTCACTTCTTTTTGTCAGCCACATCAGCCATTTTACTTTTAAGAATTTCTTTTCAAAGAGAAGCGCGAAAAGTGTTGTTTTATATTTTGCAAATAGCACGCGTACGTAAACACGATTTTCAGTTAATTAAAATCAAACACGTAGTTTCAACAAAATTTGCAAATTTTATAAATTTGTGCAAATTGCTCTTGCTTGACAACTTTTTCAGGTATCTCTGCTTTCAAAGTTGAATGCCTGATGGGTTTTTGGTTGCCGCTTTGAAAAACGTCCACACAGTTTCGCAGAAAAACGCCGAATGAGACAGAGACAGAAGCTGAGGTAACTTTATATACGCAAGGTATATTGGTATCCTATCGATATTTTACTGTAATGAAACACTCGATTTCGATACTATGCTTGCAAAATTTTTAACACAATTCCAAACGATGTTGTGGCTATTTAATATGCAATGTCATATTAGATTAAGATAAACATTTAATAAATAAATAATATTTACTATTTAAATTATATTGAGTGTTAAATCATTTTAAATTTCAGAGGGAAAACTATTGGAGCGCATATATCGATTAACTTTAACCAAAACGATGATTTTGTACTGTAATACAAAATTATGTTATGCTCAAAAAGGTCATGTTATTGCTCAATGTTATGACTCAAAATGGAACTGTTCTGCTTATAAATTGCTCTTCACCACGGTGTAGTGGTGAATATAAAAATAATGAGAGAGCAACAGCTATTTCAAGTATACTGCATGTTAGAGCGAGAAAGTAAGTTTTTCTATTCTGCAACATTGCATTTTTTATCGATTCTTAGAATGCAACGTTATATTCAAAATAAATGTTAATTACTAACAAGTTTTCAATGCAATATGCAAAATACATTTGTTTCGTTCCTATTTTATTTGCTACATCTGGCAACCACAAAGATCTCGAAAATTAAGCAAGACAACTACCGTGTAAGTAAGTCTGCATGGTATCTTCATTGGATTCATTTTCTTTACATATGCCGCTTTCACATCTGTCTCTTTTCAATCCCAGGGCACAGGCTCAAACCAGCTGCCGTGTGTCATTCAAACCTCCCTCAATATATTCAAGCTTGCTTCCCTTTACAAACATATTAGAAAAAGAAGCAAAAAAAAAAAAAATACGGACAACTATTCTAGTGTTATTTAATAATAAGCAGTATTTCTCTTATTGCTGCCTAAATTTGTTCAAATACTTTATTGTCAAACAACAGGTTTTAATATGTTAAGTTTACAACGCATGTTATCTTTTTACATTGATTGGAAATTATATCGATAGTATCAATCGATGTCATTCCAACGCTTATTTGCCCGCCAACAGTTGTCAATGCAAATGCAAATAAAAATACAATAACAAAAGCAAATGCAAAGCAATCAATCAATGCAATGTCCCGGTTTCTTGTTGTTTTTGTTGCAGCTTTTCACAAAACGGAAATTACAGCATTTTAGCGTCCTGTCTCGTTCCATTCTAGTTCTCAGGTAAAACAGGTAAATGCCTCACTTCAAAGTCCCAGGCCGAGACAGATGGATTAGGCAGCCTCACGTGTCATTGTGTATCCTGTGTCCTGGATTAATTGTTTCAGTACAACAAGGAACAGCGGCTTAGGATAGCCAGCTGTTGCCATTTCTTACCTTTATTACCTGAATCCCAGTTAAATGCACATTGCCCTGGATGCGCGCGTTTTCTCAAACATTTTTTCTCTTTTTCTCTCCCTGGATTTTGAGTGCGCCTCCAGCTGCAATGAATTTTGGGAGACGTGAGTTGAGCCAGTTCGTATGTTCATATGTATGTATGAATGTGTATATAACATTTACACTACTAAATATATGCGTGTACATACAGTGCCTTACAGCTTATTATAAAAGGGATATATGAAAATATGTTAAACGCAAGTTGTTAGCCCAATGTTTTAGCTTATCAAATACAAATTATATCGCTCTTAACTTCTATAATAAACAAATAAATAAATAAAAAATTGTTGCAAACTAATTAATGCTGTACATTCTATATATCAGTATTTCCATTTTGACTAACTAAGACTGAATTTTTTTTAAATCGAAATATTTACGTATTCTCTTACAACCAGGGAACTGCAAATTATAAACATTAGAGCATTTTATAAGATACATAAAAAACATAATTCTTCTACATAGAGAACTTCATTTGTAATGTTCAAATGCTAAGAAATGAAGGAAAGCAAAGAAAATAATATAATACAATATTATAGATATAAAAAAATTCTAGGGAATAACACCGAAATCGGTATCGGAACCGTTAGCCGAAACTAACCGTTTCTTTTTTAGTACCGAAACTAAAACCGTAACCAAAATAAATGCTCTTAAAAGAACCAAAAACCGAAACGCTTGTACCGGTCCGGTATAACTCTGGATCAAGGTATTTACTTCAATGTCATAATAATTATAAAATATTTAAAAATTTAATTGTTGTACCGTTGCGTACCGGTACTGAAACTAAAACTGCAATAGAACCTTATAGAGCCTACCGGAACCGAAACCGTAGCCTATATTTGTTTCGGTTTGATTTCTTGAAAAATTGAAATAAATTTAAGATAAATTCTATTTATCAGCTGCATCTGAGTTTGCGCTTACAAAATTCCTTTAAATGCATTATCTTGCTTCTTCCTAACAAGCATTTCCTTTTCAATTCACATAAAATTTCACAGCTGCACTTTTCCTGTGGAGATTCAAGGCCAGGTGCAGTTGCTTCCGTCAGCGTCGCAGTCACCATCGCTGTCGACGTCGGCGTCGACAACATTATTGTTGCTGTTATTATTGATAACCATTTAAGATGAGCAATGACAGCAGTCCTTGATATGCAATTAATTTTATGAGCTTGCTGCAATTTAAGTATTCTTGCTAAAGTACGAGATAAAATGGGAACCTGGAAGAGAAACACACAGACACACACAGGCACACTACGTTGCATATGCTGTTATCAGGCGACACAGCTGTACCGTTATCAGTTGCATTCGTTCGGCTCTCGCAGACATGCGCTCACACAGCTTAAGCGAAAAAGCTCGCTCTAACCACGAGCGTAGGGGAGAGAGCAAACGAGAGTGAGAGAGAGCTTATAAAAAGTCCTTGCTTCTGCTATTGGGCTGTTGACTGTCAAAAATTTTCACTTAACAATCAGTCAAGTTTATCGTGCGTCTTAGTTTAGTTGCAAAAATCGCGTGCGCGACGCTTTGGCAAAGTTGCTCCGCAGGCAGGCAGCAGCAGCAGCAGCAGCAGCAGCAGAAAAAAAGTTGCCACAACGAATCAGTTGATTTAAAGGTTGATAAAATTCAGTTAACGGACGCGCAGTGGTATTCTCTATTAAAGTGAAAAAAATTTAATATAGTATATGAAAAGTGTGGTGGAAAATAGCAGCTCAGAAAAGTGAAGAGCCCGCAGCTGTGCAAAATGATTTTCTGTACATCCATAAAAGTTATCGCAGACTCCTAAAATCTGAAAAACTGCACAAGTGTCTTTGCTGTTGTTTATTTAAATTAAAATTAGTATCGAAATAAAGCGAAATGCATTAAGTGTCCTACACACAGTCACACGCGCCAAGGAATACACAAACAAAATCACAACGCATTAAAACGAACCTTGAGCAAATCAGCCTTAAACACACATAGATAAATCCACAAACACACACAATCATATGTGTGTATGCATACGCGTATCTAGACGTAAAGGATTTTCATATGCCAAGAAAAGAAGCAACGAATTCGGCAATAAGGATACGACAACCAAGTAAAGAGGAAACAGCAGCAACTCGGCCAAGCAGAAAAGAGAAAGCAAAACAGTACTAGAGTGAAAGACAGAGAGAGAGAGGGGAGAAAGTTGTCTTTAGATATGGAAGTAATACTGTGGTGTGTGCGGGTGTAAAATGTGTCTGAAATATTTTCATAATTTATGCAAACGGTTACTAAGCGCTTTTCGCGCTATGCATGAAAATTTTATAACTCAATTTACATTTGACTTGGCATCTTAAGAAGTGAACTACTTGGAAAATCTAAAATCGTATGCAATAAAAATAAATTAATATTTTTATTTATAAATGAATAATATAAGGAAAACACATTCATCTTCAATTTAGTAGCATGGTCATGTTAAAGCTCTAATACATATCTCATGAAGCACTTTCAAGTATTTACTATCTTATCTAATGATAAGATAAAAACAGTTTAGAGTCATTTAAATGTATTTATAATAAGTCTACAATTGATTTGATAATGAATAAAATCAATATTTTATTTTAACCATACTTAAAACAAAATTAATTAAGATAGGAATATTTTAGAGAAGCCAAGCTATCAAGGATATAATAATGAGGAACGTTAATATTTTTAACCTATTTGAAAAAGGTTAAAATTTAAATTGTATATTACTTTTATTATTATTAATATAATCAAATTGTGAGCTAACTTCAAGGTTTGAGGTATATCGACTTAGGGCCTTAATCTAAATATCTAACATTTAAGGAACATCAACATTTCAAACCGTTGCTCTTCAAAAACATTTTAAAAACAAATAAGCAATTAATATGGAAACGCATGAAATCAAAATTATATTTTGTTTTTGTTAAAAAAAAAACAGTAAAGTAGTTATAGGAAAGTGAAATCAAAGGCACTTTGATCAATTGGATTTATTTTTTTACTATTATTGCACTCATACCACAGTGCAATGTCAGGAGCTTTTGTACCTAAGGAAGATACACACACAAACACACAGCACTCGTACACAGGGCCACGCTCATGGTTCTCCTACAAGGACGCTTCCGCCTTGGCGCTCACACACACACACACACAAACACATTAAGGTGTGCAGAGAGCAAAAGAAAAAAAGAGAGAGAGAGAGAGAGAGAACGCCACGAGGCTTTCGGCAATTTTAAGCCTCAAATTTAGCGTTAAAGTTTGTGTTGTGTGCAAGTTTTGTATTTGAGTTTGTACTTTATATTATTTTATTTACCAAAGCGCCTCTCTCCCTCCCTTCAGTTTTGCAGAAGTTGACTGTTTCATAAATAAATAAATAAGTGAACAAATAAAGATACCGCGACACAGCGGAAATGGCAATGGTTCATATATAAACCGGAAACAGCGATCAACGAAAACTTTTAAACTGCAACGGAACCTCGCAAAATGGCAGAAGAGAAAGCTGCAACTGCATTGGCTGGAAATCTGGAGAATGGCCAGACGACGACATCATCAACACCCAACAAAGCCAAACGTCAAAGGACGCCAACTCGTCGCCGACCGCCTCACGAGGGCGATGTGGTTGCCGGTGGTGTTGGCATCACTGGCGGTGGTGTGGTTATCCTACCACAACACGTACTTAACGAACTCTATCACAACTACTCCATCAAGCAGCGACGGAGCGGCCTCAAGTGGTTTCTATTTGCGGCAGTGCTCTTTAATCTCTGGACAATTTGTATTCCCTGGGAACAGGCGTTGCCCACAAGGGGTGAGTTGGCCAAAAGACACGGCTTAGAAGTAGGATAAGCTTTGAAAGAATATAATGCTGTAGCTTAAGCAAATTTCTGAATCCAGTTAGATGGTGCTTTGAGTCTTAAACATAATTATTTTTAAAATTTTTGATTTTATGCCATTAATTTGGTTGGAATCGTTATATGTACAAACATAACGCATAAATTTCGACTTAGCTATTGTAAATATCTTAAGAAAGAATTTTTTAATAATCTATCTTTTATTTTATTCTTAAGTGTTCCTTTTTGTATAGACATGAATTCCTTTATATCTGGTGTGAGTTTTATTTTTCTAATTCATATCGTCAAGTTAATTTAATGTTTATCTAGTAAAATTTGGTCAAATTTGAATAGTTTTTAGAAAAAAGTTTTTTCTTATCATAATACTAATCATAAATATAATTCTAATAATTTCTTTAAGGACCATGGAAAGTTTAACATTAAGCTTTAATGTAATATTCTACAAGTACAATTGAAATACAAATAATATTTTAATTACATGTATAACTCCCATCTACAGTGGTCAATTGCAGCATGTTAGTGGCCTATATGGCGTTGACAGTTCTGATGCATTTTGGAAGTCGGTCGGAGAAGCCGTCATTAAGACGGTTCCATCAGTCGATGTTGACGATTGTGCCACGAGCTTTGTGGTTTCTTTCCATGCTGCATTTTGCCGCCTATGTGATGTTGCAAACTAGCTTCTCGCCGCGGTAAGTAAAGGAATCTACCTCTAAAAAAACCTGTAGCTCATCTGAAATACCATTCCCAATTTATAGAGACGTGCTTGGTTGGGCTATATTGTTAAACTTCCTGATTTATGTCACGCTGCCATTGCCCTTGATTTTCCTCGGTTTAGTCATTGGCTTTTGCACATACTTCAATTGTTTGAGCCTTCCTGTGGGTTTCTCACGTCCAGATCCAATGATATCGGAACAAGCAGCGGCCAACGCGGTTCTAATAGCCACCGCAGCATTGATTGGCTTGTTGTACTACTTCATGGGCGAAGCCAAGCAAAAGCGAGCCTTCCTCGAGGCCAAGAAGAGTCTGGAAGTCAAGATGGTCATTGAGGAGCAGTCGGCGGAGCAAGTAAGTGAAAACTAATTATTATTAAGTTTAATTAACTATATTGGTAATTTCACTATTTATTTTCAAGGAACGTTTGCTGCTATCTGTACTGCCCAAACATGTGGCTATAAAGATGCGCGAGGACTTGGGCTCATCCAGTTCGGAGGCTTTTAAAAAGATCTACATGAGTCGGCATGAGAATGTAAGGTAAGTTTTCGCCACTTTCGCTTATATTTGAAGTTTCGTAACAAATCGTCGATCCTTTGAGCTTTAAACGTTACTTGTTAGTCAGTATTCGAATCGTGCCCACTTCTCGTCAGCTGAACTATTCACTACTCATAACTTTTGTAATGACCGTAGTATCGTTTACATTTAGGGGCATATCAGTTACACTTCACGCTTTCAACGACTGATTTGATAAACGATTACTAAAGTAGTAATAACGAAAAACAAATTCAGGATTTATAGCAATTACCTTATAAGAATTAGCTTTCGCTACGTACATTTTATAGACTCGTTACTTGTTCTACTCTTATACCAACAAAATAAGCTTACGTATCTTAAGGTTTTTATTAAACGAAATGAGCTGACCATATCCATAGCATTTTAGCATTTTAATCGTTATGTTCTTTTTCACACCCACAAAAGCATACTCTATGCGGATATTGTTGGCTTTACCGCCATCTCCTCAACGTATAGCGCCCAAGATCTGGTAAAAATGTTAAACGAGCTCTTCGCACGCTTCGATAGGCTCGCTGAGGTAATATGAAAAATGTTAAACCTAAATCCGTTATGCTTTTATTTTGTTGTGCCTTTCATTCTGTTATACTTTTCGTGTTTACTTTGCTGTGTGTTTGTTTTGTGTGCTTTTGCTGCTCTTCGTTCGTTCGTTCACCTGTAGGAGGCCATAATAATCTCTTGATAATGATGATGATGGTTATAAGGCTTTAGATAAACATCACAGAATGTTTCATTTCCTTTAATTGCGCATTTTTTGGAACTTCAATTTTAAATACTTATTCACTGATTTCTTTTATTTTTCGGACTAACTTAATTTTCCGGTTCTTTTTTTTAGTAGACAGTAAAGCGGGGGTTGTAACAAAAGTTACACGCAGTCAGCCGTATGAAATGTGTCAAGTTGATTTTTTCTCTCATGGGATTTTAGGGTTTGGTTTTCGCATTTGGGTCCAGTTAATTTACTGCAGCTGGCAGGGGTTGGGTCAGTGTCTGGGTTATTTTTTGTGTGTTTTCCTTTTCACTGATTTTTTTTTTGTATATATTGGCTTGTAACGTTTTCAGTTCATTTGTTGCCCGGGATGAAAGTCAAATTTGTATTTGTAGTTTGATTTGCGACATTTTTTAACAAAGTGGGGACTTTGTAATACATTTTTGTTGCAGGATTAAAAAAAAGGATAGTGAAACTTTTCTACATTTGTTCAATAGTTCAATCATTTTAAAAATTAAATGTAGATTCATTTTTACATGTTTTATTCTGATTTGCTTCAATTTCAAAAATAAATGGAATAATTTTTCGAAATCTCTTTGCTTATCCCATACTGTTAAAAGTAATATTTGTTTTTCTTTAAATCTTTTTGCTTTATTTATTTTTAAATCAAAAATCTTACACATTTATTGTTCTCTGTAATGCATTTCAGCATAGAAAACTATCTAGAAGATAGTTTAATTTGCGCCCATTTTATATAGATAAAAATTAAACTAAATAAATTATAATATTGTAGCATTTAATAGTGAAAGTTTTGTGCTTTAACTTCCAATGTTTTTCTTTGTTTATTGATTTATTTGCTCTTTTCAATTGTTTGCAATTGGTAAACTCAATCATTTAAGGAATAAAATGGCCATTTACTTCGATTAGCTCGCTTTTTTTATAAACATTGTAACTGACTGAAATCGTCCTGTTTCCCACCCACAGAAGTATCAACAACTGCGCATTAAAATTCTCGGTGATTGCTATTATTGCATTAGTGGAGCGCCAAACGAGCGACCGGATCATGCCGTGCTCTGTGTGCACATGGGACTTTCAATGGTGAAGGCCATAAAGTAAGTGGTATTAGAGGTAGCCTGTAACCCGTGGGACGACCCAGTGACGACCAGGTGACGGCAGGTGACGACAAGCGACGCGTCGCGACGTCAAATCAACGTTTGTTCAATTAAATGTAATTGCATTTAACCACGCTTCGTCGTCCGCAGCACGTTGAGTGTCCTGGTTGCAGTTGGTTATAGTTTTTGAGTAGCGTATAACTTTATCCCTTTACTGTTTCGTTTTTTCATTTTTAGATATGTTCAACAAAAAGCGAATTCACCTGTTGATATGCGTGTTGGCATACACACGGGGGCTGTCTTGGCTGGCATTCTCGGCCAGCGTCAGTGGCAGTTTGACGTTTACTCCAAGGACGTTGAGCTGGCTAATAAAATGGAATCGAGCGGCAAGGCTGGGTGGGTACCAATTCAAAAGTTTTGTATTATTGATGAAGCAAGTTGAGGCCAATCATAGTAAGTATGATTTGTCGCTGTCACTTCAATATGCAAATTTCTCGTTTAATTATGTCAATTTAGAAGCGGGACAGCAAAGTAAAAATTCAAGAATAGTTCAAAAATTTTCATTGTAGATAGGCAGGAAAAATTTATTTTTGAAAAAATTATGTTTTTTAAAAATTCAAAATATATTTGTCATGTTATTAAATTAAGATAGACGACACAAACATTTTTTTTGCTTTCCGAATGTCATAAAACTTAAAACTAAAACTTTTAATTAGTTTTTTACGAGTCAAAATTGTTTAAATTTCAAAATATTGTAATTTTTTAATATATTTTTTAATTTATTCGTCAAACTAGTGCCAAAAAGTGTATTGAAATTAAATTCTTGAAAATTTTGAAAAAAGTTATAATTTGAAAATACAATTCAATAAACTTTAAACATTTTTTTTTAATTTCTCAGACGTGTGCATATCTCAGACAAGACTTTGGCCTTTCTCAATGGCGAATTCGAGGTGGAGCCTGCATTTGGGGAGAAACGCGAAGAACTGTTGCGAATAGCTGGATTAAAAACCTTCTTTATTACTAAAGTGGTTAAGCCGGTGAGTTTCAAATGAATATACTCATCTATCTATCTAGTTATGATAATAATCTCCTTTTTCAGTTTGCTTCGCCTTGCAGTAAGAAAATCGACGAATCAAAGTCGGAAAACGGCCATCACAGTCCCGCCGAATCAAATTCCTCCAGCAATGATAACAACGACGATAACGAGAATGGGGCCGGAGATGATACCGATGCTACACTGGATGATGAGGAGCTTCTGGCGCAGAATGTCGCCGCCAATGGACATAATGTGACGGCAGTCGAGGATGAGGAAGAACAGATCAAGTTGGAGAACTTCAAGCAACGCTTGAAAGATGAACTCGTCACACGCGATGGACATGAGTAAGTTTTTGAAAACATTATATATATTAATACTGAATTTATTGGTCATTCGGAAAACAATTTTCTTCTAGCTATGAGTACTTTAATAATTTTCAATAATCGATTTCAATGAACTCTTTTAGAGACATTAAGTGAGATTAAATATTTTTAGGCTCTTTTAATTTGCTTTCTTTAACATATTGATGCTGGATGTGAGCGTGAAATGGTAATTCTTTTGGGAATCCCCGAAAAATCCCTTAAGCAATTGAAATAGAAATGCAAAAGGGGTAAAATCAAAGAGCTCTCTTTTAGGCTATTCATTCAATATTTCTACTACAAATAATAATAGAGATTGAGGTCTTCTTATAAAGAAAATAGATTGGATATTTATTTATAAATGCAAAATCAATTTTCCCCAAAATTATCGGATATATTAATTGTAATTTGTAATCCATATTTATTCTGTTTTAATTAAGAATAATTTATTTTTTTATTTTTGCAGAAATCTTACCAAGGACACAAACATCTTTCTGCGCTTTAAAAATCCTCAGTTGGAGCAGGCCTATGCCGTGTATCGTGAGCCATATAGTTCGCTGCCTTTATTGGCCGCATTGTTGGTGCAGTGCATCGATGTGTTGTACTCGTACTTGGTGTTGCCACGCTCCACGTTGCATTTCATTAATATTGCGGCACCGTTGGTGCCCATTGCCATGCTGGTGGCAATTAGCATTGCGGAAAGCTTTAGCGGCATGCTGCCCAAGTTCTTTGTGGATGTGAGCAAGCGATTCAATGACATTACCTTCGTGCGCGAATTGGCGGCCATAATTATAGCACTTACGATTGGCCTCAGCAATGTCATCGACATGGTTAGTAGTTTGTACTCATGTTGGTTAAGACTCAAGTCCTTATTGATTTTTGTGGTTGTCCTTTTTGCAGTTCTTCTTTGTCACCTTCGTTAGTGAAAGTGATAACAATGCCACGGCCGGTCTAGAGGAAGTTCCAACAGCTGAGCACCTACTACCTGAATCGTTTGTGGAGCAAATGCGTGAGGCGGTGCCCACAGAGCGTGCTCTGTATCCGTCCTATTTGAGCAATTTCAGTGTCCTCATACTCATCGCAATTGCTGTAATTGCTCAGCTCACGCATTTGACCAAAATCCTGCTCCTTTTATCGCTTGCCGGTAAGCCAAACAATGACAAAGTTATAGTAATTATCTATTTACTCGTTTTTGAAACTTTTTTAGCTTTGCATTGTTATTTCAATGTTTGTATCATGCAGGATTTATACGCACTAGAAGACGATCTAGCAAGTCAGCCGTAAGTATAGAAACAACTACATTACTGTAATTAGGAATAAATCGTTGCCAATTACATTCAAAAAACATGCATAGCATACTTTACGGCGCATATAAAATGTAATTTTGTGTGGCGCTGAAAAGCGCGCTATAGATTTTTTAAAATATATTTTATCTAGTAATTATATAATATTGGCAAAAATTTCAGATATTTGAAAATATGCAATAATACAAAAAATTAGTTACTATGCAAAGTTTGATTAACAGGACTAAAAAAACTTTTTCTATATAACTTGCTAGAATTGTTACTTTAAATTCTTTAGCATACTTTTTGAAATAGTTTTAAATTGTAGCATAATATTATTGAAGAATGTAGTGTAGATGTGAACAGGAAAAAGTGAAATTTTATTTATTTATGATTTATATTTTAGGCTCATATCAACACGATACTGTGCTTCAGGTCTGCTTCTGGTTGCCGCATTATCTCTCAGTTTTTTGGCGCGACATGTAAGTATCAACAATGCCAGCTGCTACAAATTACACCTTCGCAAGAAAATCTATTTTTCTGTGAAATGATTTTAAATGTTTGTTTTTTTTTAATAAAGTTTATTTTATTTCCTTTCAGATGGACCACGAGGATCGAGTAATATTCAAATGGAAAACTGAGGTGGCCGAGCAAAAGGAAACCGCCAATGATATGCGTCAGCGGAATGAAGCATTGGTCTACAATGTGCTTCCCGTACATGTAGCAGAGCATTTTATGAAGAACACCAAGCGCTCCCATGATGATCTTTACTCCCAAAGTTATGCTGAGGTCGGCGTTTTGTTCGCTAGTATGCCAAACTTCTCAGGTAATTTTCAAGGACTGCTAAGTTTCCCTATTGTGAAATTCTAAGCAATAAAAGTTTTCTTCTTGAAACCTTTTTTAATACACTAAAAAACGAAACATAATTATTAAATTTTCAAAAGTAAAAACCAAAAACAGGGAAAAAAGTAAAAAAATATTGAATTTTCATACAAAAGAGAATCTAAATTAATTAAAAATAATTTTAAAGAAGATATTACTAAAATATATTTCATATTATTAGAATCGTTTTGGTAAGGTGGAAGAAAGGAAACCTTTATTTAATATAAAATTAATTCAATCGTTTAAATAAAACAGAAAAAATATTAAAATTTCTATGATGAATTCACAATAGAGAAGTTCGACTGTCACATTTTTAGCATTTGAAGAAGATTTTTAAAATATTGGCTTCTATACAGATTTTTATTCGGAGGAACAAGTTAACAATCAGGGTCTGGAATGTCTGCGTTTTCTTAACGAGGTCATTTCCGATTTCGATGCGGTAAGTCTGGAAACTTGCATAGAGGTGTATACAAACTAATAACAATAACTCTTATAGCTGCTAGAATTGCCACAGTTTCAAGATATTATAAAAATCAAGACCATCGGCTCAACATATATGGCCGCTAGTGGCATCAATCTTCAGAGGAACGTACGTCACGATGCAACAACCACCGAACGATGGTCTCATCTCGATTTGTTGGTGGAGTTTGCCCTAGAGTTGAAGCATGCGTTACATGGTATTAATGAGCAGTCTTTCAATCACTTTGTGCTTAAAATGGGCATCAATCATGGTCCTATAACGGCTGGAGTGATCGGTGCCCGTAAACCGCACT
Organism: Drosophila falleni; assembly: GCA_035045575.1. NCBI lineage: Eukaryota > Metazoa > Arthropoda > Insecta > Diptera > Drosophilidae > Drosophila > Drosophila falleni. Next base: position 515,939 of record JAWNOV010000181.1, on the reverse strand, counting down.
ACGATATTTGGGGCAACACCGTTAATGTTGCATCACGTATGGAGAGCACTGGAAAAGCTGGCGCTGTTCAGGTCACCGAAGAGACCTGCAAAATTCTTGAGCCATTTGGTTACACGTTTCAGCAGCGCGGCCTGGTAACGGTCAAGGGCAAGGGTCAGCTGATGACCTACTATTTGCAGGTGAGTTAACCCTTGAATTTTTGATTGCCTTAAAACTCGATGTGCTGACTGAACTTTAAAAAGTTAAACCATTTAAACTAGTTTTCCTGTATACCTCTTAATAGTCAAAGAGGTTTTTGAAAAAGCTTAATAAATAAATAAATCATTATTTGATTGTCTGGATTTGAAGAATGTTGATTAAATAAATTTAAAAATCTTTCTGATTTTCTGGCAACGACAATTGATTTACAAACCAACCAGATTTAAAACTTATTTTTAGACTCTTTAAATTAATTGTATTTGTTGAGGAATATTTTAAGTCGTTGCCGTATATTTTTAAATACATATATATGTGTATATGTATATATCTTTATCTGCAGGGAAAATCAAAATCCAGCGGAGCAGAACCAAAGGCAGCCATAGAGTTGCACGAAGGGGAGGCAGCGTCAGGCGCGCCTGTTAGTTTGGACTGCACCACAGAGCTGGAGGCAGATCTTAAGACGCCTCTACTGAAGCTAAAGGCCCAGGACACTTCAACGGAAGGAGCTACGGAATCACGTCTGGGCAATGGCAAAGTGGGCGAATCTCAATCGTTATTGGAGTAAATAACATGTATTGAGTTGTGTGTGTGTGTGTGTGAGAGAGAGAAGAAGAGTGTGTGTGTGACTGCTTGAGTGAACGAAAATCTTAACTGTTATACTGTTATACTTGCTAAATTTGGTTTGCCTCCATTCGTGTGATATTCTGCTATGTGAAAAAACAAAACAAAACAAAGAAATTTATGAACAAAGTCGTAATCTTTAGTTGAATTTGTAACTGGTCTTTGCTTTTCAAAAGTTTGTAAACTGTGTACCTAAAACAATTATAACTATATCTAAGTATTCCAATTCTTGTGAGTTTTTGTTTCAAACAAATTGTTATTTGATTTTAATTAAAGAAAACTGTAAAATAAAAAAATACCATATGCTTTACAACATTAGTCGATGTGTAGTTGAAGCAAAAAATCTAAAAACATAAATTTATATATATAGTATTAGGAATTAATAAACATATACTACTTACATAAATTTCGTAAAGAAAAAACAAACAACAAATCTCAATGTGAAAAGATTTTGCATAAAAATGCGCTTAAACCAAACTATTAATAAAAAAACAAGAAAAGTAATTAAATTATATAGTGCAGAAAATATGTAGACTAAGTCGAAATAATTGCATAATTATTAATGAATAATTTAAATTGATAATCCGTATCCCACCACACAAAATGCAACCCACAAGCAAGTCCAACAACAGCTAAGAAAAATTATGTACTTTATGCTAGTAATTATGTATAATCTCTTAGTTGATAGCATATGAAACCGAGTCCTATCTAGTCAAGTGAGCAATAGTAGGCAACCAAAAAGAATGGGTATAAATTAACAATTATTTGTAACATTTATTGAATTAAGCATGCATATTACAAGCATCAGAACATAGACAACTTATGTTAACATAACTATATATAAACATAAACATACATACATACATATATATAGTACGTATGTATATAGTTTTAGCATCGCATGTTTACTAGATATCTTCAACGAATAAGAAAACAAACTACAAACGAACTTACATTCTTAGTAACAAAAAAATATTAAAAATTTGATATTTTACTCATAGTTTCTGTTAACTTAACCCATTGTCTTTATTGATGGCTTAAAGCATGACAATCAACGAAGATTATGGAAACTCAAAACATAATCGATGATTGAATAAGGTATAAAATCGGCTAACACCATTACAAAAATGTATTAAAATTTAATTTTAATTTTAATAAATTAATGGAAAAAATAGAAAATTTAAAAAATTATTGTCATTACGTTTTAAATGTTGTGTTTTAAGCTATTAACTGTAAATCTAACCTGACGCTTTTATATAATTTCAATAAAAAATAACAAAACAAACAGAAAATTATAGAAAAATAAGAAAAACATAATAAATCTACATAAATGTAACCAAAAACTTCTATTCAATTATTTATTTGAAGAATTCTCATAATAGTATACAAAAATCAATTTTAAATATATTGCGGGCTAGCAGCTGATTTCGACAACAGCTGATGTTCAATAATGCTTTTAAAGAATATTCGATATGACATTTGTTATCGTTGCGATTTATCGTTATCGCACATCGCTATTATAGGGTTGCAAAGAAGCAATGTCATATTTCGAAATGGACTGGCAACTCTGTCGCCGTAACATAAGAGTTCATTTTGGATTGTAAAAAAAAGTGCAAAAAAACTAAATTTTACGCATAATTAATTAGTATATAGTGTAAATAGGAGCGTGTAAGTGTTGTTTTCGCTATTGCATTGCTGTTTAACCTGCGTTTTGGAGGCCAATTGCCTTCAATGTTGCGTTCCCGAGGCCGCAGTCGCCGTCGCAGTCGTTTCTCATTTGGCCTGGGACACTGCTGATTATGCCTTGAAGCAACGTACGAGGGGCGACGCAATTTTTACTATATTTATAATGAAAATGCGCGTTCTAGTTATCGTCGTTGCTCCCTACATTAGGGTCATAAACTAAATCTAAAATGCATTATAATTGCCATACATATATTGAAACGTTGTTGTTGTTGTTGCTAATGTTGTTCACTCACCCAAACAGCTAAGCAAACAATCCACATCCTCCCACTTCCACACACACACACACAAACCTGAAGATATGTCGCTCAAGCCCAAAAAAGTGGAATTCGATGAGATCTGGAGGCGCTTGCGTTGCGTTCTTGAGAAGGTGATAACATTGCAGAAAGTTGAACGCGCCGAGTGGAACACGAGCTTTAGGTAAGTGTCTTCGCACAGTGGTACAGCACGTAAAACGCAAAAAATATCCAAAAAAATGCAATTTCATGCATCCAATAATCGAATAAATTGGTTAAATGATCACACCATATAGAAGGCACCTAAAACTTCTACGTCTTTATGTACAAGCAATTACTTTACGAACTGTACTTTATAATTAATTTATTAATATATTTTAAAAACCTTCCTAGGGATATTAGTAAATATAGTTATTTTGTTTGTTTTTGTTTTAAGTAGAAAAATTGTTCATTTATATTAACTTTAAAAGAACTTGAAAAATACAAATATTTTTCTTTCTGTTCAATATATGAAATTTACCATGATTAACCAAAGTACGCTTTTCATAAATATAATAGTAAAAATAATTTTTGGACAAAAAAATAAAACTTATAATAATGGTTATTCCTTGAGTTTTATTTTTTGCTAAATAATGATGGTTATTTTATTTTCTAATGGTAAGGTATAGCTCAATGTTAATCATTATGTTTTAAGTTAATATAAATTAATGATTTCATTATATAGCAATTTCTATAATAATACTTTAATGATTAAAGATCCTGAAAATAACTAAATTGCTTAATAACAAATTTTTATACTATATGCATGCACGACTGTAATAATGTATTTTAGTTGAAAATGTATTACATTTTTGTCGACTGTAAATCGCGCTGGTCCCACTGTTCTGCATGATTTGCCAAAAAAATCACAATTTTCATTTGTGCACACATACATACATATATTTTCAATATGAATACTAATTAAAACACACACATAACACATGTTTCTACGTACAGCGATGTTTATATGTTGTGCGTGGCGCAGCCGGAACCGTTGGCCGATCGACTTTACAGTGAGGCAAAGCACTTCCTGGAGTCTCATGTGCAGGAAATGCTGACCACCAAGGTGTTGGCCGAACATGATGCGACAAATGCAAACAATACGAACAGCAGACCGGATCTGCTGGAACGTTACTATACCACCTGGATGGTGTATAGTCAGGGCAGCAAGTTTGTTAACCAGTTGTTCATGTAAGTCGAAAATTGCAATGAATTTCATTGAATTTCTAAACGATATTAATTATATTCATGTTTGTATTTTGCAGATACTTGAACCAGCAGCACATTAAGAAGCAAAAGATTACGGATTCGGAATCCTTCTATGGCAGTCTGTCCAATGAGGCAGCCGAACAAATGGAAATTGGAGAGCTTGCATTGGACATTTGGCGTTTGTATATGCTCGAGAATTTGGCACTGGAGCTGGTGCGTCACATACTCGAAGGCATTGCGGCAGATCGGGCCAGCAATGGCGCCCTGGACTCGCATCGCGTCGAGGTCATCCACGGCGTTATTCACAGCTTTGTTGAGGTGCAAGAATATAAGAAGACGGGCTCACTGAAGCTCTACCAGGAACTATTCGAGGGTCCCATGCTGGAGGCAAGTGGTGCCTATTACACGAACGAGGCTAACAAGCTGCTGCAACGTTGCAGCGTATCCCAGTACATGCAGGAGGTCATCAAGATACTCGAGTATGAGAGCAGACGAGCCCAAAAATTCTTGCACGAGAGTTCGCTGCCCAAGCTGCGTAAACAATGCGAGGAGAAGTTTATCAATGATCGCCTGGGCTTCATCTATTCGGAGTGCCGTGATATGGTATCGGATGAGCGGCGTCAGGATCTTCGCAACATGTATATCGTGCTGAAGCCCATACCCGATAATCTAAAGTCTGAACTCATACAAACATTTCTCGAGCACATCAAAAACGAGGGACTGGAAACAGTGTATGCCCTCAAGGGCGAGAATATTCATATTGCCTTTGTTGAGAATATGTTAAAGGTACATCACAAGTATCAGGAGCTAATTGCCGATGTCTTTGAGAATGATTCGCTGTTCCTTAGCGCCCTAGACAAGGCCTGCGCCAGTGTCATCAATCGACGTCCCAGTGAACGACAGCCTTGTCGCAGCGCTGAATATGTGGCTAAATACTGTGATACCCTTTTAAAGAAATCAAAAACCTGCGAAGCGGAAATTGATCAAAAACTCACCAACAACATAACCATATTTAAGTACATTGAGGACAAGGATGTTTATCAAAAGTTCTACAGCAGATTGTTGGCCAAGCGTCTCATACACGAACAAAGCCAGAGCATGGATGCCGAGGAGGGTATGATCAATCGATTGAAGGTAAGTTTAACTAACAACAAGTTGCTTAATATTTAATATTGTTTTATTTTTAATATTGTTTAATTTGTATTTGCAGCAAGCCTGCGGCTATGAGTTCACCAACAAGCTACATCGTATGTTCACGGACATTTCGGTCTCCACTGATTTGAATAATAAATTTAACAATCATCTAAAGGACCACGACATTGATCTCGGTGCGTAAATGCTTCTACAACTCTTTTAGTAATCTTTATTTATAATAATAATTTATTTACAGGTATCAACCTATCGATTAAGGTGCTGCAGGCAGGCGCTTGGCCCTTGGGCTCCACACAGGTTATACCATTTGCTGTGCCCCAAGAATTCGAAAAGTCCATTAAAATGGTATGTGTTTATTTTACCAAGAAATGTCAACAATTTTATGCTAATTGTTATTTTATTCGTTGTCTACAGTTTGAGGACTATTATCACAATTTGTTTAGCGGTCGTAAATTAACTTGGCTACATCATATGTGTCATGGCGAACTAAAGCTGAGTCACCTTAAAAAAGCGTACATTGTGACAATGCAAACGTACCAAATGGCAATAATATTGTTGTTTGAGACCTGCGACACATTGAGCTGCCGTGAAATACAGAACACACTGCAGCTGAATGATGAAACGTTTCAGAAACACATGCAGCCAATGATCGAGTCAAAACTGCTGAATACCAGCTCAGAGAATCTCTCGGGGGACACGCGAATCGAATTGAATTTGGATTACACAAATAAGCGTACAAAATTCAAGATTAGTTCGGCGTTACAAAAAGAAACACCTCAAGAGGTAAATTCAAAATGAGAAATTATTTTAATTACATAAATGTAAACAATTTATAAAAATTTCAGGTGGAGCATACGATCAACTCTGTGGATGAGGATCGCAAACTATTTCTGCAAGCTGCCATTGTGCGCATTATGAAGGCGCGCAAAGTACTAAAGCACAATGCACTAATACAAGAGGTTAGTTTAAATAACTCAATTTGTGTTTTATTAATTAAACTATAATATTATTATTTTAATTCAACAGGTTCTATCATTATCGAAAGTTAGTTTTACACCCAACATTGCGATGATTAAGAAATGCGTGGAATCGTTAATTGACAAACAATATATAGAGCGTACGGCCAATTCTGGTGACGAGTATAGCTATATGGCTTAGACTGCGGTAGCTAGGACACCAACTAGAGATTACTGATTGCAAAATCTTCACTAATTGAATTCACTATGCAACCAATCACACAATAATTAATTAATTCAAAACCTTGTAATACAGTTTACTTCAAGGCATATTTTGTTAAATATTCAAAAAATATCATGACACACATTACAAAAACAACAACATCAAACAGAATTAACTACAAAAATTGTCTATAAACTGATGGTACCGTCAATTCTTGAAGTCTCCAAGGCAATGCATAATTTTTACATTATATTATAATTTTTTTATAAATTGTTTTCATCTTAAACAATCCTGAAGAATGGGGCGTATTAAATGTGCGCATTACTGATACTTTTAATTAGTTTATTTAGTTTTGTAATAGTTTCTTTTTCCGGGCGCGTGTGTTTTATGCAAATTTTTCATTTCCTTATGTATTGTATATTTATCTGGCTAACACACCCACATACGCATATATACACGCGCATGCACAAACAAATTTAGTAATGTGTAATAAAACTGAACAAAACAAATACCCGCGTGAAATTCATCTCTAGGGTTTGGAATTGTTGTTTTGTCGGAGAAGCTCAAATAAAAAACGATTTTAATATTTTCAAAATTTTCAATGCTAATTTATTTTCATTTATTTTAATTGTTAAATTTTAATTATATATATTAAAATTTTTTTGTTTTTGCTAAAAAATTATATAATTTGCTTTGCTCTGTGTATGTGCAGATGAATCACTGCTAACCGTTTAATAGCTCTTTTTTTATTATATTCATATGTATGTTTATGTATCCAAGTGTGTGTGTATTTATCTATTTTGTGAATTGTTATTGTAATTTGTCATTTATTTGTGGTTCGTTCACTTACAAGCAATTCAATTGAATGCCTGAATGTATGAGTAGGATTTAAGGATGGGATGTACATAGAGAAATTGTTTATATTCTTTTTTGGGCATTTTCTTTTTTTTAGTGCTTTAGTAAGTTTGCTCAAATTGAATTTAAAACGTGAAATCCCAAACTCAACTATATAGACTAAGCACTGTTTATTTTTTTATTATGCTCGTTTTTAATCTGTTTCTCTGTTGCGCATCTGATATTAAGTTTCTGATCGAACAATTACTATGTTTTTAGTTTGCTTTCATATAATCCATTGATAGTTGAAGTACCCAAGTGCCACATATTTAATTTTGTTGTTGGCTTTTATTATGATTTTAGTTTTTATTTTCACACTACTTCTCTAAAAATATATTCAATATTATTAATACAAATAATTGTACATACAATATAATTAATTATAATAAATACCAACTTGCTATAGCATAATATAATATAATTCGTTAATAATACTTTTCAACTGGCTTTCCTGGGGAGGCGCCTGTTTGTAAAATGCTGCCAATTTGGCCATTTGGCTTATCAGTGTGTTAATAAAAAATACATAATTTTCCATATATACTATATTAATATATATATCATTTTCAATTATTTTTTTTTTATATTTAATGACTAGTAACCGTTTACAGTTTTACTTATTGCAGTTATTCGTATTCGCATTGCTCGAATCTGAGCTTAGAATTTCCAAATGACAAAAGGATGGAAAATGCTGCCTGGTAAAGTCCACTTGAGCATTTGTTCTTCTTCATTAATTTAAGTATTAATTTTTTAGTTTATCCAAAATTTGGTTTTATTATTTCGAAATTGTATTATCAAACATTCTTTGAAATTTGGAGGGCGTTTCGGCTATTCTAGTCTTTCAAATTAAGAAATTACCAGTTTCTTCTAAGAGGATATTTTATACTTTTTTTAAGTTTTCGCCAGGAATTCTACTTCAATTCTTGAAAAATGGTAAAAGATTTAATAGTAAATCATTTACATTTCTGTCCGAAGCCAAATTAGTTCTCCGCTTAAAAAAATGTGCCTCATTATTATGTGTATATGCAACATCATCATATAAAGTAAGTAATGCTGTCTGGAACCCTAAACGGTTCAGTTATACTCCCAAAACTATGTATATAGAGTTTACCAGTTTATATATAAATTCAGTGCTTGTAAAATTATTATGCTTTACTTTTCTCATATTTTTTTCTTTTTTGTTGCTCATCGTTGCGTGATTTTTTTTATTGTGTGTACGGCCATGGAATTGTTGCAAATTCAAAGTCTGGGTTCGTTCAGAATACATTTACATCTCTATATAATACTGTTGTCTTCTGGTCTGGTCTGAAAATTTTGTCTCATTTCTTGTCATTAAATTTGCTATACGCATTTACTTTTTTTTTGATTTCAGTCTTTACGATTCACGGCTTTGTGCATTTGAATTATTCAGTTTTACTCATTTACTAGACGACCGATACATATTCGATAGATTCATATAAATTGTGTTTTATGTTTTGTTTGCATAATTAGTTAAATTTTCAAGGTGAACGAACGTGAGAGCGTGAGAATAAGTCAAATGTGTTGTAAAAGTCTAAATAGTTGATGGATGAGCTGGTAAATTTGGAAGTTTACCTAGCAATATAACTTGAAATCTCCCTCAATACTTTTACATGATATATATATATAAGGGATAAGTATGCTTATCATAAGAACATATCCAAAGAGAAGAGGGAGAGGGCAGTGTTTGGACTTGTCATTAAAAATTGCAGCTTAGGGTCTACTCTATTGATCCAGCGAGGTGGTTTTCGTGCGCTTCCAAAGCGTTTTAAAGAGACCCTTCTTTTTGGCCTTTGGAGTAGTGCCGACGCCCGCGGCAGCATTATCCTTGCGACTGCAGCTCTCTTTGCGCTTTGCGGAGCCTGTAAAAAAAATTCCCGAGATTAGAGATACTCTTCAGATCAAATTAATCGCATTTTACCAGTTTCAAATTCATAGGCATGCTTGCTGTTGCTATCATCCATGGGGAGATCACTGTAAGCCTTGTGTTTGCGCTCCTTACTGCTTTCTATAAGGAAAAATTTCAATCCAATTTATCAAAGAGCTTCATCGACCTGTTCATAATTTACTTACTCTTTTTGGTAATCAGCAAACTGGTTACTCGTCGCAGCGCTTCACGCGGCGATTTGTTCAAAAAGGAGGGTGTCAGATTGGGCGGCAGTGTGAGCGGTTTACGGGATTGTCCCGTGCCGGACATGCCCGTCGGATTGTCCCACACTCGCACCGAGGCCAAACGATCAATGTTTTCCGTGGATGCGGGTCGCATGTTTCGCTGCTTGGGATACCAGCCACGAGCTGGAGCTCCCGTCATGCGAAGCATTTCATTCGAGGCTAAGGCATGATTAATCGAACGTTGACGGCAGATCTGTGCGGTGCCATAGGTGCCAGCTGGAAAGGAAGGTTTTAAATAGTTTATTTATAATTTATTTAATCATTTATTTATAATCATAAGCTATGTATCAACAGTCGAATTTTTTAAAATTTAAATTTATAATTGAAAAGTTAGACCTTTTTATTTAAGAACAGGTACAAAACAAATTATCTAATATGAAAATTGCAACTAAATATACTATTAATAATATAATCAACTAAAAATAGATTTAGTAGATAAAAAGTCTTTAATTTATTGACAAGGTTGGTAATTATTTATCATCAATTATCAAATTAGGTTCAAATCTCAAGGTTAAGTAAGAAAAGTGTCATTAAAAGATTGACAGAGTTTAACAGAATCTTAAATGGGATTCTATCAATTGAATAATCAACTAGATAAGGTTAACATCAACAACAATAGATTTGATAATAAAGGTAAAGTTGAATGAGAAGTGAAAGAAGTAGAAAGTCTGTAGTAAAAAACCCATAGTAGAATACTCGTAATCAACGGTTCACGGTGGAAATTAAGATTAGTTGATTACATGTATATAGTTGCTTTATTCACGTAACTGAATTAAGAAAAATTGTATACCATTGAATGACCTAGTTCTCCTCTATTCCACTGACCGTACTCACCTCCTATGCCCAAGATGGAGTTGCCCATGTTAATGCTATTCGATGTGCTAGATCTTGGCGCTGTGCGTGAACCGCTGACGGGTACAGGATCGTTTTGGCGTCGATATGGCGTACGTGGTATGTCACAGCTGTAAATACAAATTAAAATGATGTAAGTTTAACTGGGAAGGCTTATAGTTCAATTTAATAACGCACCCTCTGGCAAAGATTGGCGTTTCAGGAAGACTACATGAGGTTTGGAGGCGATGCTCCTCGCGGGGCGACTGCTTCAGACTGCGCTTGGTGCCATAGTTGATGTACCTGCGCTGATAGGAGCCCGTGCCAGCGACCGAACCGCCCTCGCACGATCCCATCGTGCCCATAGGCGGCTGTGGTAGAGGCGGCATTTGTCCCAGACCTGTGGGTGTGGTAATGCCACTGCCGCTACTATAGCCAAATAGCTTGGGCGATCTCTTGCGATACTGTGAATCGATGCTCCACGATTTCATCGTGTTGGCAGAGTGACCAGCTCGATGTGGTGGCACCGCTGGCGGTATCGGTATCGGAGGTCCAGAGAGTCCAGGCAGCCCTTCTATAAAGCTGCTTGACTGATGGGCCGGTGCTGGCGGCGGTGGCAGCTCATCATTAAAGTGACGCACTGCAGCAACATTATCACGACTGCGGCGGGTGTAACTATTGCTGTGTACTGCAGCTCCCGATGCTGTGGCATGCACCTCGACAACAGTGGTGCCACGGTTATTGGCAGGTCCAGCAGTAGCCACAGAAGCTGGCAACTCTAACGGCTTGCGAGGCTCCACTGGCGATGGAGGCAACGGCGCATCGTAATCGAACAGATCCGGATTGGAGCTTGGCGGCGATGGTGGCAACGGACCAAAGCCAACATTCTGTGACAACAGCATCTCCTTGGCACTCTCCGATTTATGCACGCCCGGACGGAACTCCAGCACACGCTTGGCATGCAACTCGGCAGCGGCTGCAGCAGCGGCAGCGGCAGCTGCACTCGCTCCATTGGCAGGAGCATGTTGACTCATTATCGGCAAGTCTCCGCGCAGCAATGCGCTAATGTTGTGCTCGATTTGCTTGAGCGGCGCACAGCCGTAGCTAAAGTCGGAGAGCTCCTCATCCTCCTCCAAGGTGGGCGCCAGATCCGTGTGAGGCGTTGTGGCATTCGAGATGCGTTGATCTATTTAAAAATTGAACAGGATTAGTTGAATCTTTGAGCAACACTGTGATTCTAATTTCCACTTAAAACTTAACTGATGAAAATCACAACTCAAATAAAATTGAATACTAAATATTTAGCGGTAATGCAAATGTAAACTTAGTATTTTTTGATGATGAAAATCACAACAAAATATATAGAAATGAACAATATTTCAATGAAATATTTAGTGTTAGCGAAAAATTTATGAAATATTTAGTAAGGGTCAAGAAAAATACTTGATGGTAGTTAAAATTCCTAATTAAATATTTAGTGCAGAATGTTAAGCGGTTATGAACAGGTAAACTTATTATTTGCTGATGATGAAAACCACACCAAATTATTATATAACTATTGTAAATACCATAACAAATTTGTTGTGATGATGAAAATCACAACAATATATTTAATAATGAAAATATTTAGAGCTAATGAAATATTTACTAAAAAGTTTGTAGTGGCCAACAAAAATATTTAGGGGTAATTAAAATTCGTAACTTAATAATTAGTGTTGGTGAAAATCACATTTAAAAATTTAATGATGAAAAATAGTCCAACTAATTATTTAATTTACTACTTTTAACAATTTAGTGCAAGCTACTATTTGTAATATGTAGTAGATAAAATCAACAAAGATAAAATTGGCTTAAATAATAGATAGTAATAATTGATGTAACTAACTTAATGAAATATTTATATAATGCGAACAAATGTTCTTAAGAGCTTTGTTTCCAGTTCTGTTTTCTGATTCCTTACCATTTCCATTGTAGGTAAACAATTCGAAGCCGTTGCCATTGAGACGCGCCTCATCGAACTCCTCACTGCTCGAGGTGTTATCCGGCATGGATTCGGCGCTCAGACGCTTCTCGGTCAACATTGCCGTCTTGCTTTTCAGGGGCTTGCTGCTGAGATGCTCCGTCGCCTCGGCAATGTCCAGAGAGAGCGCTGCCCGCTGAGCTGCAGCCATTTCCAGGCATCGTCGCGTTTGTGCCGCTGCTGCATCGCACTCCTTATAGATGAAGTTCATTTCGGTAGGTGCCGGCGGCGGTGGCAACGGTGCCGATTCACTTGGCTCACTGTCGCTCGTATAGAACTCATTGCTAATGGCGCCGGCGCCCAGCGATGTTCGTGGTGGCTTTGGTATGCTGAAAACATCGGCGGCACGTGGCGGTTTCTTGGCTGTGGAGCGACGAATAACAAAGGTGCCCTTGCCCAACATGCTCTGCTCATTGTACACAAAGCTGTTGTTAAAGTCCACCAGGTTGTTCTCCTTATGCTGTGGCTGCAAAACAAGATGGAATAAGCATGTGTATTCTCTAAAATTGGATGATAAATGGCTTAGAATCGAAAAAATTATCAAATTTTTAGATGATAAAAATTTAAATGCAGAATCAATTTTGAGGCCAAACCATGCTCAAAATGACATTCTGCTTGAAAATCGGTTTATTTTTGATAAAGTTATGAAACATCAAATTTATTGAAAAAATGTCAAGGGGTAAGTATAGAAACTTGGATAATAGATGGCTTAGTATCGATATATTATCATTTTTTTTAGATGATGAAAATTTAAATGCAGAATCAATTTAGAGACCAAGTCATGAACAAAATGACATTCCGCTTGAAAATCGGTTTATTTTTAATGAAGTTATGAGAGATCAAAGTTTTTGAAAAAATGTCAAGGGGTAAGTATGGAAAATTGGATGATAAAAGGCTTAGTATCGAAAAATTATCAAATTTTCTAGATGATAAAAATTTAAAGGCAGAATCAATAAAAAAGCCAAATCATGTTAAAAATGACATTTCACTTGAAAATCGGTTCAGTTTGGAAGAAGTTATGACTACTGGAAGTTGGTCAACTCTATGAGTTTTCATGATTGTTGGATTTACGAAACTCACCTTTTTGGCAGCTCCAGAAGATGACTTCTTGGTATTGTTGGACTTCTTTTGATTGCTCTTGAAGTGTATTTCCCAGGCGACGCCATTCTGCTTGACCGGCGTCAGGTCTGTGGAGATGGTCGACTCCTCCAGTGAATCCTCGGAATAATCGTCCACCTGCTGCATATTAATATTCGATGCAGCTGGAGAAGCCTCGCCAGAGGATGATGATGATGTGGTGCTATTGGAATGTGGATTTAGCATGTGGCAAACCTCCTTGTGCTTCTCCACCGAATTAAGTACCCGCTTGCCGCGTGCCCCCTCGCCAGCTGCCTTGGCCGAGGGTCCTGGATAAATGGTAACCGGATGTTCGTTTAAAATTGGTTCAGGCAACTTGGCCAGGTTGCCACGCAGCACGGCATTATGCACGGCACTGATGTCGATGCCCAGGACATTGCGTTCCCCATTGCAACTGCCCGCCCGGATGGAGGCCAATCCACTTGAGGAGTTATCCGTCGAAACGGCACTCAAATTTGATGTACGTGCCCCACAACATGGCAGACTCGAGTAGTTGGAGTTTGTTGCTGGCGTTGAGTTGGAGCTTCTTGCCTTTGGCTGAGTTGAGATGAGGTGGGGATGAGGAGGGGCATTAATTGGTTTTCCATTACGTACACTCCATGCAGGGTGGGGTGTACTCACCAACGTTGTCTGTATGAGTGGCGTCGTCGCTTCCTGACTGTGCTCCGCCTCCGATAATTTGGTTAGATTCTCGGCCGTGCCATCAACTTCGTTGAAACTGCCCTCGGGCACGGTATCTGTGCTCGGTGTTTGGGGCACATCCTCGGAGTCCTTTTTGGACATGCTACATAAGTACGTGTATTTGAAAGTGCCAAGTAGTTATTAACAACTTAATAAACCTTGAATTAGTTTACATAATTTACTGATGATATGGCCAGTTGTGGTGGAAACTAAAAATTTTGTTCTTAGTTTTAAAGATCATTTATTAAAGAAGCTTAAGGAAGCGAATTTCTCCTAATTTTATTTGTATTTTTCTTAGTCCCTTTTGGAAATGTGCAAAATAGTTTGATGAAGAAATATTGAATATTTAAAAAAAGGCTGGGATGTACTCCTTACTTCTTAAATTTATATATATAAATATGTACATGGGGATAATGTTTTAAAGTTTCTAAACTGTTAAGTCAGGGATTAAAGATTTTTTTTTGCTTTGAAATATGAATTTAATAATCATTATTCAATAAAAAAATAGATTCTAATTTACAATGTATGTTTGCCGTTTGATAGACAATTTTAAAGACAATTTTCAATCCAAGTGATCGAATTTTATTTTGAACTGTCTCGATTTGGTTTAAGAAAATTAAATTCGTGCTTAACTGACTGTTAAATTTGTCATAAAAATGAGAAAATGTGTATTTGGAAGCAAAGAATATGTCGCTTAGCGAGGGCTGCTTCAAATGTTACTCACTTTTTGCGACTGAGACTCATATAGCCATCGTCCTCGGATTGATTCTCCCCGCTGTTGCTATGCAATGCGACAGGTTTCGTTGTTGCCTCCTCAAACTCCGATATGATATCGTCGAGCACTTTAATGGGCTCAGGTATGTCATCCAAAGAGATGGGCTCCATTGAAGACTGCTGCAGTTGCTCGCTGTGATATCGAAATCAAAATGAAATGAAATGAAAATGTAATTAGGTTCGTTCGCTTCAAGTGAATGTCATCATCATATTTGCAGCATTCGGCCGTCGGCTGTTGCAATTGCCTTGGCAACGATTTGAATTTAATTCATTTAGAGCTTGCTTGCGACATACTTTTGCTTTTGTTGGTCTTCGTTGGTCGTCATTGCCGCTGCATCCAACGAATCCAGTTCAGCGGGCTCGGACATGTCAGCTGGCGTTTCCTGTGCCACTGTTGCTCCCTCCAGCTGCAGCTCCACCTCCACCTCCGCTTCAGTCTCTGTATCCGCCTCCAGTTCCAACGCCTCCACAGAATCGCGTGCTCCACACGATTCAGGTGTTGTTGCCATTATGCGATTTTCATTGAAAGAGCGACTGAGGGAACTGAGACTGTTTTTCTGACGGGTTTTTTCTGTTTTCGTTTTCGTTTCTTTTTTTTTGTTTTTCTTTTCTTTTTTTGTTGATTATGAAAATGTAATCAATGCGCCCACAGTTGTCGCTGCCTCTGTCGCAGTCGCAGTCGCTGCCTCTGTCGACGTCACCGTCGCTGTCGCTGCTCGCCTTTGTTGTCGGCTGTTTCAATTTTCATCTATGCAATGTGTGAAAGTGATTGCCGTTTTTTTCAGGTCATTAAATTCGTCATCAAAATGCTGTCGATGCTCTATGGGAAACAGGGGGGAAATTCAGCGGGGGTGGAAAGAAAGTGTCGAAAAATTCAAATCATTATTATTGTTGTTTTAGTTGTTGTAACTGTAAGCCGCTTTATTCATAGTAAATAAATAGCATTGATTTTGTATACGTAATACACAATCCACAATCATTGAATGATTATAATGAGCGGATATGAACATTATCCATGCCAAAATCAATTCAAAAAGTGGAATAGTTAAGTGTAATTAGCAGCATTCAGTTAATGATTGTTCTTTCTTTATATAAAATGGTTCTTTTTATTTACTTTATAAAGTTTATTAAACTTATACCTCTATATAAATAATACTTTTGAAAAAAGTTATCTGAATGATTCAGAAATTTCAGATCCAAATTGGGAAAAACTATCTATATATAAATGAAATCCCAAATCCCATACAAATATATTGAATTCGTTGTAAGGTGTCATAAATCATAAAAATACTTTAATTATTGTTTTAAAAGTTGGAAGTGCAATTACGGATATAAAGTTTGTTTCAATACAAAGAGTCTAACATTGTTAAAGTTTTTTAATTTTAAGAAGTTAATAAACTTTTTGAAAAGTTTTAAACTTTTTGTTAATGATAATTATTATGTTCTCAGTTAGAATAAATTGGATTTACCAAACAGATGAGCAGATTTATTTGTTAGTTTCCAAACAGTAAAACTAGGAATTTGTCCCTGATTACTTCTTCAAGTCAATTTAGCAATGGGATTACATTAATCAGTTAAACAGTGGCAAATGTTTATTACGAGATCTTATAATTAAAATTATAATTATAATGACTCTAATTTGGCAATGGGTCAACAAACTGTTAAGCCCTAATTGAACTGTGAACTGGGTTCAAAATAAAGTTAAAATAATGTTTACTTAGAAGAAACAATAGAATTCCTTAGTCTTAAAAATATAATCTGATTCAGCTTCTCAGTTACTCAGATTCAAGAAGGTTTCTTAAAAGATAAAGAAAATCATGCTTATTTCCAATGAAAATCAGTTTACACCACATGCCACAACATCGTTTTGCAGTCATAATATTGTTTTTCTCAATAATTTACTTGAGGATATTTTTATTTTTACCATTTTGCAGCTGAGAACTTATTGAAGCAATAAGAGAGAAGCCAATTAAAAGTGTTGAGACAGCAAATTTAGCATTGATTTTTCACGTAGAACTCTTACGTTAGTTTCCGTAAGGTGTGAAATTGCTAACTTTTGTGGAAGAGTAAGTCTGAGAGCACTATTCTCACTCCTTTTATTTACTTCTACATTTTACTCTTTACTCATTCTGCCAACACTCCTCTACCAAAACTCCATGCTCCTTACTCCCACACCGCTACTCGCGTTTCCTATCTTCATTCATATTTTCTATACATTTTGTGTGTAGAGAGGAGTTTTATGAAGCTCAGGCGCACTCAGACTCATACTCGCTCTTACACACTCTCACTCACTCTCACACCCGCACTCGCACTCATACTCACAGAGACAGATTAGCCTTCCTTCCTCCCACTCAGGCACACACATTTTATATGCTGCTATACATAAACATGTCGTACACACGCACACACATTAACGCAATGAAATGCTTTTGCCTTGTTTTCCGCTATTTTTGCAAGCGGATAGAAGAAAAAAAAACCTAAAACTTTGCATTGGGTGGCCTAAAAACGCATTTCAACGGATGCAACAAAAAATAATGGGCAAAAAAGTTTGCAATATTTAAGTTTCTAATACGGAAAAATTTCATTTCCTGTGTTATCGGTAACTGTCCATAAATCCAGTTTCAATTCGAGCTGCAACCTCAGCCGCCCACACACACACACACACACATAGACAGCTCCAACTTGTCTAAACTTCGCTGTTGGCGTCGCTGCTTTGCTTTTGCCTTTTGCTTTACTGAATGAAGTTGCCTAGCGTCGTCGTCGACGTCGTCACAGGGAGTCTGGCATCGATTTTTTCATATGCAGACGCACACACACCTCAACCCACACACACACTCATACAATCACACAAATCACTCACATATAGAGATTTACATTTTTTAACGTTCGCTTTTGCCTAATAATTACAGTTAAAAGCTTTTACTGCCAAAAGGTCAAATCAAAAATCTTCCAATTGGAAATGTTGCTAAATATAGAAGAGATGACAGCGTGTGCGCGAGAGCGAGACAGCCAACCCACCGGGGGCTAGTGTAGTGACAGACGAAGCGGCGGCGGCTGCGACGTCAACGACGATAGCGACGGCGGCGACTTTTGAGACGATGACAAAAACAGACGGAAACTTCCGAGAACAAGAGAATTCTATTCGCATTTTGCAATTTGCTTATGAATTACATACAAACGCACGCAACACACGAACAGACACAGACAGCAGTACTTGTGTTTGTAATTTACATTGTAGATTTATGCACAAAGTTCTTTTTATTTTTATTTTGTTATTAGCTTTTGTTTGGCAAGCTTAAATCTAGCTGAATTTCTGATTATTTTGCAACATTTTACTTGCTTAATTTCTTTTGAATTTGATATACTGCACAAGCCACAAAATCCACACACTCACACATACCTATTTATTGAGATTTACAAAAATATTGCAATGCATTCTGCGCGCAGACTATTAACCAAAATACGTGTGCTCGCGTCGAACATCGAAACACGACTGAAACGAAGAGCGAAGCCAATTGGACACTGTACTGTTACTGTATTTTTGGTGGTAGCTGTAACAAATCATGTTTGTTTGTTGTTGTTGCTATTATCCCTCGACGCTGAAGCTCCCTCCACACAAAGAGAGCGCGCAAAGAGACAACTTAAATACACTGAAACTTCAATGTGGAGTAGAAGCATCCTTAAGATATCTTAACTACTTGCTTATGATTATACATACAAATATAATTTTTGAAATTAGATAACTGCTTAAATAATTATAGTGAACACGAACTAATTAGTAGATATTATATACACCATAAGGATATACCTGAATGTTTAATTGTTA
The DNA here is from genome assembly GCA_035045575.1 of Drosophila falleni. NCBI lineage: Eukaryota > Metazoa > Arthropoda > Insecta > Diptera > Drosophilidae > Drosophila > Drosophila falleni. The sequence continues at coordinate 497,212 of JAWNOV010000181.1, read as the reverse complement.
GTCATACAATCATTAGTTTGAGCAGCCATACAAAAGTCTCAAAGAGAGCGAACAAAGCATAACACATAGAATGAGAGAGCATGGTGTGGAAGTTCTTGTTTTGCAGTCTGTCTCTTTGTCTGCTCCCACCCCACACAGCAAGCAATTGTTGTTGTTTTTATTTGCCATACGCAGCGTGTCGCTCATTTGTTGTAATCATTAACATTGATTGGCTTTGTGTGCTTTGCTTTGTGATTTTGCACTCGGCCACGCGGCTCGTTTTACGCACACTTCGATGCAGTAACAAAAACAACAGCAGATAACGTCAACCCCCTGTTTATGTTAGTGAATGCAACAACAGCTGTTAAAGATCTTAGCAGAGCAGTGTTGATAACTCAGCCATTTTGTAGCTAATGCAAACACATTAAGAATTTGAGTTTGCATGAAAAATTAAAAGCAAATAAATAAATTTTACTTATTTATTTAGATGGCAAATACCATGATTAAAATGACAATCCGCTGGAAAATCGTTTTAGTTTGGATTAAATTATTGTTGAATGTTCTACTCACTTGGGCACTGTTAAACTCACATTGGCACTGTTAAATTCCCATTGACACTGTTAAACTCACATTGGCACTGCTAAGTTAACAGAGCTCTGCTAACAGATCCCCACACAGCGTATAAAAAGCCGGCCCTTCTGGCGGAAGGCAGGACTTGGTGCTCGGCGCTTGCAGAAGACGGATCAGCAACGGCGGGCAACTTCGTAGCATTAGAAGCAGATAGTTACAAGCTTATTATAAATATTATTAACCATTATTTTGTAAGCTTAAATATTATTTAATAAGAATAGTCTTATATAATAATATATATATGTATATAAAACTGTTTTATATATTATATATATATATAATATTTATATATAAGAAAGTTTTATATATAATTGTTTTATATATAATATAGTTTTATATATAATTGTTTTATATATAATAAAGTTTTATATATAATATTTAATATAGAATAGTTTTATAGCTGTTCAACGTTCTGGCTGCTACTGATTTCGCGTTGCTCGATGCGCTCGGGTTTGCGTTTGTATTGGTAAATCGAACAGCTGATTTGCACGCGTGCGAAACTGTGCCCATCACTGAAATAGAGTAAGAGCTGCTGTAATTAGTGATGTGCAACACATCGGTTCATTGAAACATTTAATATTCTTTTTTAAAATTGATAGTTTACCCAAAAAGAAATTTGTTCCTTTGCAATTACAAAAGTTATATACATAGCAATTATGTGAAAAACTTTAATACTTTAAGTTGATTTTTCGATGTATAAATTTTGCTGTCGGTTATTTCGAAATCCGATGCTTGTGTAAACATATCAATATCGCTATTTGCAATGTTAACTAACACTGAGCTTAGTCTGGTTAGCTGTTAAGTTAACATGATTGCTAACAGCGCCTGTGTTCTTATTAGACATTGCATTGTTGAACAAAAATTGTTCTTTCCTTTGAGTTCTTTTCCCCCCCTCTCGTTTGTTGTTTCATTTATGTTTAGTTTCAAGCACACTTAAGTGCTTTCTATGTATGTATTTGTTTTTAGTTTTTGTTTATATAAACTTAAATTATAATCATTTACTTGATTTATTTTGTTGTTGTTTTTACTGTTATACAATTAATAATCATCAAAATTTCTTTAAATGTGTGTGTTTTAAAACGCTGCCAGCGGCCACAGCTGATGTTGTGCTGTTGTTGTTGTTGCTGCCTGTTTGATCTGATGTTGTTGTTGATAGTTGCTCTTAGCCAGCTGCAGCTCCAATTGGGAGTCGCTTACAACTTGTCCAAATACTGCGACAGATCGGGCAGACCATCCTTGAGACCCTTGCGTTTACGGGTGTCCTGGACAATCTGGTAGGGTTTGCTGGATGGCTCGCATGGATCACCGGGCAGCACCTGCCAATGGTCGAACACGCACTGAGGGAAGGCCTGGCCACCAGTGTTGGAGCGCAGATCGGCGGTGAAGCCGAAGGATTCGTTGACGGGCAGATATGCCTTCACGACGAACATGGGAGTGCCGACAACTTGGTTCTCCTCGAAGACGTGGCCACGACGTCTGTTCAGCACACCGTAGATGCCACCAACGGCAACCTCGGGACACTGAATCTCGCACAGATAGACAGGCTCCATCAGACGGGGACCGGCTGTAATGGCAGCGGCGTACAGGCAACGACGGGTCGTGGGAATGATCTGGCCACCACCGCGATGGATGGCATCAGCGTGTAGGGTGACATCGTAGATGTTGAAGCGCACACCACGCAGATTCTCATCGGCCATGATACCCTCCTTGGAGGCCCATTGGAAGCCGGCAACGACGGAATCCTTGATTTCGTTGAGGTACTGCACGGACTTGGTGCAATCGAGAATGAAGTTGGGGCCAGTACCATCGGGGCCAAAGCACCAGATCTTACGGGCCTCGGTCACATCGTAATCGTACTTCTCGGCCAGATAACGGGCGCGCACCTTGAAATCATCCTTGGAGCTAACTTCACCGTTATCAATATCCTCGGGCAGACCATCGGGCATGGGCAGAGCCTTCATGAGCAGACGGTTGTGCTTGTTGGGGGACTTGGACAAGCACATCTGGTTGGACTCCTCAAAGACGGTTTCACGGTACGAGACAACGGGATCGGACTTCTTCAGGGGGATGCAAGCGTGATCTTCTTCCAGATCCTTAAGGCAAATTTCCAAATGCAATTCACCGGCACCGGCAATGATGTGCTCGCCAGACTCCTCAATGATGCACTGCACCATAGGATCGGATTTGGCCAGACGCTTCAGACCCTCCACCAATTTGGGCAAATCAGCGGGATTCTTGGGCTCGACAGCGACACGCACGACAGGCGACACGGAGAACTTCATGACCTGGTTAGATTATGGTTAGAATTGAAAGCATAATATTAGAAATGAAAACAGGAGAAGTTTGAGTGGTTCATTGCATTACCTTCATGTTGTGGGCATCCTTGAAAGTGGTGATGGTACCGGTCTTGACCAGGAACTGATCGACACCGACCAGACCGCAAATGTTGCCAGAGGGCACATCCTCGATGGCCTCAACATAACGACCCATCATCAGAATGGTACGCTGGATGGCCTTCTCGTACAGATCCTCCTTCTTGCCGGGAGTGTAGTTGGGGCCCATGATGCGGCACTTCTGGCCGGTGGCCACCTTGCCGGAGAACACACGGCCGAAGGCATAGAAACGTCCCTTATCGGAGGTGGGCACCATCTTGGAGATGTACATCATCAGTGGACCATCGGGATCGCAGTTCTTGACAGCGACGGCGGCCTCATCATCATGGGGACCCTCGTACAGCATCTCCATGCGGTACTTCTGGGCAACCACGGGCGATGGCAAATGGATGGCAATCATCTGAAGCAGAGCCTCACCGGCTGGCAGCCATGTGCGCATCACAGTCTTCAGCAGAGCCTTGCCGTCCTTGTCCTTATCTTCGTGCTTGAGGGCAACTCCGATCTTGGTTAGCAGATTGTCGATCTCCTCCTTCTTGTAGTTCATGATGGCATCGAACACCTTGTAGATGGGATCCAGAATGTACATGCAGAAGGAACGCTTGTTGTCAGCCTCCTTTTGCTTTTGCCACTTCTTGGTCTTGGCATTGAAGAAGTTCTCACCCCACAGACTGTAAACAACAACGACAACATGAATTTAATGCAAAGAATTTTAAGAAGTTTCAACTAATCTAATCATATTTAACAAAACGAAACCAAATTAAGTCTGGTTCTTTAAGAAACGAAAACGAGGAGATTTAGGTTTTTTTAATTTCGAAATTTCTAGAAACCATTATATTGAATATAATTTGAAATCAACAATTTTTTATTGAAACCAATGCGGTTGTTAGTAAAATCTTATATTGGGCAACCAAATCTAAAAAATTGTGGTTGGATATTAATAAGCAAATAAAATACATTAAAAATTTCAAGTTAATTTGACTCTAAGATTAGACATGGTTTATTGTCTAAATTGACCCCGCCCAGAGAAATGACGTAAGCTTATCAAAATAATAATATATATATATATACCATGTTTATACAGTGGCAATCTGTTTTACAAAATCGGCTGATTCCCATCTACAACTACAAAGTATCATCTAATACAATTAAGTTGCAGCTACAAACACTTTAAACTATGTGTTGTAAGAGAGAATAAAGTTAGTTGAATCGGGTTTAGCTGCTGTATAAACATGGTAATAGAGTTGTCGAGTCGCTGCCTTAGCAATGCACCGTTTGGACATTAGGAAAGAGGTCCCGATGCAGCGTTTCGGCAGCGTCTTTAGTTTTAATCTGCTTTTATTGTTGTTGCACTTGTGGCGCCATCCACACGCGCGGTTCTTCGGAAACCACACACTCCCGATGACGGGGGCGAGAGGAGTCTGAAGAGTTCGCACGCTCAGCGTCACACGTATTGTGCTAAAAGCGAGGGGAGTATGTTAAGTAAAGTGTATAACTTACCGGTTCATTAGCTTGACAACATCAATCTTGAACTTCTCGGAGTACATCTCGGAGAACTGCTTGAGGGTAAAGGCCCAGCCGTGGAGACCGGAACCGAAACCGACGGAGCCCTTGGAGGGATCCACACGCACCTCACCCATTGGACCACCATCGTCGTTGTAGGTGGCAATGATGACGTTCACGTTCTCAACGATGCGCTGGAAAGTCTGATACAGCTCCTCGGCATCCAGTTGCAGCTCCAACAGAGCACGGTCCATCTTGTTCATGAACAGAATGGGCTTGATACGCTCGGCAATAGCCTGACGGAGCACAGTCTCCGTCTGCACGCACACGCCGGAGACGCAGTCGACAACGACGAGGGCACCATCGGTGACACGAAGGGCAGCTGTTACCTCCGAGGAGAAATCAACGTGACCTGGTGAATCGATCAGATTGATGAGGAAACCCTTGCATTCCTTCTCACGCTGATCGGCATGGGTGATGAAAACCAGATCCTTCTCCTCCACCTCGAAGTACATGGAGATGGCACTAAGCGGAAAGTGAAAGATCAATGATTACTAATTGAAGTTGGGGAGAATTAGTATGTCATCTCTCTCTTACGTGGACTTGATGGTTATGCAACGCTCCTGCTCGTCCTTGCGCGTATCGGTGAAACGCGTCTCTCCGGCCTTGGCACCGGCAATAATACCAGCCTTGGACACCAGGGAATCGGTGAGGGTGGATTTGCCGTGATCGACGTGGGCAATGACGGACATGTTGCGAATATTACGCTTCTTGTCCATCAAGCCACGGATTTCGTCGACGGTGAAGTTGACCTATAAACACCAACAACATCCAAGCGAAGAGAAAGCAACACAAGAGCGAGAAGAGAGAGAAAGAGAGGGATAGAGATGTGTTAGTTAAGTGCAGCACTTTAAAAATGGCGTCTACAGTGACCGTCAGCTTAAATCAGACACTAATCTGGCATATTATACATTTTAAGTATATTTAACATGTAGTGTGTAGCAGAAAATAGTTATATTATGTACATATCTAATAAGTAAACATAATAATTGTACCATTTCTGCTGTGAGTCACTGTACATTCACATTTACATTCCATCAATGTGAGATTTGTGAGGTTAGAGCTGAACACAAAACCACTTGCGTTCGTGGTGGTTATTTCACAAGAAATACGCGAGTTCTTGAAATACCATTGCATTACAGTGCAAATGCCTAAAGCAAACAGCTGCCAACATCTTCTATTTTTCCTGTGTTGTCAGCCAAGACTTTTCAATAGCAAACTGCATACGTCATTTTCAGTTCCCCCCTTGTCCCATTTTCTTTGTCTTGCATTTTACTGCTGTCTCACACACACACACACAAACACTTATAATTGGGTCTTGTCACGTCAACAGTTTAATTTGCACAATTTCATGCATTTGCCTCTTGCAAAGACCTAAAATCTTCACACACTTGTTTGCCGCATACGTTTTAGTTGCATTTTCTGCATTTATTTCGGTTAATTTGCACCTACCATTTTGGATGTTTATTGATTTGCTTGGACCAACTTAAAAAACACTACACGCCTGCACTGGCGTATCGACAGGAAAGAACGAGCAATAGAGTGGAATCGAATGGTTCGGACTAAGTTCTATTGAACAAGTCCCTAAAATGAACGAACGAACAGAATCATTTAGTTCAGTGACTAAACTGAAACCAGGCGTTGCCCATCCCGTAAAAATTTCCGATCTAGTTTGATATTTTGTTCCTAAAAGTAAGTGCATTTATTTTTTTAGTTAAAATATTTTGAATTTTTGGAGGATATTTGATGGAATTTTCTTGATTTTTATACATATATATTTTATTTAGATTTAAACTTTTCAACTTCTCTTCCAGAGTCCTGACAAACTTCAAACTCGCATTAATATGTTTACCTAAACTTTTTCTAATTTCGAATTTTAAATTTTCATTAAATTTATTCATTTTATTTTGAGTTATTATGCGTTTTTAAATTTTAATCAGTGATGGAAGACAAAATAAGTTGAATATCGATAACAAACGAACGAGCGAGCAAATGAACTAAATCCCAGATTGTAGGTTCATTTGGTTCTCAATGTTTGTCATTTACACAGTGTGACCGTTGAGACGAAAAAGAAAATACTTCGAAGACCGCAAAAATGTATGTTCAAAATACAAACAAGTTGTGAAATGTATGCAAAATACTTTTAAGGAAAACAAACAAACTTAATGAGCTATGTTTGTTATTGCTTAGTTATAATCTGTAAATAAAATATAAATGACAATAAATATAAATATTTAAAATTGCTGTAAAATGTTTGTGTCATTTAACACAGTTCAAAATAATTATTACCTTCTTTTTATTAGCTTTATATTAAAAGTAATTTTAGTTTATTATTTTTGACAAATTGCGCCTTAATTTATAAGCAAATATGATCAGTTTTTAAATAATTGTTCTACAGCTGACATATAAACAAATGGTCAAAATTGGTTCAACTTAAAAATAATTGGAAAAGCAAATTCTTAAATTTCTGCAATTTCAGCGCAAGCGAAACTCAAAACAGAGCTTTCAAAATTGATCGTATCTGATAATAACAAATTTTTAATTAAAGCGTAATTGTGTATTCAACTGTTCCTAATTTTTAAATTGTAATCATATAAATAGGTAATAAAGAAAGACATGAGTCAACAATTTCTGTGGTTTTTTGTTCTGTTCTCACGCTTTTAAAACAATTGAGCAAGAAAAAGTTTTTCAACTGGTTTTCCTTCTCAGTCAACTCTTCACGGATATTATCGCCAACATCATAGAAATACTAACGAAATTTTTTTGAGTTCAATGACAACAATCGAGATTAATTGCATTAATAATCTTACAATAAATACCTCAATTTCAAGATGGAATTTGTTTGAAAGCAGTTTTATTTTTAGTTATGTTCTTTGCATCGTGCCAGTTGGCAACTTTTTAAGTGCTGGCAACATTCGAAAATGTTGATAAGCACAAGTTCACCACAGTGACCGTCAAACTGTACAAATGTATCTCAAACATGTGCGCATCAAACTTGCAAGGACTCAAACCAGTTTTGAGCTCAAACATGCTGCTCAGCAGCATTGTTGCAGCAACATCCATCATTTGCTCATCATCATTGAGTGCTAACAACTTCGGCAAGTGCTTGCCCCACGTTGCGGCAACAATGTTGTCGCAACATCATTGGCTGTGTTGTGTCGACTGTTCGTGCAACGTCGATGCGACCGGCCGAACAGTTTTCAAGTGATTTTCTGTGCGTACGGTTTATGCTAACGGTAAAACTAAAGGCTCACTAACTAAAACTTACACTCACACACACGTGCGTTTTGTTGTTGTTACCCAAAGTGTGTGCGTATGTGTGTGTGTGTGTGTGCATGTGCATTTGTGTGTGTTTGAAATTGTGAGGATGAAAGTGATAAATTAAAAAAAAATTTAACAATTTTAAAATTGAAATAAATATGCAAAAAAAAAAAAAATTGTGCCAATATTTTAAATAAAAGAAAAAACAAGAAATCAGATAAGATCGTGTTAGAAAACTAATATTTTAGGTTTTTTGAGAATATAATATTTCGAAATTTAAAAAAAGTATTTAAGTAATGTTTATTTGAAAATATACTTATTTATGTGTCTAATTTCCTATGATCTTTTCCAATTAAGGATTTAAAAATATATATATGCAAGAATATTTATAAGAGTGTAATTAAATTGGAATATTTCTAGAATAGTTTGTACTAAGAAACTTCGAATTATTTAATTATATAAAGCTTAGGATTTTTTTCTGTATCTTTTCATAATTCATTTTACTTATTTATAGTCAGCAAACTGCATTTAGCCCTTAAATAATTAAAATATAAAGTAAAATTTGAACATAAAATATTAAAAAAGCAATTTAAATAAATTAATATGTTTTAAATTTTCAAAACAGTTTAAAGTTGGCTTTTGGATTTAGTTGAACATCAAGTGTGTATATATAAACTGATAAAAAATGCAAAGTAACTTTTTAATTAAATTAGTTTTTTTGCTTTAATTTTAAATATAATAAAAAATCTAAAAGCATTTCTCTTTGTGATTTATCAGACCTCAAAGGTGGAAAGTTTTTGCCTTCGTCTTTGATCTTTAATAACATAAAAGCGTAAAGGATAAACAATAGAAAGTAATTATGAATAATATAAAGAAAATGGGATAAGTGCGTCCCTTTCCCACACGTTTTTCCCGCTGACGTTGATCGCGACAGGAACGGGAACTTTTGTCGCGTCTCGTTTCGCGATTCTTATTAGAAAATCCTTTTTACGCGTTCGCTCAGTTGCGCAAAGGGGAGTCAGGAAAAGTGGAAGAAAAAGGAAAAGGATGAGAAAGGAACAACAAAAAATTGCACGTTTTCAAAGTTTTGCGCTGTGCGTTTTTTTCTCGTGTCTTGCACAGCAAACAAAGTAAAAGTTCGAGCGAAAGTTGTTGTGCAACGTGTGGAAAGTGCGGCAAAAATACAACCACAACAACAACAACGAAAACGAAAACAATAACAACAAAACACAGCGTGCAAGTTTAATTCGATTTTAGTGTGTAACAATCAGTGCGAAAAACGCCAGGACACAAACAACAGCGACAACAACAACAACAACAACAACAACAACAACAAAAGCCGCAAACAACAAAAGCGCAGCGTGCAAAAAGTTGCCAACGTCGCCAGCGTCATTGTCGCTACCTTTGCACACACTTACATGCATACGTGAGCTTTCATGTGCATGTGCATGTGCATGTGCATGTGTGTGCGGGTGTGAGGGAGTAAGCGAAAGAACAGTAAAAGTGGATTAGCAGCAGCAAAAGCAGCAGCAGCAGCAGAGGCAGCCACCTTTGCCCTCGGCAGCGCTTACAGCGCTACACATACGTTTATTTGTTGTTCCGTCAACTGAGACTGCGACTGAGACGCTCTCTTTTGGATTTAATGCAGAGCGCTTAGCGTGTTAGTCTTTCAACTCGTGACTGCTGTAAGTTGCCTGGCTTTTGGCCATTTTAACTAATATACACACACAATCACACATACACTTAGACACACTTGTTCTTTTTACTTAATTGTAATTAATTTTAAGTTAAGAGAGCTGCGGTCACTGCTGAGATTTCTATTTAATAGTTTTTGACAACAGCATTTTAATTCCATTTAAGCGTTCGAGTCTTAAGAGCAATTTAATAGCTCTAAGTGTTCTGCTGCGCTCTGTAAAAGATCAAAGAGAATGTAATGAATTTTATAAATATATATTTAGTGAGTAAAAATGTAGTTAATTACAAGATATGTAAATGAGAAATGGGTGTATGGAATGTCCTTTTAGTTTTCTCTTGGTATTTAATTATGAGACACACTTTGTTTTTTGAACAAGTTATAATTTAATGAATTTGGGAAATGTTCTTATGCAGATAAAAACAAGCTGACATTTCGGAATGTGTGAGCTTAACTAACAAATGTTTCACTGTAAAAAAGTAACATTAATGAACGACCACTGACGGTTTGTTATTAGTTTCAATTGAAAGAGAGCAAGTTCGGTTACACGGCAACACTTTGCAGAATGAGACAGATGCTAAAGACACGCACGGTTTGGGAAGTGAATGCAGAACAAGAGACAGATGGACAGATGAACAGACAGGCAGAGATTCAGATAGAGACAGCAAACGAAATGACAGTTGCAAAATGTAACTAAGAGAGGGCAAAGAGAGGGGAATGCATGCTCACACACACAAACACACTCACACTCACACATAAAGTTAAGCTGTGACATTCCCACAATGTGTGCGCTTTCTTCAACTTCCTGGCCAGTCCTTGTCTGGCGTGTCTGGCCGTCGGAAGCGTCTGGCAATCCCTTGACTTTTGCTTTTGTTTCCTGTCCCGAGTATTCGTTGCCTTTAAAATTTTACTGTTTTATAATTTACTTAAAAAGTCGACTGTCGGCGAAGTAATGCTCTCATTGTGTGTGCGGAAATTTTAAGATTCGTAGCTTATGCACCTCGTTCTCTCTCTCCTTCTCTGTCTCCCTCTTACTCTGTGCAGATAAGCTGCTTTTATTGAGTTGTCTATGGATGCGTATATTCGTGTGAGCGAGAGTGAGAGGAGTGACTATATCCCCACTTTATGACGATTTAGATTCGTTTTAAGCATTTGGCATATTTATGAGTTTATTGGGGACAATCCGTTACCGTTAGCTTTGTCTGAACATTCTACAAATCTTTCGAATTTTAAGTACGCACATAAAGCTGTTAGGTGTATCTCAAATACATAGTTCCAATGTCTACGACAAATTTGTGGCTCTTTTATATGTGCTAAAATATGCTATCTTCATGCATCTATTCCGAAAGGAAGAGTGCTACAATATGGTTTTTTAAAGGTGCTAGAAAATGCTTTTAAGCTGAGTTATGATGTGTTAAAAAGTTGCTTATGGGAGTTCGTCTCGACTGTTAAAGGGGTTAGTCTTATTTGGGAATTATAAAGGGATCTATTCAATCCTCTTTGATTGCTTTGATTGTCTTACTATTCAAATGTTCTAATTTTTCATCGGGATAGGTTAAGAAATAGCGATTTTTTAAAATTATAGTCATTTTATAAAAATTCCTTGTTTTCTAATGATCAACTGAAGCTCCATAACTCTTGAACGGTTTTATTTGTCTTAGTCAACTGCTATTAGATTCTCTAAAGTCTAATAGCCTATATTGTATTTTTATTTAAAAGATTTCAATTCTATTTAGTATACCTTGTTTTTATTAAATCATACCTTTAACTTTTTAAGTTTTCTAGATTTTTAGCATAGGGAAAAATTTCAAATCTTAAGATGTTATCATCGCATAGACATACTTAACTAAAACGACTTCATATACTAAATTGCAACTCATTTTAACGGCCTATTGTAAATTTAAAATTAATGCTGGCTTTTATTGCCTCATATTTTTGATTACATTTTAATTTTAAATCTTTTCAGAACTCTAGCTTAAGGTACCTCTGAATCATCAGCAATTGTCATAGTCATCCAATAACTCTGACGACTTCATTTAAAACGCTTAATGATTTTCGTTGGCATTTTAGAGATTCATAGACAATTTAATTGTTTGGCATAGACACTTCAATTCAGTTCTAAAATAATGAAGTCCTGGAAGGAAGTGTGTGGAACGATTTAAATTCGACGCGTGCTGTGTTAATGCAACTGCTTAAGAGGCAAGCATATTCAGACAGAGAAACTGGAGGCCAAGTGGGATAGTAGGGAGTAGGACAGTAAATTATGAGGCTGCATAAAGTTGCTCGTTGTGTTCGTCGTTGCCCAAGTTAAACACTTAAAAGCTGCCATGAAATCAAAGAGAAGACAGGCTAAAATTTCAAGTGGTACCGACAATTCACGTTGGGCAAAAGTTTCGCGCAAGTTGTTATATCCGTTACATAAAAAGTATCAGGGTATATTATATTTGATGTAATTTATGTTTAGTCGATATAGCCATGTCTGTGTGAAGATATAACTTTTTTCTTTGTGATTAATGCTATCCTTAATTTATAATAATTATCCATTTTAAACGCATAAAGATCGTATAATAATGACAGTATTAATGGCTGTCTTAAGTTTTTAAAATTCATATATATTTTTTTAAAGCTCTGTTACGGGTATCTGATAATCGGGGTCTTGATTCTAACGCGCTTACTTGCTTTGGAATTGTCAAGAGTGGTTGATGTTATATGTGGTACCTGCTGTGGGTCCCAGTTCAGCCCTATCCTGACACATATTCATTGCGACAACGGCAGTCGGGAGTCGTCATTGCGCTTGAAAATCTTATGAAACGAGCAAAAATTAAAATAAAAAGTGCTAACAGCCTGAAAAGTTTGCCTACTCCTTTCTTTCTTTTCTTTCTTTCACGCTGTCATTCTTTATTGCTTTCATTCTTTCTTGCTTACTCGCTTGCATGCTTTTCTCTCAGTAACATACCATATCCCAAACTCTCGACTTTCAACTGCTTCTTGACTCCTGCTCCTTGGCACTCGCTCTTCAGATGCTACAGGCTCGAGTCGCAGCTCGAAATAAATCTTTGAATGGCTTTAACATGTTTTCAGCGCAAGTTTCGTGCGGCGTTACGTCTGCTCTGTGATTTATACATGCTAAATAATTTATTGGTTGAGAACAATTTTCAATTTTTATTTTATTTTTATTCTCTCAAATGGTTTTACATGTCTGCAGCATCCGGCAACATCTTATGTGGCATAAAGTTTTTCTATAACTTTAACGCTTTTAAATTTGTGTGTTAGATATTCTTTAAAAATAAAATTTAGAAATATTTAAAAAAAAAATAAATTAATATTTTGGTTGTTATTTATTAATTTTATTAAAGTTTGTTATTTGTATTAAAATTGTTAAGTCAGCTTTTTATGGTATGTCAGTTACAAATAAAGTACAACAGTTTTGATTTTATTCTGCGTTATTTTTTTTTATTAAATTGACTTGGAGTAGCCAACAATTTCTCTCAGTGCATGCCAAATGCTTCAATGATATTCGATGAAATCGAAACGCTTGCATTTCCAATAACAACGACAACCATGACGATGCTGCTGCTAGCTATGCATTGAATTGTACCCCAGTCCTCCTCTCCTTTAATCCACTCCCCTACTTCTATCTTGTGGTACATCTCATCGGTCTTTGGATTGACATGAGCGACGACTTCGATGCCATCGTCGGCTCCATTTGAAACTTATTGCTCGCTGGGCTGTCAACACAACGTCGTCAGTGCAAGACTGCTACGAGGCTCCGCGAGAGCGGATAAATAAGGTTGCTTGGATACCTACAATTTCTGGTATTTTTCTATATACACATATATATTTATAGATGACTGCAAATTCGATTTGACGTCATGCTCATAAGAAGAAGTCATAACGGGGCAACAAGTTTCATGTCGACCTCATTTCGATTTTTATTATATTTTTTTTGGTTAGCAAAACAACAGCGTACACGTACAGATGCAGCTATAAGTATAATAAATAAGATAAGTCTGTCTATTATCTCTCTTTCTCTCTCTTTTTCACACTTATACTCGCACTTTCTCTGTCTCTTTTTACCTGTGCATCCAATGAAGCGTTGCAGTTTTCGCTGACCGCGTCGCAGTTGTTGCACCTTCTGCTCTGAGCCGTTACTAATGACAAGCAAACATTGTAAACACGCCCGATTGCAATACGATTTATAAATTGACAATAAAGTTAATGAGCAAGCCAATTGGAGGGGTGTTTGTAGAGTTTCCAGCTAATTTCATTAGCTGCGATTTGTTAGACATACATTTTAATATTGCTTATCTAAACTTTGTTGAGCACTAATTTTATTAAATTATCATTAATTACTTCAGTGAATTCTTTTGATTTTATTATTAATCAGTTAATTTTCTAAAGTGAAATTAATTTTGAAATCTAGGCAATTTTAATAACTGCGTAAAATTTAATACCATAAATTATACCTTTAATAGTCCCACAATAAAATCAAAATGAAGAAACTGATCAATTTTATTATGGAAATATTAGTTATTAGTCATATATAAGTTATTATTAATGTTTTAGTAGAGAACTTAAGTAATAATATTTACTGTACAAATTAATGTTTATTCACCAAAAAACGTAAAATATCTTGACAAAACCATTGAATAATATAAATAATAAAAGTTTTGATCTGCGTAAAATATTTTTAAATATCAAACTAATTTTTGTGCAGCCCTCGGAGCATCTGCCAAAACATGCAAATAGAAAAACTGTTGAAAAGCGTTTTTATGCTGGGTTTTAGGTTAAAAAACGGGGGCGCGGTTAATAGTAAGCTTTGAATTTTGAAATTGAAAGAGTTGGTAACGAGCTGATTAGTGTGTTAACTGCGCAATTTTTCGGAATTTGTCTGGCAGCCAAATAGTCTGCGGTTGTTGTCGAATGCTGGCTAGTTGACGAGCTGTTAATGGCTTGTTAGCTGATAATGATATATGGCCAACGAAATGTCAAAATTAATAAGCGATGATGGCTGTTTAATGAACCGCTGTGGCTGTTGTGCCGTTTGCATCATCAGTTAAAACCCATGTCACAGTGGTTGGTCGCAACATTGGATTAAAAAGGGTAGCGAGAAGTGTTGAAAGATATATTTTTATGTGGAAAATGTCATTCTGCAAAAATCTGACCTTTTTTCCGTTCTTTTCTAGGAAAGTACGTAAGTTCAATATGTAATCTGAAGCATTCTTTTTTCATTTCAAAATTGAATTTATTTTAATGGAAATTTTATGTATATTTCTTGGAATATGGGCACAATTTTACGTAAATATATAAAAGTGGCAGAGTTGCGATCTCGAAGCATGTTAAAGAGTTCTAAGTTTAACTGAAAATAATGACATTTTTTTTTAAAGTTTGCTTAGAGTTGTCCATGTTCCAACTGTCATAAATTGATCAACACTGAATAGTTTTTCAAGCTGAATGTCATTTAAATTATGATTTGGTATCTAAATTTAATCTTCATTCAATTTTTGTTCATTTAAAAAATAATTAATTATTTTTCAACAAGATTCTATTTCGATGGTTAGGATGCCCCCTTTGAAATTTTGAATACTCAAAATTTTAAATCTAAATTTTTCATAGCTTTGTCAGTTCGTCATAACTTTGTCAGTTACGGTTTCTGGTCCGGTACTTAAAATGAAACGGTTAATTTTGATTAACAGTTCCGATACCGGAAAAGGTGTTTTTTCCTGAATTTATTTAAACTATTACAAAAATTGCTCTATTTTACATTTGTGTATAGGAATAACTTTTACATATTTTTGGGATTAGTTTTCTAGTTATTTTATGAAATCTACTTTTATGAATATACTTAATTCATAGGGCTATGATCATCGTAAAAGAAGCGTTTTAGGAAACTTATTTTCCTGCCAGACTTGGCTCTTTCTGTGCTTGCTTTTGCTTCTTTGCTTTTTTTGGGCCCTTTGAAGAGACCTAGTTTTTGAAAGAAGGTGCTTCCCCTGGTAGACATAGATTCTTCGATGACCACATTGTGGTTGACCGTCTTCCTTTGCTGAATCCTCTTTTTGCTGGCCTGCCCATCGTCAAGGGCCTCAACTGGAGTTTCAGAATCGCATCCTGTGATCCTTTCATTGTTCCTCTGCTCCTTTTTAGATTGTTTTTTTAGCTCCTCCGTCCTTTTTCTTTCCTTTGCGGAAAGTGTTCGTGCGGCAATGCGATGATACTCGATCAAATCATGCTGAGAATTGCGTATCCTTGAGCCTTGTAGGTTCTTAAAGCTGCTAACGCTATCGATGCGATTGAGACTTCCGCTGCCACTGCTCACATGTGGAATGTACGAAGGTCCTGAATGTCGACTTCCCGCCGTGTTGCGCAAGGGACAAGTCGAGTATTGTGAGGTATTCATTGATTGAACTGCTGCGTTTCGAGTCCCTGTGGGCTGAAATATTTCCAATTGTTAGCGATATATTAAAGTTAAAGAATAAACTAAAGAAAAATTTATAAAATAATTAAGTACGCGACGATTATTATAAAAATGTTAAGTATTTGTTTAATATCCTGTATCATCCTCCTCGATAGTAAAATTCGAAAAAATTTAATGTTAAAACGTTATGTTATTTTAGTAAAGCAAATTCCAATAATAATTGTTTAACCTTTTAAAATTTAGTTTAAATAATAGAAACATAAATTTGCCTTAAGCTGTACAATAAAATTCCTTACCATACTTAAATTTTGGTAAAAGGATTGAGGTTGCTGCATGGCACACCAATAGTTGTAGTTCTGTTGAGGCTGCTGTGTCTGATACCAGATCTGCCCCTGTCCCGACCCCGGCCCCTGACCTTGTGGCTGTCTCTGAAGCTGTTCTTGTTGCACATTTCCCATTTCGTTTCGAGATTGCTGGTGCTGTTGACCATAAAAATGTGGCATATATGTGGAAAATGCCGTTGGCATCGATGATACTGGCTCAGGCATATAGATTTGATTTTGGGGATGCTGTGCAAAAGAGTTTCCATAATAATACCAATTAGGCGCGCTTGCGTTCCACATTTCGTAGGGCAACTTAGGTGAGGGGAAGAATTACATTTAATATTAAGATTATTGTAATAATTGTAAGTTATCTGATTAATAAAGTCAGCACCACTTTTGAATTGAACACTCAAAAAGATTGCAATTGTATTGAAAGCACATTATACTGTATTTTTTCTTGATTGAAATTAAAAGTAAGCTTTTGCCAGAAGGCTAGAGACTGCAAATTTGGAATACTATACGAAGATAAATTTTTTTTGTTAAATGAAATAAAATATTTTTAAAATTATGGATGAAATTACATAGAGCTTGTAGTCCTATTTCTAGACCAAAATTTCATTCCCGATCGTATAATAAATAAAAGATACTTTAAAATTTCAGATATAATTTACAAAGAAATATTATGGTTTATTAACATTGGTTGCAGGGTATTTTTAAGTATAGCATTCTTACTTGTTGTTGTCTGTTGTAAGCAACCTGATTTGGTTGCTGACCCGATACTTTGCCCTTTGTGTTACTAGAGTGTCTCATTTGATGGGCTGCCATTTCAGGTCTTCCTATTGAATGAATCCTTGTTTATTACGCCGTCGAACTGTTGTCCTGGCATAAGTTTAGTACTCCGGATATTCTGCATAGAATTGGATTATGACAAGAAATTTGTGTTGAAAACGATGTACAATAATGGAAGACTAAAAAATTAATGTAAAGAGAATTTTTGACACACAAAGCAAAGACACTGCCAGTAATGCTTCACTGTAGTTTGGACCCTTCGCGTCTTTGTCACATATGCAAACATTTTTGATGAACTTAATTCAGTGCGCTGAGCAAGATACCCCCCAAGCAATTGCCGTCAACATTTTAATTGTTCATAATTTATGAACTTGTCGACGACAACGGCGACATCATAAAAACCTCCGAAACATAAACAAACAAAATATTATGCAATGCCACGCCCCGACCGCCTACAAAGACAAACAATCTGTGCATAGAAATGAATTTCATTTTGTTGTCGTTTGCTTTGCTGTTCGAGGGAAACAAACGCGACCCGATTAGACCAATCCAGACTAGAGCATTTCATTCCCAAACACCTGCCACCTCACATGGGTCACGAGTTCGTTAAGGGAAGGAGTGGTGTAAGGGGGTAGGTGGGCAAGGGGAGGTTTGCTACGCTTGTAAGCAGACGTCACTTTTGCTAATTAAAAGTTCAATGCGCAACATTTGCAACGGCAGCAGCAACAACCAAATGACAATCAAAAGCACAACAGCAATGACAATGACAAAGGGAATGGGTGAATGAAACAGCAATAAAGAATTCATTCATCTGTCGGAGCTGTCGAATATCAAATACCCTTGTCTAGCAATGATAAAAATAACAGAAATTTTTATATTTTCTATTTTTAACAAAACAATTAACTTTCACAAATAAAATTGGGAACAAAAATACATTTTATCAGAAATATGTAGTTTCTACAACTTAGAATTAAAATTAAATTTTAATCGGGATTCCCAAACAATTTTAGGTGAATATTTTCTCTTATTAACATAAACCAAATTTAATATATGTACAGTATGATATATATACAGTATGTAAATTTTAACTTAATAACAAATTTTAAGGTTTATCATATTTTTGTAGTGTTTTTTTTTTGACTATTCTAAATATACTGAAAATTGGTCAAATATTGAATGATAGTAAACATAAATTGATAACTAGGACAAGAAGAGAGAAACTTAAAAAATGTGCAAAAATCGGAAATTTATGAATTGATTAATTCTGGAAATTAAAACTACATTTCTTTATATACTATGGTTAGCTTTCCAACTTTAACTGATCTGACAAAAGTATAGTTTCTAGTAAATTTATGTTGAATATAATAGCTAAGTGATAATTCTCAATAAAGGTAACTAATCGAAAAGATATGTTTTTCTGTATATGTAGTTCATATTTTTATATTGATAAAAATTCATGGTACTTTTCATAACAATATTAAAATTCAATTTTCTCGGAAAGTGTGTTCAAAGAAAGAGCAGAGTAAATTTAATTTTAATGTTTTCTCTTGGTCTCCTTTGTCTGCGATTTTCTGTCTCATTTCGAGTTCAGTTTTAAATAGCATACGAAATCAGTTTTTAAATATTTAATTAATTGCGCAACGTTATGCAAATATCCGATGGATTTGTTCAGAATTAAAAAAGGTCTGTACAAAAGCCAAAGAAAATCTTTAAAACACGTGTTAAAAAAATACTTATTTGCTAGGGAAACGGTTGCAATTATTTATGAATTAAAGTTGTTATTCAGATAAGGAGTAAAAATAATTTTAAAATTGTTTGTCAGGTCGACATCTCAGATTCGCTAACCATTTTGGTGAACCAAATAAAACTCAAATTAGCCTCATTACGTATTTGGTCGCACAATCTAATTACGTTACATTTCAGCTTCTGTGTGTTGTTGCTCTTTTAAAACGACAATCAGATATACAAACACACATATGTACATTTCACATATTGAGACCACATAAAATCACCTGCGAGCTTTAATACACAACAACACCCACGTTGCTTTGCTAGGCAACCTCAACCTCAGAGCAATTCAACCCAACCCAACACTTAATTTATGACTGTATTTGAAAGATATATTTTTGAATTTTTATTTTACTCGGGGGCTTCCAGAGCACAAACATGTAGCGCAAGTGTTGACAACCGCAAACATCACATTCCGATTGATTTGTGGTGCAAATACGTATAAGTAAAACGAGAATAATATTTCTCATTTTGGTACCTGCTTATAATTACCCCACATATTTATGCCTATTAGAAAAACTTTTATAGCTTGTTTGTTCAAAGAGAAATGAAAAGAGAAAGAAAGTTTGAATAATATTGCAGAACATTTTTCTAAGATTCCTTCATAATTTAATGCCCTTTCCCTGGAAAAGCTACATATCCTCGTACAATGTATTTTTAGAGTTTTCCAATTTGTGAAACGTGCTCGGCGACCTTAAGCGCTCCCTGGTGTCCATTTAAATAGTTTAGGATTAATTGATCCAACATATTTGTAAGCGATGGGATATCATAAATTATGACAGTAAATTCATTGATTTAGTTCTGTGCGAAAAATTATATTGAGCTGTGGCTTTGTAACCTTTATTATAGTAAATTTTGAAAATACTTTACTCCACTTATATACTCAGTATTGTAAAGATGTTGTGGCATTGTTTTTAAGATTTTTTCGAAAAACTTCAAAAATCAAAATTTTAATAAAAGTAGCTGAGTTTTTTTTGTATGTCAACAAAATAAAAATTATAAAAATCGGTAGCGTAGTGTGTTGAATACTGAATAGTTTAAATTACCTTTTATGCATCAGTATTTTAGGTACATTTAACTAAAGGTAATATTCACAGGGTATAATTATGTACATAATCATTTTTAAATAATCATAAATGTTACACAAATACAAGACAGCAAAATAAAATGTCTTTTAAATAGTTACTTGTATATCATATTTGTGGTCAATAAAATAAATATTTTTCGTTTATGTGTTAAATACTGAATAATTCACATTTTCATTTATTAGTATATTAGGTACATTAAATAGTAGGATACATTGACAGAGTATAATTACATACGTAAGAATCTATAAAGTCTAATAAATGTTTATTAATGTAATTCAAATATTTGGCTGTAAATATTTGAAAATAATTGCTTGCAATCGATACAACAATCAAGCAGAATATCTGCTAAAATAATATTAAATCAAAAAGCATAAATTAAAGTTCTCAAAATAAAGCAAAAAATGAAGCTAAGACGATAATTTGCGATATTTCCTTTTGGTGCAGCAAAAATTTTATTCAATGTGCTTCTTTCACCACGCCCCTTGTCTTACAGACGCCCCCAAACTCGACTCGACCTTTCTGGCAAATTAAACACGCTCGTTCGAAGAAATGAGTAATGTCGTTTGTACTTAATTTGAATGACAAATGTTTCAGGGCTGTAAACGTATTTATTACGCTCACTGTTGTCCTTCTTATTGCTGTTCATTCAGCAAAGGATGCTTAAAGGACTCCGTCCCCCCTTGTCATATATCTTCTTTCACTTCCCTGGTAACCTTGCCATCAGCTGACATTTTGTTGTTGCTTCCATTAATCGTCGCTTACATAAGATCTAAGCAATATTTTGCTTAATTATGCTAATGCCATGTCCTTAAACAAATGCCGGAGTTGTATTGATTTAGGTTCTTATCAAGATTATATGTGCTTCCGTGTTTGTCTGTTTAATTATTTGTTTATTTACACTAAACCTAACGTCCAACCCCTCTTTCTTATCAGTTACAAGCAGCTCCGTTTAACTATCTTGACTTTTACATTATTTTAATTGTTGATATTTATCTTTAATTACAGCATGAAGCCAGAAATGATTACCAGAAAATTCAGATAAAAATGCCAGCGCAAATTTATTGGAAGACTAGACAAATTCGAGCAATTTTGCTCGTGGTAAGTTTAAAAAATTTAACTTCAAATAGCTATAAGTATATCTTTTAATTTATTAAATATAACATCATATATTGATTAAATGCTCAACACAAACAAGGGCTTCTTAAGACATTAATCCATATTCCATACCGATAATAAGCATAATTATTTTTGAGCCTCACAGTGTATCTTGTAAAATAAATAATATTTATAGATTTATAAAATTAAGTTAATCAACACATTCTTGCTGAACTCATAAGATTGTGGCCTGAATATCTCATGACATCATATTAAACAACCCCATATATTTTGCTGTAATCTAAAATTCCTTCTCCACAGATTGCTTTGATTTGGGTTAAGATAACATACGACAAAATAAAATCCAAGCATAATTTCCCACTGTAACCATTTTGAGGCAAACCCAAACTGCAACTTAAATATTTTCTCATAATCGTAAAAGTCATTTGCTAAAAACTGTGTGACAATTATAAACCACCGTTAACCATATTCACCCTACCCGTCATTTAGTTTCCATAGTCAGTTTAAAATGGACCAAGATTCATAAATTTTAAAGCAGCCCACAAAAAGGGCAAGCATCAAGTTTCCCAAAAATGTAATAAAACATCAAATTACCAATAATTTAGCTGTGGCGTGAAACAAAGCAAGAAAAAGCGTATAGATTGAACCCTTTTTTTCCTCCGTTGTTGTTGTACTTGTTGCCTTCAGTTGAAGGAGTGAAAAGGGGAAGAAAGGGGGAACAGTGTTGCTTAAGAGTCCTGACAACAACACGTGCCGCTTTGTGATTGCGGATACTTTTCGACGGATTTTGCAACCCTTTGGCATTTTATAGCGCCAATGAAGCATTGCGACCCGAGGCTCAGTATGTAACCCAAAGCCAAGTTCAATGCGTTTCTGCTGGTCATTGGCTTTAGGTTATGCGACTTGTAATCTGCTTTATACATTCACTGTTAAAAAAATGTTCTAAAATCATGATTTTAATTTCAGAACTAAGATTTTTGGTCTAAAAAATACGTCGAGAACATAAAATTCTCAAAGTAAGAGAACACATATGTATTTAAAGAACATTATAAAAAAGACCATGTTCTAATATTAAGAATAAGTGTTCTTAAAAATAAAATAAAAAAATAAAAATATAATAAATATTTTTTATATTTATACTTTTTTTTTCTTAAATATTGATTAATTTACATTTAATTCTGCTTTAGTAATTTTTTAGATGGTTTTTTAATTTGTTATGAGTGGGACTCGAACCGGCGCCTACTACTTTACAACAGAAGGGGTGCCTCTAACCAGATCGCCAGAGGGCTACAGATGATTGTTACGAAATAGTACCTATTTATACTTTCCTAACAATTAAAGATTTTTTAGATTTATAATCTTATTTATAGTAATTTGGTCTTAAAATAAGCTTATTTTAAGAACAAAGTATTAAAGATGAATGTTCTTGATTTTGGAAGTTGGTCTTTTTTTTCAGTGTACATACATGCACATCTTCGTTACTTCTAATGTGTGGGCGTGTCGTTGCCCACAACTTGTAACTGTGTGCACATTACCATAATGTGTTTTATCTGTCTGTTGACTGTTGACTGCCTTGGCCCTTAGTTAGAAATCACTTAAGATTCTTAGACTTTCCGCCCGCTCTTTCCCTCATCTTTCGTTTCTATTTGCAATCCCTGAACTATACAATTGCCAGTTCCTTCGTTTCGGTTGACTGCGCTGTTTCGCCTGGGCTGGACAGCATGGTTATTTCTCTTGGTTAAGCAACGTGCCTCACGTTTACATTTACTTCTCGTACAAGCCATCGTTGTGTAAGTTCCTTGTCCTTGTCTTGGCATTTGTTTCGACTTGCGTGAAATTGCAAAATCAATCAATTCGATTACGTATACGTAATATTTATAAATATTTAATGTTAAGCTTTATACGCATTTTTGCCTGCTTGCCTGCCTTCGATTTGATGTTATGTAAATGGGTATTGTCTACATTATAAGAGTTGTTGGGGCGTGTCCGCCTCTATCTCTGCATGTGAGTGTGTGTGTATGTTTATGTATGCGGGTACTCCTGTGTTTTATTAGTATGTACTGCCTCCTGCCAGCTCGCTCCGGGGAGCATTGTATACTTGTGAGATGACTCGGCCCTGGCTCTTTCAAATGGTTCCGATATGTTAATAAGTAATTCTGAGGCAAACATGGGCAGAACCTCAAATTTGCTGAGCTTATTTGGGACATTCCTGCTTCTATCTATATACTGTTTAAGTACAATTTCTTATATAGTCGCTATTCAATTGGGGCTTAGATAATTTGAGCAGCATGAATGAATTAAAGTTACATTATTTTTGTTGCAGAAATCGAAAAAAGAGTTTAAAATACTTTATTTTGGAGAGATTTTTTACTTTATATCCTTGAATCCAGATGGAAGAATTTTTGATCAATTTTTATATACTTGAAAGAAATACATAATATTATTTAAAACACTCTGTTTGATACTAGACTTAAAAAATTATAAGAGCTTGAGACCACAGTTTTCAAATTGGTTAAAAAGTGGAATAAATAAAAATTATATGAATAATTTTTGGATATGTAACTACTTTAATTCAATAAAAGCTTATAGTCAAAGTTAACAATGTAACATATTTTGTGTAACAATAATAAAAAAAAACCATTGTTTTATTTTCTTAATAATTCAATATAAGCTCTTTTGTTAATATGTTATACTATTTATTTAATAGCATTGAAAGCTTTTTCAATAATTTATGGAGCTTGCACATTAAGAGACCTTTTTTAATACCTTTAACCTCAACACTTTTGGTTCGATTTGTGCATTTTGGTTGACCAAATTTAGTTGCGTTTTTCACTGTTTTTAGTTGAGTTCATAAAATATGTAAACGTTTGTTGTGTGCATTCCTCAGTTAGATTCCCTCAGCGTCCCTTTAACCTCTCGCATAGTTGTTGCCACAGTGGTTGGCATATTTTAAAGTTGCTTTTTCCCTTTATTTTTTGGTAGTGTTCACTTTTGAACTTCATGGCGGCTTTTAAATAAATGCTGCGCTTTTTGTGAGGTCAACAACAAAAAAATGCTGCAAAAAAGTTTGTTTAATTGTTTTAAAATGACTGAGTGTATGTGTGAGAATGAGAGACGATGTCAGAGCGTAAATTGTTTTTTTCCTTTTATTTGGCCACATAATTTATGCATGTGTTGCCTTTGGCTGAGCTCCGCTGAGCGGCTGGAGAGAGTTATCGGGGATTGCGATTAAAATGGAATAAAAGTCAAATTGTATGCTTCAATATTTGGTTTTTATCGAACAGAGTTGTATGATAATGGAAATCAAAATGCAAATTAGTAAATGTGTTATGATTTGTCAGTCGATCTGTGCATTGATATATATAATATATTGCTGGCAGGTAATTTAATTGAATGCATATCAATTAGTATTATAGTTCAAACTAAAAAGTATTATCATGTCAGTACATGTCGTTTGGCTACAGTATATTTTAGAAATTTGACAGGAAAAACTTCACGTTTTTTATTTTGAATAATGCAAATAAGATTTTAGAAATTTGACAAGAAAAACTTCACGTTTTTTATGTTGATTAATGCAAATTAGACTTACAAGTAAATAAAAATTCATTCTGAAAATTATTTAGAATATCTACTATATATAGTACCGAAAATACAAAAATATTTCATATATAATAAAGTATTTGATATATAATAAAGTACTACTACTAAAGTAGTAAAATTAATTTTTCTTTTTATTGTTTTATTGCCCAATTTTTTGGTTTTGAAATATTCCTTACAGCTTTTCATTTTTTTTTATTTCTAATATTTTTTCCTTGTTTAATTGGTATGCTGTTACATTTTCTTACATTTCATTGAATGCATTTTAATTGAATTTCTTTAAAGTCTAATTGCATGTGATATGAGATAACATTTTTTAATTTTGTTTAAAAATCATTGCATAACAATTTATATTTTTAATGTTATTTACACGTCTTTTTCTATGCTAATAAAGGCTTTTAGGTACAACTCAGATGTTTTGTAGTGGATTATGTGCATGGTAATTGATTGATCGAAGGAAATTGAATTGAACAAGGTAAACATATGAGATTTGAGTATCAAGTGGCAAAGCATAAGCTGGCTATCTCAAGTGATAAAGAACAGTTAACTCAATTAGCTAGGGAAACGTTGATGTTGTCGCTAGAATTTCGAAATAGCATTTGAATTGCTGAGCTGCCATTTAGGGAGCATTTGCGACTGACAAACGTATGTGTACTATATATGGGTCATCAAAATGTTGTCAAGGCTCAACAGTTGAGAATGACCGAAAATCGCATGACAGTTTCACGCTATGGCCATCAGAGCGAGAAACAGATAGAAAGGGAGTGAATGAGAGAGAGGGAGAGGGAGAGGCAGAGGCAGAGAAGGGAACTGCAAATTGCTTCGTATTAATCAACGTCGGACTTTGGACCCGCACAGGCCGCAGGTTCTGTCATATACAGAGGCCACCAAATGTGTGTCCTCTTGGTTTGTTCACTGTCTCTGTATGTATGTGTGTGTGTGCATGTGTGAGTGTGTGTGTATGTGCTTACTGGTGCGTAATAATTGCTTGGCCATAGGCTCAGCGTCAATTTCACAGATACACTTGCTCACGCTCACGCACACGACTACACACAAGCACACACACACACACATGCACATTCACACTCACGCACACCTGCCACAAATAGTTCGTGATAGTCAGTCATGTGATTAGCCGCACACAGGCGAGTGTGAATATTTGTCTATCTGAATGTGTGTGTGCGTATGCGTGTGTGGACGTGTGTCCTGCAGCCTAAGCCAAGGAGTGTATGAAATTATGCGGAAATTGTTGCATATTTAAGTGGGCACGCGTGAATAACTGCTAAAAAGTTGTCAGCTAGTTTTAAACGCGTCGAAAATTGTGCGAAAATGTTAATAGTGTGATTATTTAATGGGGACTAAATACTTGTTAAAATAACATGCCAAACCGTTGAATTTCAGAGTGTTTCACAACAAGATTACATTCGTTTTAAGGTCATAAGATACTAAAAAAATTTTTGTATATATATCGTGATTTACTTTAATTTTTTTGTTTAATTTTTGTTTTTTAAATTGCAGAAAAGCATTAATTTTAAGATTTAATTTTTTTGAAAATCAATAAGATTTCTTAAAATATTTTAATATTAAAATTAAAAATAATCAATTAATTATTCAATATTTTTTAAAATGTTTATAAAGGTTGTTTTATATATACAGAAATAAATATAATTTACAAAATTAACTATGAGTACATTTCTGCCTTTCTTACTTAACTAGTTACTTTTTCGAGTTTGATTATATTTATATCATAACAGATTTTTCGAAAGGACTTAATGTTTGGTTTTTAAAAGGGAGATCACAGGCTATTACCAAGCTTACTTTAGTCAATACCAAGTTATAATTGCAAACTGGGCCTGCAAATTTTGACATGAAATTTAGACATGAAATTTAGTTTATCCAATTACAAAAGTGTTGTTGGGCAACAACAAGTCTTGGCCACAATTCAATAACCTAGAAAACATCAACCACAACCGTCAACTAATGAAATCTTTTGTCTCTCTGTCTCGAAAACCGCAGGGAGCAAACTCAACCTGAATTTAACAAAATGATAAATTAATTTTAACAATTGTTGCTGAAATTGAAATGCATAACTTTGTTGTTTTTGGTGTTGTTCTTTTATGTTTTTTCGTTTTCTTTCGTTTCGTTTGCTTGGAAATCATCTGAGCGATGCACAAAAACTTTGAGTAATTGCCAAAAGAAAAGCGCAGAAAAGAAAAGCTAGAATGGAGGGCGAGAAAGTCAAAGCAAAGTATAAACTAAGCTCAGTTTGTTATAAGTACATTGGTTTATATGTAAGTATAGTGTAGTATATATTATGTATTATATAAAAAGTTTCTCCCCTCGGAAACGTGAACTATTATTGGCACGTTACATTGGAGGAACTGCAGAGAGGGGTGACTGAGTAGTGGAAATTTCCTGAGCTAGGGTCATACACATACATACTTATACTCTCAGGACTTTAACAATTGCTAATGTATGAAATATTTCATGATTCTGCAATTGCATTTTCTTACAATACCCTGTACACAAGAACTGATTATGTGACAGAGTGTATTAGATGGTATCTTGAACTTTTATTTAAGTAATTCGTTTTATTTTATAGGGTATTTAATGGACTTCAACTTTTATTAGTTGAGCTTTTTTTTAGCTTCATGCTACACTAGACTTGCATTCATTTATTCATTCATTTCATTCACTTTGTGTTAAGTTTCTTTTCTGCTTCACAATTCTATTCTGTTATATTCTCTTTAGTTCACTTCGTTCGTTCATTTTGAACTCAGTTCAGTTTGTTTGTTGTCGGCTTTCTCGCTCCCTCTCTGTCTTTCTCTTTTATACATTTTAACATACTTGTACACAAATACAATACTAAAAGCAGCGCTAAAGTGACGCGGTATTTGAAACTGCGGCATTGTTTCGTTTGCTGTGAGAGGCGTTGGGGAAGTCTAGATTGTGGGATGAATGTAATGAGGGATGACTGTACTGAGGATTGAGGCAGACGTTGACTAACCGGCGACTCCCGCAACGATGCATTCAATTGGTCACAGAGTCCCCAATGCCCTACAGAGGTTGAGCTAGTTCAACATTGTAAATAAGACTGCTAAGATCTGTTAGACTTATAAATGAGAAAAGTCATTTGTTAATCAAGCACACAGAAATAGGAGAAGAAAATAAAAGAGGGTAAATGAAATATAGATATTATTTGTTAGTCTTATAAGAAAAAGCAACTGCATGACAGAGAAACTTGAATATATGTTATACGTTGATAGGGGAAAAAAGGGGAAGGAAAAATTAAATATACAGGACGCATACGCAAGTATTCGTTTATTTTCGAAAAATTACTCGTCTATACAAAACTTCTATATTATTTTTTTCGAATATAATTTTGGTTGTTCGAAAAATAGTTAAATTTTCAATAAAAATTTCAAAATTAATAAAATACAAATTTATTTTATATATATTCATATAATTTTCGAGTCACAAAACGTTTCTCATATTTGTTTTAGTTTTACCGATTATCCGCATTTGCAACCCAACTGAAATGCCCAAAACAATTGCATGTAGGTCACACCAAACAAAAAATAAAAAAAAACCAGAAAAATTAATGATTTACTTTTGCAACTTTTGTATGTGCATATATATAAGTATGTACATAGTGCGAGTTGGAGTGCCAGTTTCAGGAGTCAGCCAGGAGAAAAGTCATCCAACAGCTAGGAAACAACAATAGTAGTTTCAGTAGTCATGGCTTCTATATAATATTATATATATAGTGGCATTACATAGAACATTGGTTGCGAAAGAAACGTTCGTAATGAGACTTGTCCATTTGTGGTAATTAATTTTAATGCTGAGCAGCAACGACAACAACGACGATGGCAACTCTGTCGACCACAGTGAACAACGATGTCAATGGACATTTGGCGTCATTTGCGGTAAGGAGAGGTCGTCAATGGCGAATAAAAAAAAAAAAAAATTATACTGAGCAGCCGCAGCGACAAATTGAAATTAGAAATGGCGACCAGCCAAATGGTCAAATGGCCAAATTGGTAACTGTCCGTCTCGGCCATTGTGCAGCTGTGTGCTGGATTAGTTCAGCTAGGTAATTAGTTTTGGGTCTGTGACCCACCTGATCGTAATTTATGTAAAATTAAATTACCAAAAAATGCTGAGCAAGTTACCCCAACTACCAATAGAGTAAATTTGTTGCTGTTTCATGTCGTCAAGATTTAATCTTTGTATCAATTTGTCGAAGTGTGTGTTACACACTTCATATAAAAAATGGTTGAGTTGCGTGCCGAAGGGCTCGTCGGGAATGACATGAAAGCCTTTTGTTGTAAATGGGGCAGGTCCAAATAGAAAAATTCACCCTCAATTCCCTCCACTCGAAACTCTTCTAGTGCTTTTGTGTGCGCTTCGCTTGTTGTTGCCCGAGTCCTGCCTAGGTTTCGAGTGGATTTATTGTTACGTGTAGTAAATATTTTTCTTACTATTGTCGTATTGTTCCTCTCCAGACCAGACCAGGCCTTCTTATTTTGTTTTTTTTTTTCTATTTCAATTTGACTTTGCGACCAAGGACTTGCGTGTGCCGCTATTTTGCCTTATTTTTCTAGAAGTTGTCTATCTGTCTATATGTCTGCCTGTCTGTCTTTCTGAATGTCTGCTGCCGATATTTGTTTGTTTGTTTGCTTGGCTACGTTCTAAAGGTTCTACGGTTGTTCAGGGCGTGTTAATGGCCTAGGCGTACGAGTGGTTGACAAGTTTTGCGGTGACTATTCTACTAACAACTGTTCAGAAGAAGAAGAACAGAGACGAAAAAGAAACAACCGAAGCTGTGCTATTTGTTGAGATGATTAATGGGTGAAGGGTATAAGTGTTAAGCTCTTGACAGTAAGCAAATGGGGTCAGTGGGAATCGAAGAAATTGAATAATACCATTGGATGATGGCAATTCTAAAGTGAAAAGTCTTTTCAGCTGAGCCTTACACACAACTTCAAAGTGAATTGCAAAATGTGAAGAGTAAAGATTAAAAGTTGAAGTATCTCCAAATTAATCTGTTTATCCAAAATATTTATAATTTTTTTATATAAAAAATACAAAAAAATAATGATATATGATTTAAGTAGGAAGTCATTTTCGCCCTATCCACAACACAACTTTAAAGATAATGGCAAACTAAACAAAACATTATTATTTGTGAGTTAATCTATAAAATATGCTATAGTTTTGCAGTACTTTTCAGTTTTCTCGTTATAAAATAAAATTGTCGAATGATATTCATGAATTTGGAGAGATTGAAATATCTGTACTAATTATACAAAGTTCAATAATCCTAGCTTCAACCTTCCTGCTCCGCAAATCGCGAAAATCATCAACACTTTTTAGGGTATTAATTTTTTTAATTAACGGCAATTAACGTTAATTATTATTGTTATCTATCATCGTACCCCATAGCAACAAGATAGGTGAAACGGTCAAGCAAGACAATACAATACAAGCTCCTAAAAGTATGTTACAGGTATTTTTTAGTCGGGTTCTCTTCTAAGAGACATGTTTATTAAAATGAATTTACTTTTTATATAGAATATTAAAGAATGTTATAGAATGTTAAAGAACTGAGAAAATATAAATTGTATTATTTATTTCCACTGTTATCTGTCAATAATTTTATAGATCTGTCAATTGTTAAGTGTCTCATCATTTTTTGGGGTCGCCATTTATCGAGCCATTAATAAATTTAAATAGTCTACATGAAAACTTAATTTCACGTGCTCACACACACACACACAATAAACTCTACAAATGTTTTACAGACCAAAACACCACCACGGGACCCATCGGCATTTGGGAGCATGTCATTTTGCCAGTTGCCAGTTACCAGTTGCCACTTGAAATGTTCGTCCTTTGGCCAAACGACACGTACAAAAGACAACAACAGTAATAACAATTGCCACACTCTCTCTTTCTCATTTGTATATGTATATATCTCTTGTTCTCTTTTTGTTTCACTCTGTCCCTCTCGCAGTTTTTCATATAGAACAGGCATTCAATTTTGTAACACTCTCTAGTAATCCATTCGTGGAGCCGTTTATATAAGAGGGGTTATCTGACGACAGGATTCGTCTCGTTTGCTTGCCACTTTCGAGTCCATTTTGCTGCTGCCCTGCAAAACTATCCTGTGAAATTCGTGCATTTTATTTCAATTCATTTCGATTCCATTTTTGAGTTAATGACTGTTGGACATGCAAAGCAGCACGTAGAGCCTTCACCCAAAATTTGACAGGCAACAACAGCTACAAAAGCGATTCTCTTTCGCAAGTCTTTCCTTCCTTTGCTATTGTCTGTCAACGTTTATCCATTCCCTTTCTCGTATTCGTTCCCATTCCTATATTCATTCACGTCCTCAAACTCCATCACATGCCAATTGATTACTCGCGCCTTTAGCTCGCTATCGATGATATTTATTGACAAAGTTTTTTGGCATCAAAAAATATGCTCTGTTTTTATATTATTTTGTTTTTTTCCGAAATGTTTTTAGGCTTTAGCCAAAGTTCATGCCGGGTTATAGCCATTCGGTTTCTAAACAAGGGGGTAAAAACATCTATAACATGCATGAGTCATGTGGATATATATTTCAAATGTTCTTTTGCAATATCCACAACTTTTTTTTTTAGTATTCAGTTTGAGTTTATTGACATTTTTTCTAACTATCGTAAACATTGAAAATATGGGCAATGAATAAATAAAAATAAATAATAGTATACTCTAGATTATTTAACGGCCTTTGGTAATAAACTGTTCAAAATATAATAGTTTTGTTTTGTAATTATTGTGTAAACCTGACTGCTTGTATTTTAGTAAAACATAAAAAATATGTCGACTAGAATTCACTAGCATTCTTCCAGAATTTATCAGAAAAATCTTATAGCAGATTTTTGGACTAAGATTGGTTTGTCTCAGCTGACAATATAATAATTGAAGAATTTAGAAATACATTAAAAATATAACACAACTGCTTAGATATTTAAATAAACAATTGTTCCTTGCACATGTTAACCCAATTGAAGTGCTGTTTAAGAACTTTAATGTATCATAAAACTGTCTGAAAGCGAATGAAAAGAGTTAAAATGCAAAAGTTGGGGGTCAAACCGAATAGGAAGCCTTAGGAGTTATTCGACGAGACGAGCCGAGACAGGAGAGTGAAAGGGTGAGACGTCGAGACGAGCTGCAAACCGGAAACAGTTAACAACAGCTAAGCTCTTGGCCACTTACAGCAGTTAAATGGCATTAGACTGTGACTGGGTGTTAAAAAAGCTAGAAGAGCGACAAGGGAGAGAAAGAGAGAATGTTAATAAAAGAGCGAGAGGTGCGAATTGTATTTATATAGCGTTGCTTGCGTCAGTACATCCCTTTTATATTTTTAGATGGAAAGGCAAGGGATGCTTGGATCGTCTGACATTTGACCTATGGTGCATGTGTGTTAAGTGCTGCCATCGAAAATTAATGACAAAGTAATGTCAGTCAAATGGATAGACAGGCCCAGGCCTTCAAAAAGACAACCAGGCGGAGAGACACAGAGACAGGTAGACTGACGCAGAAACAGGCAGGTAAACAAGGAATATGGACAAAAGCGAATCATCAATTCAAGCCCCGGACCAACCCCAAGCCAAAAAAAAGGCCCCAACTTCAATTTCACTCAAACAAGCAACGATCCATCCATCCATCCATCTATCCATCCATCTATCCATCCCTTGTCATGTCAGAAAGGGAAGGGAAGAGACTCACAGACTCGCAGCGTATCTAATGCTTATTGTTGTTGCCATAGTGACTACTTGTAAAAGTTTAGCGCAGCTTTCAATTGTTGTTGTATCTACCTTTGTTTCAGCTTGTCGTAGTTACCCTTCCCTTCTCTCTCCATGCCTTTACATTTACATTGGCAGCAAGTTGTACAACCTTTGCGTATACGGAAAATTTTGCTCATTGACGTTTTGTGCCTGCTGTCGCTTTGAATAAATAACTGACGTGACGCAACAGACACATTATCCGACTGCACACAGATACACCCATACACACACACACACACACAAAGTCCCGACCTACAAACAGTGAACGTAGATACAGTAACAATACTAAACAATCAACTGAAAGAGAACGTCACTTACATCTCGTCTCGACTCGACTTGTCAGCCCAGCATCCTCCTCAAGCACAACCTCAACACTCAACCCCAGTCTCTAGACCCCAGACCCTAGATCCTAACCAAAGCTAACCAGCCATAGCTCGGCATTTATGCAAAAATTGCCTGCCTCAAGAATGAGCATGAGCCGAGTCTAGGCCTCCAGTCACCTCCGGGCAACGTGTATGACTTTCCTAAATAGACTTCGACTGTCTTTTTCTTCCCTTGGCAACTGTGCTGCACGGTGGAACAATTGATTAATAATAATGATTGATAAATAATAAAAGTTAGGCACTTTCTTACAAACTGTTTGAGATGTTATTGAAAACCATTTAAAGCACAAATAAATATTGTTTTACTAAGCAATCTACAAGATTTTAAAAAATTTAATAAGGTGTATCCTTAGATACTTTATTAGGTACTCCAGATGACAATGGTTAACTCGATGAAATATTTCTCCATTTCTTGAAAATTACGCTAATTTTTATTATTTTACTTCTTTCCCATTATTATCATAATCTTAATACATAGCACTTTTAACTTTATTAGTGGTCAGTTTTCTATTCCTAGTTTTTGTTTCCAAATTTTGGTATTACTTTTACCAGTTATCCGTACATTATTACCATTTATTAATATAATCACAAGAGCTATTTATTAAACTTAGTGCAAACACTTTTTATTATAAGACAAACATATTTATGCACCTCATGGCTATTCTAATTTAAAAGTAATAAGTATCTAATCAGGTAATTAAAAAATCGATCACATATTCAATTCAATTAAAGTGATACAGCTAATTTAAGTTACTTTATAAAATATGGCAACTACAGAAAAGAACCGAAAATCATTGAGCATTAACCTTTCAGTTAAACGCATAAAAGAAATTCATAATTTTCGCACCACTGTGCACATTAACTAACTGCCTACAATGACTTCCTGGCATGACGATGACGATGACGATGGTCTGAGCACTCACAGCACATACATAAACACACACATACCCTCACACACACACAGATACACTTGGAGGCAACTCGAGTCGACATTTGACGTATGTTGCAAGTGCCACGTTTGGGGTTTTGTGGATGAGGCAAAGTGAGTTATTGAAACTGCTTCAACTCATAAATAAATAATTACCGGATTCGCATAAAATGTGCTCGTCCAATGCTGTTTGCTAATGTTTTTCCTTAACAAGCTAGATGCCCTTTACCCTACTTTACACCTCCTCTCTCTCTCACACACACACACACACACACACAGACGACTTCCTGTACAATACGTAGTACGTACACCTGCCGCCTGGCTTGGCATTTGACCAAGGCACACAGTCTTTAGTTTTGTTATTTGTTTTTCTAATGTTTGTATACTTATAAAAGGGTCGCTTTTTCCATTAAAGGGGGCCAGAGTCAGTTCGGACCTCGACTCAAACACTTGAAACGTGGTAATAGATACTTAAATAGTAATTTAGTAGCTTTTGTAACCGCATGGATGGACATATGAGATTTTACGCCGATTTTGCCAAGAGTTTTGCTTTGTTTTGTGTGCTTTTCTTTTACAGCCTTTATTGCTCTACACTTGCTTTATCGGACATTTCATCTTGTTGCCAGTCTATCTAAGTCTCTCTGTGTGTGTGTGTGTGTGTGTGTGTGTGTGTGTGTGTGTGTGTGTGTTTCAAAGGGGGTTTTTTACATATCCCTGCTAAGCTGCAATAAAATGGTTTTGTCTCGTTAGAGAACGGATAGTGAGAGTCTAAGAGTATATAGTATGTATAGCTGGATCATGTTTCATACAGGAGACAATTTATGTGGTTAAGGTTTCCGCTTCTTTCTCTCTGTATACGTGTGTGCTCGTGTGTGTGTGCGTGTGTGTGTGTGTGAATATTTCTGTGGCTGTCGATTTGTTTTCAGCCTTGGATGTGGTCCATTTGCTGTTGATTTGCCTTTAAGATTAGCCGTTCATATGTCGGCTGTTTATTGTTTGGTTCCTTAGGCTAAGAGGATCAGATGCTGCCATTGTCCTAAACAAGTTGTTAAGCCAGCTTTTGTGGGGCAAGTCAACATTGGTCATTTATGCTAGTTTACAAGTTATTGAAGCTTTTTCTGGTTAATTGCTGGAAAAGATTTCACTACGATGCAACTAACATTAAAATAACTCTTAATGTTTGAACACAGTCACTGTAGCAAATGCAAACAAAGATACATGTTGCAGAATAAGTTAAAAATGTTCTTGAAAAATACTTGATTTTTCATAAATGTATGTGGTCGTATTAATCAAAACATTGGAGAGGGATAAAACATGCCTATTAATAAAAAACCAAGGATGCAAAATAATTTTACTTAAATATAAGACAAAGTCAAAGTTAAAAAGTTCACAGAAGTTGCCCACTTTTCGGGGTTAACAGCACAAAAGTAGCTTTAATATTTTTTTTATTAAATTTAAAATGAAAATATTTGTTTCCCCAATTGAAAACAATCAATATGACAATTTTTGTGGTATATAAAAGGTAGCCAAGAAGGGTTTGTCGTAGTTGTAAAACGAGCATTGTCAGATAAGCAAATACTTAGTTGAACTGTCTACTCTTTTGGTAGTCTATTTTAGTAAAACGCTTAACCCAGTTGAACCCGCGATTACGTGTTGTCGCAAAAATAAAGGCATGGGGCACGTGGGGCACGACACGCCATTAAAGTGTGGCAGCTGTAGCAAAAGCAGAAGCAGACACACATGACATACGGCATAGTCCACGCCCAAGACCCTCCTCCTCCTCTTCCTCTTCCTCCTCCTGCACCGCCTCCAACAGCTCCATCGTATGGCATAACCCTTGACACGCCAGTCGAGATTGTTTTCAATGCCCGGAGCATACGTGACGCGTGTCCTAAGGTTAATGCGCCTTCGATATAAAAAGCAAAGTCGCAGTCAAAAAAAAAAAAACAAAAAATGCAAATTGTTAACGTGCCTCACGTGAAAGCCGCGTGCGTTGATAAAAATTTATACAGAAATAAAAGTCATCTCTTAAACTTAAAATGCCAATAAAGTCAGGTAATATAAGCTGTATGTTTGCTTTGTCTGTTAGCTTTGACTACCCAATTTGATAATTATATTGGCTTCAAATGTGTTTATAATAGTAGTTTCATGTTTTCTAGGACGGAAAGAGTATTTAGCATGAGTATTATATATACTTATTAATCTGAAAGTTACAAATAAAAGAGGACAACATTGAAAATATTAAAAATTATAGTAGTTTCTTAACTTTTAATTATGAATTTAAGCTTAATTAAAATTTTGCATTTCTTAAATACAAAGTATTGTTTTGTAAATTTTTAGCAAAAAATTTAAAATAATTGCAGGGTTGGATTATTAAAGTTTCAGTTCCTGAAAAAGAAAGCATTAAGATTTATTATTATTGGAAATTATATTTATATTTTTTAAGTTACCCACAAGATATTCCTACGTATTAACTTATGGCGTCTTCCTACTAAGTTGTAAAATGTATTAATCTCTATAATAAATTAGTATTAGATATTTATTTAAATGCTTCATTGACTCTAACATAGAAAATTATTTAGTATGAAAAAATAATAAGCTAGCGATAAGCTGATGCTCTTTCTAATAAGTAAACTTTTGCCATAAGTCGAGTATTAATTATTATTATTATTTTTTTTCTTTTTGTATCTCTTTCAGATAAGCCTCAGCCTGTTGTTTTCACACGCGGCGTGGGGAAAGAAACTGAATGCAAGTCAAGCGTTTGACGACTCATGGAACACAGCATCCGATTTGGAGAATGAACTGGAAGTAAGTACCAAATGCAAAATTGTGTGTCCTTTGGCAATTAATAAACTCAAGCGAAATATGCTTGCCCTTCAATTGCAGCAACAGAAACGAGGAAAAGGCAGCAATAGTGGCAATAGTGCAACTGGATCAGGATCAGGATCAGGGTCGGGTCAATGGTCATCCTGGTCGGACTGGTCGACATGTTCGCGCACATGTGATGGCGGCATCATGCAACAAATGCGCCGTTGCAGCACGCCGGGCAGCTGTCGTGGCGAGAGTGCACGTTATCGCATATGCAACATGCAACCGTGTCCGGAGCAGCAGGACTTCCGTGCCAACCAGTGTGCCGCCTACAACGATGTCCCCTACGACGGCACCCTGTACAAATGGACGCCACACTACGATTATGTTGAACCATGTGCTCTAACATGCAGGTGAGTTGCCATTGTACAGGTCCAGTTGCAGTTGGATATTCACTTATTATTCATGATGATGGTTCCCCTTTCCCCTTTGGGAATTTGCTCAGCCTCGAGTCGTTTCCCATTTTGTGTTTTTCTTTTCTCTTATTTTCTTTGGCGTGACAATAAAAAAGAAAACTCATTTTATACCCGTTACTTAAAAAATAGGCAAATGGGTATATTGTGTTCGTTGGAATGTATGTAGCAGGGAGGGAGGCAACACCGACCCTTTAAAGTATATATATGGTTAAAAGCGGTTAAAATAGTGTTGCCTACTTTTGTGGACCAAAATAGTGTTGCCTACTTATATGGACAAAAAAGTGTTGCCTACTTTTGTGGACAAAAATAGTTTTGCCTACTTATGTGGGCAAAAATAGTGTTGCCTACTTATATGGGCAAAATAGTATTGTCTACTTTTGTGGGAAAAATAGTGTTGTATAATTTTAAGCGTAAGCCATAAATGCATTTTTATACCCTGAGCCCATTAAAAATATATCTTATAGTTGCCATAGGAACAATACATCGAAATGAAGTTTTAGTATGAACAAGTTATTTGTTTGTTGAGGTATCAGAATCAATCTGATAGAATATGCATTAGGGCTGGTATTAACCATCCTGACCAAAATTGGTTTAATTCGGTTCCATATATCATATAGCTGCCATAGGAACAATTGGTCGAAAATCAACCTCAGTGTAGAGTACCTGGGCTCAGGGTATCCTACTGTCGAGCGTGCTCGACAGTACCGCCTTCTTGTTTTACTTTCTTTTCGCTCCGTTTGTATTTGCGGTTAAAATTAGTGGCAGCCGTTTTGGTTTTTTGTGGCTTTTGCGGTTCTCAGTTTTGCGGTTAATCCTTTTGGGTTTGGACTTTATGTGTATATTCTTTCCATTTTGCGCTTTTACGATTTACATATGCGGGCTTCATAAATCATTTGAGCTAAGCGTCAAAATTGTCCAATTTAGTTGCAAATGAAGGGCGCTGGCCAATGGGATTTATGTGAGATACTCGTACACAGAACGATGCTAATAGAGTGAAATTGGAGTACGAAGTGCTAGAAGTGTCCCCCAAAGGATAAAGCAAGAATTATGAGCCAGTCCACGGATTCCTTAATTCGCTTTTTTATTGCTCGCAATATAAAAATATATTGCTTATGTTCAGTTAAAGTTTTAAAACATGGCTCGCGATTGAGACTTGACATGTTTTCATATAAGTATTCCCAACTATAGTCTAAGCACCCTAAAATTGAAGTCTCCGGTTCTAGAAGAGACATTTTAGCAGAGACATTTAGCTCTATTCGCCTTCTCTGAAACGATTAAATAAATAATGAATTGTTTTGATCAATACTAAGAGCGAACTGGCTTAACTCTAACCGACTACCCAGTTTCTCTGAAATTAAAAGAGCTAGAGACTCTAAAGTTTGAACTTAAACAAAAATTGAATCAGAATTCTTCGTCACCATAATTTATTCATAACTCAAGCTAATTATAGTCAATTTGGAAACATTAAACAAAGCGTAATTGACTTATTAAAATATGACTCATCATGTTAATACTTCCTTCATAGGGGACACCCGGCGCATCTTGCCGAGGACATCTCCCCGGAATCGGCTGGCATCGGTGGAAATGCCGAGGAATCGGAGCATTACGATGAGCAGAGTGTCATTGTGCAATTATCGGCAAGGGTGCAGGACGGAACGCGTTGTCGCTCCGGCAGTTTGGATATGTGCATACAGGGCAAATGTCAGGTAAGCGCCAGACTATCGATGTAATCATAATGTTAAATACATACCGCCATATCGCAAACTGACTGTCTGTGTGTGTGTCTGTCTGTGTGTGTGAGTGTGTGAGGCTTGTTAACTTCCTTCCTTCCTGTGTGGGTTGTCCTTCCACTTAGCAGCGCTGCAAAACTAAAAGATGATAAATTACAAGTACTTCGCAACAGGGGGATAAAAGGGCGGTGGTAGGCGTGGCCATGGGCATGACAAAAACAAAAGTCAAAAGCCACCTGCCTGCATATGCAGTGTAAAACGTACTTACGTATGCATATATATGCAGATTGCATAACACAAGCGCCTTTGTATCATTATGCTTGTGAGCATAAATAAATCATAAAGTTGGCTTCGGAGAGAAGAAGTAAAGGGAGTAGATGGGAGGGACGTGAAAGCGTCTTTCCGTCAAAGGGCAACTATTGAAATACCAATAAAGCCTGCTTCTGGCGGCCTGGCTGTCTGCCTGCCTTCTTGCCACTTCATGTAATCAGACCGTCAACACAGCTATGAAATGCGCCCTGCAAAGTGTGCAATGAAATGTTGTTATGAATTCTCTCGTGCTGTGCCAGAGAACTTTGTCAAAGCAATTACTGCAATTATATCATATCTTAATTAGCAAGAAAAGTCGTGCAATGTATTTTAATTAAATATTTATAATTAAATGTATACAAATGAATTTAAAAATTTGTTGTATTATTTTAAAGAGAAAATCAACTAGACAAATGTGATATTTAAAATTTATGCTTTAAATTATTCAATTTTTTAAATAAATTTTCAATTTAATATCAACTTACATTAATGTTTTTAAATGCCTTTCTTTAAGTTTAATTGTTGCACATATTTTCTGATATTATTTGATATTTGTCTAAATGTTTCTAACAAATTATTTAACATAATTATTTTTAACGTATTTTAATTAAAAACGTTGGCAATTTGAAGTTGATTATGTTGCAGATTCAAATTTTATTTTAGTTCTTTTATTTGTCATTTTCTGAACTTCTGTAGCACCCCTCTGTCTGTTGGCAGGCTTACAAATACAATGATGTCAAACGAAGTTGGCGACAACAGCAAAAAGCAACAACAATAACATGAAGAAGAACAAGAAGAAGAAACAAACGTGGGCGCATTAAAACTGGCAACGGCTGTGCCTCCAAATCCTCCCTTACCCTTCCTCTTCCTCTTTCCCTTCTTTAGTTCTTCAGTTTTCTCCTCTCACTTGCCGTGGTTTGTTTGAGTTTCAGTTCAATTTGTTTCAAGTGTGAGCATGTGTGTGTGTGTGCGTATGTGAGTGTGTATGTGTGTGTGTTTGTATTGGTGTTGCGTCTTATCCGACTTTTGCCTAGTTTCGCGCTGCGCTGTCGCTGCCTTTTGTAATGCCGCCAAATCGTCACCCCAATATGTTGTAATAAACGCCAATATGTCATGTGGTTTACGTTGTGTGTTTTATTTGTTGCCGACGTCCCCGCAGGAGTTGCCGCTGGTGGGTCAGGATTGGATGTGGATGCTACAGCAGCTGACACATATATATATATATATATATATATATATTTATGCATGTTCAGTCAATGCCTATGTATATATGTTGCAAATAAATCAAATAGCAAGTTGCCAGTTTTGTGGGCTTTAATTCGGCCCGCGGGTTTATTCTCGCCAATCCATGTTTATCTTGTGGTTTAAACCGAAAGTCACACAAAAACAGACACTTATAGGCACAACAAATTTCTTGCTTTCTTCGGTGTTGTGGGTAGAGATCTTGACATGGGTACGGATCTATTGTATTGCATTGCAGTACATTGAATTAGTTTTGAAAATTACGTCTGTCACTTTTTTAATTTGTAGTTTAATGATTAAGTACGGCTTGAAGTATAGAATTTAAAATAGTTAAGTGAAGTACGGTCGAAAACAGGAAAGTTTATATCAAAGAGGCTAGCTACCAAATTTCATAGTTCTAGCCCCAAAGATTTTTGAGATCGGAAATTTTACAAAGATATACTATTATGGGATTGATGAGGTTAGACAGACGCATAGAATTATCCAATTTAATTTCAGATAAATTCGTGAATCCAGATAGACATAAGTTGTAGAAGGTATTTATTATACTAAAGGTGTTATTTATAAAACGTACTATATTTCACGAAACCCTAATGAGCACCTCACAGTCAAATTGGCTTTTTCTAGTCTGAAATATCTCTGGGATTGTCGAAGTTTATTTGATTATTTAATGTAAACTAAATACAATCGATAATAGAATTTATAAAATTTCAAAGTAAAATTAAAATTAAATTTTTTTATAACAGTTACATTGAAATATATAACTTTTTCAAAGTAAAACTGAAAATAGTTTCAAAAATATTTTTTACTGAAGGTCTACGGATAAATACGCTAGTTGAAGCCGATCAGCATTTAATGAGTATAACAACATTTTTGTTGAATTTTTTAACATATCAAAGAGTGTGCCACCAAATTCCTTAAATAATACAAATACATGTGGCAATGAGTGGAAGAACCCTCGAGTTATTCGAACAGTGGCAAGTGCTTAAGGGCACCAGCTGCATATCACTCGATGATAGATACTACGCATAGATATACATAAATATATATATTTACGCAGCTATTCAAGCAAGCAGATACATCATAAGTAGATACGATAAGTATCTTTGTGTGTGTGTGTTTATTTGTTTCATTTCTGTACCTGAGCTTATGCAACGAATCCTCATTGATTTCCATATTTTATTTATTACAGCTGTATGTATGTGTGAGTGTGTGTGTTTGTTTGCCAATAGGTTACGATATGATACCGCTAACAGTTGATTTACACTTATTTACGTAGCATTTTTATTTGTTTGTCTGCCTATATTTGTTGTTTTTTTTCCTACTGTTGCCTAACTGTTCTTTTTCTCCTGCAATTTCTTTGATTTTTATTTATTTTCAGCGCGTCGGCTGCGATTTGAAAATAGGCTCAACGAAGAAAATTGATGGGTGCGGCGTTTGCGGGGGTGATGGCAACTCCTGCTCACAACCGCTCTATTACTGGGAGATGGCACCGATGTCGCAATGCTCCGTCACCTGCGGCGGCGGTAAGTCCTTTTTGGGTCCTCACTGCTCCTTAGTTCTTATGTATGTACTTATGTAGTTGTAAGTCATGAGTTTCTACCTAGTCTCTAGTGTAAATAAACAAGTGGAATATGTCAAGAACATTGCCTCAGGCATTGGCGTGCCTGACTGCCGTTTGTAATCTTTCCCCTTACGCGAAAAATGCTGTCAAATTTTTTACGTTCCTTTTCCCATACATACATACATATATTTATCTATTCGTGTGTGTGTGTGTGTGTGTGTGTGTGTGTGTGAAAAGCAGCTATTTGTCGTGCTCATTTATTTTCATTGAATTGGAATTTGTTTCGATTGAATGTTTGCATGGTAATCGAGTGGCAGTTGCTTTCCATTCTTAATCCCATTCCACCTCAGTCCCAAATTGTTGTTGAAAATTGCTTAAAGTTGCTGCTACACTCACAA
Source organism: Drosophila falleni (assembly GCA_035045575.1). Classification (NCBI taxonomy): domain Eukaryota; kingdom Metazoa; phylum Arthropoda; class Insecta; order Diptera; family Drosophilidae; genus Drosophila; species Drosophila falleni. The sequence goes on along the minus strand of JAWNOV010000181.1, from coordinate 454,901 downwards.
AAAAAACATTATTCTCTTTTGAGAAACTCGTAATTGGTTTTAGATCGCTTTTATTGTTTAAATGTTCAGTAATCCGAATATATTCCAAATTATAAGGAAAAGGATCTATTTTAAAAAAATATTCAAGCGAAATAATCTCTTGTTATCGAACTCTCTGTATATAAAATGAGGAAAAATGATTTTTATGTTTTTTTTTATTCTGCATTCTCTAATTATCAATAATAATTAATTATAATAAAATTTATAATAATATATAAATAATAGAACAATTTTGGTTCGTTTTTCCAAGTGTAGTCCAGGCGTATATATGTAAATATGTTCATATATATGTCCCTGTATGATTGATAGTCTCAGCGAAATAATATATTTGAAACTAAAGTTTCTCGATTAGCCAGCAACTCGGTTAGCTCTGCCTGCCTAAGGTTAAATTGTATTTTCAGCACACAGGCTTCATAAATTGCCTTTCGCATGCAGCTGAAAGTCGACTTAGAAGTTTTCCGTTTCGGTTTTGCTTCAGAAACAAGTTCAGAAGTGTATGAGTGTGTGCTTAATGTAAGGTAAGTTGGTGTTGCACTGATTGCCATCTAGCTGTGTAAGATGAGAGCTCATTAGTATAGAAGCAAGCAACAACAACAGCAGGTTCCGTCTATTACGATATTGATAAATAAACAAATTCATTGCTAATTTGTCTATCTTATGAAGTTTTTATTCTAATTGCTTATTTCTTGACTTACATAATTTGGTTTTACTAAAAGAAATCCATAAAAAATGTTTCATATAAATGTGTGCTCATCTATTAACTATTCCTAAGCAGCTATCGATATTTGTAGATGGTTCATTGTTGTTAAAGTGACTAATTGCAGTTACTAATTTAATTAAGAACACCTTTAGCTCGAGTGGGGTGTACACGACTTATGTGAATAGCTTTAAACTCGTTTATTCTATCATATATTTTTAAGTTGCGTTTTTCAATCTTAAAACAGGATAGTATATTGAATAAAAATTCTGCTGAATATTCGGGATGTATCTATAAAGAAGAGATTGTAAAAAGTGCTGTAGGAAATCCGAAATAGACAATATATAATATAAAAGAAATATTTAGTGAGCTTTGATAAAAGCTTAATAATAAATAATAAAATATATTGAATATCTTTTTTTTCTATTCATATTAAAATACACTTATAATTAATATAGGGTATTTAGAATTAAGATTCAAATAGAATAAACTTGATTGGTAATTAATCTTCAAAGTAAAATCGATTGATACCAAATTTTGAGTTGACAAATTTTTGTGGACACGCAAAAGTTAATGACGACGATGGCGTTAAACCAAAACAAATATTATGAAGCCCGTCCTTCAATTGCCAAGAGAGGAACAGACGTGCGGGACGATCGAGAGCAGAGAACAAACTTTCAACTACACTCACTTTAGCATGGCCTCATGCATTTTTAATGAACTTTGCGCTAGCTTTTTCGGCCATTAGGCCGTCAAAAATTCGAACTGGAATAATCGGTTTGCTGCTTGATAAATGTCAGCTTTGGGGGTGGACACAACTCAACTTGGGCGTTGGCTGTGGGATTGTGGAATAGTAGATCTGGGTTTTGGTATTGGATTGGCATTGGGGCTTGTTAATTTCCAACAATATTCGAGTTCTGGCAGCAAGTTTACTTAGTCATTATCCTGCCCGTCTGTTGCAAATGGTAAAATCAATTTGTTTTTCAATTTTAATTGCAATATCGTTTAGCTACCTAAAAGTAGGTGTTATACATTGACTATTCCCAGCGAACCAGTGCCTCACCGTCTTCCCTTCTTTCTCCCTTTGCCTTTTGCGTTCCCTTAATTACATTTCAGCGTTGGTTCGCCTCACATGTCACTTAAATGTCAAGTTCATTCTGTTCACTCGATGGGCGTCTCCCCACGGGGGTCTTCCAGATTAACGTACCAACTTGAAGCTAACAACTCGAATGTTCATTTAGCTGCCTGTACATGCATTTTACCTCACTTATCGACATCAACGTCTCATAATTGCTAACATTTTCAGCTAATCAATTATGTCGAATTATACATATTTGGTTCAGTTCACTCAAGTGTCCGTTGCACTCGTTTCTCGATTCCCGTATACGTGACTCAGTACTAATTTCAGTTGATAATCAACTTGTCCGGTTTTTTTTCCGTACTTCACGTACTTCTGATGGACGACTGCTTAGCTGTGTACTCAATTTAAGGCCCTTAATGATCGTTTAAATATAGGTTAAGTTTAGACAAGCTAAGTGCTTAAGGGGTCGATAGTAAATTGTATTCTCTATATCTTACTTTGAATATAATTGGAGTAAAGATAACAATAGATACGAAACGTAAAAATTGTAAATTAAATTATTTATAATTTTATGTATTCCATATAATAAATTTTAATATATAAATGGTACTGATAAAAGAGCTAGATGCACCAAATTTTAGCAAACATTTTAGTATATTAAGTTTTGTTTTGGTATACCATTCAAAATCAAAGAATATTTTTCGACTTGTAAAGTATAAACCGGAATTATTAATTATAGTGTAATTAAATCACATATAATATATAATTTATAATATATAATATAATATAATTATAATATAAATTATAATATAATCATATGTAATATATAATTTACAAATTTCTTACCAGTTATGCATCACACAAAGTTTTAAACCATAATAAATAAATTAATCCCAATCCGTCAAAGTTTGCTACGCTAAGATAATGAAACTTAATTTAGAAAACATGTCATGAGTATGTCAGTTTCTGCTTACGTAACGTGTGTAAGACAACTTATAAGATAAGGCAAGAGAAATCTGCACTAAACATTAACATTTCCGCTTCACAATAAATTATTATCAATATTAACGACAATAAGCTCTAAGAGCTTATTATTATGGACAGCATGCTGGGAGCAGAGAGTGAGTTTTGTAAATCCACTCATCGGGTTCCATGCTGAGTTGTTTCTGGTGTTCGGATATGCAACACATGCCACACACACACATGCAGTGGATGTCTCTTTCTCTCTGTTAAAATGCCCTAAATGTGAAGTCGACTTTTTGCGTTACAACAATTGACATAAATGCCAAGAGAGGATATTACCAATAGCCTTAAGCCAATTGTGTCATGAATACGCAGCAGGAGTAGGAGCATCAGTGGCGCCAGATGACGTCTATAATGTTGAGGGGACACTATGAGGGAGTATGGGAATAAGGATAAGGATAAGGATGACGATGACGTTGCCAGAGCGCACACAATGAAGCTTATAAACGAAATTCAATAGCTGAAAATCGGCGTAGCATCTGTGCATTGGGGGACTATTTACAACTGAATGCGAGACCAGCTTCCAACTATTTTTCAAACTGACAGATCGTTATGGCATTATGCATTGTGCGACCTATCCTCATTTCCCTTCTCTCTCTATCTCTCTCACTCTCTCTGTCTCGCTGCTGCAGTCTCTTGCACTGGCTCTGCGTTTGCTCTGCCAATTTCCGGTTGTGCTTTTAGATACTGCAGTAGAAATATCGTTCGACCTCGCTGAAAATTCACTGGCGTCCATTTGTTTCTTAACATTTAACCCATTGAATGACACTGTTTGGTATATTATATAATAAAGGGCAACCTTATAAGCATGTTATATTATATTTTATATTATATTAAAGCTAACAAATATAATTATATATAGATAGACTTAGTTATGACTTATTAAATTTTCGGCTGAAAATTTTTTAAAATTTTTACATTTTTCGATAGAAACTTAATTTAGATGATTTTTAAAAATCAGAAGAATATTTTTAATAATATTAAATAATTTTATTATATTGTGATCTGTACTGGTTTTGAATTGGATATGCATCTAAATTTATTACAATATGTATTACACACTTATATTTTATGATAATGAACAATATTTAAGTTAAAGTTTACTTATAAAAATAAATATTTAAGCTAATATTAAATTTGTATATATTATAGTAATCTAAGATAAAAATAAATAGTTTTCTTTATAAATTAGAGTTAAGCTTTTTAATCGAATAGTTTTGAAAAATATTGAGCTGCATTGTGTTAAGGTTGCAACGTGCTCATGCCGAATTCGTGTCCGTATCCGTGTCCGTGACTGTCTTAAGTGGCTAAGTGACATTAAAGTTGCACAATCCAACCCGAAACTGTTCTGAACCTGAAACTCAAACCCACTAAAAGCCTTTCTGACTTTTATTGATTTTCAAATGCAGCTAACGGTCGGTTGTCTGGTCTGAAAAATGCCATTTCGAATTTTGCCTTTTCTCTTTTTAGCGATGTTTTATTTTATTTTTTTTGTTCTCTTTACTTTTTACTAACGCTGCCATCATTTTGCTTCTTCTCTTTTTGGAACGCTTTAGGTTACAAAATGTCTCGTCCTATATGCAGGAACCGTCTAACTGGCGCTGATGTCGATGAGACGCTCTGCAGCGTTGCTAATCGCCCGGAGCCATCGGTGGTGCCATGTAATACACACAGCTGTCCGCCGCGGTAAGTACAGTGCTGGGGTGACAACTCCCCAAGCAGTGCCCCTAACTCCTACTCCTCCCTACTCCCTCCTCCATACTCCCTCCTCTCACGAAAACTCCCCAAAGCTTCAAAGTTGCCTTGGTCCACCTGGCCAGCTATCAATTTAAATGGCGTCGGTTATCGTGCGCACGTTTTGATTGCCTACCCCGTCTCTATTATCGGGCCCAGAGACTCAGAGCCTGAGCCTGTAATTGTGCTTGGCTCCAGGGTCTTTCTCCGTTTACCTTGTCTTCTCTGTCGGTCCGTTTCCCTCCTGTCTGTCTGTCCCCCCGCTTATTTATCGCTTTGTGACATTTTCCAAACGAAACCAAATCGTACCGAACTGAACTGAACTCAACTGAAAGTTTACGCCAATTTTGCGAGTGTCTCGCGCCCAACGCCTCAAATTCTAATCTCCGTTCTTTGCGGTTGTCCATTGTTGCTCTCGGTTTTCCTTTTTTCTATATCCTGTGACCATGGAAATGGCTTAAATGGGTATAAATAACTACAAGGAGATAAATGGTGGTAGTACTGGATATGTAGTTACATTTTTTTATATTACAAATTTAAAGTATAACTCTTATAGAGTATCTGTTAAATGAGTTCCTTTGTTTTTTCTGCTATGGCCAACAAATGTTGTTCTTTTAACAGTTACTCTGCACATTACAGGGTATCTGTCTGTTCTTCTCTCTTTACGCTTTTTGTTTGCTGTCCTGTTTGTGTTGCTTTTTGGCATTCACGTCTGTTTATTGCTGTTCGCGGCTTTGGGACACCGCCGGGTGGGACATCAATTACTGCCTGTGATTTTGGCTGTCTTGAGGTTTCAGTTTTGGCATCGCTTACTGCAACATTGGAGAGCTGCTAATAGTCGGTTTGGGGGGAAGACTGCACAGATGCCAAAAGGCGATATCCAAGGGACAATAGCGAAAGCCGTAGACTTATGATAGTTGTTAGTTAGGCGAGTATTGCAATTGAGTTCGAAGAGTGCAATTGGCAGAATTGCCAAGTTTGACAGGTTAATTACCTGATAAATACTTTAAAGCTTCGAGGAGATTTTTAAGTAACATCCAAATACTTAAGAATCAATTTAGTAATCAATTAAATTTAATATTTTTATTAAAAAGAGCTTAAGATGTTTTGAAATCAATACGAAAATCAATTTCCTACTAAATTCCACGCTTAAGGCTAGAAAATGATTTAATTTAGGAATGCAAAATTTGTCATACATACCCCTTGACATTTTTTCAAAAACTTGAATCTTTCATAACTTCATCAAAAATTAACCGGTTTTTAATGTCATTTTGATCATGATTTGGCCTCTGCATTTAAATTTTTGCCATCTAAAAAATTTTATATATTTTCGCCCCTAAGCCATCTATCATCCAATTTTCCATACATAAAGAGGTTGTTAATATATTAAACACTTTTCAAACTCTTCAGCTAATTTGATTTGATATTGTTTTATCTTTTCAAGTATTCCATTATGTAGTAGTAGATTTCAGATTAAAAAATTTATCCAACAGATTATAAAAAATATGTTAATCTTTGCCTTTGCCTTTGGTATGTGTTGAGTTTATGATTTCAAGCAACTTTTAAATACCAAACTTTCGTTATTTTAGAGTTAAAATTGACAGTTAAAAATTTATCAAGCAGATGTGAAAGAGCTGTTAATCCTTGTTATACTCTCCAGTCAATTTAACTGAGCACATCATCTCAAGCATGTGATTCATCTAACTAATCCGTCAGCATTAAATGCCATGCACTTTGGTGTCCAACAAGGGGCGGGCACTCGCTTTGGGCCAAACCGCAGAGGCGGTCAACAGGCAACTTGTTTTTGGAAACAATTTAGTGGAACTAATTCAGCTAAAAAACGCCCTCGCCCAGCTGTTTCCATATCAACAGTATATATATATATGTATATGTATAGTTTAGTGTTGTCTAACTACTTGTCCGCCTCTTCCGCAGTTGGATAACCGACGATTGGAGCACTTGCAGTCGCCTGTGTGGACACGGCTACCGTGAACGGATGGTTGTCTGTGCCGAGGAGACTAACGGCATCAAAACGAGGGTAAGTGCAAGTGGCCAGTATGACCAAAAAAAAAAAAAAATTAAAAAAAAATGTTGAACGAAAGTGGCTATTACCAAAAGGGCCAAGCACCCACTTTTAAACGTTGCTAATTTTTGCATACAAAGTGGCAACTGGGCAACTGACATGCAGACTATATTATTATCATGTTTTTCTCACACCTTTTTACTTCTGTTCTTCACCTTTTGCCGTTACGTTTTCATACCTACGTTGTGGTAACAGGTTGCAGATATTATGTGCCGCACTCCAAAGCCGCCAACACAAGAGACCTGCATTATCGAGGAGTGTCCGCATTGGGAGGTGGAGGACTGGACCGGGGTAAGTACTGCCAGCAACAACTCGTGTAATAATCATGCACTTTGCTGCCAACTGAGACAGAAAAAGACGATGGAAGGCAAAGACCAAGTCGAAGAAGTAGATGGAGACTACGACTGAGAAGTTGACGAGGCAATGTCTGGCCATACTGTATACTTAGCTAAATGTGTAGACGGCTATTTGTTTCACATACCCTAGCTGAAAATAGGCAACATCGCAACTCACATTGTGAAGTTGAAGTTTCTATCGTGTAACCTCCAAAAGTACCTCTAGAACCTAGTATACTGTCTTAGTGATGTCTTCTTCTTATCTTCACCATAAATGTTTCAGATCTGAATGAATATAAGTACAAGAATCTTTGTCACTATCTGTGTTCTTGATAGGCACTTGGTTCTAGATAGTTAGAATTAAATCTAAATATAGAGTATAATATAAAGGCAATTAGTAAACTAATTTAAACTATATGTATATGACTGATTGATGTATGCTTGAAGATTGATAGATAATGTTAGAATATTGAAGATTGATAGATAATGTTAGAATATTATCTATCAATCTTCAATCATACATCAATCAGTCGTTTACAATTTATTAAGCAATTAATAATAAACTTTCAATCATTAACTAGTTTTATTATTATGTTGGTAATAATTTTTAAAATATTTTAGCAATCAATCATTAAATTATCCATTGTTATTAGTAAAATGACCTATGAAAATACAGTGGTTATAAATTAAATAATTCATGTTATCCAAACCAGTTCGATTAGAGTATTTATGTGTCGGCGCGTTAGTTTAATACTGTTGTTTGTGGTGTTTTTTGCAATTTACTTTGCTTGGTGGGTCGTAATAAGCCGCTAGACTCGAGACTGAAGCCTCTTCCCGGTTGTATGGACGTACAACTTAATCAACACGGCGGACGTTGCTGCTGCTTAAGTTTGTCTGGCCGCAAGTTTCTCTCGTCACCCCTGCCCCTGTCCCTGTCCCTCGTCCCTGTTCCTGCCCTGCTCTTGATAAGGGGCTACCACCCCTTTTTCGAGTTCAGCACGTTTACTGTTCATTTAAAGTGCAAGTTTATTAATGTGCGCCTCGATTTTCTATATACGCCTCGGTTTTACTTGGTAAGCGGAGACGTTGTGAAAGGGTGAAAAGGGGGGGGGGTGGAAAGGAGAGACTTAAGAGGCTTGCCTCGGGTGTCAAGTTTATGTGTTGCTTAATTGAATTGTCTTGAGTTTGGTTTTTGGTTTTTGGCTAAATGTTACTTAATGTTACTTGAAACTGTTCCCTATTATTTTGCACTTTCGTGTGTTAAGGTGTTGGCTTCGTTCAATTACAGTTGGCAGGCACTTTAAATGTAAAAAGAAAGTACTCGTTAAAGCACTTTTTATAACTTTTAATGCAAGATGCCCCAAGTCCCATGCGGGATTGAGTAGAAGAAGTGAAATGCAAGAGTGGATTACAATGTTTGATGAAAATAATGAGCTCAACTTCAGCCTATAAACAACTTTATGAACTAAAAGCAAACAGAATAAAGCAAAAAAAAGTGAGAAAGAGAGAGAAGAAAACTTTGCTTATTATTGCCAAACATTTAACGGCTATAACAGGCATATGCATGTTAATGGAAGGCCCGAGATGAAATGAAAAATCCACCCAACCAACAAATCCAACGAGAGAGCCTATTAAAAAAAAGCCCATTTAATGTTTTTGCACATTAATAAAAATAAGTACATATATGCCACAAAATTAAGCGCCATTAAAGTGAGCAGAAGTGAGAGTGTCGCAGGAGGGTGGACAATGCGAGGAAAGGGTGTGTGAGGGTGGCAATGAAAGGGAAGTACAGATAAACAATGTAGGAAAGGACGTTACACATACGCCGCGTGGTGCCAGACCACTGACAAAACGCAAACAATATGAAAATTTGCATTTGTATGCGTGGGCGCGTGCACGTGCTGAGCACAAAAAGAAAATATACATACACTGATAAAAAAATGTTCTATGATCAAGATTTTGGTCCCAGAACTAAGATTTTTAGTCTAAAAAAGGCGTCGATAACATAAATTAAGAGAGCACATCTAAATTTTAAGAACATTTTAAATTAGACCAAGTTCTTATTTTAAGAATAATTGTTCTTAAAATTAAAATCAAAAAATTAAATAAATAACAATTATTTATTTACATTTATAAACATATTTGTTTTAAGTTTTGATTTCCTTACATTCTTTTCTGTTTTATTAGTTTTATAAATGTTATTTCTGTTTGATACGAAATAGTACCTATTTATACTTTCCTAACAATTGAAGATTTTTATTCTTATATTTAGAGCTGAAATTTTTTTAGATTATTTATCTAAGTTTGTTAAATTTGGTCTTAAAGTAATCTTATTTTAAGAACAAAATATTTAAGATGAATGTTTCGATTTTAGAAGTAGTCTTTTTTTTCAGTGTACACATGCGTGTATGTATTATAAAAGAAAGGATACTGCTGAATGTGTGTGACCATGCTCACATCGTTTGTTGAATTCGTTTTTCTGCTCACTTGTTGTTGTTTCAGTTTCAGCTTGAGCTTGAGCTTCAACTTTCACTTTTCACTTTTCCATGACAGCACTTCGTCATCGCCAGGCGTCATCTTTTGTGCAAACAAATGAATTTTTATTGGCCCTCAGTAAAACATATTGCAATAATTTGTGATGCTTATATCCCGCTCTCTCTTCCTCTCTCTCTCTCTCTGTCTGTCTGTTTACAGTGCTCCGTTTCGTGTGGACAGGGCATTCAAATGCGAGGCGTTGAGTGCAAATCGACGGATGGCAGCCTTAGCGCCAAATGTGATCCCCTTACCAAACCAGGCAGCATGCAGCAGTGCTCAACTGGCATCCATTGCGATGGTGGAGGAGGAGGCGGAGGTGGTGGCCAAAATAAGGGCGGTGGCACCATCATTGTAGGCAGCAGTCGTTCCCTGAATGAGGTAAGCAAGTAGCGAGTAGCGTTGAGCGAATGCAGATCTTATTCTAAAGTCCTTTAATCTTATTATATTAAGCGCTCCGAACGACACATGGACAGCTCGGACCTTGACGACGATGATGACGATGAAGATGTGGACGATGAGGCTGAAGATGTTGAGGACATGGAATCGGGTCAGGATACGGACGATGGCGAGGGCTTGTCATATGCCGATCAGCCATTGCGTTATGCTCATCACACCCAAAGTCGTCTGCATCATGAGACGCCCGAGGAACCACGCACTATGCGACTCATGAGTGGTAGCTCCAGCAAGAACTACAACAGCAATGCCAGAGGCGGGACAAATGGAGGAACAGATGTGCCATCGCTGGATCCAACGTGAGTAGGCAAACGGGAAACTGGGAGAAAGTGGGAAGACGACACAATTACTATACTAGTTACCCAAAAGGAGTGCAAGAGTTACAGGGTATTTTAAAATCCAATTAAAAACCTCTACATGATGTAAAAATCTAGTGACGAATGAATTTCCGCACCAAATTTCTGATTTCAGACTTTTGACGGGCAAGATTGAATTGAAGAGAGAAAATTTTTCAGAGGAGAAAACGTAAAAGAGGCTATTTACATATGAATATAATATATAGTAGTATACAAATCGCACTATTTTAGATATCAGATTTTATGTTACTACTTCTAAATAATATATCGATAAAGTTCCAAAAACACTAAAAAAAATATGAAGAATAAAAAAAATTTTGTTTAATCTCTTATCACAATGATATCTAAACGTATATTACAATTTGAAAAGAAGGTTTAGTCAGAGTCCGAAAATTCCTTAGTATCATTTTAAAATATTAATAAAGTAGATTTTCCATAAGTAGTATCTTAATACCCAGCATTCTCCACTGTAGCATTCCAACATGTTAATACTTATAGTTGAGAATTTTCCTGAAGTTGGTTTCATGCGTATCTATCTATCTAAGTGGCTTAAAGAACCCGTCTTGACTTGTAGAGCGACTTGACATAATTCAACTTAGTCTCTGTCATCTTTCAACTCCCTTCAGAGTTTTGTGCAGTGGCTTTAGGCCAACTACTTAAGTACTTGGCTTGTACAAACGTATACGCTGACTGTAGCCACGTTCGAGGACTCTTCGTAATGTCCTTGAGCAGTGTCGACACCTAAAATTAAGGCTATCAACATCAGCATCGACATCATCATCAGCAGCAACAACAACAGCGACAACAACAGCAACATGGCCTGTTCGAGTAGGTTGTAAGTACAGTAAAGTACGCCTAATGACAATTAAAGTGCTGCTGTTGCTTTGTTGTTGATGTTTATTGGAAAGCGATAAAGTAGCGACGATAAGCTATACAACACAGTGAAGTTAAGTGAGAATATAAACCAACACTTTAATTAGCTCTGGCAATACAGTAAATGGGAACATCTAATGAAATCGTTAGGAGCTAGCTAAATCAAATGCTTTTAACTGTTAATTGGTATATGGGGAATAGCCGACCGAAGACCAAATAATAAATTATCGCTCTGATTGGGAAGAAATCCTACTTCTGCTGTTGCTACAAAAATACCCTCTTCATATTATAATCTTGCAGTAGGTATTTTAAGTTTCACAACAAATCTTTAAAATTGGAAAAATGTTGGTATATCAAACATTATTGCTTAGAAATTTTAGTATTAATTAAATTTTAATAAAATCAAATAAGAAACTAATACAATTTTCGAAACAGTTCTCCAACAGTTCAATCTTTGTAAAGGACATTGTTAAAGGGTATTTAGCATTCTTGTTTTCCTCAGTTTTATTACAGTTCCTTCAGCCAAATTAGGCAGTGTAAACACAGAACGACTTGAGGAGAGGCAGAAAGTAAGGAGATTGTTGGGAGGGTGTAGTTGCCAGTTTAAGTAGTCAATTGGCTGGTGCACATTTCCGGTACAACCTTATTTCCAAAACCGGCAGCCTTGGCTGACATTTTCAGTGCTGGCTAATGCTTAAGTGGAAATGAGAAACCTTATCGTCTTATCAGTAAAGTGGTATCAATATGCGAGTCCAATTTGAAATTAGCCCTAATAGGTAGTCGAATATTGTGTGTCTTTCATGTTATATTGTACATTGAACCTGATTGCTGCTCCGGTAATAAGTTATGTCTTTTTTCTCCCTAATTAGTCATTGTTGATATAACCAACATTGCGTAAATAAGCCTTTAGATTTGACAGTCCTCGCTCAATCATTCGTACATTGACCCAAGCTCCAGACGCACATTTCTTTTAGACAAACTGACGTTTTTTTTTTACGGAAGAGGCCATCCAAATAAAATGTACTTGAATATATTTCGTATATGCAGTATATAGTATTATGGCACCAAAAACTGAAACTATTGGCGGCCTGTCGCCTGACGCCATCAAGTCGCGTCTTGATGCCGCCGAAAAACCTTGGCCTCTGTATGGCAACAATAATGGCCACAAGGAGATGCGCTTGCTGAGCGCCAGACAAAAAAGAAAATAGTAGTAAAGGCTACTGTCGAGTGAACTCGACTGTGAGAATCCACATCATCACAGAAATCCCTTGAAAGCAAAAATTGTTTTGAAATCTAAATTGAGATAGTCATTAAACTTGGTCAACAAAAAAACAACTTCTTTGCTCTTTTGGAGTCAAGTTGCCAAGAAGCGGAATCCGTACTTTTTTTGGGATATTAAACTAGGTTATTCAAAATCAACCCCAACAAATATTACTAGAGTTAAATGTGATTTATTCTGTTAAAACCTAAATTAAAAAATGTTTCATGGCAAAATACTTAACTTTTTGTAGGGGATCTGTAGCTGTATCTGTATCTGTATCTGTATCTGTATCTGTATCTGTATCTGTATCTGTATCTGTATCTGTATCTGTATCTGTATCTGTATCTGTATCTGTATCTGTATCTGTATCTGTATCTGTATCTGTATCTGTATCTGTAGCTGTATCTATAGCTGTATCTGTTTTTTTTTTGCAATTTGTAATTACAAAATAAATTTTACATGCTTTCAGCCTAGCTATTAATACTGATAAATAAATGAACTTTAGTTAGTCAAGGGTGCCTCCTTCATGACATACTTTAAATACCCTATATTATTTTTAAGTACCGGGTCTAAAGACAATAAGAAAAACAACAGCAAAAAGCGCAAACAAACTTTCAAACGTTTTTTCGGTTGCCACTTGGCCTACGCGACGTATGAGGAACGACAACGACAACGGCATTGGCAACGGGGCGCCGTGCCAGTTATGAAATCAGACAGCATCACATTGGGTCGCTCGACCTACTTAGAATCCTCTATTTGAAGCTGTTCCATTGGCGCTGTAACATTGGCGCCATTTTAATGCGCATGATGTGGTGTTAGTGGTGCTCTGACTGTAACTCTGACTCTGACTCTAACCATGGCGGTGGCCATGTCAGCAGCTACAATTTGACTACAAATCAATAAATGACGACAACCAGGGCGTTGGGGAGTATTGGAGTGAGGGGAAATGGAATTTGACCCAGGCGCATAGCGTGTGAGCGGTCAGAAAACTATGCGTTGTGTCAAGCTCTTCTATTGACTGTCAATGTGGCCATAAAAACTACTTTGGCTAACAACAAACAATGTCCTAGCTACAACAACAGCAATAACAATAACAAGCATAGCTGTTAAGCAACTTAAAATAATTCAAACGTTGGATACCCTGTAAATTTCTTTACTATATTTAGAATGTAAACAGAATCGAACCACTTTTATTTATTATTTGCATAAAAATAAGCCTTTTGAGTTGAATTCTGCATTTTTAAATAAATTGTACTTTTGCTAAAATAAGGGATTTCATGTTTCATCTGTACATTATTTTTAATTAAGTTGTCAATCAAAACAAATGCATTAAATATTTGATTTTAAAGAAACTCTTAGCATACACAAATGAATAGTTATATATATTTCAACAGTTATCAGTTGGCACACAGCTCACGATTTTCTTACGCAATTCCCCATGAAACTTTTATATAATAAATATGAATCTCTTATCTACTAACTGGTATGGATTTATGGTAAATATTGCCTTTTGTGGCCTTGTATAGTTTTTTCCTTAATTACATAAATAACATCATTTAAAATAGCCCCAGTGTCAAGAAATACGTTTATTGAATCCTCTACGGTACTTCAAAGGTACAATTTAAAATATATGCTTCTATTTTTTTAACAAAAAAATTATTATAGTTTTTCTCATAAATAGTTGTTGTCTGCATACCTTTCAGCTTTCACTGCAATAAATTGACTATGCATAACTCAATTTTCTATGGTCCTGGGATTATGAAACTTTCAGGATACAAAGCTGAACTATTTATCTTTAAAAAGCATAGATAAATGATAAGAATTGCCTAATATGTTATATTAAAATATGTCTAATAGATTAGGTATCTGTTACGTTCTCTCGTTACGGAGTACAGGGTATAACAACAATTGGTCAGAATGAACATAGCACACTTTTTGAGGCTTTGACTAAATGACTACCGAGCGGGGAGAAGAGTGTGAAGGGAATGCTGCAATGGCATGAAATGCAATACAATGTGATAAACGTGGCCATGACTATTGTTCCATGGAATTTATTAAGCGCTCGATTAGTTCTGTGGGTGGTTGCAAGTTTTTGACATGACTGAAATTGGTTATTTTGTTGAAGAGAGAGTTAAACTGAACGTAGAGAACTCCTGTAGTTTATAGTGCAAGTGTTGGTTTTTAGTTACAATAAACAATAACATGTTATTGGTGTTAAGTTTGAAGTATTACGTGTTGCAGTTCACATTTATTTGATTTGCTCTCCTTCTCTGTGTCATTTCGAGCAGTTTCATCAAGGACACGGAATTGTCACCCTGCAGTGTAACATGTGGCGAGGGAATACGTCGACGGGCTTACAAGTGTAAAATCTATTTGGAATATTCCCGTACAGTGGCCACAGTGAATGACACATTGTGTGAGGGCACCAAGCCCCATGATGAGGTGGAGCGTTGCGTTGAGGAACCTTGCATGTTACCCTCGCACGGCTATGACGATCAATTTCCACGGGACTCCATAAAGGTGGGCGTGTCGGAGCCGGGCAAGACATATGTATGGCGGGAACAGGGCTACACCTCGTGCAGTGCCTCGTGTCTGGGCGGGGTCGAGGAGCTGATCATCAACTGTGTGCGCGAGGATAACGGCAGGGTGGTGTCACCGTTCCTCTGCTCGCCGGAGACCAAACCGGAGGCACGGGTGCGCACCTGCAATGATCGTCCGTGTCCGCCGCGTTGGAACTACTCAGATTACACGCCCTGCTCCAAGAGCTGCGGCATTGGCATCAAAACGCGCGAGGTGCAGTGCATCCATGAGGTCACCCGTGGTGGTGAGAACACCATGGTGGTACCAAATAGCATGTGTCCACAGCCGCCACCTGCCGACAGGCAATACTGCAATGTCCTGGACTGTCCGGTGCGCTGGGAGGTGGGTGAGTGGTCCAAGTGCTCGCATACCTGCGGTTACGGCTTCAAGGATCGCAAGGTCGAATGCAAGCAGATTATGGCACAGGAGCATAAGATTGAACGTGCTGAGTCCATGTGTCCCAGTGTCAAGCCGCCAGACAAGAAGCCCTGCAATGTCAAGCCCTGTCCTCCCGAGGATCCCAAGCCCGTTATTCAGATCAGTAATTCAACGCATATTCAGCATGATCCCAAGAAGACAAAGATCACATTGAAGGTCGGCGGAGCCGGTGTCGTCTTCTTTGGCACCCAAGTGAAGATCAAGTGTCCTGTGAAGCGCTACAATCGCACCAAGATCAAGTGGAGCAAGGATCACAAGCCTTTGGTGCGTTCACGCAAATTTAAGGTATCCAAAAAGGGCGCTCTTCGCATTCTGGACATCACGTTCCGCGATGCTGGCATCTATTCCTGCCACGCCGGACTCAGTTCCGCCGAGATTCACATCGAGGTGAAGGCAAAGCCGGGCCAACAGGCCGAGGAGCTTGAACGACAGGAAGCAGGTAGGTCAACCAATGTTTAAATCCCAGAAATATAATTAATAATAATAATTTATTAAGAGAAATTGCAAAGGAAAATTATACGTAATTTTTTTATTAAAAGTTACGGAATAACACCTTATTTTATTTTTTTTTTTAATTTCAATCATAAAAATAGTATATTATAACTTCTATCATTTTTACTCTATTTTTGTTATATTTGTTATTTGTTTTAAGGAATTAGAAATAATTTTCATTTCGACGGCTATTGAATTAAAATTAAAAGCAAATTTGTCATTTTGCAATTTTTAAATAATAATAGAACTAATGTATTATTTTTAAAGCATTGTAGAAAAAATAGCAAATTATTGCGTCATATCTGAGTTTTAATTTAATATATAAACTGTACCTATTTAAAATTAATTGTAATGGCTTTCTTTTAATTGCATCTAACTCTAATCACTTTCAGATCGCCTGGTGCGTGAGAGAAGCGGCACGGAGGCGCTTACCTCAGCAGACATGACCTCTGCCCCCAATGGAGCAGGTGGCACTGATGGTGGCGCTAATGGGTAAGTAACCAGGAGGGTTTACACACTTGAATATTTTCCAAAGTTTCTTCTTAACTTTAAATGTGACAACTAATTAGCAAAGAAAGGAATTTGTCATGTTCATGTTAATATTACCAGCTATTTTAACATGTTGTCATACTTGTATATTTATCAACTTATGTTGTCATTATTTGTTGGGCAGTTTATTAATCTGTTTAAATATTAAACAATCAACTTTGTGATAAATATAAATTGAGAATTTCACTGGACGAACGAAACGATATTAATATTTATGTCAAGATTTAATTAGCAAGAATCAACAGTCAATGCTTAAATAACAATTATTATTGTTTATAATTAATGCTTAAGCAAATTTTCAAGAAATTTACATTTTTAATAGTAAACATAATTAAATAAAGTAAAAAAATGTATCGTATAAAAGTATGATGAGTTGGTTAAGAACGTTTGTTCTTTTAATTTAATTATTAATAATCAAAAAAGTTAAAAAATGAGGGCAGATGTTAAAATAAAATAAAATTTTTAATCCTCTATTACCGAATATACTCAAACGATTATTTTGTCATTTTATAAATAGTTAGTGGGTAGAGTAAATATAGTACTGGGTATTTATCGAGTGTAACTAGTTTAAAATTAAATCTATTTAAAACATAAATTTCTAATGCGTTGTATGAGTTTATGTCAATTATATCGATTACCTTCAAATTTAACCTGCAGCATATGCACCTATTGAGCAGTCAAAACCATGCTGGATTGCTGTCTGTTTGTCTGTGGCTTACCTTTTGGTACACCACGACGTATACATTATATGCCCTCCTTTGGTTACCCTTTCATGGAGTGCTGACTGCTGCTCAATGCTGTCTGGTTGCTACCTGGTCAGTTATGCGCTTGTTTCCTGTCTTGTCTTTATCTAACGCTGCTTTCCTTTCTCTTCAACTGACTCCTCTTTCATCTGCCCGGCGGGCAACGTTGCGTATGTGTGTTATCGCCCTCAAAGTGTTGTATACCACACACCTGTACACGTTTATTTGTATTTGTCTGGCACTAAAATTCAATGGGTTTTAACGCAGCAGGAAAAAAAGAAGAGAAAAAACAAACTAAGTAAATTTCATGGTTTCTTAAATGCTTCACCTTTTCTAGTCTCTCACAATTTCTGCTCTGCTCTTGCTTCCAACACGTTTTCATAACTTGCAAATGCTTTTTATGAGCTTAAAGAATGTAAATTGAGATGAGTAGGAATATTGACTAGCTGTGAGATGAAAGATGCCTGGTCAAGAGCCAGCAAGAGAACATACTCGTATACTACAGAAATCTACGTTATATTTTCTTGTTTATTCCTGCAATAAAACTCGGAAAATTAAAGTTCGTTCTGTAAAATTCTTTACTATATGAGGGACACATCTTGTAGTCGAATCATGGCAGTAACTGAGGTCCCTTCTATTTATTTAAGCATCGAGTACTCTGTTGCTGTTTGTGCTGTTTGAAAGCTCTGTATCTAAGCGACTAGAACGTTTAAGTCTATTGAGAGGCTTACCCCCTTTGCTACTGACGCCCCTCTTTCTTGCCCACCTGCATTGTGAGTGGTTTTTGTGTGCGTGTGCGGTTTATTCTGCAATTTGGGTTACGTGTTCGGTCGTGGACTAAGAGTTGAAACATGCCAAAAATTGCATACACACAACAATTTCATATGTTTTTTTGGCGAACCAACACTCCCCACGCACGATCTGCTTAATGGTTAAAAGCAAACAACCAACAACCAACAACGAAATGCATTTTGCCAAAGCCACAAGCTCACACACACAGACACACGACTGCATCATCAACGTACGTACCGCGTGTTGTTCAACTTTTTTGAATTGCTCTGCAAAAATAAATACCAAATATATCAACATGTGACCCTTGCCCGAAGTTCAGTAGGTTGGGCTCGCGATGAGCTTGGCCATTTTTAATCGCATTATAAATGCTTCGAATACATATAGTTTATGTATGTATTTCTGAGTATCGTGGTGGTAAAAATAGCACAAAATTTGGGCCAATTTTATATGCAGCATAGAACTATGCAAATACGTGATGCACTCTTCCTCATCGTACCGACAAATTTGGAGAATCGAGGGGACTGGTAGATGGAGGATAGTTGCTTGGTTGAAAGTTGGTTGGTCCATTGACCAGTATTTGGTGCTTTTAGGCTGCATTAAATGTTTCTATACCCCACAATCAGCATGGGTTTTTAGAGGGTATAATAGACTACATGTATGTCAAATAATACAGTATGTCAAATAATTGATTAAAAACAACAAATATTCCATTGAAAAAAAGTTGTTTTTAAATATTATACATTCTTGATAAAAATATATAAATTAAAAAATTTAACAAAATAAAGAAATTTTTACTTTAATAGTTGCATTTGGAATTTTTTGGTTTTATAGAATATGTGCTCGTCGAGCAAAGCATAATTATCACTCTTATACTTTTGAATATCAATGCAATATTTATTATTTATGTTGCTAGGAGTAACAAATATACATTGAGAAAAATATTGATATTGTGGGATAGTATTGATTGTAAATATTCCTTACCTGAAATGTACAAATATGTAAATTCATCACATGGAATTTACAATAAAATGTGTAAATAAATTCTAAGAATTTCTATTTTAGTCTGAAAGGAAGTACAAATACGTGGATTCAATGCATATCAATTCCACAGGGAATAAAAATTAAAATAACAATAGAAAAATAGTCGATAAGTAACGGCACAAGCCTGACAAAAATTTAACAAAATCTAAATATATATTATTTTGAAGTCATTACATTCACTGAAATTTTACAATTTTCAAATATGAATTACAATAGCGATTTTATAATGCAAAAAATATAGAGTATAATCGAAATGTGAGCTTATATTCAAGCCGTTGTCTTCTTTGAAATATCTTTAAAATGTGATTATTCTCTTAACTAATTTAAATTATTTGTACTGTTGAATGAGAATTTGAAAGAACTTGAACATGCTATATTCAGTCTTTTTAATATAAATGTGAATACGTTTTCTCATATTGCACTCTATCTGAAAAATACACACAATCATGGCGAAAAGGCAAGCAACTTCAAACACAACGAAATGCAAAATATAACAAAGCACAATTGTGTGTGAAGTGTGTGTATAAGTGGGTTTTTGTGTTCATAAAAGGCATAGCGGAGAGGTTGAATATGTTGGTAAGAGAACATGGCTATCAGAAAATGTCATTGAGGGCTTTGTATATGCAGTCGAACACGTTGTCCTGTGCGTTTGACATTTTCAGGCAACCAAAAGGCTGCAACAGTAACAAAACACAACAACAACAACAACAACTTGACAAATCTAAACAACGAATTTCCGTTTTTGGGGTCGACTTGAGGTCCATTGTTGCATTAAGTGTTTGCTGCCTGGTTGCAAGTGTATGTTGCATGTGCGTAAATCGAAAATGGTTCAGTTTTAAAGATTTTCATTTCGATATTTCGTTTAAGCATTAATATGGCTTTGTTGTTGTTGGCCTTTTGCAGCTCTCAGCAGCAGTCGACACGTCGCCGTCAGCAGCAAAATCAGTCGGAAAGGATGCAGAATGGACGTGAGCGAAATCGTCGTCCCAAATCGGATAATGTTCAACATGCGGACAGCAGCATTATGGAGGATGAGGTAAGTTCTAAAGCAAAGCACGACAGCTTGTTGCTGTTTATGATTGTACTGATACTTGTATTCGTCCTTATATGATATTATTGCCATCATATGTTTACATGTGAATTATGTTTCGGATTTAAGTTCCTTGTTCCTTTTAGATTTCTGGTCGCAATGTTAACAATGTCAACGGTAACGTTGTTTTCAGTTTTTGGCTTTGCGCCGAGCTTAACTTGTCGCCTTTCCTTCAGTTTGGTATTGGATTTATGGTCTGCCAATGTGTCCTTGTTCTTTCTATTTTTTTTCTTCTTGTCTTTATCATCAGCCACGTAATTTGATAGTTTTTCTACTTTGCTCTGTTTATACATCAACTGTACAAATATCTCTAGATTACTACTCATACATATGTATCTAAACTGCATTGTGCCGGCTGGCCTGCCAGTTCAGATTTTGTGGCTTTGGCTGAGAGATACTCATGCCCTTTTCCTGGCCAAATGTAGACATAATACGGTTTGAAATGAAATTACGTATACGTAACGTTGTTGCCACACACAGAGCGTTATCCAGTCAGCCACAAAAACTAAACCAACTGCACTTCACAATGAAACAACAACTAGACAGAAGACAGAAAGGCAGGTAAAGAACATTGTATGTGGGGCAGATGTGGCCTGTTTTTGGATTGATAGAACTCGTACTCGAATAGAAGGATGAGAAACTGCAGCAGGAGTACTTTGTTCAGGTCAGCTAGCCCACAAGCTTGGAGTAAAAATTGCTGTTTGTTTTGGCAACGATTCGCCCGCTCAGTCAGGTCAAGTTATATATACAAATATATTAGCGTAAATGCTTTGATTGAGTTACTGAGCGAAGTACGAATTGGGGTTTGGCTCCAAATGAAATTGCAAATAGACTGCAGCATATTTAAGCATCAAAATGCGAATAAATTTATGCCACAATCAGTGCAACAATCCAGAAATGATTACAAAAATGAAATCATCTATAAAACCTATTAGGATTTAATGTGAGATTGATTAATTTGCCGTATTTATTAGAATTATCGATAAATCAGTGTTTTTAATTTGTGTTAATACCGTTTCTTGTTAATTACAAATGTTCTATTTAAAATTAATAAGAAATTTATTGTTATTATGCATATGCTATAAATACATATAATCGATTTTAAAATTAAAATTTTTTAACTGATTAAACATAGTCTGCAGTTCCTGAAGAATAAAAGATAAATACCTTTTGCTTCAGTTTGGTAGTCAGAGCGTTACTATATAGCTTTCAAATTGTTCTCATGTTGATAAAAATCAAAATTAAGAGTTATATTTGATTTGTATAATCAAAATTACAAATATGAGCTATTTTTAATAACATTTGAAAAAAATTTTAGCTATTTTATGAAAATTTAAAAAAACATTATGTTGATAAAAATCAAAACTAAGATTTATATTTGATTTGTATAATAAAATTTAGAAATTTGAGCTATATTGTGATTTAAAAAATAACACTTAAAAATGAAAAGAATATTTTAAAAAATAAAATAAAAAAAAAAAAGAAATGAATCACCAACTTATAAATTGTTGTATTCCATCAAAATTGAATTTTTGCAGATCTCTCTCATATATCCGTATAATTTTTTCGGGCATAATTTTCGAACGCATTACTCCATTTTAAATACTAAATTTATAATAAATATTTTGTCGAATTTATTCTCTTCCCTCTTCTCTCCGTAAAATATACGAATACACCAATACATATGCACATTCATGTGTGCATGAAGCATTCGCAATTAGTGCAAACCCAGGACAGGGTGCCACAGCCGGCGAGTGCCAGCAGCGGCAGCAGTCGTACCAAGACTCTACTGGCCATGCCCTATTTCCAGGCATTGCTGAGCAACCTTCAGGTGAGCCATCCTTTGGATTGGTTTGGTTTGGTTTGGTTTCGTTCGTTTACATTTCCATTTCGTTCTTTTATATAGTTTCTTGTTTCTTGTTGTTCGTATTCCTTCATTTGAGATGGTTTTTGATTTAAATGCAATCATTTTTATCGCTTCTTCTTTTTCACGCCAGTTTTTTTCATTAATTTCTTTCTTTTGCTGTGCCCATATATCGCAGTGTAATTGTAATTATTACCTGGGCTCGACCTGGGCCAGGTCAAAATGCATGTGCGTGTAATTAGTGCACTTCAAGTGAATCTGGTCGTGGGTGTGTCTTTGTATGTCTATATATGTGTGTGTGTGTGTGCCATGCAAATTGCCAAAGTTGTGCATATAAATTTGGAAACTGTGCATATTTGTCTTCGACCTGATTGGTACCCGGTCACTTATTCACCCCTTCACAAGGGTTTCCAATTAGTCAATGAGAAGTGCATCCAAATGTAGCTGAAATTTTCAACAGTTCTTACTGTAAGATACGTGTACTCATAATAATCTTCATGCTACTATTATAATGACTACATGTTGTTATCTTTTAATTGGAAACATATATAAATAAAATCTTTATTTTGTGTTATTTAATTTAATTGGATGGAGCAGTCGCCTTTTTGTTATTTGTTGCCATTTTTGCATGCTGTTCTCATTTCGTTCTCTTAGTTGGCACTTCGTTGCATGATTTTAAGCCGTTCTCACTTATGTGTCTGTAACTTCTTTGATTTATCAACACGTTTTGGTCTATCTTTTCACATATACATGTATTACGTATACTCCGAAACAACAATTTTTGGTTTCCCCGCTCGCTTTTTGGGGTTGGGGGCATTGCGATGCTTAATGTCAAAACCCTCACACAATTAAACAACAACACAAACAACAACAACAACCACAACAATGGACAACACAAATATGTACTTATAATCTGAATAATGTAGGTAAAACTTTTTTATGACTATTACTCGAATGCCATTCCACTTTACATCTATCCATCTTTGTCTGAATCAAGCGCGTAAACAGTTAAAGCAGATGCTCTCAAAATTTATATCACGTCATAATTAATTACGGACAAAATTTGCATAAAATTGGCCAAAGGTATTTACTTGAGGCATTAACTCTTTGCGCGCTTTGCCGCCATCGTCAAAAGTATTTGTTATCAAAGACAATTTCTGCTGACTTTTATTTGCATTTTGTGCATTATGAAATGAGCAAACAATTGAAATAATGGCATAGAAGAAAGAAACCAACAAAAAAAGAATGAAAGAAAAAACGAAAATTTAGAGCAATTGGCAAATAGCAAAATGGCAAAAAGTAAAAATTTAAAAGCAGAAGCATTGCATGTTTGCCAGCAAAAATATCGCAAAAAGTGCAAAGAGCTAATTTAGCAGAATTTGCATTTAAACCATTTTATTTAATTTCAAATAATTAATATCTAACGTTAGCATGCAGTTTCGACATCTACAGTTTATTTAAGGCATTTTCCTAACCAAGTAAACTCATTATGACAGCTTTTCAAATGATGCTCAATTATATATACTTTTTCAATAAAGCTACCTATTGTACTGCATCTGAAGTATGAGTTCAAAATAACAGAATTAAATCACATTCAGAATGAACTTCCTATGACAGTATGTTTCTTACAGTCTATTAACTTAAGTATAAAATTTCAAATTATAAAAATTTTAAAAAATGAAATTTTGAACTGAATTAAATATATATATATTATAGATAGATTGATATATCTTTCAAGAAAGAAGTTTCATAATTATTCAGAATTAACAAATATAATTTGTTTTAGTCGAAACAGATATTAGAATCAGATTTAATTAAAATGTTTGTTAAAAATTTTATAATCTTTAATATTTACGGAGTTTATAAATTTATTCTTTATTAACAAATAATTTTTCTCAAAACTAATCAACAGAAAGGAAAGCAAATATTAAATACTTAATTATAATTTCATTTGTAAAATTAAAGCTAGTCAATTTACACCAGTTAGCTTAGCTTATGACCAAGGCTATTTAATTGCAATTTAAATGTACAAATTAGAGTACAAAAACTAGAAAATTCCTTGTAAGAGAGTCTACAGATTACTTACAAATTCATTTAGCCCTGGGCTCTAAAAACCAAAGTGTAAATAAATTATAATACATATAATTTGTCTTTGTGATTTAATTTTATTTGAGTTACAAAAGTATATACTGTCATTAAAGTCGTACAACTTCATTACAATTCACAAACAATTAGAACTGGTTTAGTAAATGAGACAAATATATGTACATACATACTTGTAGATTGCATGTTTTTTTTAATTATCGTAAAGTTGCATTTTGTTGATTTGCATGTCAGAATATCAATCAACGCATATCAAATTCTTATACTTGTATGAAATAATAATTTGTAACTTATTTATTATGCATTTGTAAAAGTTTTTAATGAGCTTTTCTCGCTCCCAATGAATGTCAGCAGCAGCAGCGGCACTTGCCACAAGTTTATATATTATATATTTTTGAGGGGTATGCTGGCTAGGTAAGTGCCACGCCCACAGCGACCTCAACGCCCAACGTTTGTTTAATGTATATTCTGTGTGTGTGTGTGTGTGTGTGAGCAGACCATCAAACAATTAGCAACAATTTTTTTTTTGTAGCCGTAAACTTAATTTATTAATTGAAAAGTTTTTGCCGCGCGAGTTCATTGCAATGTTTACCCCCCACTCCCTTGGTTTCCCTCTCCGTCCTCTTTAACGTCACTCAGTTCATAAAAGTTATATAAAGCCAAACAAATTTTTGGCATAGAAAATTAGCTTTCAGTCAAAAAGTTACCTTTACACCTGCCGCTTGCCAAGTTAACACTGCTTCTGTGTGTGTGTGTGTGTGTGTGTGTGTGTGTGTGTGTGTGTGTGTGTGTGTGTGTGTGTTTGTGTGTGTGTCTGTCATAGGGTGTCGCGGTTTCGACTACTTAGATATTTATGCAGCAACGGCAACTAAATAAAACCGTTGAGATTTAAACACAGCTTCTGCTACAGCAAGTAAGTACAACAACTGCTCGCACAGACTGTAGCCGTTAGTTCAGTTGAGTAGCCGATTTACCATATCCGTTGCTATATGCAGATTAGGCAAAAATAATTTATGATGCACAGCCAAGCGAATCGCGCTTTTTAGTGGCCCAAAAACCAAAAACACCCCCAACTTTAAGTGCAGTTTTGTGGGGTAGATTGGGCTCAGGATCCTCTAAGCCGCATTTATCAAAGCTAGTTACCGTTAAATTGTAACCAACACCAGTGTCACACACAGATACACAGATACTTAAACGTGCTCACAAATATGTAGTTGCAAAGCGATTTTATCTAATTTTCAACATTTTGTTGCACATTTTATGGTTAGCCGACAAAATATGTGGACCGCAAAAAAAAATAATAATATGAAGCGGCTTTTGTGCGAGTAGAGTTGGCCATTTGCAATATTGGCCGACAGATTTTAGCTGTCTGCATTTAAGCCACATAAACACAGATACACACACACATACACATATGTCACTCTGTGTTTGTGTGTGTGTTTGTTTAATAGATACAATAAAAACTGTTTTTTTGGGGTCGAGTGCTTGCGGCACATTGATTAACTCTTTGCGGCATTTCTCGCTCGACTGCTCATAATAATCATTTACCAATATTATTAAAAATAATATATATATATTTGCATTTCATTCAGTTGCACTGTGGAACAAAACTTGGTTCTACTGTGGCAAGTGTTGAATATAATACTTTTATAAACACATTTGCATTTATAGCCAGCTAGTTAGGATTTTAATCAATTAACTTAAAGCTTATCTTTTGTTTATCATCGGAAAATGCGATTATAAAGTGGAAAACTCATCTAATTGTTCAATTTTGTGGGGTATATAAATATGAATTTAGTTCATATATATAACAATAGCGCTTAACAAACAATAAATTTGAGAATAGCTATTGAAGTTAAAATTTTTTCTTTTATAAAAAGCAGTATAATTAAACTTGGTAGAGGTATAATTTAAGCACCTTGCAATCCTAACAAAGTCAGACATGAAATACGCAGCTAATTATCTCTCTTATCATCAAATTTATTTGAATCACGTGAAGTGTTTTACAATTTTCAATTAGGACTTAATAATTTGCTGCTGCTTTTATGAGCTTTGCTTTATTGCCAATTCACTTTTAGAGAATCTAAAGTCTTCCTTTCAAATTCAATCTTTCTGCGCACTTAGAATTATATTAGGATTAATGCAAATCCAAGCAATTTCATTTTAATTGCATTGTTAGCTATCTGCCTGAAAGCAGACTAATGCTCATTTTACCTGAGCCACTTCATTGATTAGCATTTGTCAGTTCTGGCTTTTATGCGAATTATACGAGTGCGATTTTCATCGCTTTGCTAATGCATTTTGATCATTTGCATGTAATTGAACTGCTTACGATGTCGAATCCCAATTAGCCAAGAACACAGCCAAAGGGTCAAGGGACAATAAGCCAAAGGATTATGCCGACAGGCGTCTCTATCAATGCACGGTCACGCTAAATTTATGGCTTCACATTTCGGTCTATTAATTACGTATGCAACTGTTTATGGGATGCACCCGACAAATTTATTGTATATGGTGTAGACCAAAAATCGTAATCGTGGCTAATATGACGGCAAAGCGCGTTAATAAATTTAGGCTGCTGGGGTTGGATGATACAGTCATATCCTGCGCCTGGTTACGCCTCCAGCTGCCACGCCCCTAGCCTCCAGTGCTATTCATCATGTTGGACGGCGCAAATGATTTAAAGAAGCGAAATGTTTTGACGCAGTTTTGCTGCCTTTTAATTTTGATTGCAACTATTTATTAATGCTCAACTGGCAGGATGTTGGCAGGCTCACAGGATAAAACCCCAACCCCGATCCAACCCCAACCCCAATTCAGCCCCGAGGCTCTGCAGTCGCGCTCCATTTAAGCACTATGCAGTTTGCAGCATTCTCTGCATTTGTTTAATACAATATTTAAAACTCACATTAAATGAAATATAAAATGTTGCAAATTTACTGGGTCCTGATCCTTTGCCTGATTCTTGTTTTATTCTTGGCTGGTTAACTGGTTGTCTCTGGCAACGTTTGTGCCGCTTCTCAGGCGTAAAAATTTAACGATGTGCGTGCCGCATTTTCCAGTGAAGCCAAAATAAAAAATACATTAAAAAATATAAATATATAAATTCCGCATGTGGGATGCTAATGAGCGCGGAAAATATTTTGAAAGGAAGCGCTGAAGGCAACTGAAATTTCTAGGAAAAGTTCATGTAAAGTTTTTGCATCGTGAATTACAAATAGATAAAATGCAGAGCAGAGTTAATAAACAATTATGCAATCACGTCATTATAAATATTAATGACAGGTGATGAACTTATTTCTTTTAAGATACATATAATAAAAACATATTTTTAAAAATTAAAATATTTATGTATGAGTAATAATAAAAGTCTTTACGTAAATTTTTGTTTATAAGCAGAATAATAGGTTTTACTAACATTTTTAACATAAAATTAATAAATTCAATTTATTTTCAACTTTTGTAATATACCTTTTACAATATAAATTCTAAAATCGATAATCATTAACGACATTAATTTATAATGTCGTCGAAAATTATAATTTTTTTAATTATTCAAAATGGTTGATTGAAAAACGATTTTCAATCACGGTCGGCTCAAATTTCAAGCCTTAAAACTCCTCAAATGACCAACAAAAACAGTTTGTCGTTTCCTGGTAATTACCCCACTGTCATTAGTCCCTGAGTCTGTTCCGAATTTGAGACAAACTAGTTTGAAAGCAGGGGTAAGTTGGGAAAGCAGAGCTGCAAATGATTGCTACCAGTTTCGGTTTTGGGACTACAACAGTATTGACCAAGCCCTTAACAACAACAGCAACAACAATAACAGGAGAAAGGACAAAGGCAGCGATTGCAATTGCAATTGTGATTGTCGGTAACAGTAAAAGGCTATGGAGGAAAGCTACAAATGACAAGGACTCACTCGACAGTGATGACGACTATTCGTCACAAGAACAGTAGAAACCAAGTAGAAATAAACATTGAGTATAGGATCAAAAAATATTAAAAAAAGAATACAGAGATCGACAAAAATGTGTATTCTTAAAAATATTCTTTTTTAACATATATTTCTGTTTTAATTCTAATTATACAAATGGGCGTTTTCACAGAAAAGTCAAAGCAATTATCTAAAAATATTTCTAAAATTAACATCTTGTGAAAATTTCTTTCAGAAAAGTTTTCAATTTACTTATTTCATAAGTATGAAAAAGAAAATCGCTTTAAAATATTTCGTTCCATTTCGCAGACTTTTGAATTTTACTGGATGCATTTAAAGTGAAATTCCTCTTAAATTCCTATCAAATTACAAGAAATAAAGGGTCAAAATTTTAGTTATCCTTTTTTTTATTATAAGCGCACGATCTGTATGGGAATATCCAATATTTATCTTTATTATTATCAGATAGCATATTTGTGATCTTTGCGTTTAAAAATCTGTATCAATATACTAAAGAAATGTTATTTGGTAACCATTTAATTACAATTACAAAAATTTAAGTTAAAGAAAAAAATACAAATCAAATTTAATTACAAAAATGTAAGTTTAAAGAACAAAATACAAATTTATAAATTAGCATTAATTTGTATATAATTCCAAATTAAATAGATTTTGATTTACGTTGAAGTAGTAATCTATCTGGAAAGAGTCTGAACTGACAACACACATGCACACACCTCCCACAGCAGCACATTAAAGCGCAGCAGATGCAACAGCAACAACTGCAACAACAACAAGAGCAACTTACAACGACAAACAAAACAGTGCGACCGTATTTGTCGCTTTCAAGTGTCACTTGGGAAATCATCTTTTTGTTGCCTGAGACTGAGGACACGGTGTGAGTTGCGAGTTCCGAGTTTGCCTCGAGCTCTGGCCAGCTGTAAATGAAAACGACCAGGCGATGACGTTGACAGTGAGACAATGCCGCCTGACAATAAGTTCGAAAAACAGGCAACAGCAAGGCACTGAAGCGAGCCATGTACTTTTCATTGGCGAAAGGGGGTGGGGAATGGGAAAAGAGTCAGAAACCAAATGCATTCTCTCTCTCTCTCTCTCATCCTTTCACTCACTCATACTATCTCACTCACTCACTAACTGCATATGTACGAGTACTAGAAAATCGTTGGCCAAAAACCCATTGGCGCATTTGGTATTCAAATTTTGAATGCTGAGTGCCAAGAGTTGTTGTTGTTGCTGTTGTTGTTGTTTGTTGTTGCTGTTGTTGAGTGTATGTGGGGGTGTGTGCGTGTGTTAGTGTTAGTGTGAGTGCTTGGGGGCATCGAGGCAGCAAGATGGGGCAACGCATTGGGGCAACTGAGCTCGATGGCTAATCGGATTTCGCAGTACGTAGTCAGTCAACGTGAAGCAATTGATGAGGGCAATTCAAGTGTGCATGCATGAAAAGCACACTTACACACACACACACACACATACACACGTACACACACACACACAATACAACAATATGCACTTATGCGATAGCATTGCACAGGTTATGAAAGCGGAAACGGAAACGCGTTGACGGCCGAGCAAATTTACCATTGCATACCCAACAGGCGCTGTTGCCATTGCCGCTGCCGCTGCCGCTGCTGCATGCCACATGGTGCATGGCATTTTTTCAACTTGTTTTATTTTTGTTTCCTTCAATATTTAAGCCAACCATTTCTCATATGTAACCCGAACTTGCTGTTGATCTCAACCCACAGTTGCTTTGGCCGCTGCAGCGCTTCAAGGACTCGCGTGGCCAACATTTGCTGCATCGAGAGTCGCTTAATTACGGCCTGGATTTGGAACCGCAACGCTTTGAGCAGGACGAACCAGCCCGTGTTGTCACCAAAGAGCTCCATACCGAGGCCGGCCGTATGCTGGCCGTGCCCCAGAAATCTGAGCAGCCTGCATCGCAAGCGGACAATGCGCCGCCGCATCTGCCACACGCACGCTGGGAAACTGCAACGGCAACGACTGTGGCAACGACTGTTGCAATGGCAACGGCATCGGCAACGGCAACCAACACAGCGAACAGTGTGAGCATCGGCCAATACATCTACAAATGGCAGCTGGGCGAGTGGTCCAAGTGCTCGTTGCAATGTGGTGCCGCAGGTAGCGGTTTACAGGTGAGTACCTGGCAATATCACGTTGCATGTGCCACAAGCTAAAATTCAACAATGCAGCGACTTTTTCGAGAAGAGCACTAATGAAAACACAACTCAAATTACACATTGAGAATGTCCTTTATAGTTTTCTGCATATGACAAAAATGTTATACGATTTTATGATAATAGATAACTCTATTCTTGTATAGATGTAACCTATAAAATGCTTTAAAACTTATTTTATTTTATAAAATAAATTAGTATTAATCTTTATTGATTAATTCACATATAGGTTATTCTCGAAGATAACATTCTTAAACTATTCATGAATAGACAAGAACAAACAACCTTTAAATTGAAATAAACTCAAAGTTAGCATGGGGAAAATAACAGCAATATGTAGAAAACATTGGAAAGCATTTACTGCAATAGAAAATATTGTCTCGCGCTATTTTTAAATGCTAATATTCCTTATTTGATATTCTTCTTATAGTAAGAATAATTATTTTTCAACAATGGAGGAATGTTTTGTTTACAAGAAAATTCGAATCTTTGCTTGTAATTTTGAAATATCGTCAAATTTTATAGATTTCATTATTTCATTTATTTTTTACTTGTTCAAAAATAAAAAAAATTATAATTCTTGCTGAACTTAAATATTTACCATCTATGAACTTAGTTTAAAATAGGTTATGCTGCCTTCCAAACTTAATTGGCTACCCAAAGTGTATAAAATGCATACACAAGGCTTAAAAAATCACATCTCTAAAAATAAACCGTGCCGAGATTTGTGCAATAATTAGCCAAATGTACCAACCAGATTCTACTTCAGTTACTGCACTGCTTCTCGTAAAATCAAGAACAAGTTTTAAATATTTTAGAAGGCAGTTTTCCAACTGCGAGTTTTGCCTACAACTTGGGCTATGCCATTGTTTTATCCACCACAAAATAGACAAAATAGAAAAGAGTGGCAAGAATAAAGAGATGGAAAATACAGTAAAGTTTTGTTTCTTTGCACCTTCTCACAGCGTCGTTCGCTGAGCTGCTGGCGTGAGGAAACAAAGGAGACGGAGATGGAAACGGAGTCGAGGACGAGGACATCGATGTCAAATGGCAACAGCGACATCAGTGGAGGAGATGTCGTGGTGGAGAATGCAGAGTGCATAGCCCAAGGGCTAGATATGCCCGACACGTTCCAGAGCTGCGGCAATGAGGTCTGTCCTCACTGGACCAAGGGCGACTGGACGCTCTGCCAGCAGTCGCGTTGCCACGGACGCAACACGGCCATCCAGCGTCGGGATGTGAGTTGCCGGTATGAGAACGGCAGCATTGGCAATGCCTGCGATGAGTATGAGCGGCCAACGGCGCGTCAGGAATGCTACAATGAGCGCTGCAAGGGCGTATGGCGTGTGGAGCCCTGGTCCGAGGTGGGTGGCACCTTACTTCCTATCTACCTTCCTTTTTACCTTCCTTTCTTCCATCCTTCCCACCTTCACTGTGTCGCAACCGGACACTGAGCGCATATTTTATTAATGGCAAATGCAATTCCATTCTGTTCTGGATTCGTTTTTACAGTGCAATGCGCCCTGTGGTCGTCAGGGCATAAAATTCCGCATTCTACAGTGCGTCTGGTACGGCAGTCGTCGACCCGCCGGCAACGTCTGCAAGCATCAGCCCAGGCCGGCGGTCATGAAGGTGTGCAAAAGTCCCTCATGCCAATCCAAATGTAAGTTTTACAAATGCCCAAGAATTTTCACCAAATTTTCATTTCAATAATCAAAAATTTTATTGTGAAATTGGAGAAGAAATTTTCATGATTTCGGTATTACTAAATATGTTAAGCTCTCAAATCAACATTGGTTTTTTTTCAGCTTTTAAGTTAATTAATATGCAATATTTTTATATCATTTTGTTGCACACGCACACAAGAATTATTTTCCAATATTGAAATACATTGTGTTCTAAGCAAAAAAAATTTGATATTTTTAAATCATATCATTTTGTGTTAGTTTTGAAGCTATTTTATTTATTTTCTCGCGCTGAAAATTATTTAATTTGAATAAAAATCAATTTCATAAATGCAATATGTAAATAGAACTATAACAATAACTATATAGTTTCTAATTTCTTAGGAATTCTATTTTTCAAAGATAATACTATTGAATAGGGTCTAGTTTTTTATAGTCCAAAAATGTTTAACTTTTTAGACCCCGTACTTAAAAAAAGTACAGGGGTATATTGGGTTTGTTTTACCGAATATGTGCGTATCAGGCAAATGAAGGCGTGGCAGACCCTATAAAGTATATATATTCTTGATCAGCATCAATAGCCGAGCTGATAAAGCAATGTTCGAAAAATTTCAAAAATCAATTTTTTTCATAAAGTTAATAATATTTTGATGATGAATCAATAAAGAGATCAAATTATGATCAAATATTCCGTAAGGAAATCGGTTAAGATTTAACAAAGTTATGACAGTTTGAAGGAGTGATTAAAAGTCAAAACTCAAGATTTAATGAAAAAATATTTTAAGTCAGAATCAAGATCTACATGATTTTGTCGGGAAAATTTCGAAAATCGATTTTTTTCATAAAGTTAATAATATTTTGATGCAGAATCAATAAAGAGACCAAATAATGATCAAAATGGTATTCCGCAAGGAAATCGGTTAAGATTTGACAAAGTTATGACAGTTCGAAGTTAAGTAATTGCTTGGACTGCCAACTTTACAAGTCAAATTTTTTGTCAATTTCGACATGATTTTTTACAGGAAAATGAAGTCTCTCAGAATCAAGTTTAAAGTTTTCTTTTATACTAATTTGGGCACCAGGAGTTGATTAAAAGTGAAAACTCAAGATTTAAAATTTTGAAAAAAATATTTTTTCAAAAAAGTCAAAGGGGGGAGTACATGATTTTGTCGGGAAAAATTCGAAAATCAATTTTTTTTATAAAGTTAATAATATTTTGATGCAGAATCAATAAAGAGGCCAAATAATGATCAAAATGGTATTCCGCAAGGAAATCGGTTAAGATTTGACAAAGTTATGACAGTTCGAAGTTTAGTAATTGCTAATTATAAAACTTTTTTGTTTTTTTAAGATATCGTAACCAAAGTGATAGAATATGTATCTAACTTGGTTATATATATCCTGACCAAAGTTGGTTCAAATCGGACCCCTATATCATATAGCTGTCATAGGACCGATCGGTTCCAAATCAAGTATGAAATTTTAGCAGTCTTAGCTTTTGACATAGTAAGTACGGGGTCTCCGACAGTCGAGAATGCTCCACTGTAGCTCCGTCTAACTAGTTCTAATTTTTATTGATTTCATAAAAATAGAGTTATTTAAGCATTAAGAAATCATGAATAGCTTTTGTAAGCAAGTTTTTTTCTTTCACAGTTCAACCATCGACTGGTTGTCGGGATACATCGCGATATTGCCGAAATGCCCGAGCAATGGGTCTCTGTCGACTGCACCGCTATAAGGAGAAATGCTGCGGTTCCTGTCAGTCCAATCAACAGATGCCCCAATAGATCTGCCTGCGGTTAAAATAAATATACAAAAGAGCTAACAAATTCTGCAAGCAATTACATACTAAATAATATATGAGGGTAAAACTATAGCAAGATATAATTATACACTAAAATAATAATAATTATATGATCTATCATATATGACTAACGCAATTGAAATTGCTAAATATAATTGAATGAAGGGAGTGTAATTTAATTGATTTTATACAATGTAAGGCATAGTTAAATGTAATTGATAAACTTAACGAAATTGTCATGAAACGAAACGAAATCAATTTGAGGATATAATTCAAATTTAATTATTACCAAATGTCGATTCATTTTGTCTACATTAATAAGCAACGGTTACATAAACAGATTCAGATACAGTTATAGATACAGATACATATGTAACAGGAGCAAATATTTACAAATATTGGTAAACTAAGCGCAAATATCGTTAGATACACCGAAATGCAAATTCACACTGGCAAATTGTATGAAAGTCAATATTATTATAATAACTGCTTCAAATTTGCACTTGCAATTGTTTTGCCAGCGTGAATCAGCTTAATAATTAAATTCCAATCGATCGATGAATGGATTGGTTAGCTAATAAACATACATATACATATAGTAAATCGGGCCTAAGAGTATGCTTCAATATGTGTGTGCATTAGACATTAACTTCAAAGGTTACAATGCGCTACAATGCTACAATGAACCGTGGATAGTTATTGCACACAGTATAAATCAATTGATATAAGATATCGATAACACACTAACACTCAAACACACTCGATACTCACTTCTTTTCGAAATATCAGCTTGAGTTCTAGCAAATACCCAACTCACATACGATTATTATACATAACTATAATAAGTACACGTTTAACTTAACTTTAATTCCTCAAAAAATCGGCGAATTGGAAAATAAAATATTTTCAAAACTGCAGCACTGTTACCTAATGTTACCTATTATTCAAACAAACTAACTGAATAAATATGAATGTAAATATTCTAGCAAATACAAGAAATTAAGATCAGCTGCATTTAAAGGAAAAAAACAAAACAAATTGTGAAAGT
The DNA here is from genome assembly GCA_035045575.1 of Drosophila falleni. Classification (NCBI taxonomy): domain Eukaryota; kingdom Metazoa; phylum Arthropoda; class Insecta; order Diptera; family Drosophilidae; genus Drosophila; species Drosophila falleni. The sequence goes on along the minus strand of JAWNOV010000181.1, from coordinate 420,049 downwards.
TAATAATTTTAATTCTTTTGAATTCATAAAATTCTTTCGCTCATTTCAATAACATAAATAAAAATAAAATCTAAACTATGTCTTATGGCTTATACATTTAAAAGTCCAGATAATTGTAAATAAACATTTAATTTCAAGGTATAAATGTTATTAATATACATAAATAAAAGAATATAAATAATTGTAATTAGTTTATATTTTGTATGAAAAATTTGTTTTATAAATATATATTAACAAAATGGAAAAATGAAACGTAAAACTGTTAGCTGCTAACTATGGTTAAATAACATAAAATAAAAACAAAATTGAAAATCCGACAAATGTTAAAAACAATTATCTAATATCTATAATGTTAAGTAAAGGATATGAATTAATTACATATACAACAAATTAAATACGAGTACATACGATAACCAATGTTAAACATACAAACACACACAAACATAGACAGAAAGACACCTTAACAAACAAACACACACACACATTTATAAACTAAAAGTACATAGAAGTATATAAAATACGAATAAATAAAATAATTAAATCGAATCAGCAACTGCAAAACATTGTGAAATGTAATACGAAAGCAACTGCTAAGAAATATTGTAAGAAACTGAACAGAAGTGAAATAAATATTAAAGATTAACAAATAAAACAGAGCAAGTGTTTTTTTCCATTTGATGAGTGCCATTAGATTCAATTTAATCGAATTGCAGATATTGAAGGGGTAAATTAAACAATTTCGCTATTTAGAAATATGCAAGTTACTTTCAGCTACAGGTAATCATCTATTTTTATCCAATTGAAAGCAAAACCAAATACAGCAGTTAAATATCCATTAAATTTGAAATTAAATTCAAGCGCCATCTATTGGATAGATTCTATAAACGTAAGTAGCATTGCCTGCGCCATCTATTGTACTGTAGCACAGCTTTGATTATGTAGTACATTTTATGGCCGCACTGTGTCGCCACATTGCACGCATTGCGCATACGCGCTGTGTCACTAAAAATGCGAATACAATTAAAAATGAAAACCGTTAGACTACATTTAAAGTGCTGGATTGACGTAATTACGAGTGCCTGTGAATGTCTATCACATTCTACATTAGTTTCTCTCTTATTCTAGTCTACCGACTAATTTTCGTTAGCTGGGAACTCGAGCTACAAATTTCGCCGCTTGACTTGGCGCTTGGTGGGCGTACAACAGGAAATTGTCGATTTGTGTGCCATTTATAAAGCGTACCGAGAGATCGTTGAATGTGAATTGCGAGTACATCCTAAGCATCCCCAACAAAAATAATAGTAACATCACATGGCAACATGTTGCATAAGACTTTTTATTTATATTTATTTCGACGAAGCCAAATGTAAAACTTGTAACTATTTTAGTTTAGGCAATCAAATACTATCAATAGCAGCCAATCAGCTTTTTACTGTTTCCATCTGAATATACTATAGCTTACGCTCATTTGAAACGCTCAATCATTCATTTAATCATCTCAAAAACAGCGGGACAATTGCAATTTTGTCCCATTTTAGTGGCTCATTAAAGTAAATTATCTGTCTGCCTTTTGCTAAGCTACTGAATGCAGTTAAAACGTGTGAATAAAAATGTTTGCAATTCAAACAACTTAATAGAGTTGTTCTTAGTTTTTAAACTTAACACAATAGCTAAAAGACAGAACAGATTTAAAAGAAACAAGACATTAAAATTTGCGCATTGATGGTGGGCAGAAAAATTTTGTACAGAAACTTTCAGCTGCTTTTTATTCTTTGTATTTATTAATAATGGTCTACAAAAATAAAGACCAGGTTAAATGTGTACTTACTTTCGACTTAATACTGTACCTGTTAGAATTATCAACTATATTATCATTTTAATAAATAAAATACCTAGAACTTAAGGAACAAATTTCAACTACACTTTACATTATTTTAATTCCGCCTAGTATTAAATATTTAATGACAAAATTGAAGCACCCTTATTACTCATTGTAGACAGAATTTGTAAATTCATAATAAGTAAAATCGAAATCGATAATTCAGTGCTGCCACAAACAACTATTCATGAAGAAGAAATCTGAAACAGGAATTTTTGGATCATATATACAATTATTTGTACATACCTGTCTTTATCCATTATACATCACGTGATAGATGACAGAAATATTTCTAAGGCTAAAGAAAAACAACGAGTATTGATTTTCAGTTTGAATTCCCATCATGTTTAGTAACTGAATAGTTATTTAAATTTACTTTGGATTCTTTAAATTTTATTATACAGAGCAAACATGATACGCGATGAAAGACAATGCTTCTTTTGTTGCCCCAAGAACATCGGCATCGGTACAATTGAAAGCGGGGCACATACGTGTACTTAAACATATCATACAAATGTATATACTCGAATTAGGAATTGTCCGAGTATTCGTCAAACGAATGGAAACAGCCTCAACTAACGATAAAAGTTCTAATGGAAATAATGACAATAAACTGCACGATTACGAGTAGAAAGCTGAAAATCAAGGCATTCAAATCCAGAGACAAGTGAACGAGACGATTCATAAACTACGCTCAGTGTCAAAGGAAATCATATTTCATCAGGCAATTAGCTGCGATGAGCCGTGAATATTTTAATTGTGTCACTGTACGACGACCATTGGTCGAATTCGAATTCGGTTGACTATTCTCAGATTTTGTTTAGGTACAGACATGCATTTATATATTTATATATATATATATATATATATATATATATATATATATATATGATTAAAAAGTTTCGAGCTTACGCTTTGTAGACATAATCAGTGTCTTCAAATTCAATTAAGCGAAATTGTGTCACGCGCGTGTCTCTATGCCAATGGACTGGGGTATACACATGCTAACACCAATACAAGTATTTTCTTATACTTATACTCGAACTTATACTCATTCTCTTACTTATACTCATGACTGTATATGTGATGGCATCTGTACAACTTTGTCTGCATATTTCTGGATAAATTACGCACTTTGAGAGTCAATTGACCGCCATTTTCAAAAGATTTAACGCATGTACACCACTATGAGATACCCTGTGCGCAGCTCTGAAATGTTCTGACTGTTGATTCTTAAAATTTAAAATATTGTATAGTGTAACTTAGGTTCATATTTACATTGTCAGAAAAGCTCCTTTCAGTTTTTCGTGTAATTAGTAGGTTAGATTTGCGAGGAAAGCAAATCATAAAATACTTACTTCAGTTTGTTAAATAGATCAGTTTTTCAGATTGGCCACCTATAAATTAACAGGCATAATAAAACGTAACACGTTGTTTAAACTGAATAGAAAATCCATCAGTCTGTTACAAACACTTTCACAAAGTTAAAAGACCCTGTTTCTTTCATTTTATCAATTACTGGGTATGATATAAGTTTTTCACAGACAGCGTTGTTTTCAGGTACATTATATTGCAAGTTATTAGCTTTATAAAAAGAAATTTTTGTTTTACTGGTATCTAAACTTATTTTGTTACTCCAGGGCCTGTCTTAAGTTACCCTACTCAGGATTTTAATAAAAACTTTGAAATAAAATGCATTCAAAATATTTGCTTTTAAGTTGAATTACTTTTTCTGTTTATATCTGAAGTACTTCAGTAATTTCTTCTTAGGAAATATGTAGTAATAAACACTTGGATAATTTTATGCGTTGGAGCTAAAATTCCGTATGGATTTTTGAGTTTGCATAAAAAAATAGCTAATAATTTTTGTGCAGAATTTTTGGGGTATTACTTATTCATTTTTCTCGAAACAAACAGTCATTTTCAAGTTTGGGATGTTTTCAGCAAATTCTCTTCGGATTATGGACTGACAATGCTTGTACTTGTTATAGGATAATTCAACATAGATTTACGAGTGTGCAAATGCAAATCTGGCTGTGTCTTGATTAAGAACGACACTTGTTGCTGTTGCTCAACACATCGCACAATTTTGCATATGATAAATCGACTGCGGCGACGCTGACAGCGACGTCGACGTCGACGCATCGAGAACTGCGTCAGCGACACGTCGCTGCAGCTTGTTAAATAAATCTGTGTGAAGCTTGGTCCATAGGCTAAAGCGAGAGAAAAGAATTATTTATTATATGTGTAACATGATGATGGTCATCAAGTTGATAATAATGATCAACGCCTGACGTCCGACATTCGACGCCTGCGACTTCAAACGTCGACGTCGACGTTGACATCGACAGCGACGTCAACGCAGCTTAAGTTTTAGCTTCTGGATTGGATTATGGCACGAGCTCGACTCAGTTGAGTCCAATTTCTGGAACGGGAAGTGTCGATCAGAATCGCGATCGCGTGTGCTGCAGTGTCCAAGAAAGAAAGAAAGAAGGCAGCTCGATCAGCTAAGAGTACTGGGATTACGATAGCGTGATAAGGATATTTGGATCTGCATTTGCGCTGAAGAACTCAAAGGGGACTGCTATAATGCCGACCATAACCGAGGACTGCATCGATGGCTTTCAACAGTATTATGCAAGGCCACCGGAGCGACCAAAGAAGAAGTCGATCAAGCAAATGATCCACGATCCTGACGACAACTCATATTTTGGACGCACCATCGATAGTTGGGGTAAGTCGAGGCAATTCTCGGAGAACGGATCTGTCTCAGTTACGAAAAAGAAATAAAATCATCGCATTGCGACAGAACAAAGCGTAAATCTTTATAAATGTCAAGCTGTGCCAGTTTGGATTTAATCAAAATCTTTTGTCGCCGCATTAGCGCATTTTATAAAATACACAAGCACAACACACAGATACACACACAAACACACACACACTCACAAACATACACACATACAGCATCATATTTCCATTTGCAACACATGAAAATCCACACAATCCAAGCGCCCGTTTTTATTGCCCGACTCCCCCTTTATTCTTCGTTTCTCCCTATATTCTATAGTCAGTTTGGCGTTCTCTTTGACCTTTGACGGACATAAGTACCATAGCGTGGTACATATCCAATATGCCGGTCAATTATGTCATTATGCAATCAAACTATTTACCATGAACATCAGAACGAACGACAAATCATAACTGTACACATATGGAAAGCATCTCTTACATTAACGGATTATCTTCTTACGCAACTCAAAATATGCACTTAAATCGAATGAAAATTATGGATACAAATACTTTTCAGAACGAAGAACGCATACAAATATTTTGACATTATCTTTCTTTTTTTCAAAATTTGTTTAAAATTCTTTAACTATCTTTTAGTAGGTTTTTAAACTTAAAATCCTTCTATTTTCCCACATATTTCATACATATTACATCACATAACGCTTAAAAATGTGGAACAACACAATCGCTTTATCGATTTATATTATGATATTTCAAGCAATTGCAATTGTTTACTGTCAGAATCTGATCATATTACTATATCAGATATACATATTGATTAGGAATGTTCGTTGTACATTGTGATATGGTATGTTTAAGCTGGTATTCTAGATATATTATTCAAACAGTTATTCGTAATTATTTTATTTAGGATTTCTGTCAATACTAAAAGCTGCATAACAAGTTTAAGATCTATATTATGATCACAAGAGATCACAATATTGACAAGAGATAATTTCAATTTTGTGCGAATATGTCTAGCTATTATCTAAGAAATGGAGTATAAAAAGTTAAGTCGATTGATTAAGTGATTGTTAATTTTGGAAACCATTGGATCAATGTCAAATTCAAAAATGACGCTCTCGTTAAAATAAAGTTGCTTAATTAAAAAATTTAGCTTTTAGTCACACCATAATTTATGTAATGAATACGCAGTTGAAATTAGATTTTAAATTTTTCTGTCCTTATCCTATTCCCAATAAAATAAAAAAATATTATATTTTTAAAAAAAATGTATTTGTATACTTTACATAAAAAATCTCTATCTATCTAGATAATTGTATACACATTTATTTGAATCAACGCTCTATATAAGTAATTATTTATTTTATTATAAACGCTATTTACCAAATGAAGTACATAATTACTAAGATGTATGTATTAGCTGGTCTGTTGCTATGCAAACATCTTAAATCGCATTGTCTACACGTTTGGGATCATATTACCACTGATGGACAGCAGTTCACCCTTTGATGGTTCGATGCATAACAATGCACAAGTTTTCCAATGTAGAAGAGTAAGGTTTAGATGGATAGTTGCTTGGATGTCTGTTGTCAAAAGCCACTTGCATGTCACTCATTGAATGGCAGCCCATTATGCCAAATGGATTGGTGTCAGTCACAGGCCAGGCCAGAATCCATCACAGGATACAAATACCCGTATCTGCAATCTTCCTCTCACCTCTACTTAATCTCAATTTCAATGGCCTGGACTTGGTTAAGCCAACATGCTAATTGGGGCATGCCACAACTCGACACTTTTATACCATTCCTGTGCTCGCCAGTTACCACCTAGAACATGGTCTGTTATGTGTTTTAAACGCCTCGTCAATGATTCATCTGACGAAGTGACAACTTCAATGAATGCTCGACTCTCGATGGGCAAAACTACATATCTGAAGTTAGTCACACATACAAATCCTGCGCAGACGCACAAGCACTCCACATATTCATCCTCTTCCTTTAAACTTATCCAAAAAAAATAAAGGAGTCGTTGCGTAGTAAATTTTGCGGCAAAACAACCCTTAATAGTGTGGCAACAACAACAACAACCCTCCAGCGGTATTGAATGAAGTTTCGCGCAATATTTTTTGAAAACTGGTTATGCGGCATCTCTGAGTATCTGAGTATCTCTCTGTTTATGGTCGAAAAGCAACTCAAAGATACACACACAACTCGACGCTTCCTTTCAACAAGGTCTAGTCGATCTTGCAACAACAATAGAATGAGTGAGTGGAAGGAGAGTTCTAGTGAGGCAACTAAACGACTCGCATTTAAATTATAGAGAAGATTTATGTGTGGAAATGAACAGCAACATGCTGTAAATGCTGCAGTTAACTATAAACTACCAGTGTATAATGCGTACACTGCAAGAAATACAGGAACATACAAGAAGATCAGATTCTTTAAGCAAAGCTAAGTTTTTAAATATAGAAATAAGCTTTAATAAAAGATTTTGTACAGTTGTTTTGTAGAGTGAATCATTTACTCAATCATTAAAATATTTTGCATATGCCATATGCGTTGCCATTTAGCTAGTAATAATGAGTTCATGAATGTTTCGTATAAGCTCTATGTTTTGCTGCAGTTCCATATGAAATTTCTCTCAGTGCAGCACTCGCTCTCAAAAGTGCATTTTGCAATTTGTACAACAACAACAACAGAACATAATTGCAAGGCCTGGGACTAATTAAAATATATGCAACATCAATTACGAGAAACAACTCAAACCTTAACTCAAAACTAAACCTGGAAGCGAGCTAACAGAGAAACCAAATACTACTTCCGAATTCAGAGAATAACAGAGGAAAAGAGAGAATGAGCGTGAGAGTGAGAAATAGAGAAACACTCAAATACTTTGTACCAGAAGCAGAATGTACCAACCTTATAGAATTGAACTAAATAGTATATTTTTCCTATCATCCTAACCACTTAGTTTTTTCTTGTCTTTGTCTTTTTAATTCTCAATGACATAGATAAGGTTTAAATAACTCACTTGCTTTCTTAGTTATATACTTATACACAAATATTCTTAGACCAGACTTAATCACTTACTCACTGACATTTACACAGCCCGAAACATATGACATAGTCACATATTTTATTTTGTAAATTTACTTTTATTTTTGATTTTGTGCATTATGGCTGTAAAAACAATTTTAAGAGTAAATTAAAAACAAATATCTGCAATGTTTCTTAGTTAATCCCAGTTATCAAATTATAGATTTTCTTGTCTTTCATATTTTTAACTGTTTATTAATTTGTATTTATTAACTTAAAAAAATGATTGACACTAAATAATGTTGGTAACTTGGGTCGATTCAAGTTTTGACTTTATATTTACTATTTATAATTTTTATTTGTCTTTTATTTATTTTTATTCGATCAAAAAAATTCCATTAAATGTACCAGTTTGAGTTGAAATGTACGAAATTTTACAACTGTGCCAATCAGGTAAATTTGCACTCAAAACGAGCTCAGAGTTTGCAGCCCTGGAGCAAGTTGGGGAGAGACAAGACAAAAAGAGAGGAGAGAGGAGACTAAGAGAGAGAGGTGACTGTTTGGCTCTATTGGCTTTGTGGTTGTTGCTCTGTCGACGCGTCGACACAATATTGAAAATAACGCCGAGACGAGACTCAAGCCAAGTCAGTGTGTTTGGCGGGCTGCTTTGTTGGACAGAGTTCAGTTCAGTTTCAGTTTCGGTTTTCAGTCTGCAGTTTGTTTTGAGCGTCGACGAAACGTGCGACCGGGCAACGTTGAATGCCAAACGGGTATTCATATTATTCTTCAAACAAATAACGTATTCACAAGTGAAACTCATTGAGGTCTCGCTCTTTTGGCAATTTGGATCCTGACTTGGCCAGATTGTGTTGCTGTTGTTTTTTAAATACAAATACTCCCTTTCCCAAACTCGTGTGTGTATATGTGTGTGTGTGTGACTGGAATAGCCAGTTAAAGTTAGAGTTAAAGTAACGTAATGTGTGTGTGGATTGTTATTGTTGTTGCTCTTGTTGCTTCTGCTTTGACATTGCCAGAGATACTCGAGAAAAGATAAAAAATGTATCTATAGGATTTGTTTTTGATGTTGATCAATATGTAAATAGTGCAATATCAAAAATATGATTAATTTTTATTCATACGTTGATGTTTTTTGTCACGCCCGAAACACACACACCAGCGTAGTTATTAAAGTATCTGCTACTTTTATGGGCGCTCTGGTCCGTCTTGCGATGCTCGTAGAACGCGTTGCTGTTAATTCAAAAAGGTGTGGTTGTTTGTATGCGACGGAGTCGAAGAGCGGCCCCGTCAAAGCCACTCAACCCAGCTCAGCAGCTAAGAGATACAAAATGTGCTCAAATATACGCGTTGTTTACGCTATGTGTGTGTCTTTTGTGCGTGTATATGTGTGTGTGCGAGGGTGTCAGCATTTCGTTTTGTTTTAAAGTTTAAAAAGTGCTGGCATCGAATTACAAATAATGCCAAACAAATATAATTATAAAGCTGCGTTGCGCAGTCAAAAGATACAAATGTATCTTTCGGTCAAAGCCAATGCGGCATTGAAAAAAGACAAACTATAACTGCAAAGACGACACGGAAATATGCGGCAGACTTGTGCATTAATCTTCTACATATATTTTCATTTTGACTTTGGCCTATTTGTTGGCTATATGTTGCATTGTCACAGCCAAGAAGCAAAGTATCTCACAGATACACACTGGCACAGGTTGCACAAACTGCTTCTGGTCGCGCCAGTGTGTCGACAAAAAAGCCGCTTAGGCCATTGAATCTACTGGAAATGTGCTAAGAGGACATCACAAATTTTTTTTTCCTTCCTTTATTTTTTTGGGGGTAGATTGGCGTCAAGAGCAGGACAAAAAGGCGCCAAAGTTGTTGTGAAAACGTTGAAGCGAGAAGTGGCAACCGGGAACGAGGGTAGAGAATTTCTTGGCAAGCAAAACAAAACAGTGAGCAACTGAGAGCAACATAGAGAGAGAGCGAGGAAATGCGAATTAGTGTAGAAAAGTTGTAAAGCACGTAAAAAGAGCCAACAAAAAAATTGCAAAATTGTGTATTCAAATGCCCAAAAAATGAGAAAAGTGAATTTAAAAATGAGCAAAATACAATAGTGAATACTATAAAAAAAACAAAAGATTATAAAAATTATAAAAAATAAAAAAAAACTATGCATTAACTTCTTATTAATAAATAAGTAAATAATAATAATATACAATTTGCCCAAATAGGTTCTATTTATAGAGCGACTAAATAAGTTTACTTCAATTTTGAAGTTCTTACAAATTTACAAATTTAGCATCACAAAAGTAACAAATATATAAACAACCCACCAAAATGTCGAAACCCGTACCAATGTCTACATCCAATACGGATTATGATTTGCAAAATATTCGTAAGCCCGAACCATTTAAATTTGGACAATTTTTATACAACTCCAAAGAGGGAACGGTTATGGGACGAGATCGTGCCTCATGGGGTAAGTTGGGAAATTTTATATATTTTATGGTATTGATTTGAAAGATGCAAGTAAAGATCTTAATATTTATATGATATTCTAATAAATAATCGTATTGTTCTAGTCTATTGAATGGATTCGAGTTAGATGGTAAGATGGTAAGATGCCATTCTAGAGTATATTATTAAAGAAGATTCGTTAGAATCGTTATAGGCTATTTTATGTACTTCTTTCGAAAATTAAGATACAAAAAAATATTCTTTTCAATAGATTTCAGATCTGGTGATATTTTGATGCATTCTACTTAAAAGATGTTGCTTAGATCGAAACTGACCCAATTATCTTACTTTTTAAATTGATTTGAGTTAGTTGTTATTATGATTGAGTTTTATTGTAAAATTCCATTCTGATGGAATTTCTTTCTTTAAATTTAGAGTTAAGGCGTTAATACACATTGATATGACAATGACTCACCTTCAGTACAATTTATATTTCAAACCCTTTAAAACAGATGTTTCTGAAAACACACCTAAAAACGTGACTCTTAAGGGTATGAAAATTATATATATTCAAAGATCTGTATTTAAGCAAAAAACTCATACAGTTTGTGACAAACGAATTTATTGCGGGCGTGTTACAAAACATTTTAATTATATACTCGTACCTGAAAATAGGTGAAAATAGGGCTTCCACGTGAAGTTGACGCCACTTTACAAGTTCGGTTGACATACTTTAGGGCATGAGAAGTGCCATAATTATGTTACCTGCATAGTATGCACTCGCTAAGGTATCAAATCCGGAAAATTCACAAAACGGAATTTACAAAGGAATGCCAAAATTAACAATTTGTTAACTGACAAGAAGTTGAGAAAATTAAACAGTTGTTAATTAAAAGTATTTTCGGTTTGGCTTTATATCCTCTTTAAATGACAACATAGATAAAATGCATTAAAAAAAGTGTTGTACTATTTCAGTTAACATCACTCTTAAATTTAACAGCTCTTTTTGATTTATACACATTTTTTTGTAGTGCACAAAGAGCGAGAGACCCTCACTCTTTTTCCTCTCTTTATCTATAGTAATATTTCGTGGCTTGTTGTCATGATATTAGCCAAGTTGAGGTTATGTTAACCGTTCCCTTACATGTGTGTGTGAGCACGATCAAAGCAGAAAGAGAGTGCGAAAAGAGTAGAAGAGAGAAAGCGTGAAAGAGTAAAAGGCGGTTCGAAGCGAATCTTGCCAGCTCTTGAGTAACTGCTGCCAAGTGTTATACGACCCAAATACTTGCATGATTCATAGTACGCGTAGAAGAGTTCTAATACGTTTTGAAGAGAAAGCTAGCAAGTCTTATACAAGTATATTTTATTATGCACATAGAACAGTTGAAACTTACTCTGTTTTTATTCTTTGAGTTAAAAACCGGCGCTTGAACTGCACTCATTTATCAACACTCCGTAAGCTTCGTCAATTAAGAGTTTAACCCAGCAGTGACTTTTATGAGGACTGAGTCAACTTCTAGTGTTTAATTTAATCAGCTCAATTGAGCCGGCGACATTGTTTCATTATTACCATTTGATTGAGTTTTCTTTTTAATTCACTTGTTGTTAATAATAATCTAATCAAGTATTTATCTCATATATTCTTTAACAGCTAAGATTGGCATCTTCTACATAGCATTCTACGGCGTACTTGCTGCTCTGGTGGCCATTTGCATGTGGGCCTTCTTCCAGACACTTGACCCACGTGTACCCAAATGGACATTGGATGGCTCCATAATTGGCACAAATCCAGGTGAGTTATGGACAAAATGAAAAAGCTACATGTCCAGAATATTGTCTTAAAAAACGTTGTTAACTTAAGACAAATGTTTTTTTCAAAGTTCAGTTAAATTTAATCAATTAATTTTTGTAATATTGAGGAAGATATTGAAACTTATGCTGTTCTGTACTCCATTTAGGACTCGGCTTCCGCCCACTGCCTCCGGTTGATAATGTGGAGAGCACATTGATCTGGTACAAGGGCACACAGCATGAGAACTACAAGCACTGGACGGATTCCCTGGATGAATTCCTCGACGGTAAGTTGAGCTGGCTATTCGGAAAAGTCTTGTTAACATTTCCCTTTTCCTGTCCATAGCGAAAGCAAGGGTGGATTTTAACTAGTGTAAAATGGGTCTTGCATGTTTATAGTTTATGCAGAAAGTGACCATGGACTGATTTTTATAGTTCTTATTGTTATTTTTGTTGTTGCTAGGGCTACCTGTTAGGGGGACTTGACAGCACGCTATATGTTTTGGGTTTTTTTTTTTTAATTTGGAACTAAAAAAAATCGTATTGATTTTTGGTTTAAGTGAGTTGCTAAGAACATAGCTCAATTTTGCCTTGCTGAGATTTTTTATTTATTACCTACATCGTGTGTGGGAAGAAGAAGAACTTTAGAAAATGAGGTCGTTACTAGGTGATATGCGTATATCGAATAAATATATCGGATAGTAGAAGATAGGTCACGTGCAAAACAAACTATTAAAGCATATCATGTAATTTCCAAGGTCAGTTTGAAAATGTGGGATAAATCGAATTAATTATCTCAAGATATTATTAAAGAAATATTATATTGTAATACACATAAATAACTGGAAGTTATTAAAATATTACTTATTAAATAAAAATAATTCATTTATACGATTAGAAAAAATATAGTAGGATTATATTAAATAATAGGTATTCTAATAGATCAATCTAAAACTATTCTTATATGTATATCAGAAAAGGAATGGCCTAGTTTCCTTTATCTACTTTTCTTTAAATGTATTTTAATAGATTAATGTAAAAAAATTCCCTAAATCTTTAAGAAAAGTTAAAGCCTCTTAATAATTGCTTTATCATCCCCTTTCTTTGTAGTGTACAAAACGCCCGGCTTGACTCCGGGACGTGGTCAAAACATTTTCAACTGCGACTACAACCAACCACCACCAAGGGGTCAGGTTTGTGATGTGGATATTAAATCGTGGTCCCCTTGCACCAAGGAAAACAACTATAACTACCATAAGAGTTCGCCTTGTATTTTCCTCAAGCTAAACAAAATCTACGACTGGAGGCCCGAGTACTACAATACTTCAAAGAATTTGCCTAGTAACATGCCCGAAAATCTGAAGAACTACATTGCCGAGATCGAACAGAAGGAAGCGCACAAGGTAAATATCAAAAAAAAAAAACAATCTATCAGATACTTATGATGACATTACACTTAACTTAGCTCAACACAATTTGGGTCTCCTGTGAGGGTGAAAATCCGGCCGATCAAGAGAACATCGGACCAGTTAACTATTTGCCCGTACGTGGCTTCCCCGGCTATTTCTATCCGTACCACAACTCCGAGGGTTACTTGAGTCCCCTCGTTGCCGTGCACTTCCAGCGTCCCAAACGTAAGTATATGATTGCAAATCAATTTGGATAACAATAATAAATATATATAACACTTTTGACTCGTTATCAGGTGGCATTATTATCAATATTGAGTGCAAAGCCTGGGCACGCAACATTATTCATGATCGCAAGGAGAGACTCGGCTCCGTTCACTACGAGCTCTTGATCGATTAAAGAGATCGAATAATTACAAAAGACATCAACTAAAAAAGACGATCGTTTGTCTAAAATAGTGAAAATAACACCAAAATTCAGTTTTTCCTAAGAAATACAATTTACAGCTTCATTCTTATATACAAATTAGCCCACGAAATAAGAAAAGACAACACAACAAATAATACATATATAAAAAGAAAAACAAAATGATAAAGGGAACCAGAACCATCTTTTGATAATACAATTTTTAAATGTAGCTTCTTCTTATACAAATAAAAGTAAAATAAAATATTAAAGATTTATAGTAAGAATTTAGTCTACCGCCTAAGAAGATTTCTATTAATTACAAGCGATTTTGCGATTATTAAAAACTAATAATTATCATTATAATTAATGATATTGCTGCTGAATGAAGATGTTCACCCTATATATTATGCTAAAATGCCGATTTGTGAAAGTAAATCTCAAAAGATTTTACTAAATGCTAAACAAAAAAAGTCTAGCCAATTACGAATCTCATTTAGCTCTGTTCTAAACTACGACAAATTTACATGTTATTGCTTATTTAAATAAAAAAAATAATACAAAAAAAAAATGATCATAAAAATTACAATTAAAACTGCCATTTAAAAGCGAGCGAAAATTTTTAGTAGCCCTTAAAAGCAAAACACATGCTAGAATTATATTTATATTTAAAATACAAATTAAAAATCAAAATCAACAGCAACAGCAACCGAAACAACAACAAATAATAACTATTATTATTATAATAATTATGTATACATTTAAAAGTTAACGATATAAATCTTACTGACCAAAACATTGTACAATCTAAAACTATAACTATTGCATGAACTTTTGGGAGCCAAATAAAGTTTTTATTCCATTAAAAGAAACAATTCCAAGGAAACATACCTATTTAAACCATTTTTCCAGTAAAATAATTACAACAATCTTATAAACAATATATATACACAATATTCTATGAACAATTTTTCGAATATTTTTAAAATACTTATAAAGACACAATTCAAATGTAATGTATAACAATCAAACCAATAACAAAATTCGAAAATTTATTTCTAAGTTAATTAATGTTAAATCGAAAACAAAACCAACAAAACAGCTATGGCTATGTGAAGACATCTTTAACCTGTTCTCAATAAAATGGGCGATACAAAATCAAAAATCTTTTTCAACTCTTTCATTTTTAAGAAATATATCATTTGGAATACGTCCGACAAGTTGTGTCTGCAGATAAATTTACAATGAGATATCTACATCTTGCTATAAAGTTGATATCTTCAACCTAAAATATCTGTGTTCTATGATAACGAGTTGCTACCCATAATTTGTCATATGCCTGCATTGGACTTACATAAACCGAATTGCTGTCTCGCTGCCTGTTAGCCACATGCTGGCCCGATAAGATAGGCAGTACGACCCCAATAGAAACACTCAAAATCAAGATAATAATCAGAAATCTGTGCAGTGGCTTCACGTTGGTCAGCAGGGTTTTGTGGCCAACTGAAAAATGAACTAAAGCTTGATCGATATGAATGCGTGTATTTATATATTTCTATTGATATGTTATCTGCGGCGATACAGCATATTGCGTCATTGCAGCTCGTTTATAAAATATCACTAATTACTCTTGATAAATGCATTATTTTTAACTGAATCAACAGTGCGTAAGCGTATCAATCAATGGAACCTTTGAGATATTAAATAAATAGCTTGGACATTTCTACAAAGAGAATATTAGATAATTCTCAGATTTATTCTAGAAGAGATATCGATGAATCGAATCCCTTAGGTTCAATAAATTATGTTCGTGATAAGTTTATCTTCACTAGAGTATTTTCAAGTCGATCACTCATTATTTACTTATTTCAGAAGTCGCCACAACAGATTAGCGAATACGCATTGGATAAATGTAAGGGTACTTTTTCGCCCAAGGTAATATTTAGGTGTGAAAATGTAGCAGGTGAGGCAAATGCCGATCAGGTAAAAAATTCGTTGGGTTACTTACGGTAACAGGTTATTTCTGGAGCGAAAATAAATAAAATTAAGATTGATAATTGTGCTAATAAAAGTCTTAGGTAAACTGAATATTGCTATCATTAGTAGCAGTTGATATTTTTAAGGGAATCAAGCTTTTTGAAGAGAGAAAAATAAATAAACTAGGTACATATATCTACAACACCTTTTTAGTAAATAAATTCTGGAGATTATATGTCATAAATTTTATTATTTGGATTTATTAAAGTTACCTTCAGAATTGTTTCTTGTTTTTAATTATCGAATACCTATAAATATTTTTCGAAAAAATACTTATCCATCACAGAAATTGTACACATGGTAGACAAAGACATCATAATTTTGGATGACTCTATATTTCGATACATATAGCTTTAGCTTGTGTGCTATTCACAATGACGTCAAACAAACCAATAGAAAATAAAAATAAATAATGAGGCTACAAAGAAAATAAAATTTTTTTCAATCGTTTTCATTTTTTTCGAGACATACTCCTTATATCTGCAATGTGTATTTTACTTATAAGCTATAGTCAATTATAGTCGGGCTTGACAACCGACGTCGTCTAATTGGCACCTAATTAGCTGAAAGGCAACCGCTCAGAAACCCGTAAAATACTGTAAATCAGCAAAGTACACAACAGAAAAATTGCAAAAATCTTTTCTTTTTTTTTTTTGCTTTGCTAAACTGGAAAATCAAAACTTCTCTCTAATGAGGAAGCTGCTCCGCTACGCATCGGAGCTTTGCGTACATACAAATTGCTGGAAAAATCATAAGAGTTTCAGTTCGGACCAGATAAACTGGTTTGTAAGATTTAACAAAATCACGCTTCGCTTCCAGAGATTTGAATCTTGCGTTCTGTTGCTTTGATTTGCTTAACTCGAAGTTGGATTCAAGTTGAAGATGAAAGTCAACATGCGAATATATTCACATTGTGTCTTTGTACTGTCAAACCTCAGCATAGTTTCTGTTGGCTAAAAATTAAGCCAGTCATAAACGATTATCTGGCATTTCATATGAATATTTAAGATAAGATAAAAATAAGTACTTTTTCTCTGATAAACCTATTTTTAGTTTTAAACTAACCTAGCATCAATGCTTTTCACATTTTTCTTTAAAAGGCTGTAAAAGCTAGTAAAATACAATAATATTATTCCAATGATTAATCTTCAGTTGCATTCCTAAGCACTCCATGATGCTCTCAAAGAATTTGACTTGGAAAAGCAACAATCTCATTGTTAGGGAGATTTAGGGCGTCGTCAAGTAGATATAATTTAATAAATTTATTATGATTACAACAATGAAGTATAAAGATTAAAGACGTTGTAAGTACAAGTACAAAAGCTATAACATCATAAGAGTAATAACAAGGGGTATTTGCAATGACACTCGAATCATTACTAGAGATTCCTATTTTTCTCTCTCTCTCTCTGTATCACTCTCCCGTCGGAAATGCTCGTTTATGCGAGTTAATAATTTCCAAGTGTTTCTTGTTACTTAACAAAGGCTTTTCATATAGCATGATGACTAATACAAAGTCATCGAAGGAAAACCAACAACGTTTTCCGCATGAGAAGCACATTCGAAAATTTTTTTATTTTTGTTTTTTCGAATAGAAATTTTCTAAGTACAGTAAACCACAGCAAGGCAGCCAAAAAAAGCTTCAATGTACCTACACATATACAGTACACGAGTACATACTTAAATACACAGATGAATGTATGCTTGACACCAAAATGCGTCCAAAATGTTATATGTAGAAGAAACACAACAACAAAAACAATACACAAAACATAATGTTGATGTTCCCAGTAAAACAAAACCAAAAGCAAATCCACGTAAACAAAGACACAAATCGAAGAGAGAGTTGGAGCATAATAGACAAGGCAATGGACTCTCAGCGCATGCCAGTGAGTGTGGGAGAGGGAACAGAGAGAATGAGCTTCGTTAGTGTGCGTGCCCGGTTTATTGTGTCTCACTATGTTTAAATATTTATAAAGCAACAGCGTTTTGCATTAAAAATATCGCCAAGGGCCGTAGCTCATAAAGTGCGGGTGTCATAAATCTGATTAATATTTAATATGTTAGAAATTAAATTATTTTTACACAAATACTAGATGTATTATTATGAGGTATTTATGGAAATGTTGAATGTTTCATGCGAGTATATGAACATTTGCTTTCTGCAGCGCTCCTGTTAATCACCCGCTACTGTTGCTGTCTGGCCGCTGTCTGCATACAAGCGAGTGTTTTCACTGCGTATTCACAATGCCTGAGAGAGGCGGTCGGTCATGCTGCCAGAAGCAACAACTGGCACAACAACAATTATTACAGCTAGAGATTGGCATGACGCTCAAAAACACCCGCCCACTTCTCACCCACTGTCCAAGAAGCTTTTGCTTAGGCCTTTTGTTGTTTTTGTTTTTGTTATGACTGCGCAAGTGTCAAAAGCGTTCAACAGCTGTCTGTATTCGAATAAATGTATCTCTTTGCTTTCGTTGTGTGCGTGTTGACTGAGAGCCGACGCGTCGCGACGCTGCGCTGCATGTGTGAGTGTTGAGCGGCGCCGCGGCGTTGAGTGTTGAGTGAAGACTGCGTCGTCGACGTCGGTTCTACTACCACACTCTGTGCTTCAGTTGGTGATCATTCCTCGAAGGCGCAGCACGCAGTACGCAGCACGCATCGGGAACCGACGTGAAGAACTTTTCTTTTTCGTTAGTGTGTGAAACAAAGTTTTTCGTGGCGCGAATTTTTATGAGGAATTACAATAAATAAAAATATAATTTAACTGTTAAAAGGTTGATTATTCAGCTTTTAAGTGATTCATCATAAAATACTATATATTTGCAAAAAAAAACATTAAATTATATAAAGCTTTTGCACTTACATACAAACGTACTCCGTCCACGTGAGCAACAAATAGTAAAAGTAATCAAAAGATATACATACATATAAACGTACACTCAAATATACGAAAATATATCGATAATTGTAAAAACTACAGAAATAAGCGCCAAAATGTCGAAAAATAACGGGAAAGGCGACCAATATGTTAATCAATTCCCCCAACCGGCAAGAAAACAAACCTGTTCTGAAATGTTCTACGATCCACATGATGGTACCATCTTAGGGCGCACTCCGAAAAGTTGGGGTAAGATATAAATAAGAATTACAATGGTGATATTCAGAAATTATTCTACATTGCACTCTTTGTTTCTATTATAAGTGAGTTTTTAGAGTTGTAGCCCACGATAATCGAGTGTTTATGTTGTCTAAATTACAAAGGCAAACCGAAAAAGATTGTAAAACAAAATAAATAAAATGCATCTACATATATACATTAAGCATACATACATATGGATTATATATATATATATATGTAGATGCAAGTCGGTCACTCGGCAACGGGTGCGAGTAAAAGCTAATGAGAAGAGATTATCTGTTACTCTGGTTCTCTCTCCATTTCGACTGTGAAACAAAAACAGGCTTTCGATGTCATTGCCATATGCGAAATCTTCTATACGTCAAGAGATAAAACTCATATTATTCTCGTAACTACAATAAAAAGTATATATAAAAATATGTGTGTATATTATGCACAGACTGTTTGCTGATAAAATTTGCCTTGACTCAGCTACAAAAAATACAGTACTTTGTATAGTATACATATTATTCTGAAATGTGTTAATATTTATGTAAATCTTGCGGCTTTCATATGACGCACTGCAACAGTATCAACAAAGAATCAGTTTTATTTTCTAACATGTTTATTACAACGAGTATAAGTAA
Organism: Drosophila falleni; assembly: GCA_035045575.1. NCBI lineage: Eukaryota > Metazoa > Arthropoda > Insecta > Diptera > Drosophilidae > Drosophila > Drosophila falleni. Next base: position 400,501 of record JAWNOV010000181.1, on the reverse strand, counting down.
TTATGGTTAATAATAAAATCATGGTTCGATCTGATGAAGTTGTTAATTTTGTCATACCTGTTCATATCTTACATCTTTTTTGAATAATTTTGAGGTTAAAATATTAAGTTCTTTCCTACTCGGAAAGGGAAGAGATTGAAAATACCTTTTAAGCTTATTATGCAAATATGCCAAAAAAAAAACCTATATAATAAATAAATCACAGTTATTTTTTAATTTTATTCATGTTTTTAGTTAATTTGCTTTAAGACAAAAGTAGCACTCCCTCAATAAAAATAAATAATCTTTCATTATAATAATGACTAAAATTACTCAGTTGGTTTATTTTAAGAATTTTTTCATTATAACGTTCAATTTCGACGATCACTTTGAACATTGAACAGCCGACATACATACAATCACGTATGTACATTTTTATATAATTAAGTACATATGTGTTTAAAAATTAAAACAACTTTGGCTGAATATATGTATATGTATATATGTATATGTATAGGCAAGTGAGCATTCTTTGTATATAAGTACATACATACACGTATATAATTCCGTTTTTGGTGCTCATAAAGCATAAGAATTTTTGGACTCAAAAAGATAAAAACGGTATTAAAATAAACACGAATGCACGTTTCTGCAAATAGAGAGAAAGAAAGAGAAACAGATTTTATATTGTTGAGAGTCAAAGAGAGGTTTATCAACGGTGTAACAGTGTACTATATAGTTGAATAATATTTGTTTTCTACTCGAAATAGGTTTTGTAAACAAATTCAAGGTTTCTGCCCCATCTATGTAGATTTTTCACGCCTCATCAACGATAACGGCAATTTTTCATGATTTTCCACAGTGCAATAAAATTATTGGATTGAAATTGAAATATAAAAAATTAAATATCATTTGGCACATCTTAATTCGTCAAGTTGCGATGAGTTATCGTGTTATCGGATACTCAATAGCACATATGGGTATTTAAAGTATTCTTGACGTCAGCTAATGAGTATTTGTTTATGCAAGGCTTTTATTGAAATTGGAACTGTCAATATGTAATTCGTTCGATAGCAGACAAGTTATTTCAGTTAAATACCTTCTAAGTTCGCCAAATAAGTTTACTTTATTTTAACCATAAGCTCATATTTAAGTCCCCAACCATTTTTAACAATTAGCTCCGACTGTTTGTCTTTGTTTTTTTTTATGTCCAATTTTTCATGGTTCTCAATTTGGCCAGTTAGTCATTATTTCATGCCAACTGTCCTTAGCCCTAAACCCTTTGCTGCCACACCTGTCTGTAAATAGAACTACATACATAGACATGCACATGAATGTTTATCATACTGTATATATGTGTATATTTCAATTTGGTATACACCCCTTAATTGCTTCTATTCGCAGTTCTTGTCGTTCTGTTACTGTTTTATTCATTTTACTAATGGTCGGTCCCTATCATTAAATATATCTGCAAGGACTGTACTTTACTTTTTTGCTAAACTAACTAAGTATAGATTTTAAAGATAGACACGTGCAGTTCATTAAAATATCATTTGGCTTTTTTGTTACTTGAAATTACAGTATATGTTTTTTATTTATGTTACAATTTTATAATTTCACTAATCTAATCCATATTATTATTTTATTTTGTAAACTTATCGCTATCATTTAAATACTTTGGTATTCATTATCATAAAAAACAAAAAAGGACAATTTTTTAAATACATTTCATGTTTTTATGAATTATGTGCCCTGAAAATATTTATTCCGATCATATACAAAATATTGAACTGAAATACCAAGTCATATTTCAGTGTACATGGTATCTATCGGTCTATTATCAGAATATTTTATTCATAAGATATTTCGCACATTTTCCTGCCATTGTACTAATTAAAAAAGTTCATTGTTTGAGCACAAATTGCCGAAAGCATTGCAAAATTGACGGATGTGAAATAAACTAACAAAAAAAGATCGTAATCCGAGGATCACAAACCATAAACATTTCACGGATCTTTCAAAAGCCAAAACAATTTTATCAAGTTGTAACAAAAGCATAGAACGCTTCGCTTTGCTTTATTTTCCACTCGGTTAAATTAAAGCTAAATAATTATTTTTTTTTACTATTGTTTTTGTTATTGTGATAAGTCGAATAAAACCGGTTGAACGGCTTTTGATTTTGGAAGTGCTTTCATTACAAATTCAGATGGTTTTATTTTGCTTTGCTTAGTTTGCACTTTGATTAAAAAGTTCGTTTTTGTTTTGTTTTAATTTACTTTTATTCAACAAGAACAACAATTACAATGGAGACACCTGCAGGTCAGTCGATGTTATGTTTAAAACCGGTTCGATCCGATAATTGTCAAGTTTTGAGGGCAGCCTCATCACTAGTTTTAGCTAGTCAGCTGCTCGTTCAGTGAGTGCCTATTTAGATTAATATATGCAACTAATTGTTGCATTAACTAGTCACGCACACGACAACAAACACACTATACGACACTGCATCAAACTAGAGTTTTGAATTTTACTTTAGTTTTTAGCTTAGATTTATTTCTACCATATATGATATTTTATTTATTTTTAATACTATTGTTTATTGTAATATCCTATCATATAATAAAATCTATGAATTTTTTAGGGACTGATGCCAAATTAAAATATCTTAAAGATCTTATTAAACAGATATTATTATCTTCAGAGAAGTTCATTTTAGAGATTTTATAGCTACTTTAAAAGAGAATGCATTTCCCCGAAGTAAAAGATTTTTTACGAGTTAAAATTTATTGATTATACGGGTGTAAAACCGCGAAGAAATAATATTTTAAAAGTATTCAGCTATACCACAGTGTTTACTATTCACTCCATGATATTTTATAATTTTGTAATTTCTAAGAACAATAGCATATAAATATAAAAACTATATCTATATAAAAATTGAATTACTCATTCGCAAAGCCTAGACTCATTTTTAACCACATCATCTACAGGTTATAAAACTACTCGAATTAATGAAAAAACTTTATAAGTGAAAGTTTGTCTATTGTCAAACTTGTGGCATAAATGATCAATTAGGCAACACAAAAACAATGACAGAATGTGGCCCAAAAGTTGGTCACAATTGTCTTATATATGTGAAAACAAACAAGTAGAGACTCTCCCCAAGATAATCATCAAACTAAACGCACATAATGTTTGCTATGACGGGGTTAACACACGCAGGATTCGGTTTATAGGCGGAAGAGGAAAAGGGGATTGGAGACAGTTGCGGGTGTGGACACCCGAACAAAATAGGCGCCAATGCGACGGTATCTATTTAGGACGCCTTGAGGGTGAATGGGCGAATGTCTGAATGCATGGATGGAGTCTCCTGCCTTTATTGACTGCGCATAAATGTTTGTCTTACAATCTTGGTCAAAATAAAAGGGGAGTGGCTGATGTAATGAGTATAATATGATGACAGTCACCAGCAAGTTGTTGCTTTTACAGCTTGCCTTCCTCCTCGGGGGCGTCATAATTGTTACTTTCCTCCCAGCGAGTGCGTTTCAAGTCGTCGTGACTGCAACACATAAATTAAGTCACTTCAACTGCAGATAGGACTTTGAACTAAAAAACTCAAGCATAAGTGCTTAATTCACATTCAAATACAAATTATATAAATGTAAAAAAATTAAATTGATATAAAAAAATATTGTTTGTCGTATTTTATTTAATAAATAAATATTAATAAAAAAAAAAACAAAATAAAAAGATCATTGAGTCCAATAATTCCGGGAAATCCCGGTATGTAATCAAATTATTCCTTTTTCCTAATTTCTCAAACTAAAGTCGTAAACAGACCATGGATCTAAATCGAAAATCTGAGGCACAAAGCACGTAAAATGCCATTCTGCAAATGAGTTGGCCTTACACATTTGTGGTTAGTAAATAAACTTTCCACAATAACGCGACCGAGTGGGATAAATAAATAAAAGGCCCCTCCTGGGACAAATAGTGTGAAAGCCTTGAGTTGCAGGTGTTGAGAAATATAGTAGTAAAAGACCAAACTTGGTTAGAACCTGGACATATGTGCTTTCAGCAGTTGGTCTAAATTATTAACTTTGTTTGGCCTTCGTTGGGGTGGTCAAATGACTATAAAAAACTACGAGTGGTCATGCAAACTTGGGTGTGCTTCGGGGTTGGGTCCATAACTAGAGTTGTGACTCGGCAGTAAATAGGTCACGGGCTTTTTAAGTTTGTTTACCGCATTATCAGCAAGCCAGCCAGAGTGTTATTATTAAAACTTGGCCATTGAGTCACGCCTGGTTACTTAATGCGTCGCCTGACAGGTTGCAATCCACAGTCCCAACCACAATTCCACCCTCAATTCCATGGTCACTGCATTGCCCCTTAAATAAAGTTCGAGATGGATCGTGTTTACATCGTCACAATGTGGTTAATGTTAGGGGATAGGTGATTGGTGGGTTCAAGCCTCCTCCCCTCTCACCATGCCATTCTATTTGACTTATGCTACTTTAAAGCGAATCTAACTGGTTAACATTGCTTTGAATCAGATATATTTTCATTATTCCAAACAATTCCAAAACGCATTTATAACTTTTTGTATTTTCTTTTTTCATTATTTCTTATTTATTTTATCGATTTTTTAAGTAGGTAACTGAACTTTTTGGCTTTCCCAAAATGGCGCACGGCGTATACGTAATATTATTTCGAGTGCTTTTCGTTTTTCACTATACATTTCTATTTTCGTACTTGAGAGAGAGCATTCAAATGAAATATATTTCAAGGCAAGATGCCAGGCAAATGCCAAATGCCGAAATGTATAAGCTAAACGAATATCATGAGTGGCATAAGAATCGGGCCAGAGAAGAAGATCTATCTGTTTATATGGTATATTTGTATTTATCTCGCATATGTAAATATAAATTGAAAAACGAAGCCAAATGCAGGAAATAGATGTATGTTTTTTGGATTATGTGAAATCGTAATATACATAATTCTGTAAACTACCATGTAATCATTTTGTGGCTCGATTTGTTAAACATTTTTTTTTCAGCGTAATAAGCGTAAATATTTTAACAATTTTTCTTAAATTTTAAAATTTTTTATACATTTCAAAAAACTGTATTTGAACGTGAATTATAAATTAAAAGTTTAAGGAATAAAACACTCTGAAAATATTTTAAATAGGATATGTATTGTCAAAAAGTAGCTACAAAAAATAAATGACTTTCTAGCGAACTCATTAACTTTTTAATAGATCCATAAAGTCATCGTAAAAAATTTGTGTAAATTAGATTAAAAGTTGATAGTTTTACATGTAAACAGAATAGCATTTTTAGACGATTTGATATACGAAAAGGACCCAATTTAGTTGTTCCACAGGGTCATAATAGTCCTTTAATAAACCAAGTTATTGAACTCGACATTTTCTCAGATCATTTACTGTACAAATTATGTATGTAAGGGCGTTCAGTTCGATTTGCCCACACAGACGTCTTCATTTCGATCCTTAAGAAATCTAGGCTGTCCATAAAAATCTAAAATAGGTATAGATACATATATGTTTGTACATGTACTTGGCCATCAATCATGGTAAGCTAAGTAATTGTCATACTCATAGTCATATGCAGTTGCTTGTACATAAATTGAAGTGAATTTATCGATTGCTCAGGGGGATGATAGGGAAACACAGGAACAGTTTTAATGTGGTCAGAAGTGCGTGAGTGTGTGTGTGTGTTTGTGAGTAATCTAACATTGGAGAAGACATAAGAATGTTGGCTGACATGTAATTGTAGTCTCAATATTGGTTACACACGCGCCACGGGCGCCCACCTTGGCCGAGCCCGTCTGGATGGACTGAATTGAACTGGATTGGCCAACTTGGATTGCTGGCTGACAGCCGACTGTCGACTACCGACTGGCGTCATAGCCACTGGCGGCGTCTGCGCCATTGCCTTGAGCGGCTAGAAAGCAGCGTGTGGTCATTGCCAAACTTATTTCCTTGGACTTGAACGCAATTAATTTTCTTGGGGCCTGGCAACAAACCCAAAAACCCAACCCATTTGAGCCTAAAAATTTGATGAGTGGCACAACAGAAAATAGAACACCTATATACGAGCATGGAAAGTTGGGCGACGTGGCATAAGTATTGTTTTCATTTTTTGTTACCTACTGTACGACGAGGTGAGTGGATTGTACCGTACATTGTGTTCGATATTCATTCATTCGATTAATTTGTTTGGAAATTCGAGCTCGAATGACCATTCGTTCGCTGTCAATTTCGGTTTGTCAACGTTGCGTTATTTATGCAATAGTTTTTTTTTAAGTCCGGGCGTGAGTTCTCTCCTTCCACCTTCCCAAATTCCCTCTTCATCTTCCGGGTGTCCCCTCAGTCTAACGTTCAGGTCGCATTCAAAGCAAAAGTAACATACACACTGGATTCTAGCTGACTCGTCAATGCTATTGACATTGAAATACTCGTGAATATATTCAAACAGAACCATGTACCTCACCCACTTCCCCTCACCCACCACTATTTGAATTTTTCCCAATCTTTCTGTTTGTTGTCTTTATTTTAATTACTGCATTTACTGCGGTTTTAGTCCGTTTTCGATTTCCGATTAAGAACGTAACGAACGATTGCATAATTGAAAGACAACAAAATATATTTGAACCGGTTACAAATAACTTTGTTTTTTATATCAGTTTTAAATTTTATCTTTAATTACTTTCCGTTTTCTATTTTCGTTTTAAATTCAAATTGATGTTATTTAATTTTTCCCTTTTAAGTTTAATTGAAAATGTTAATATAAACAACAAGCTTACGAATCTGTGATTTGTGGAAAGCCAACTTTCATAAAATACGATACTCTTTGTAAAAATAATAATAAATAAATATGAAAACAAGGAAAGAAAAGGGTTATGTTTAAAATGTTTTATTTTGTTATGTGTTATTTACACAATTTTAATAATTCTGTATTAATAAAAAAATAATATAATAATTAATTAATTAATAAATTATACGTTTTATTAATAACTACAGACATATAAAAACAAAATAACTAAATTAACTATTGTTTCTTCTCTTTGTAGGTCAAATTTTCTTGTTTTATACCATTTTCTATATCATACTCGCCATACTGATGACAATTTGCATGTCGGGACTGTTGTCCACCGTGGATGATAAAACCGGAGCACCCAAATGGAAACTGGGGGAGTCGCTGATAGGCACCAATCCCGGCTTGGGCATTCGTCCCATCAGTGAAGAGACAGAACGCGGTTCAGTTATTCAGTTTAACAAAAACAAGGACTGCGGAGATCAATTACTGGGTTAATATGATAGACGCTTTTCTTGATGGTAAATATCAAATGAGTAAATTCATGATTATGTATAATAAGTATATTTAAATTAAAGAATATAGAGATAAAAATACCGTGGGTCACATGACGCATTGCGATTACAATCATAAGAATCCCCAAACTAGTTGTGTCGTCGACCTGGATCAATTTTATCCCTGTACGAAAGATAACAAGTATGGGTATGATCAAGGCAAGCCTTGCATATTTCTCAAGTTGAACAAGATTTACGATTGGGAACCACAGGTCTATGATACCCCCATCCCCACAATGCCCGATGATCTGCAGAAAGAAATTAACGATACGAGCATCCAGGAGGTCGGTTGACATCGTACTTTAAATGTTATAGATACTAATAAATTTTATTTTATAGCGCCAGAAAATTTGGGTTTCCTGTGCAGGTCATTATGGCAAGGATAAGGAGCAGTTCAAGGACATTAAGTATTATCCCAAACAGGGCATTCCAACGTACTATTATCCATTTAAGAACCAGCCCAATTATCTGAGTCCCTTGATTGCTGTGCAATTCAATGATTTATCCATTGGCAAAATGATGGACGTTGAATGTCGTGCCTGGGCCAAGAACATCATCTATAGCGGCAGTTTACGTGATCGCATGGGTTCCGTTACCTTCCAGCTCCTGATGGATTAAGGAGCTACAAGAACAACAACATCTTGTGATCGTAACAACCAACGCTAGCCTTAAGAGGCCAAACTTCATGGCATCGGTTACTACAGCAAAACCTCGGCCCAAGACCAACAACTGAAACAAAAGTTATCTTAGAGCTTAGACGCCTTCAACTTTTAATTGTATTGTATATATTTATAATTTATGGAGAAAAATATCGACAAGCGTCAATAACAAATTCTGCCCAAAACTAAAATATCTTTAATGTTTAAAAAAATAATAATTATAAAAGAAATCAAGCGAAAGAAAATATTTAAGAAAGTTCAAAACATATGTACAACCGCAATTGTTGTTAAATTGTAGCTTCCGGCTTGTCTATTGATATAAGTAAAAGTTATCAATAATATTTAATTTTTAATTATATAAATTCATTTAATAAGATGCATAGTATGTCAGTTGTATTTAGTTTTTATTTATCTTTGTTATTATTTACCTATTTTATTGTTTCCATGTCGATCTATCCATTCAGAGTATTTTGTCATTTGTAAAAAGATAATCAAAAAGAAATTGAAAAATAAATGTTTTATTGTTAAACTAAAATTTACTGAATTCTTGCAAGTTGTTCAAATAAAATAAACAAATATGTTTGATTTTTATAATTATTAAACATATAAGAGCAACAAATACATCGATTTTAATTCACACATTCATTATGATCAGTACAATATTGTCATATATACTGCAAACCAACCAAAAAATTCCCAGCTTATTTTTGATAAACTTCAATTTTTAACCCTTTTTTAGACTTACATACACCAACGAAATGTGAATGAAAGCAAATTATTTTGTGTTGCAATGCTAATTAATAAAATAAAATAAAATAAATTTATAGGTATATTGATTTATTAAGGTCATAAGTTTCTTAATTCATATTGAATAGTGGGAAAAATATTCATACTTTGAAAATTGCGCAAAATGTGAACTCAACGATGACTTTTTTTATCGGCATGGCAAGGCCACTGCCAATGGCAGAACTGCCAACTTACTCACAACACATCTACAATCTGGGATTCAGTTCGTTCGTTCCTTTCAGCGGGGAAGAAGTTGCCAATTTAATTCAAAAATAAATGGTAAATTTTACATAGCTCCAGCTTCAAAATGCAAAAAGCTACTTTTGTTTCAAAAGATACTTTTCTATCTTTTGCGAATTCCAAAGGTGGCAGCCTTCATATAAACAGCAACTTTTGATTTGCCAGGTGGCAACGCTACATAATTTTAGCTCTTTATTGACGAGTAGAGCTGTTTACGCTGCTAAAATTAAATAAATCTGCAAATTCCAATTGAATAGTGAGTTTCCGACACTGAAGATTCAAGTGGGAAGTTCTCCTTTACGCCAATTTGTAGCCAAGTGTCACTCAGATCGGCACATACGTGGTTTAACATGGAACAAGTGATAGATGTGGGCTGCGTTAAGGAGGAGCACTGTGAGGCAATATGCAATATGTTTAGAGGACAGGATTGGCAACTGACGATGAGGCACAGAGACTTGGGACTCGTTAAGATTGAGCAGGATGTAAGCATTGTTTGGCAAGGCAGCAACAATGCTACAATAGAAAACAAGGAACGACACCCAGAAAAGCAAAAGAAGTGAGTACATAATAAGTTATCTATTTTCATGCGTATTAAGTATTTTAATATGATTCTCTCATTCAAAGATTTAACAATAGTGTGGCTATTGCTGAAAAACCATTCAAGTGTCCACATTGCATCAAGGACTTTGCCACCAGCAGCAATCTTAAGGTTCATCTATCACGCACTCACTCTGGTGACCAAGAGCGCCCCTTTCTGTGTCCCACTTGCCCAAAGTCATTTGCTACAAACGACAATCTACAGAAACACATTCGCAGGCACTCGAATGAGCGAACTCTTCAATGTCCCCACTGTCCAAAGGCTTTTGCCACGAAGGATAATCTGCAGAAACACATTCGCAGGCATTCGAGCGAACGCACCTTGATTTGTCCCCACTGTCCAAAGGCCTTTGCCACAAACGACAATCTTCAGAAGCACATCCGCAGGCATTCTAGTGAACGAACTCTTCAGTGTCCACACTGCCCGAAAGCCTTTGCAACAAACGATAATCTCCAGAGGCACATACGTGGTCACACCGGCGAACGACCCTTCAAGTGCCCGTACTGTCCAAAACCGTTTGCCCAAAATCGGGATCTCAAAGCACACATTCTGGAGCACACTGGAGAGAAGCCCTTCAAATGTCCACATTGCCCCAAGGCCTGTGTGAGAAGTGAAGGACTTAAAAAGCACATACTGCGACTACACAAAGACATTGAACCAGAGCCGGCACAAGCCGCAAGCAACACACTGACCAAACAGTGAGTACGTTTAACTAATAATCTTGACAAAGTTATTAATGTATTCTCGTATCGAAATAGATGGCAGACTAGCGATAAGACGTACATTAATGACTCCAGCGGCAGAATCTTCATGTATAAATATGATCTGACTAAGCAAACTCGAATGCCCACCGGCGAGGCGTAAAAGATTCCCCAATGCAACAAGGCAAATGCCATGGAATCTTGATCTCAGTGTGCGCCCGATTACGTTCGCAGTGTGAACTGACTTAAAAACGCATCAATCTGAAAAGAGAAACGCTTGCAGTTAACACAGAAACATCAGACAAGGTTGAAAATAAGCAACATCAGTGGTGCATAAATAAGAAATAAAAAGTACTTGGCAAAATGGCATATTTATAAAAACAAAAAACAGAAACTTTGATGTAACTTTTATAGCCACCGAGATCCAACGCTTCTTATAATTGACGTACATGATGATCATATCGAATTAGTTGGATATGCTTAAAAAGAGACTGTTTCAATATAATACTGAAGATTGAATTCATTTCTTGTTTATAATATGGGCTCATGCAATATTTTTGGTTTACAATTGGAAAATAAAATGTATTTCACTGCTATCTTTGATCGTAAGATGTATTAACATTTAATATTTTTCAGCCGAGAAAAGATTTACTTGTGTTTGTACAAATTTGTTTTGCACACGTTTATTGAACTTTATTTATTATGTTAAATTAAATGTGTGTTATTGCACCTATATTACAGAATATTGTATAGTTAATTACATATTTGTTTATTCTCGAGCATCTTCCTTAACTGCACACTAGTTGAAATATATTGTATGTCTGTACGATTATTATTTTCATTTTATTATGATTTGCTAAACTTAGTTTGTTGATATAGTATAAAGTAATCACAAAATATTATTATCACAATTTGCGGATATAAATATTGTATTCATTTCATTATTTTACTTGTTTTTTATCTTTTCAATTTTTTAAAATTTAGTCAACAATGCAAGTACAAATTTTAACTAGATAACAGTACAATACATCAAGAGATTTGTTTAAGGTTTAAATTTGTTGCTTAAAGTCAAAAAGGTTATCTTGAGTTTAGACGAAAGTTGAAACGTTTAGTTGATAAAATAAGTGCTGGAGCTTTAAACAAGATGGGACATTTCATGGAGTAGACAAAGCAGCATATATCACACCTAACTATGCTGGGCACCCCAGAGTTCCGTTTCATGGTACATACGATAAATATTATCCCTGATCAGCTTGGCTTTGTCTGTAATAGAAATAATTAAAGTATAATAGTTAACCTTAGCAAAAAAATAAAGATAACTTGGATATTATTAAAATTATCGAACTTTCTTATAGTTATCGCGCTCACTTCATTATACAAAAAACCTGTCTGTCTTAACTTTTGGAATTTTATTTTTTACTACAATTATTAAATTATGTGTTCTTAAAGTCTTAGACAAATAATATATATAATATTTAGAAAAGTACGTAATCTTAAGCATATGATTTAGCTTGAATACGTGTATATTCAAAATATAACAATTTAAAAAAATATATATACAATATGAACTAAAGAAAAGTACCATCAGTTTATTAGAATCTTATATTATTTATTCACTTACATTTTATAATAATTCTCATTGCCTTTAAGACAACTCACATACTCACCCTTAGATAGATTGTGTGCCACAACGTGTCTTTTTAGAAAATCGAGGCACATTTCCTGACTGGTCCCCAGTGAGTGCATGTTGCACGTGAAAGCACTGCGATGGAAAATTTTTTTACAAGTCTATTAGTAGCACCAATTTCAGATTAGGACATTGACTAACCCGAGTTGCCGAAACACAATATCCTCCTGATCCTTGACTGCTTGCTGTTGTCCCAGGCTGCATTTACTAGACTTGCGTTTGGATATAGCAGTCTTTGCGCCAGCAGCTCCTCCATGATGCGAGGAGCTTGACGTGGAATCGACACCATGTTTTTGCAGAGACATTGGAACGTCACCAGTTGCTTCTGCTGCTGCCGCGGCTGCAGCTGCGTCTGCCTGCCGCTGCTGCTGCTTTGCCTGACGACGCTGCTGACGTCGCAGCTGTGAGGAGAGACGATGTTCCCGCTCTGATTGCATGGCCTCGTGAAAGACAGCGTTCCAGAATCGCGCCTGTTGCCAAATGGGCTGCTGACGCATGGAGACGAAGAGATACTCACGATAAGGATCACAGCCAGGAACTTCAACTGCGAGCAAATTAATTGATAAGCGAGAGAGACAATTATAGAACTTTTTGGATTTTAAGGCCACCCGAATCGAGAATCAACAATATGTCTAGCACACTCTGGGAATTTTTTTTTTTGGAATAGTATAGTAACTTAACTTACCTTCATGGTAGAAGAGGAAACAGAGATTCATTAGCACTGCCGCGGGCGCATAATCCTCACATTCGCCACACTCGAAGAGAGCCAAGGCAAAGTACTGGGCCAGAGCATTTAATGTAAGTGATTCTAGGCGCTTGGATTTGTTGCGTTGCTCGCTGAGAAACCTTGTGAACCAGAGACGTCCAATCTCCAGTCGAAGCAGTACGCCAAATTCGGACTTTAGCTCCAGATTCACAGCTGTTGAATTGTTGAACAGCAGCTGAGTGAAATGCTTCATGAATTCCTTGACGGGCTCCTCGCCAGCACGACAATCCAGACTGATAGAGGATGCCCAAGAGGGCACGGAATTCTGGGACTCGGAACGTATAAAGTGACGCCAATCGCTGGACTCCATGCTGGGACTCGCCTGCATCTGATCCGGCTCATCCCGCAGACTCGTCAAAGTGCTGCTGTTCGAGGTGCGACTGCGAGGTGGCAATCTGATGGAGTTTACAGCGGCCCAAGACTGCCTTCCCAGTGTCCCAATACCACCAAAAACTGTACCGCCAGTTGCTGCCTCTGTGGGTGGTTGCACGTCTATTTGTGGTGGCATTGTGGTGGCCTCCAACAGTTCACTTATCCTCTGCATGTCCTTCTGCATGTCCAGTTCGCTGCGTCTAGCTCCGGCAATGGCTCTGGCCCTCTCATAGCCACCCGAATTGCGGGTCTCGATCTCCATGGAGTTGGAGTGTGTGGTGCTGCTCATCTCATGGCTTCGGGCAGCTGGAGGTTGTTCTGGCAGCGATATGGAACTGCTGCTGTCACTGCTGCTGCCGTCTGTGCTGCTCGAGGAGCCCGAACTGGAGCGCAGTGGTCCACCCAGCTTGTTGGCACGGCGACCACGAGAATGCTCCAAGCGTGGACCTATTCCAAATGGAACAGCAGAAGTTTAATCTTATTTTTCATGCAATATTCCATTAAATAAAACTAAAATTTATATCAAATAAAAATTAATGTAATTAATAATAAAATTTTATTTAATTAAATTTTTAATTATATGAGGAAAAATGTAAAATAATGAAATCAAAATATGAAATGATATTTAAATAATCTTAATTTGTAAAAAAGAAATACAACATGCATGTTAATTAAATACAAAGAATATGGTAAATTAATCAAACAATGAAATATATAATGCCTACCAAAACCAGAAATTGGGATTTTTAATCAAATTAAGATGAGCTAAAATTAATAATTGTGTTTTTACGCTAAATTACAATGCTCAATTTAAATATTCAAAAAAAAAAAAACATATATGGTCTTAACGCCTTAGTCTTTTTGAAAGCTTAACCTTTTTTAAGCAAAGAGCTGAATAAGAAATTAGAGGTAGACAAATGCCTTACGCACACTCTGTTATTTTAATTGGATCATCATTAACTTACGTGGCGCCAAATTGGGTTGTCTATAACGACCTGAAATGATCTCCTCGTGTGCCCGACGAGCCTTGACACGACGCGCCTCAAAATCGATCTTGGTATAATCAATGGTTTCATCAACTGTCAATGGATTTGGGATTAAGTAGGTAATACTTCTAGATGAATTCTCCACTTACACTTGGGCAAATTCTCGTCATCGTCATCACAGTAATCCGAGTCGCTGCTACTGCTGCTCAATGTCAACTGTCAAAAAATGAAATAAACAAAGAATGTTAATTCAAGGTTGTATCTTAATAATAAATAATAATAATAAAAATGCAAATAAAAACCTGTAGCATTTATTGTAGTTCAAACAAAATAAATAAAAATGATGAAATAATTAAATAAAACACAATAATGTATTTACATGAATACAAATAATTTTAATAACAACTTAATATAAAAAATTTTCTTTATTGATATATATTACGTATGAAGAACTTGTATTTATTCGTATAATTAAATTCAATTTGAAAATCAAAGCAGAATTTCTAAATAAATACTCATAATTATAAGTGGAAAGAGGAGAAATGCAGACACATTTCATGGAATTGTCCTTGGCTCGGTAATGCAGTAAATTGATTACTTAGCAGGAAGGCAGGATGGCAGGATGGAGATATAATCCATAATTAACAGCTCAGCAAACAATGGCAATGGCAATGGCAATGAGAAAGGATTTAAGTTGAGCTCGTATGTAATTAATTTCAATCAAGGACAAAAGAACAGAGATGGAGACGACCATCAACTTTGCTGCAGTTTAGCAGTGAAAAGCTGTCGCAGTCGCTATGAGTCAAGTACAATGGAAACAGCTGAGTGAATTTTAAAACACACCAGCCGGTCACCGCTGTCCCACAAGCAAATATCCGGGCCAAGTGAAGGTCAAACGAGTGCAGCAACAGCAACAGCAACAGCTGCAATAAAAACAGCAACAAAACTATCCAAAGTGCCAGTTCTCTGTCTGCAGCATAGACAACATCCACCCCCAACCCCAACCCCTATCGGCCACTAGAAACCTTTCATTATCAAGGCTATGAACTTACCTTATTTGATATGCCATTAAGCAGCTCATTACTGTTACCGAGAACTGTCAAAAATTTGGACTTGAGTGCTCCAATGCTCGGTGTTCTTTCCATAAACAATTTGATTTTCGATCTTTCGCCGGCAAATGCAGCAGGGGGCGTGCCCGGTGTGGGCGTTGGCGGTGGTTTTGCATCCACCATTGTGTCTAGTCTAGTTGCTTTTTAGTTGCTTTTTGTCAATTGCTTTTCCTTATTGTTGTAAATCTTGTTATTGTTGCTGTTATTTTTAGTTGTCATTAAATAAGCAATTGCGTCTGCTGACGCTGACTGCGACGGCAACTGCGACTGCGACGACGACGACGACGATTGCTGCTGCGGCTTCAAGTATCGATTTTTCGTATATAGAGCAACTAAAGTGCACGACATCGTCCTGGGCAGTTGCTTAAATCCTGTTTTCCTTGTTTTTAATTGCAATTTTTATGCTTTAGCTTAACTTGCGGAAAATGCTGTTAATTAAATGATACTTAATTTTTATATTCTGTATTTCAATATACAATTTTAAATTTTATTTATTTAGATATGCGTTTCTTATTCTTATGTTAATGTGCAGATACTTTAATTTACCTACTCTAATTTACTTTTTTCTATTTTCTGTAGTCGTTCTCAGTTTTATTTTAATCTTGATAACATTGAATTTCATAAAAATTTGCTTTACCTTGTCTTTTCCATTATTTTTTATTTTAATTTACTTTATTGTCCTAAAACGTTACTCACACGGCCGCAGTTAAAGGCACAAATTTGCGGAATTACACGTTTGAAATTCCGTGGATATTGCACTTAGAAAAACATTTTTATGTTGAACTTTTTCATTTATATAAAATTTTATAACCCCTCCCCTGCCAGCAGGCACGTTGGCACGTTTCGACGACACGCAGAGAGCGGTGTAATAATCGTTTTATTTTCCACTACGCGTTTCACTTGCGTTTCCTGCAACGCGCGCTGCGCAAATGCAGCCGAAAATTCAGTTTTTAGCTTTAAGAGTCCGCGTATGCTATACGAATAAATCGCATGCGATAAGAATATGTCAGAGCTTTCTCTGAGCTTTTAGCGTCAGCGGCAACAATAGCAATAACAACAGCCGGCATTTTGCTTGTTTACGAACAGCTGAGAGAGTTTAAAGGCGCGACGGGTCGAATACAGTCACACAGATACACACACTCACACAGCTGGGACGCCACGTTGTGTAAGCATCGATTTATGTTATGTGTGTGTTGTTGTGTGTGAAAATTGCACGTGCAGGCGTCGACGTCAGCAGGCAAGGTCGAGTCCAAGTCAGCGTGGGTGCTGCCAGTAGATGCAGAGACCGAAGCAGAGGAAGAGGCAGAGACGGGAACAGAGAAGCCGCAGGCTTATCAAAAATGCGTGTTTGCAATTATCGAGCTACGTCTTTGCTTTCATTTTAAGCCTCTGACAAATCCGTTGTGCATGTCATTTATTGTTGGCATTATTTTCAATTATTTTGTGCGACTGTATGAGTGTGTTTTTAATATTACTCATACCACATGTTGCGGCCGACTTGCCTTAATAGTTGTGCAAATTAACGGCCGCCGTTAGGCGCTTATAATGACCATAATTCGCATCAGCGAGTGGAAATTTTATTTATAAATAAAAGCGCAAATATTATTTGTAGTTATTTATACAAATAAGGCTTAAAGTATTTGTGTGTAAATATTGCTTAATTGTTATTTGATTTGTGGGATTGCTGACGGCAGGTGGCGCTTGGGAAGCGTGCTTCACTCTATTTTGTTGGATTATGTATTTATTTTTATAAATATGCCTAAAATAAATCACGAATTGGAATTTATAAAAACCAAACAGATCAAAAACGTTTGTTATTCTTGCCATTTGTGCAATTTTTCAATGTAACTTTAATTGAATTAAACAAAAAACGTTAAAGTACTACATGATACGAATTGAACAAATAAATTTACTAAACTAAAAATATAATTTTTAATTACTTGGATGAATTTAATTAAAAGCTTGTATCCCAAAAAATTTGTTTTTAAACAAAATAATAATTATTAATGACCCCGAAATTACGGGTGCTGTCGAAAATTGTGGGTGGTTCCTTTTAATTGGCTTATAACAGCAGGAAATCGCATTATGCTCACTCTGTTCACATATTTGAAAAACTATAAATCATAATGCAACAAAGTATATCACTGTCGAAAAATTAATTATTATATAAAACACTTTTTCATTTAATGTTTAAATTTAATGAGAAATTTAGAATACGAGAAAGAATAGTAAATATAGTGGTGAAGTTAAAACCAGATAGATTAGCTTCTACAATTATAAAAACCATATACATAGATCATGATCCAATTCAATTAAAGATCTTTTAAATAATTTAACTTCTTTTGAAAACGACAATTAAATTTTCTTGTATATTATCATTAATAATATTAAATTATAGCTCATGTTTTTTAAAATGAAATTTTTAATTATTATATGTTGAGCTTAACACTTGAGTATTAATCTTTCCTTGAAATAAGTTAGTACAGTGTACAATCAAAATAAATAAAGCCGAATGCAAAACGCAATATATAGGAAGAATTTTACGTAGATAACAAAACAACAACATCACATAAATTATTTTGCTGCTTCTGAACATCACAATACAAAAAACAAAAACAATACATAAAAATCAAATGCAAGCAAATTGTTTAAAATGCAAAAGAAATACAACAAATAAATAAACGGAAACATGAATTTGAAAAAGTTCTCATACACGCGGCAGGCCCAAAAAGTTTTCTGTACTATTTATAAAACAACGCGAAATCCCGAAAATAGACTCACAAAAAAAAAAACAAAGAGAAAAATATAATGAAAGAGATGGAGACGGAACAAGAATTGAGAAACTTGCGGCGTTGACTTTTCCTTCTGAGATGACAAAGTTCCCCAAAACTGCAGACTGGGGTCTCTAGACCATAGTAAAAATTTGTTTAGATTGCGATAGACAAATCAGTTTGTTAGGAGACGATCGCCGAACGAGACCGTAGCAAAATATTTAATGTCGAGCGGCTACCAACAGAATCCATATATATTGTCTATATCTATATATATTTACCTATATATATATATATATAAGTATATATATTCATGTGTTACCAGCTGGCAGCAGCAAATTTGAGTGCGGTGGGGCGTTGAAAGTAAAATCGAATTATGTAAGTGATCTTTATAGAGGGTCTTGCACCCGACTACTTAATCTGATCAAAAAGTTCAATAAGACATAGATCGAATATGTATTAAAAGAATAACAGATGAGAAGAAAATAGAAAAAAGTCCATTGAAGTGTGTGCTAAAAATAAACACAACTAAAAGTTCACGGCATTTCAAACTTCCGATAAATAATCCAAATAAATGCATAAATACTTGGTTTTTTTCCATATTATACAAAAATTGTGCAAAAATAAAAATAAAAAGAAGATAATCAAAAATTTTGGTAATTATCAATATGGAAAGAAATTTAGAAATTATAAATAGTTTTGTGCGCTTGTTTGTCTGTGTGAGTGAGTGTGTGTGTGTCTAAATGTGTGTGCATCTCCCAGGGCAGCTGCCAACGACCACAACATATACAGAAGGAAGAGGCCTTCGAATGCAGTCTATGCACACTTTGATTGTAACACATTTATTTGTAAATAATCAAAAAGAAATTCTAAATATTTTTTATTTGAATAAAGGAATATGTTCTCTTCTTATATTACCCGCTCTCTCTTTTTCTCTCTTTTACTTCCTTTAACTCTACCCAAAATATATAATTTAAATTGTAAATTGAACTAGAAATTAATTCATTTCTAAGCAAAATGTATAAGATCAATTAAAAAAAGCATCAACGCAAAATAAGACAATCAAAATATTGTAATTTAAATTATGTATTGTTTTTTTTTTTTTTTTGGTTTTTTTTGCAGTAAGATTCTACAATTTCCTTTAAAAGCTTTTCCTTTTTGTTTTTGTTTTTATTAGGAAATGCATACAAAATGTTTGAGTTTTTTCGACCTACCCAAAAACGTTAAATTTATCGCTTGATCTATTAAAATAGATAGAGATAATCATCTCATTTTTCTCTTTTATTTAACGCCAAGTTCTCTTTGCAATTTGCATATGAGAGTATTTTTAAAAAATGAAATAAGCTGCTCTCTTGCTCTCATATTTGTTGCTTTCTCTCCCCTTCTCTATTTCTTTTTTAAAATACTGCATTCTCAGTCTCACTTCCTTTCCACTTAGCCATGCTTTCAGCATGGGCTAATTGGCTAATTGAGTCACAGAAATAATTTGATTTGCTTGGCTCGCAGCGTTTCATAAATAAACAACAACAATTTACAGTTACTGCCGAAATGCATTAATACCCAGTAATGACTGGAAATAAAAGTAATACTGGGTTCAATTAATAAGCGATAAATTTCGTTATTTGAAAATAAAATTTACTTACTATACACGTTTATAAAATGTTGCCTACTTTAAGGCTGATCTGGAGTTAGTCCTAGTTAAATAAACAAATGAAATACTAATATAAAATAAATTATTTTTATTTTTAAACTTAAGTTTATTTAAGTCCATTTCTGTGCAGAGTATGTATTAGTCGAGCTGTTCTTCGAATGTACACTTGTTTTAGAATGTAGAAATTTTGGCCTATATTTATACAGTTTATTCGTGGAACAACTCTGGCGGCGATTGGGCGTTTGAAAATTGCGTTGCATTCGGTTTTCACCTAGGGACTTGCCTCAAAAATTAGGTGAGCGATGCTAAAAATATGCACTAAATATATATACAACAAAATTTTTGGCATTTTGTGTAATTGAATATGAAGTCGTTTGAAGTGCCTGGGACAGGGCGAAATCACACAAAAACTAAAATTAGCTTAAAATATTACTTAGCACATAAATAAATCTGAGAATTACTTTGTATTTCTCAGTTTAGTTTGCTGTTTTGAAAGTGTTGCAAATTTTTTATGTTTGCAAAAAACTATCAACCTACTTTTTTTTATCAGCCATAAAATAGCAATGTTTACGATCAAATAAAACTAGTTGTTTATTGTCTTTACAATTTCGCACATCTTTTTGAATAACTATTTATATAATACCCAAAATTTGAGCGCAGCAGCAGATCAAAGAGAAAGCGCAGAAAGTGAACGACAGAACAACAAATCCCAAAGACGAAGGCGAAGACAACGACAAAGATGACGACACCACAATTGCTCAATAAAAATATGCGCACGATGCCCACATGGGTGGTGAGTATCCGGAAAATTTGATATAGAATTGGAATAAGTATTAATAATCTTCGCATGTTATAGACTGAGGCAAATGAACGTATTGGACCCAAACCACCGCCACCTCCTCCAAATGGAAATGCACACAAGTTGCCCTCATTGCCACCGAAGACGAAGAACACTCCTGAACCGGACTACGAAGTGATCGAGTTCTCCAATCAGCAGCAGTACTCAAATGAGCCCATGAAGACAACACAGATCCGCATTAAAACGCCAGGCAAGTAGAAGTGCTAAATTAATCGGGTAGATTTAAAAGATTCGCGTAACAGAACGTCAAAATATGTATTTTTAATTTAATTTATCGAAGGACCAAATCACTTTATTAATTTCCACCGATCTTGAAATAACTTCATCATTATTTTATCATGCGATTTGAATTAAGTCAGCCTAAACACATCATAATTTAATAAACAACGATAATTTCATTTAATAAATAACGATAATTCACTTTTAACGTTAATTTCATTCATTTTAATCACTGTGCAATACATCGAGATATTTAACCCTTATTACATACTTTCTTAGCTTCTTAGGGATACTTTTATCTGATATTAAATGTAATTCTCTAATCTCGAACTTTCACAGACAACAAACTAAAATGCACATTGTGCGGCTCTCAAAATCCCTGGGTAACTTGCGCTGAGTGTGCTGGTCAAATATTTTGCGCCTCCTGCGA
Source organism: Drosophila falleni (assembly GCA_035045575.1). Classification (NCBI taxonomy): domain Eukaryota; kingdom Metazoa; phylum Arthropoda; class Insecta; order Diptera; family Drosophilidae; genus Drosophila; species Drosophila falleni. Next base: position 379,298 of record JAWNOV010000181.1, on the reverse strand, counting down.
TGACATGTTCCACAAGCATCCCAAACGCAAGCAGCATATACGCAAGGTGAGTTGACTTATCTCTTGCCTTATCTACAGCTTTATTAACTTGTCTTTCATTAGGCCGTGGAGCAGGGCACACCGCCCATACCACCAAAGGCACAGGCAGGTGGCACACCGCCCGTGGCGCCACCGAGACGCAGCAAGCGTGGACTGTTGACACCGTTTCTGGGCCGCAAGGAACAGGTACGCCACTGCACGATTTCTTAAACCAAAAATACAAACTCCGTACTCCTCCAAAGTACTCCTACAAGTACTCCTCCAAGTACAAGTTCCAAACCAGCCAACATAGTTAGCTCCATTTTATCATTTGTAAACGATTTTGAATGCTTCAATAAAAATACAACAACAACAATAAGAAAAGAACAATAAAACCCGCCTATAACAACAAAATTAATTCGAACAAGATAGAAAATGTATCTTCGGCATACCGATGATTTGATATCCTTGCAGACCACTAAGCATTTTTATATAAATTGTAAGGTTGTGCAGATACTTATCTAAGATCCTTTTTATTTGATGATATAATTTTCCGGGGTTCGTTCCTATGACAGCTATTTGATTTCATGCGATCTGATTTATGAGAAATATTTATGAGACATATAAATATTTATGAGATATATTTTAGGGAATATTCTATTTGCATACAAGAAGGTCAAATTCGAACTGATCCATTTATTGGCAACTAAGTATTATATTACATTCGAATATTGACCAAAATTATTTGGAATGTGTGAATAATATTCAGGCTTAAAAAATGTTGTAAAAAAGTGGTTTTGAATACATTGTAAAACAGTTGGTTCTATGCAGCTAGTGTACCGATTCTGATAGACAGACGTGGACCTGATCAATAATATAATTTTCTACTTGAATAAGTTGTGACTAAATTATAATATACTCTGCGAGGCTATGAATACAAAATCCAAATCGAAATGGACCCAAATTCGAAAACTCTCTTCCAGATGTTGCCACCTCCCTCGCCGACGCCTTCACACAAGTCAATCGGTGCCTGGCGAACTACAACGACGACGTCGACGACATCAAATCCCATGCCCCAGATGAACAATCGTCCATTGCCAGAGCCTCCGCGAGCAGCTCCGAGTGAGGGTGGGGGATCATCGCGTTCGGGGACGCCCAAGTCAGTATTTGATACGATACAGAGACCGCCATCTGTGCAGCTGGAGAAGATCAAGACGAAGGCGAGTGCCACATTGGATCGCATGGCGCAGTTGCAGCAGCGATATCGCCAGCAGAAGGCGCAACATGAACTGGGCAGCTCCAACAGCAATGAACAGGTATGCGACTGTGCGAATACCCTTTAATTTGTTCAAATTCCTCTCATCAATGTATCGTCTTCGTCAATGTCAATGTCAACGTTATCGTCTCGTCCTTGTCTCTTCCCCTTTCTCTTTCTCTCTCTTTTTCGTTCTCTGTTCATTATCGTACAGCATTTGCCGAATGGCGTTAACTTCGAGCATTGGTCAAACATTTCACCATCGCCCTCGCATTTTCGTTCCGGCAGCATGTCATCCGGTTTGAATTCATCGCATTTTGATCTTTCGGATGATTCACACAATTTTCACAATTCCCTGTTGTTCCAACAACAACAACGACAGGCAGCTGGAGCTCAGCGTCGTCAGATGAGCACCTCGGTTTTCAATCTCAACAGCTTGAATCGTCGTCCATTGGCCGAGACACAGAATGGAGGCGCCTGGTTGGCCAATCAACGCATGCAACAGGTGAGGCACATAGGAAAACTACACCTACACCTTCATTAATACATATCTCAAACCTCGACTTTGGCTAACTTACATTTTTTTGAGGTCTCTATTTTTAGTTCTCATGTTAATGTGGCAAAACCAAATCAAAATTACACAATATATAAATAAAATTATATTATATTTACTACTTTTATTTTATCTTTTTAATATTTTTCCTCATTGTTCATCTAACTTAATGAAAGAATGCTAAATAATAAAAAATAAAATTTAGAAATCGCTGCAACAGGTTTAATTTAACATTTTTAAAAATTCTGTTGTATTCTTTGCAGGCACAATCCATGGCCCAACTGAATTGCGCCGGCTGTCAGAGTCATCAGGCAGGCAACTGGGCGCCTCATCAACACGCCCAGATGAGATCTCCAGATGAGTGGTCCCAGTTTGGTTCCCAGCAGCAGTTCAATCACTCGAATCTCTCGTTGAACATGGGGCAGGGCTACTTGCCACAGCAACAACACCCGCATTATCCACCGCCTGTGTTCATGACTCAACGTGGCATCATGCCCAATATGTATCCAGGGCCAGCAGGTTATCCCGTCATGCATCCAGGTAGGTTCCAATCGATAGTCAGCTCTACCAAGTCTAAGCAGTTTTTGATCTTCCTTGATCAGGTGTAATGGGAATGCCACCAACAGCAGCGTCTCGTGCAACGTCACGTGCTCGTTATGCCGCATCGCCTACGCCGAGCAGAAAGTCCGTATCGATGCGACGGAAGAGGAACAGCTATGTAGATGATGAGTTGACCGATGATGAGGACTCGGATCAGGATGATCGTCGCTCATTAGTGTCCAATCGTTCCGGAATGACAAGCGCCTCCAGGTCACATCAACACCATCAGCGTCAGCGGCGTCTATCGAGCGCCTCGCAGTTGATCAACAACGGCGGAAATGATGAACTGGACGGGGAGCAGCGTCATGGATCGAGGCAGCACAAGCTGAGAGATCGACGGGGATCCGTTGCGAAGTCCGTGCAGAGCGAGTGGCTACCAGAAAGACGTGATTCAAATGTTGTTGGAGGAGGAGGAGGTACACTAAAGAGAAACCAAACTGAACCACCCAAAACAAGTCGCATTTACTCAGATCTGGAGTCGGAAGGATCCGGTGCACGAGCCTTGGTTCAGGCGAAGATACAACAGAAACTACAAGAGGCGGATCAGCAGAAGACCAAACGAACCGAATTCAAACGCAAGCCAGAGATGAAAGATGAGAATACACAAGCCGCTGCGGTGGTGCCAAAGGTGGCTCCCACTCCCGTTAAGGCCGAACAATCGGAGTCGGAGTACGAGGAGGTCGAGGAAGAAGTAACCGCCTCGGAAAGTGAGCCAGAAGAAGAGAAAGTTGAATCCACACCATCTCCTGCCATTGTCGCCGCTGAAGAGGATGATCTTGGACCGCCACCTTCGACACCAGATCACGAGTGGGAATGCGAGTTCTGCACCTTTGTGAATGAGCCCAACATTAAGATATGCGCCATCTGCTGTAAGACGCCCAGCAAGCCACCGGAGAAACCACACGTACTCTACCAAAACCGAGTCGAAGACTCTCATCCCAGAGCCTGTTCCCATCAAGACTGTCAATAAGGGCAGCTCCTCTGTCAAGCCGGAGACTAAGCTCGTTCGCAAGAGTTCCATGAAGTCAACAAAGCCCATTGAGCCGGTCACCAGTGTCCCAAGTGTTGCAACGAAAGCCAAGCCCAGGCAAGCCACAGCCTCGACAAGCACAACCACTACAAGTCCTATTAAGAAACCCAACCCAGTCGTCAAATCAAAGCTGAAAACGTCCTCGGAAAACGAATCCGATAATTCAGTGGCCAAGGGTTTCATACACAAAGGTAGGATACAAAAGAAAATCTCATTTTTCGAGGGCACCAAGACCTGAACGAACCCAATCGCAGTACCAACAACAAAAACCCATTTAAATCAAAGACTAAACATTGTACATTAGTAATAACAACCATTTGTAATCCAAACAATTAACGCATTTATTTGAAACGAAATGGAAATACACAACTCCAACTGAAAACCATTGAGTTTTGTTTGAATTTTCGGTACCAGCCGACAGATTGTTAGATTGTCTTACTAAAGACTCTTACTCTCATCCATAAATACATTTTAGAATCCGTTGAGAATATTTGGAATACACTGGATGAGAGCATTCAGGCACAGGCGGAACAGGTGCTTAAGGCACAGGCACAGAAGAAATCAACCGGTTGTGGCGGTACTCCGCCCAGAGAGCTGAAGTCTACCGAAGATACTTCTCGACAAGCACGTGAAATGGGCACCTCACCGCCACCACAAAACATATCCACTCAAGTAAATGATAAACAAATTATAATAAATCAGATATTCGGTTGTTACACTATCTTTGTTGTTGCAGACCTACGATGCGGTACCTTTTGGCAGTCAAGCGGAGGAGTCTCCGGTTGTGCAGGAGCGTGTCAGGACGCCGGAGCCGGTCAAGATGGAAAGACAACCGTATTATCGAAGCAGCTCACAACTACCTCAAGAGACTGAACGCTATCGCAGCTCCAATGATCTAAGGTACAGCACAGAGCCCTCTACGATGCAACCCAGCGCTGCACAGGTTACAAGACGTCCTAACTTTATAAATGACTTAAGGACATTGCAACATGTAAGTTATCTTCGATATCTTGAAGTTCTTTACTCTTAACCCGACTTTTTATGGATCTTTGCCTACAGCAAACCTCCTCACCATTTGACCTACCCCATGATTCGGTTGGTTATAAGCACGAACCGGCGCGAGATCCGGAAATTGAAATGCACATCATACTTAAAGAGTTAGAACTATATAAATTTACGGTGGAAGAACTGGAGGCAGCTCTAAAATACAGTGGACCGGATATACATCCCATACAATGGCTGCGGGAGAACTGGCATAAGCTGGTACAGACTGTACAGAGCCTTTCCACAAAATATGGTCAGGAACGGGCGGAGAATACGATTGGAACGATATCACAGAATGAAGCACGCGATGCTTTAAGGAGTTCGGGGGGAAATGTGTGGCAGGCGGTGGCAGATTGCATCCAACAGAGACAGCAGAAGTATCGCAAACTGGCGGCAAAGGGCAACTTCTTGAGTGAGGACATTGTGAATGCGTTGACCGCACATCAAGGTAATGTGGATCAGGCATTGCTGGAATTGAATCGTACCCAACTCAAACCATTTCTTATGCGCATCTGGGGCTCGCCTAATGGCGTGGAAAATGAGAGTGCGGCGATAGATACAAATTCGGGTTAGTTTTTAGTTTCAAAGCTCATTATCGATCCAATTCTCTTATTCAGTGCTCATAACTCTTTTGACACTTTTCACATTTCCCATCTTTGTGTAGATATCCATGAGTTTCTTAATACACATGCTTTGGATTGCTTGCAAATACCACACACTGAGAGTCCTGCTCTTGCCAATCCATTTGATGCTCTCTACACCGATGACAGTCATAGTCCAGCGAAGTCTTCATATGCCACACCAAGTCCCTATCAACTTGAGGACAGCACCCTTAAGAATCTCGAGATTCTTATTGGAAACATGGAACAGAATCAGGCTAAACAGAACCAGGAGGTTCTGCGCTCCATTGAAACCATGCTCGAAACCTTTAAAGGCAAACCAGATCAAGAGTATGAAACGGATCCCGAAGTTATGCGTATATTAACCAAGAGTCCAATCAGCATGCTCAAATCTCCTGGTGCGGCTCTAGATAAATCCGGAGATGATGTCAAAAACTTTGTCTGGCAGCACATTCAAGACATTGTACCAAACCTAGTGCAGCAGGTGGAACAAGAACTCAGGGAACCCCTTGAAGTCACACTTCCTGCCGTTGAAACCGTTGTACAGAAGGAACCAACACCTCCTCCACCCGACCCAAGTATTTACATTATGGAGGAGGTCATCAAACCAAATTTGAGAGAGGGTTCCATACGGGAGGAACTTCCACCTAACTTTATCTATGCCACAGAGATAGCCAACTTTAGGTTGGAGTTTGATCGGGCTATTGAGAGAACACATGAACAAGAATGGCAGCCAGATGACTTGGAAGATGCTGAGCACATAATCTACAAGAGCTTTATGGCACCCAAAGCAGTTGCTGCTCCAGAGTTGCAGACAGTTGAACCAGTTGAGGTAAAGGAAACTGTGGCATCAACAGATATCCAGCTTCAGGAAGCAAAGGAGACTGTGCAGGAGAAGATTGTGGCAGCCACTTCTGAGGTAGCACCCGTTGTGGAAGATTCCTCTGAACCTACTGGGATTGCACTCTCTGTTGTGATACCCACTGCAATGGCGCCATCAGAGGTAGCTCCTACTGTGGTAGCACCGAGTGTAGTGGCACCTTCTGAGGTAGCTCCCCCTAGGCCAGAACCTACTGAGGTAGCTCCTTCCGTTGTAACAGGCACTGTGGTAACACCGAAAGTAGTGTCACCTACCGACGTAGCTCCCCCGGGGGAAATACCTTCTTTGGTAGCACCCACTGTCGTAACTTCTTCGGTAGTAGAACCCACTGTGATAGCTACTTCTGCAGTAACAGCCTCCGCAGTAGAAACCTCTGTAATAATACCTTCTTACCAGTTGGTTACTGAACTAAAAGACTCTCAGACAACAGCCGATCTCGATGATAAGCCCAGCACAAGTCGAGAGGCTAACAAAAGAAATAAGCGATCACAGCTTCCGAAAAATGGAAGATCCCGTGATTCAAGTCAAAAGCCAACAAATCGCAATCGATTGCCTAATAATGCAGAAAAGAAGATACAACAAAATAAGCCTAATGATAATATAGTGCCTCCAATAATCACTCAAAATACAAGCACAATTGAGTTGGTAGCCGAGTCGAAGATTGTGAAAACTAGTGAAGAAGCGGAAAAAGGAGCTGAACAAACAACAGAAATAGTTGAAGCACTAGAGGATAATGAAATGTCTAAGACAAATGAAGCTATTACCGATCTGGTTGAAATTGAGCAACCTAAAGTTGAACAACAGGTCTTGGGCACTGCTGAGGTTGCTGAAGCTGCTCAATTAACTCAAGTTACAGATTTAAAAGATGAGAAAACGAAGTCAGTCAAAGCTGAAAACAGTGTGAACAGTAATGAATCTGAAGAAAGCAATGAGCAACAAGTATTAATAGAAACTCCGATTTTGACTCAAAACGAAGATGAGGAACCAGCTACAACTACAGACTCTCAGATACAATCAGGGTTAGCTGTAGATCCAACACCTAATTCAGCAGCACCCACGTCTTCTGATAAAGCTAATTCCAAGCGTAGTCCCAAACGATTTTCGAAAATTCCTGTTAGAACCCTAAGCTTAAATAGTGTTCGCAGTGAGAGCAGAAATAGTGCACATACACCAACCATAGCAGATACAGATAATAATACCACAAATTCAGAGGAGACTGTGGAGGTACCGAAGGTAGAAGAGAGTATACCAAGAGTAGAAGAAAATAACTCTTCCAAACTAGAGCGGACGACATCAGAAGAGGTGCCAAGTCCCACGCCATCTGCTGTGAACACTCCTAATGAGTCCGAAGAAGTCTTCGAAGATGCCACAGAGTTCAGCAACGAGGTGTTGCAGATACACGAAGAATCGCTCACAGACTCAGAGCTCTACAGTCTTGAGAGTGAGGAACATCCTGCTAAATCACCTGAAAGTGAGGTTCTACTTGTTTTTAACGCCGATGAGCCTCCAGAAGAGCTGAAGCTGGCTAAGTCCACAAGTAATGCAACAATAAACTCAGAATCAAGTCACTCGGAGTCGGAAAAAATAGTACTCAAGGAGTTTATACCGTCTGGGGATCCAGCTAAGCAGAATCTTAGTGAACTTGTGGAGGATACGCAGCGTTTAATCAAGCAAATGAGAGATGAGATCAGCATGGATGAGTTTGAGTCATCAGATGAGGAATACTCTGAAGATTACTCAGACGAGTACGATGAAGGAGAGGAGGAAGAGTGGTACGATAGTGAGGGCGAAGAGGAGGGCACATATAATGAGGAGCACGGTGTGTTCATTGAGGATGCTTCCAGTGGTGCAGCTGGTCAAGAAGATGAGGAAGGCACCGAAATCGAGGATATTATGGAAGAAGATGAATTGGAGGAGGATGAAGATGAAGCAGACGAAAACAAGTTTACTCAGACAACCATCCCGCATGAAACAGTCACGAGTACATCCTCAGTCACGCCCACAAATCATGGAATTGATTTACCCGATGAAACTGAGACTATTTCTCTCCCAGCCAGGACAGTTGAGGAAAGATCCAAGACACCAGGAGCAACTAAAAATGAATCTAAACTACCACAAACGGCTGCAGAGGTAGTTGTAGCTCCAGTTGTAGCCGCAGCTCCGGAAAGAATTAAGGAACCCATCATAGTCGATAACGAGAGTCGTCCAGTCGAACTACCCGTGGAAGTTATCTTACAATCTCCGCCAGAGGTAGAACCCTCTCAAGTAGAGGAAGTAACGGCCCTTCCCCTAATTCCCGCACCACCTATTATCGATTCCGAATCACGACCATTGGAACCACCAGTAGAAGCAGTATTGGAAGAACCCAAGAAGGTAACACCCAACACATCCACAGCGAACAAAGAACAAACTACGAATAGAAACACGAATAAGACAGAGGAATTGAACACTTCCAAAACTCTCAGTAAAACACCTCAGACACCCAAGTCCACGGTTAGTAAAATACCCAAACCCACAAGCGAACCAAATCCCAATAAGAAATTGCCGTTGCGTTCCAAATCCTTTTCCGCTCCGATGGGCATCTCTTCGGTAAAGCGCATCCAACAGGAATATCTGCAGAAACAAACGCAGTTCAGTGTATCTGTAACCAATAGTCGAGTGCCCCTTAAGAGCAGTCCGACAAATAAGAAATCCTTGAACGATGCCATCAACAAATTCAATACAAAGACAACTTTGGATGGTCCCAGCACAAGTGGAGCTGCTGCAGCGGTTAATGCTCTCCTGAAACCACGATCGCAGCCAAGGATACCCAAAAAGAAGTACCACGAGACATGTTTTTCCGATGACGACTACGAGACATCAGAAACTGAGGAAGAGGAGCAACTGGAGCTGCAGGAACCTTTAAAGGCAGAGCTTCTCAAGCGTAAGCTGAGCATGCCCGTCTTTCGTGCGTATCCCAGTGTCCAGGAGACGGTTATTGAGGAACCAGCGGTGTGTAGAACTAAATCAATGGCTCAGTAACTTCCTGATAAAATTTTGGTTATTCTCTCAATTTCAGGTACTGGCTCGTAAATATGTGGAGCAACAGTTGGTGACAAGTATTGCCGAGGCTCAAATTGCTGCCACATTGGTCAACATGAAGTTCCAGGAGGATGTGGCATTGTGGGCAGCCAAGGAATGCTCCGATCTGGATCAGGCCATATCCATGTTGCAGCAGGAATGCGAACTATGCATGAATACATATCCGATGAATCAAATCGTATCCATGCTAAAGTGCACCCACAAATGCTGCAAGCAATGCGCCAAAAGCTACTTTACAGTGCAGGTGAGAGACTTTTCTTATAATATGATTCGCAATTAATATCCGACCGTGAATTGGGGTAGATGCTAACTACATATAGTATATACAAAATACTATTTGGTCCAAGTTGAAGCTTTAAGCTCTTACAATCTCTGAGATCTGTTTGTTCATACGGATCATATACTATTCTTTATGGAGTCTGTCACGCCCCCTTCTGGTTCCTCAGTTCCTCTGGTTCTTTAAAAATGGAACTTGCTATTTATTTTAGAAATTTTTTTCTTTATATTTAGGAATGTTTTTTTCTTAAATTCGTTAATTTAAATTTAGAAATCTTTTCATACATTTTTCAGCTTATTTTAATTTCTGTGGCACCTTAAATAACTATAACTTCTCTTTTTTCCCTTCAGATTACCGATCGCAGTATCAATGATTGCAGCTGTCCGTTTTGTAAGCTGCCCGAACTCAGCAACGAGGTGGAGCACGAAGATGAACACTTGGAGTACTTCTCCAATTTGGATATATTCCTAAAGAGCATATTGGACATCGATGTCCATGAGCTTTTCCAGCGCAAGTTACGTGATCGCACATTGCTCCAAGATCCCAATTTCAAATGGTGCATACAGTGCTCCTCGGGATTCTTTGCTCGTCCCAAGCAAAAGCGTTTGATCTGTCCCGACTGTGGTTCGGTGACCTGTGCTCAGTGTCGGAAGCCTTGGGAGAAACAGCACGAGGGCACGAGTTGTTCTGCATACTTGGAATGGAAGAGTGAAAATGATCCGGAGCTACAGGCACAGGGTGTTCAGGAGCATTTGGCACAGCATGGCATCGATTGTCCCAAGTGCAAGTTCCGATATTCTTTGGCAAGGTAAATTCGAGACTAACTTTATGAGGTAATTCTCTTAGAAGCTTTTCTCTGTAACTTTTCTTGCAGGGGTGGCTGCATGCATTTTACCTGCACCCAGTGCAAATTTGAGTTCTGTTATGGTTGTGCTAGACCCTTCATGATGGGCGCCAAGTGCACTATTTCCTCCTACTGTGCCAAGCTGGGTCTGCATGCTCATCATCCACGCAATTGTTTATTCTACCTGCGCGACAAGTTACCACTGCAGTTGCAGTTCTTGCTCAAGGAGCACAAAGTCCAATTCGACACGGAACCCTCAGAACTTCTAAATGAGCCCAGCAGCTCCACAAAGGCCAGAGCCTTGGCCCGTTGTCCCATACCGTTGCAGAAGGAAACTCCTCAGGGATTATTTGATACCGTCTGCAATAGCGATGTGCCCGATAAGCATGCGGGCATGTGTCGGTAGGATAATCCATTAACTAACTTAATTGCTTACTAAAGTTAGTGTTATCGCTCATTTTTAGTACACATTACGTTGAGTATTTGGCCGGGAAGGTGGCCAAGGCCAGCATCGATCCATTGCCTATTTTTGACCTCACAGACTGTGTCCAGGAACTGCGGAGGCGTGGCATCGCACTCCCCGAACGTGGACCGTGGGACACTGACGAGATCTATAAGAAAATGTGCTCTGAGGTCGGTAAAACAACAATATTAATAGTCGTATTTTAATTATTCTATTGATTTCCCTGTAATTTGGCTATTGCGTGTGCTTTTATTGAGTTTCATTCCACGGAAAACGCATTTCCTGAGCATGTTTTGAACTGCCTATGATTCAGTTCACACCCCCGTTATAAATAGACGCGTCGATCGATCGAATAGAATAACAAGCCCCTAGTCGGTCTATCTAATTTTAGATATAGTCTGACGTATTTCACACGCGTCTTAATTGATTTTTCGTTCCTTTATTAGGATTTAATTGTAAACAGCATGGCAAACAAATTACAATTGTTAATGAACACAAGCATACATATTCCTATCTCAACAATATCGTTCTTCTTATAGGTAATCAAACAGCATATACCACTCAAATCGGCCTAACGATTAGAAAATGCTTGGACTCGGATTCGAATTGAGGATTTACCTCCTTGATCTTGATGGACGTTTATTCGATTCTCTTTCGACTGCTGCAATTTTTCATACATTTTTTGTGATTTATCGCAAACATTTTTATAGACATTTTTATATAGACACACATACACTAACACACTCATACAAATGTAAATTTTAGACAGCTTGTACACCTGCACATCTATTTGTTTAGCTACTAAGTTGGCTCATTGTTTTCCACATCAGCCAAAATACAAAACATTAACCATAGACCATAGACCATAGACATTTAGACAGACACGTGCCAATAACTGCACCCAATAAACAGAATGTGTGAGAACCAAAATTAATTATTATTTATGCATTTTCGTTAAGCGTTTTTCAAATTTTCATCGTAATGTAAATATTATATATCACAAAGCAGATGGTGCAGTTTTTCACAAACAATCTATTGTGAGATGTTTGCTTAAAGTGTAGGAAATTACCGAAATTGCTGTTGACTTTGAAAAGTAAGTATTGAAGGAGTTATGTAAGCTAAAAGAGTTACTCGAATATGCTCGTTTCTTATAATGTTAAAATACAAATTCTAATTATATATCATTGATTGCTCGAGTCAAATGTAAAAACAAGATATTCCTTCTATAAGACGTGTCCTTTAAATTCAAATATAAAAATCTAAGATCTCTTTTAAACACCCTTCTAACGATATATAAAACATGTTTGTAGTTTCTGTGGATTGTAAAGCGTAGCGGTATCAATTTTAGCGGTTTTGTTTAGCCCACAAAACTAGCTTTTTTTTAAAAACTTGTAAACAAAATCATAGCAGGTTTACGATAGACAATAAGTTATCCCATCTCTTAAAAGGTCAAAAGACCTCAACTTTTCTTGGTTAAAACCAAGTCCTTCCACCAGTCTATAACTTATATAGCTTCAAAGTGAATAAAATAAAATGTATCACCTATATGCAGATATGGGCGTATATTTAATGATATTTCATTGATTTTGTCACTAGTTGTCTCGTTTTTAGATGGACTTTTTAAATAAAAAGTGTAGCATACTTTTCAGGCTGTGACGATTTAATGTCATACAGTTCTGTTTACCAGCCGAATACTTATGAATATCGAAAAGCCAAATGCGAGTCATAAATTACAGTAGACAACGAAGGGGTGTGAAATGAGTGTGAGTGTGTATTTGTATGTGCAAAATGGAAATTTAGATGGACCAGGCCGGTCGGGAATTGTGTTGGATGAGTTGACGCCTTGGCGGCATCGTAAAAACCTATTTTTATACAAATTGCTTTTAATTTATGCGCGCGGCACAACATGTTTTGCATTTCGGACAGTTTTACACCAATAAAAACTAATTAAATAGGATAAATTGTATATTTATTGATCCATCAATGCAAATCCCACCCCAACAAATTCTTGACTTTCAACTAAACTATAAAAGGGGGAGTCTCTCTTTAGCCTAATTGATGTTCCCGATGGAGGCGCGTGTTATGCAAATATGCAGATCTTTTGATTATGTCTATAAATAGCATGAATTTTATTAATTTTAGTTGACTTTCACATGGATGCGAAAACCATAAAAATTCTTTAAGTGTTAACATGCGCGCTAAAGGTATAAACCCCGAAAAAGCCTTCATAAAAAATGTCTTCGTTTATTTTTATTGGTATCACAAAAGTAAACAAAGTCTACAAAGCTAGCAAGCACGTGCCCCGGGTTCAACTCAAATTAATTACAGGTAAATGAACAAGTCAGTCAATCAGCCAATCAATCAGTCAGCTTGCACATCGTAATTGATTTACTTCGAAGCACGAAATTCATTTCTAAAAGGGATGAAAAGGAAAGCAAAGACAAAGTAAACCTTACCTTTGTTTAATCAACCTTCGGTTGTGTTTATTAACGACAGATTTACGACAGCGTCACATCCTGTCCATGCCACGAAAACAACAATAATTTCATTCATAAAACTTTCATCTATTGTTTTGGCCACATTAAAATAACCCTGACCGCTGACATTCAGTCTATGGCAACCTTCAAATGGGAAAACTATTAGCAAAAATCTATGAGACCAAAAAAATTAGCCGCATAATCGTTGTGCGCAAAAGTTTAAACAATAATAGATAATTAACAATTTGGGGAAAAATTAAACGCGTCAAATAATAAATATTTATCGTTCGTTCCGCGTTTCTCGTTTCGCTTGTTTTCACAATTTTTTAAACAATGTGCCACAATGTGAACAACAAAAGTTTGTTAGTTTGCACAATTTTTATGATGGTTCGGCAAAATGTTTTTCAAAACTCGCGCTATGCACAATCATTTACGAGTAATATCGTGGGTAGCGGTTTATTATATACTATATATGCATCTATAAATTTTCTTATAAAGATATAAATTGAACTGTACGCCCACAGTAGATCATTATCAGTTGTATAGACCTTTAGGGGAAGTTTAAGATGAATTAAGAACAAAATTGGAAACAGTTTATATGTTTCCTAAAACAACTGAAATTTACTTCTTCTATTTTTTTAAGTCAGCGAATAATATTATAATCTTAATTTATCTTAATCAGTCTTTAATTTCCAATCTATAAGAAAATAATATCATAAAGAATAAAATCAAAACGTTAAAAAAAACCCCAAATATCGTCTATTTTCCGAGTAACAAAAGATACAACTCAGTATTTTTTTAATATAAACTCTGTTTATGTTTCTATATTTGTCGCTTTTGGTGTACATATAACTGGTATATTATTTATATATCTTTATGCATACTCGTATTTAAGATTATATACAATAATCGTGTAGGATAGTCATACTCACATGTGGTTTAGGTATAGATATTCGCTACTTGAATTGACAACACTTAGCTAATAATTGGTCATATATTATGGTACATCTCCATTCACTTAAATCTCTAACATTAAATTCTACATAATTGCATTAGTTGGTATCGTATATAAGTACATATAAAGTAAGTAACGCGTACATCACACAATAAATAGATATATAGATATATATAAAACTACTTTTACAAATAGATCTTGAAAAACCATCGTAGCGGAAGACTAGAAAGGTAACACTAGTGGAAAGTCATCCGTAAATATATTTTATTTTATTCTCAGTGAATTACAATTATCTCTTTTTTTCTCATCTTTTTCTTGTATTTTTTTTAATATATTCTTAAGAACCCCCTTTTGTGGAGCTGCGGTACAAATTCTTACTACCTAATTACATATATATGCATAGCAAAATTTCGTCTATATATAGTAATTTAATGTATAATCCGATTTGGCTAATATCAAATTAATTATAACAACAATATTTTGAGAAGTAACTTCTCATGATCGATCTCATAGATCTGCAAATTCTTAGAGTTCCAACTCACGTCCAGGACAGCCTTCATTTACTGTGCCACGTCCAGGGCGTGTAGACTTTCAACATCTGGATCAAAGTTGGCATCACATGTCGATAGCCAATCCCAGACACGCCGTCGCACCATTGTCTGATCGATGGGCACATCCAGACCATAACTGGACATCATTCGCTTGAAACGCAGCTTGTTCTCATCGCCAGAGAGGCGACCCTCCCTTTGGTTGAGATAGATGCACGAGTCCTGATCATGATGATTCGGGGAGATCAGAGTTGCCGACTTGGATGCCGAGATGCGACACTCCACCCAGCGATCCTTCATGTATTTGTTCACCTCGGTGATCTTGCAACGATCCTCGGAATCATGACTCAAATACTTGCGGAAGCAGCGCATCAATCGAGGCGAAAATCGCCGGAAACTATCTGGAACTTTTGTCGTCTTGCGCTGTTCATACTTCATAAAGTTGGCATAGCCCTGATCCTTGACCCAATCTGCCGCCTGCCATGGAGGATTGCCCGTTAGAATGTTGTACAACAATATGCCAAATTGCCAGGAGTCGCTGATTGGCAAACACTGAAAGCGTTCGTTCTTGATCAGTTCCAGTTGCTCGGGCGGCACACAACTGGTCCATGTATGCTTCACCTTGTGCACCAGCAGACCCTTCTTGGTAGTGGCTCCAAAGTCGCAGAGCTTAACTCTAGTAAAGTCCGGCTTAAAGACGAGCACATTCTCAATTTTGAGATCACGATGCACCAGATTCTTGGAGTGCATAAAACCCAGAGCCGAGCTTAGTTGCTCCGCAATTAACTTACAGGGTGTCTCATGCAATCCATTGGGTCCAATGTTGGAGGCCAGATCACCATAGGGAGCATGCTCCATGGCAAACACATAGTAGTCCATGGTCTGGAAAGCCACAGCATAGGCGCTGAGTATGTGATGATGATGCGACAGCTCATAATTGTAATGGAACTCCTTCTGGAACTCCTTAATGGTGGTCAGCTCCGCATGTACCGCCTTTAGCACCACTGTGGTATTGGTGGGTCTGTGCCGGCACAGCAAAATCTTTGCAAAACAACCCTCGGCCAAGGTCTTCTCAATGTTGTACTGATCAGCGAAAGTCATCAATGGCAGGTCCACATCCGGAATCAAATGTATCAGTCCCCCATCGTTCTTGTCGGGCTTCCTGTAAATGCTGCTACGTCGGCTCACCGATGCTCCCGGCACCTCCAGTTTCCCGGTGCTGGTGCTGGTCGGTGTCAACGGAGTGCTGCACCTCTTATGGTTGTTGTGATTGGTGCAAGTGCTGCTGTTGTTGTTGCTGTTCCGGCTATTGGTGCTGCCACCGTCGCCGAACGAGCGGCGCAAACGGAAGGAGAAGGAGCGTTTCTCTGCAAGATTCCAATCAAAAGAGACACACGAAAATGTTAGTTAACACTTTAAAGTTGCAACTGACAAAGATAAATTTTAATTTCAATTAAATAAAATTCTTTTTAAATTTAATACGAGAAATTGCTACATAATTCGAATTTTGAACATTATTGAACATATTTAAATGTTATGTAATTTAAAAAAGTTGTCCCAATAAATGATGCTACATTTACACTCATACTCTAGCACTATATTAAGATTAAGATTATTTATTAAACATTTTTTTTAACGACTAGCGCAGTAACAAATCAAATAAATAAATATTTTTAATTTGTCTTAACTTTGCAGATTCGATTAAAACTCAAAATTTAATTATTATTAATAACATTTCTAATGTCTACATAAAACCACTTCAACATTATTGTTGATAGTAATGTCTATTGAATGCTGTCCAGAAATTTGTTTTAAAAGCAAGAAATGCAGTTTATCAGAAGTTCTCCTTGAACTGTTGCCCGATCACAGCTGCGTCTTTTTAATGGGGCTATCGTGATGCCCAGCATTGTGTTCACACCTTGTTTCTAACCAAACCCCACCAGCGCAGTAGAAGTAACAAAATTGGCAGTTGAATTGATTTTAATTAAAAATTTGGCCAAGATATTTTCGATTATACTTTAAACGTATTATTATTTGTTTTGATTATGATTTATGGCCGACTTTTGATGTGAACATGTTGCTCTTTGCTTTTTATGTGCCATTTGTTGCTATTGTTGTTGCTGTTTATGTGGCGTGAAATTATTAATATCAGTGGGAAATGGAAAAACATACAAAATCGCTTTGTTTTACAGCCCTCAGCAGGGGAAAAATTCACCCACGCATTATTCGGGACGACAAAGATTGTCGCCAAATTGTCTGTGACAAATCAGAACAAAAAGTTAGTGCAGAATTTGCGTAGATCGGAACGAATCGAAAGATCGGATGGGATCGTCGGTGCACGAGTTATCTATGGCCAAAACAGCGAAAGACGTCAGAACTCACTGTTAGTCATGGTTGCGTTTTGGAATCGCATTTGGTTGGCCAAAATTGTGTTGTTTTTTTTTTTTTTGTTTTGAGGTCCGCCTACCTAAGTGCGTTTGATACAATATTGAGGAAAATTTATAGCCAGCGTGAAAAATCATTTGATTTCTTCGGCAACTGAGACAGAAGATGTCGCTCCTCTTCCCTCCCGTGACTTTCTCCTATCCGATGACTGGAGGCAAACCCCAACATTTATAGGGCGTGATGTGATTTGAATTTGAAATGATTTTTACCGCAAATCGTTTTTCAACATTTTTCATCTCATTCGCATTTCATTTTATGTCGCCGCGACGAACACCTTCTCGTTGGGAAGGGATGCGGGGGTGTGTTTAAAATTAATTGCTGATTACACAGCTTGAAAAATATTTAGATTCTAGACAAATTATGGCCGATGAAGCAAAATATGTGAAAAATGCATTGAGTTGACTTTTAATTTATGTTCAAATAGATGGAAAAAATATGGTTCTTGTTTGGGAAGATATACATTTGTAATATATGGGATTCTAACGTAGGAAATGGTGCAATTTTGTATCTGAGTCTAAACGAGTGCTAAAAGTAAGAAGAGGTATAATGAAATACAATTTCAGGCGAATAGATACATCAAATAAAGAACAGATTTCTTCCTAATTTCTACATATTGAAGAGAAAAACTTAATTCCGATGAAAAACGATTTCAATTAACTTCTTCATCCATCATATAATGAAGTGGAAGACCCTTAAATCATTAATCATTGTTTTATCAAAGCAATTTCTATATTTATTTAAAGTAAAAAATACATCAAATACAAAAAATGTTCATAAATTACGCGATTTGATTAGGAAAACCAAATTTTAATGAGAAACGATCTCAATTATAACAAAAACCAATCATATAATGACCTGCTGCAAACTTGCGTCACTTTGCAGTTGTCACAAAACAGTTTGAATATCTTAAGACATTTAAATCGACTGTATACATCACAATTTCTTGGTAAATTGTGCGTTTTGATTTGAATAACTTAATTCTAATGAAAAACGATCTCAATTTGAACATAGATTAATCACATAATGACCTGCTAAAAATGTGCGTCTCATCACAGTGGTTTCAAAGCAATTTAAACATAGATTGTTGTAGCCCATTAACCCCCAGCATGGGGACACAAAACATATTGAGAGATATTGGACTATGTTTTAGTCTTACTTTTCCTCAGTCTATTTCCGTTCCAGAATTGATTGGCTCGGGGCCAGGGACCACGGCAAATCCCTAATAAACAAGCACGCCCCTCAAAACAAAAGCTCGAGAGCTAAACTAATTATAAACCATTAAGAACCATCAACAAAGATACAAAAGCCAGTGGTCCGCGTGTGCTCATAAATCAAACTTTCACTTTTTGTTTCTTACCATCCACAATACGATATATACGCACATTTCGTTATGCCAATTTCAATTTACCGCAGCAAACACTTTGCGGGCCAAGAATAGATGCCACAATTGAGCCAAAACGCGTCAAAAGGGTCAACAGGCTAAAATGCATTTGAAGAGCTAAATTTAACAAAGAGTAGAATTTCTCTATAAATGGAGGCCATGCTAACAGTGGGTCAGCATATGCCAAGAAAGTTTTTGGCCAGGTCCAATTGTGAAATGCAATTGCAACAAATAACAACAACAACAAGACAAACAAAGGCGTCAGGAGATCGACCTGCACTACGCATGAAAAATTCTTGCGACAGCAAAAACAAAATTGGGAGATAAATGTATTAAATATACTAAAGCTGTATACTCTATATTTCTTTAAATATAAATAAAATAGGAAAAAGAGTGCTCTTACAGAAATTAATTTTGTCTTAATAAATGGCTTGATTTTTAGCATAATTTTTTTTTAAGTATTTATTGGACTGCTATGAACTTTATTTAAATTGCAGATTTTTGAAAAATTTTTATTTCTATTTATTAATTTAAAATAGTTGGGTAATTTATTTTAGTACTGAATAATACAAAAATTGGTTAAATCCCAACTAATAGATATTTTTTAAACACATTTTTCGATTTATTTTACACTTAAATATCTTTTAGATAGTTAACTAAGAACTCAACTACTTAGAATTAAAAGAAAGGAGACTGAGCAATTAAAATTCTTAGGAATAACCGAGACCAGTTTAAAATAAATAAACTCAATAGTCTGTGATATCTGAATGGCTTTAATTAATATCTATTCACAAATATTTTAGATAGTTTGAATTTTATGCAATAATTTGAGCTGAGATTGAAATATTTCATTAAAATATGAATTTCTCTCAACTGTAGCAAATTCTTTCAATTTGTTTGGTTGCTCAACTTGGTTGGGTAGGGAAGGTGGCGCAGCATCAAGTTGTATGACTGACTGCCAAAATGACTGTGTCCCGGCCCCAGCCTCAGCCTCAGACCCAGTCCCAGTCCCGGCCCCGTCACCGTTTCGGTTCGGTTCTTTTCTCGTTCCCTCTGTCGTTTTGCCTGGTTGGCAACCCGCCCGCCACAGTTTGCGACTTTGGGGGCATTGCTGACGTCAATCGGCAAGTCGTTGTCGGTCGGCGTGCCACATACACAAACACTAAACACGCATAGATACACACACACACACACACACACACAGACAGGTACTGTGTGTGTTGGCAAACTGGGCTGCTGCGTCTATTCGAAGCAGCCGTGCGGGCGTCTTCCAACGAGTTTGTAGTATTATTATTGTAAAAATATAATACCTATACGCACGCATGGATGCTCTGAATGCTCCTGTCTCTAGATATGATCATCGCTATTGCCACAATCAACTTGCATGATGATATAGTATTGGTCAGGGCACTGGAGACGGCCGCGTTGACTACAATATTGAGAACTGGCCAAGTAAATTTTATTGCCCCCTTCTATACGATACAATTATGACCACAATACTGTGAGTCGTGTGTGCTTCATCTGAAATGGCTACAATTGTTTTGCTTTATGGCGCAATCCGATCAACTTGTACATATAAGAAGATATATGGTTTATAGTTATGGATGCGAAACCAATGTTTCTTTATCTTTGATGTGGTTGAACAAATCAAATATTGCTTGAACTTATACGAATCGTCTTAGGACCTATACCAACTTTTGAAACTCTTTATGATGAAGAAAATTTCTTATTTCATACTCAGAGCTCATTAATGGTTGGGATGTAAAGTACACTCTACATACGATATAAACAAATTCAACTGTTTACAGCTACAGAATTAGGGCAACAAAAGTTTTGTTACATATAACAAATTTGTTGGCAATTTGTCGATTTTTTATGGAATACAATGCTTTTTCTTTTCTAGGCCAATTGCTTTGAAAGAGATTACCATTTCAGCAGTCAATTAGTTAAATTTTAAATATGCTGTAGTCCAGCAAAACTAAATAGAGGGTTTAGTTTAAAGAAGCATCAATATAAGAAATATTTTACCCTCTAGATTCGTAATTGAAAATTTAAAGAACATTCAAAGAATTATCAACTTATTCCAGATTTATCTTAAGTCAATTTATTTAATATTCATACAGATTATATTAAACATCCCGTTGACTTATTTTTGATTTGTGTATGCCATTCAAAATATTGAAATACACAATGTTTACTATTACTTATTTAAGTAATTAGCGTCATTTTGAGCCAAATTCTATAGACTATTCGGAATATTCAAAATAATACATTATTATTCAGTGTTCTCGAAATATCTACATTTTATAATAATAGATAGTTTAAATTTTGAGCTGTTTCCAAAGACAACTTGGAGATTGTTCAAATAGAGACATATTATCGAGTACTCTCTGCACTTAAAATATTAATATGCTATCTCACTTTTTTTCAACAAAGTCTTCCTTTTGCGCATTTGTGCTTACTAAAACAACAATATAATAAAATTAAATATATGTAAATATATGCGACTGTAAAAACAAATTTCCGTTGCGCTCATAACACAAACAAATGAAAAATAAAGAAATACAAATAAAATAAAATAAGACAATATTATAATATAAAATACAAATACATATTCATGTATTTGCATATAAAACGGTCTGCGTGTGTTGCCATTTTTTATGAAGCAAAAAGAAGAGGAAAAAATAAATTATTATATATCTAATTAATTTTGTTGTTATTTTGGCGTATTTATAAAACCCGATTAATTCTATGATTGCTCCGGCAGATTACCACGGCGAGTCAAGAGGGTATATTTTTAGAAAAAGTAGGCGTGCCGATAATATTGATATATGGTAGCACTTTAAGTGTGTTCGATAGACAGACGGTCAGACAGCTGGCAAACTGCGCACATGACTTGCACACGAGCTTCTTGAGGAAAGGGGTGAAGACAGAGCTCAGAAAACAGAAGGTAACGAATCTTCAAGTCACTTACCCAGATTATTTCAAGACCTGACAAGGGAAACTGAACCAAGTGCATGTCACAGCTAATGAGGCTCCTCAACGTAGACGCGTAAGAAAAAAATCTTGTGCACACTGAGCGCCAGCAGTTTATGTACTCATTCACGTACGCCCACGCAATGCTTGCGATTTATTTTCCATAATTTATTTAAATAGTTCCGCTTTTAAGATATATTTAATGTTTGTAAATATATTTCTATATAAATAGCACGACGTAAACATCAACAGCTATAGGTAAATTTTTAATTACGCGCAAAGAATGAAAAAGGAAAACTAAAAAAAAGTGTTGTAAAAGTAAAAATTGCTGTAGCTGGCGTTATTCAAGGTAAGGTCAAGGCAAGTGTCGACGTAAGAGCATCAGAGCGACAATATCATTATTCAAATTCACGACGATGATAAAGATTTACAAATTTAATATATATACGAGTGTCCGATCTGTAGTCAGAATGGAATGTAATTAATAATATTTAAATACTTAAGGGCCATGTTCGGCTTAAAGGCGAAGGAAAAAGTCAAAAAAATTGGGGAACCACTTTGTGCTCACTCACAACCACTTTGAGGGTCAGTTGAAGCAGAAAAATAAAAATGAAAAACCAGCAAGTAGCCACAAAAATAAATAAGTGGGAGTACTCATATGTGCTCGGGCTAAAATAAATAAATACATAAAGCGGCGAAATTGTTGAAACAATTGCTCGCTGTTTAATATCTTTGGGCATTTTATCTGCTGATTTTTCTGAGAATATTCAAAATGCATCACTGCGTAATGTTACTCGTAAATAATTGTAAGTAATGCTAATAATAATATTATGATTGCAATTCCATTCTATAGTATAGGGGCCCAAGCTGAGGCACAGATTTGACGTCAACTCGCAGCGAATTTGTTGAGTGAAATTATTACTTCCTTATGTGTTAGCAAGGAAAGGGAAGTCATTAGATGATTGAGAGTGATTAAGTACTTTCCCGCTCCAATTATTTACACTCACAATCGACACTTGATTTTAATTAAACAGAATGCTTACACTTGGACTTTTGTTATAAGCAATAAGATTGTAAGCCCAATTGTCAGACATTCAACTTGGTTTTATTTAATGTATTGAAAGAAATTATCTTAAAGATACCCAGTAAATTGCAGTCTAATCTCTGTTTTGGAATCTTGAAAAACTTTTCAGTTTGCTTTCTTATGTTTCTAAAATTATTGTATACAACTATTATCTATGTTTTTGTGTCTCCAGCATTCTATCGTTAAATGAAAGACAAGAATATAAACATAAATATAAAATATTTAATATCATGTTTTCTAGATCTTCACACAGTTTTATTAAGTTCCCCTAACCGACACTAAAGTGTATGCGATATGTAAACAAGGTACTTGCACTTGTCTGTATTATTTTTACCTGTTCTCCAGGTGAACATTTCATTCAACAAATTGCCATAAAAAGTAGCCACAATTGACGAACAAAAATAAATAAGCAAATTGTCAATACAATAAACAATATATACATCACATTCCTCTGTGCTTTTTGGGCATAAAAAAAACAACAACAAAATAATATATTTTTAATATATTGAGTGAGATGAGAAAGAGAGAAAAACAATAACATTTCAAGAGAATTCAATGTTCAATAGGATCATAATCACGTGCATAGAGTATAGTGAGAAAAATAAATCTATTTACCAATCTAAAAGCCACAAAAATACTTGGCCAAAAGCTGGATAAAACCAGTTTTGAAGGCAATTGAACTGTGCCGATCCAATTACTGGGTGATTACTTTGGGCCATTTCAATTAGGCAACAGCATGCAAATAACCATTAACTAATGATTGTTAATGTTTCTTTTTTGGCGAGTTTTGGTCTCGTTTTTATGGCTTTGCCACTTTTATATGTCATCCAATTCGATTGCTCAGTAATTTTCCAAAGCATTGGCCAAAATGAAATCAAGATATATTTTTGGATTTCAAGCGAATTTTGTCTTCAATACGTTGGTCTGTCTGTCCCGCAGGTATATAAATAAGCCCAATAATGTTCAATCAAAATTTGTGGCCAACCACCATGCAAACGTGTATGTTAATCACACACCGCGACTAAATTCTACGTAAAACATTCTGCCTTTATATAATATGCTTTCTTCTTTTTCGGCAACAGATTATACTTATATTCATTTACGTTTCATGACATGTGTGTTTCTGGCTGCCGAAAATTAATAATTTATTAAATTCTACAAAAAAAAAATAAATAAATAAAAAGTACAATAAAAACAAAATAGAATAGAATAAATTGTTCGGGGTGCCCGCGGGTGACTTTGGCATAGGGTGCCAGGAGTACCAGGAGACAGCCAGTGGAACCACGAGAACGTCGAACGACGCGACGCGACTCCCACGCAGTTTTACTTTCGTAGAAGACACAAAAATAACATAAAAGAGACATTCAAATCACCACACAAATGTAAGATAGGATATGCAAACTCAGTTATAATATGGATGAAGAAGGCATAACAAGATTTTAAAAGCCGAAGTCAACATACCCTTAAACACATAGCTAAGATAAGCTTTCTTCTTTGACCTTTTTTTCAAAAACTTTGATATCTCATAACTTTATTAAAACTGAACCGATTTTTACGCGGAATGTCATTTTGATCATGATTTAGCCTCTTAATTGATTCTGCATTTAAATTTTTAGCACCTAAAAAATTTGATAATTTTTCGATACTAAGCCTTTTATTATCCAATTTTCCATACATACCCCTTGACATTTTTTCAAAAACTTTGATCTTTCATAACTTCATTAAAAATTGTCCGATTTTCAAGCGGAATGTCATTTTGATCATGATTTGGCCTCTAAATTTTTTCTGCATTTAAATTTTTATCATCTAAAAAATTTGATAATTTTTCCATACTAAGCCATCTATTATCCAAATTTCCATACCTTCCCCTTGACATTTTTTCAAAAACTTTAATCTTAATATAGAAATAATAATAATCAACAATTTGATAGTTTTTCTTTTTTAAAATGGTAATGGTAGTATTTACAAAAATAGATCATTGCTTTTAACTGGCAGGTACATAAAGAAGACAGAGAATACTCGTAGTTGTGACACTTTTTTTGTCCTTGCTTTGTCAGTTCATCATTATCATCATTATTGTTATTGCCTTGTCCACTCAGACAATTAATAAATAGGCCCAAAATATGAATTAATAAAGAAATAATGTGCTCATTATAAATGCTTAATTTTTAATTTTTACAATATTTAAGTACGTATTTTTATTGCGTGTCAATGGCAAAAAGCGCGTCACAACGCACAGACGCGATCGGCGGACTGTCTGCCAGACAAACAGTTGGCCAAAAAGACACAAAAAAAAACAGTGTGTGTGATTGTTGTTGCTGTCGCGGTGGTTGTATTCTCATGTATATATATATATATATATGTATATTTTATCTTTTGGTTAGCCATAATATTTCTCGCGCCGACAGGCGACGGCGACCTTGTGCCACGGCTCAACGCGTAGAAAGCGAAAAAAAATATCAAAATAAGAGAAAAACTACTGGTAACATTCGTCAAAATAATTTTCACTTTAAAATGCAACACACAAAATGTGTAAATATAAATACTATTTGTTTTCCAACATATACATTTGTTATTGCAATCTTATTTTGTTAAGTTGATTATTTTTATTTTTTGGTAATATGCGGCGTATGCGCAATGTTCCCTGGCGACTGCACTGGACAGCTTTGGTTTATGGCGACGCATTAAAAAATCAAATCAAATAAATATATGCGGCTTGTCGCCTCATATTCATTATTTAAACTTTGCACATCAAAAAAAGAAACAAAACAAATTAGCATAAATCAAGTTTTTACGGCCAGCCAAAGATGTTGTTTGACATTTGCGAATAATACAAATACTCGTAAACTTCATAGACTCTTGGTTATACAAATATCTTTTTATAAACCACATTTTCCCTACACTTTTAACAGCTTTCAAGAATTTAAGTGATTTGAAAATATTATCGCATGTAAAGACCAATTGAAAAACAGATTCCAAAGCAATCTTACAAATGTCTTGAGTGTATTCTTTGTTCAACTACTGGCAATTCAAGCAGATTGTCTTGAACAACTAGCGGTTACTCCAACTGCAGCTGAATGCAATTAACCAGCTGAATACGTTCATTGCACTCAATGGCACTCATAAATCTGCCAACACTACAGCAAATTTTGCTATAACTCAATGGATTAATTGCATAAAATATTCGCTGAAAGGAACGCAATCAAAAGACAACTTGCACGGACAAAAACGTGTAGACAAACTGACAAATGGACGGACAGTTGGCCCATTAGCCAGCGCTGATGATAAAAAACATCTTGGGAAGAAAAAGACAGACATTACACCAAAGAAGACATCGCGCATACGCCGCGTGTTCACAGCCAGAGCAATGCCAATTAAAATTGAGAAACAATATTCAATTGAAATGTGTGCAAAATGTGCGTCGCTTTGGCATTTCCACTTTCATCACGCGTCTTTTACTGCTTTGACTTTGGTATAAAAGAAGAGGTGGCTTTGAAAGAATGTTCGAATTCAAAAGGGAAATAAAAAGGCATAACTTTTTGCTGTAGAGGAAAAACCGCAATTTAGAAAATTTTATGAATGTCAGAGAAACGAAGAACAAATATTCAGGATTCAACTAGAAAGACGTACAGAAAATAAAGTTGAAACTATTAAAGATGTATAAATATTAAGCTGAATATTAAATTCTTGGTAGTATTCGAGCTACATATTTTTCCTTTTAAGTAACCACAGCGGATTACTTAAGCATTCAACGATTTTATCTAAGTAAAATCCTTATTTAAAATTATAAACTTAATAAATGAATCAAATGTGACTTTCATAAGCAAGATTTACTAAAACAACATTAACATAAATTCGAGTATACAAAATGTACATTTATTTAAAATACAATTCATATAAAACTGTATCATCAAAATATTGGAACAGATTTCAAAGTCTAGGATATTTCAGATTTCTTGTTTTGAATTGATTTTTCAAATTAACATATTTTTTATTTATTAATTAACGCTGGCATAAAAACTTGGCAAATGGTTTTTCATTTGTTTATTTGAGTAATATTTTGAAATATTCTGAAATGAGCAATGTTTATTTTTTTTTATGTTATGCTATGTTTGTTGCGGGGGCAAGTTCAAATTTCCCTTAGCTTTATGTTACCATATGTTTATACCTATTTATATACAGTGTCTGCTGTTGAAATTCTGAAGGCGGCAATTGGATTCGCACTTCATGAATGCGCATCTCTCTCAACTTATTTCACTCTTTCACATTTTCCCATACTTTTTACGCTTTTATAAAATATTTTCAAATATTACGAACTACGTGGCTCTCATCGCAACTGGTCATCAGAGGGAATTGGCTAATTGACAATTACGTTTTTGGTATTTAAATTAAATCGGAATCAATCAGAAAATCTATGCGCTGCCCGGTTGACTCTTGATTCCAAATCAATTCCTCTTTATTTTCAAATTCGAAGGCAGCAATCACATGGTATCGGGCTATACAACATGACGTATTAGTGATATGTTAATCGTAATAGACAAATCTATTTTTAATCGATTTATAGGAATTGTTCCGCAAGAAGAAATTAAATTTCTTATACCATCTATAACATATGCTACAAATTAACTACATACATAATATATATTGTAGTTGGACTTTTTTTTGTATTCTTTCAGCTTTAATTTATTGGTGGCAACAAATTAGATTACCATCAAAGTCCAATGAAAATAGATGAGCCACATTTTAATTAATTTCGAACAATTTACGGTTGGTTAGTTTGCCTGTCTCTGTAAATGGCTATAAATGGCAAGATTTACTTGAATATAAGATACGTTCGAAATAAATCGATCTATCACAAGCGCCTTGACTACGAAATTAAAAAAGTTCAAAAACAAAAATTAAACCACAACACACTTTAATTTCTATAATAAAGAATCAGGATGGCAAGTGATAATGAAGGCCATTTGACACCTCAGTTAAAGGAGCACTATGAAAAAGAGGCTGAAATTTTAAGTCTATTGCTTGATCTAGAGCGACGATATCAAGAGTATTTTCAATATTGTCAATGCGAAATGGAGACTCAGAAGATAATTATTGAACGACTTTGGTTATTGACTCAACGCTATTTAATTTTGATCAGCTCAGTACCTGGATGTCGCTATCCCGAGGTCTATACCTTATCCGCTGAGGAGGCCATTATCAACGAGTACGAGGAAAAACTGGAAGTACTGCGTGCTGCTAAGTAAGCTGTGTTCACTATTAGATAAATACCTTTTTTATACGAAGTACCTTATCCTTTCCACAGCAACAGCATGAAAAAAGCCGTGCTGGAAATAAACCAGCAATGCAAACAATTCTATAAGACCTACAACCAACTAGACAGAAGCATGGAAACACCCTTCATTTTGGGCGATGATCATCATCGCAGCATTGAATGTCACAAGATTATGGTTACCGATATCTTTAACTATTACTATTCTGCCGTTTTGAAAATTAAATGTTATATGCATCAATTGGACCCGATTAACTTGGAAAGTGTCGAGGACTATCGTGAACTGCTGAAGAAAGAAACAAGCAACGAGGAATTCCGTGATTATCTCATGAATTCATTTGTCTACTGCAAGTGCCTAAAGCCCAAACCCACCTGTCCCTATAGAGAAGCTCAAGTGTAAACATGAACGGGTTGCAGAATTTAAAGTTTGTTAGCCGCGTCTAAACTATATTCCTTATTGGTCATTCGGTCCAAAGCTCCAACTTAGATATGCTACAAATTATATTTAACAATTATTCAGCAGAAACATGCGTATAAGTTGTAGAATTTCATTTAATTGTTTAATTATTGCAGTCACTGTTTGTGGCAATAAATATTTACTTGCATCTATTAACTTGGTCATTAACTGCTTATAAAACAGAAGCTTTGTCTGAGATCAAATTGACTGCTAATGCTTATAACAATTAAGTTTGGAACTGCTTATTAACTCAGACGTCATTTTCTTTATTCGTTATGTCCACATTCAGATTCATTAGGATCCATTACGAGTAATGCGTAGATCTTGTGGTTAATATTTGTCCTTCTGAAAACAACTATAATTTCCCCTGTGAGCTTTGCTCAAATGTCAAACGAAATACAAATTTCAAGGCAGCTACTTGTGATTACACTATATGACATGGTTATTCTTAATAAAAACTGCCATTAAAAAAAATATATATTATTTAAAAAAATAAAACTGTTTGTACAAAATAAAGAAAAAGAAAGATATTTATCTAAGAAGAACTCAAATGACAGTAATAAATTATGTCTTAAAAGGAAATTACTTTTTAAATGTATAGTATAAGTTTTATATATATATGTTCTATATTTTTAATATAATCTAATTCTTTGGAAGAAAATGATAAGCTCGCGACAGAACTCAATCAAATAAGATATTACAATTAAACTGTTAATCATGATACTAGTGAAAAACATGTGAATATTATAAAAAAAAAGTTTAAAATTTGTAAAGAAAAATACAGTGGAAATCATTGAAAAAAAAACTTAAAATGTAATATATCGATTGTTGACCTTTTCTATTCGTTACACTTGTACCTAATGGCTTGTGTGAAATTCTTGTAGTACAGTGTTGCTTGAGAGAATGTCTTTTCAGAATCGATGGTCACATTCAACTCTGAACTTTTAGCTGACGCCAACGAGAAATTTACTTTAGATGCCCGGGCAGGCAAACAGCTAACACAGAGGCAAACAGGCAACAGCTCACAGCTAAACAGGCGACAGGCGGCAACAGCAGGCAACATGAGAATTGAGCAGCATGTCAAGCGTGTATAATAGGAGCAAACACCCACACACTGAAAAACACGCACAACAAATGGCATACAAAGTACCAACATTCATATAACCATGCAAGGGGGAGAGGGGGGTCGACATCTAGCACTTGTGCAACTGTGCCTCCCATGGCACAACGAACCTATTGAGAGAAGTGTCTGCCCCGCCTGCGCCTCTAACTGGATGGCAATCAAAGCGCATTTGTATCCAAAGCCTAGCCAACTGAGGTGCGGTGATATACCATCCCAAAAGGACACTGTCACTGTCATGGCTAACACGCTGGACAAACACAAGCCCAACACGCACTCGCATACAAATATACATATTTACAATCTATATTATATGGTTTATTTTTAAACATAGTATAAAAATCAGAATCCAGAACCATGACGAAAGAAAGCTCGTGCGTCATTCGATTATGATTATAGCTTAGGACTAGGGGCAGTTTTCACTTTTCACTGGTTGTATTTATCTTATACGTTTGGATAAACAGAATTCGTAGAATTAGCGGGGCCTGACTGGCAGCTCTATACCATGTTTCTCATTTGTCGTGCAAAAAAAATGCCATATTCTAGTTGTTGTTGCTGTTGGGCGCGTTGGTTTATTTTTAGCTCACACAGATAGGATAATTGAAAAGCAAGCACAACAGGATACGATAACGCCCAGTGTCCTACACCATCCACACACCCGACGCCCAGCAACCGGCAACCGGCTTCCGCCCACTTTCGTTCTGAAGAAACACCCTCATGTCATTTTAATTGAAAAAATCAGTGTCCTCTTGTTGATTGCCAGTATATTGTCCTTACAATGAGGATTATTTATATAATAATTGCAAGGTTCTGAGAGTTAATTGAGCATTAGCAACAGTCAAATTCAAGGGTTCAAGGAACCATTTGAACAAAAATAGATCGTAATAGGTATCTATGCTTATTTATTGATTATTTACTAACTAATTTATTAATATCAGTATTTTAATATTCATAATTTATATTTATAATTTATTCAGAACTACATGCGTTTTTCACAAGTATTTCTTAGATTCTTTTTTTTTTTTTTTGAAAATTATGTAGTATTGAATATTACTTTAAGATGTATATAGATATTTTAAGAAAATTGCTATGATTTTTTATCAGTCAATTTAAATTCAGAAAATTTCAAAGAAAATTAATTTTCAAAAATGA
This sequence comes from Drosophila falleni, assembly GCA_035045575.1. NCBI lineage: Eukaryota > Metazoa > Arthropoda > Insecta > Diptera > Drosophilidae > Drosophila > Drosophila falleni. Next base: position 348,766 of record JAWNOV010000181.1, on the reverse strand, counting down.
CTTTTGTTACAAATAAATTATTTCATTATTATTTCATGTTATAGATTTCTATATCAAAACTTACAGATTTAAGTACTTAAACTGTGATTCTACTAGAATTATAAACGAGCTATTAATTTCCCGTCGCGATTTCGCAGATATTTTCTTTGAAAAAGAGTTCAAATCATTTTTAAGCTTCATAGTGTTTTTGTTTTTCTTAGGGCTTGTTTTCGTCACTAGCGTGGATTGCCGTGGTCAGTTATTAATATATTTAAGATAATTTAAGATCACTTATTATATTAAATGTAATATCATCATTCCCAAAAAAAAACCTCTTTGATCCAAAATATGAACCATGATCGATTTTATCATCTGAATATTATATCCCATCTTAATCAATTATTTTAACATTTTCTTTTACTTTAAAATGAATTAAATATATTTAAACAACAAAGTTACTCACCAATAGTGCCCATTTCTGTTTTTGGCTAATCCTTTGCAGTAATCCAAGCTCAATATGTAATCCGACCTTGTTTCTTAAGCAGCAGCAGTAGAGTTTGATAGTGTTATTAGTGATGATATAGCAACAGTTGCGATGTTTTTGGAAATTTCTTGTCAACACAATTAAATACAATAAGCGGCGATCACACTTATAAAGTCACATTGCAGATGACGATTGTAAATTTAATTTAACTTCAGTGCAATATTCAAATTGACAATTTGTTTTGTTTCCAGAGATAAGTAAAATTCAAGGTTGCTTACAATGCAAAAATCGTAACGCGGCAAAAATAATTCAACGAGATGAATGAATTTTTCTGTGTTTTATATTGTTGTTTTTTCTTCTGTTTTTCGATACAAAATATACTACGATAACAAGATCAGAAAGTGTAGTAAGAAGCAAGTGAGAGCGGCACTCACTGAAATAATAATACACAACACAAGCAGCGATAAACGAGAGATAGAGACGGAGCACGACGAACACGTCCACACGTCAGGAGTTTTCCGTTATGAATGTCTTCACATTTTCCAAGTTCCTCCGAATATATATTTGTTGCATGGCCCGCCGCTCGGCAACATCGTTCCGTGCTCGTGCATGGACAATCGTTGCTCGTGTTCGTGTTCGTATCGTATCGTATCGGCCGGACCGAATGTATTGCCCAACTGTCTCTCACGCTCTTCCTCCGAATTTCCATGTTGGAGAAAAGCTTTCGTTGTTGTGATGCTTGCCGCTAGTTGCTCACTAAAAGCTTTTACAAAAGCTTCTGACGCTTTGGGTTCATTGCATTATGCGTAAACTTCAAATCTGGCACAGGGCCGGTCTTAACAATTTACGGGTAAGTGCCAAAGGTATGCTATTCAATGTGTCATATACCCGACTATAAAGTACCAGTTACTTAATATACATACATTTTTTGTGTATCCATAAGAATTACTTCTTTAAAGGCTGAAATTGCATTAAAACTACAATTAAACCAAGCCCCCGTTATATTTAACCGATATTAAGAGGGATCCTTTATAATAATAAACGTAATTTAATTATTGACACATTCTTTTTTTTTATTTTTATTTTAAATAAGCTTCACAGTATTTTTGCTTTTTTTGCGGCCTGCTTTCGTCACTAGCGTGGGCTGATTTGATTTTAGAGATTTGAACCGCAAAATACTTTCTGTATACTTAAACTTATTTCAAATTCTTTAAGGATAAGGAAAGCATTAAAAAGCTCTTAATTTAAGAAATGTTGAGGAAAATTTATGAATATAAAAAATATATATAAGTACTTATCCCCCAAGTCTACATTAAGTAATAATTTAAAAAAATATGGTTGTCTATTCCAAATTTTAAATATATCTACTAATAGTTCGAAATTAAATTCAAGATATACAAAAAACAAGAAAGTTCGCCCTTCAGAATGTTCTCCATATATTTACAACCATTTCACATGCTTATTAATAAAATAACACAAATTACTACTTCACTGAATATTAAGCACAAGTACTGTGACATTTATAAGATAAATAACCAAATAGTTGGACAGTTTAATACTTTTAGATCATTTAAATTACTGTCGTATCACTTTCATCTTTCGACATTCGCTGTGCGATTGTAAACACCCCTGACCCAAATAGACAACTTTTAAACAACTCCGCCTTAACGGGAGGAAGAAACTTTATATAACGTTGTGCCTCCCATTAGCAAAGCGATACGAGTAAAGTTACCAAGCCTCAAAACCCTATTTTTAAGCTGATTTTATTACCTCACCGATTGAGGCAAAATTAATTACCAACCCAGTAACAACAACAAAACAAAGACCTACAATTGCGAGTATCTTGTAAGCTAAATACCAAGCAATTTTTTAATACAATATAAACAAAACAGTCTGAGGCAGAAAGAAAGATTCGCAAAACTTCAACAGCACGCAAGGACACAAGCAGAATTGGCGCCTGACGTATATAGGTGTTGCCGTGTGGGATGATCCACCACCAAGTGAACCACCCACCGCCCCACCGACAGTAGCCACCTGTCATGGCTCGTCGCAGCTCGTGTAGAAACCGCCGCAAATTAAGTTTGCGACAGAGACGTCCTTGAACCAAATACCCAACAGCAAAAGACAAAGCCAAGGGAAGGTATAAATATACATATAGCCGCTTGACGTACAGCCCATGATAAGATGTCTTCAGCGGGTTCTCTTTCAGCCACCTTCGGATCCCTTTCAACCTCCATTCAACCCATTTCTTCTCCCGTCTATATTTATCCTCATAGTCATAGTATTTGCGGTAACAGTTAACTTGATTATTTTCAAAATAATTGAAAAGGCTGCCACAGGCATTGCAAAAAAAAATATAAAAAAAATACAGAAAATAGACAGGAGAATCCCTTGCGGATGGAGCCCCTATCCATACATGTATCTCTCTCCCCTTGGCAAGCCATTGACGTTGCCGTTTCCGGTCCGTGGTTCTCACGCCCGAGTGGCTTTCACATGAGCCGCGTCTGACGGCAGCAACGGCGTTGACGTCGTCACCAACGCCAGGGAGCTACTGTGACGACAACACCAACACGAACATCAAACAACCAACAACACCACATAACACCCACAACAACGGTAGAAGACAGCACAACAAAAAAAAAACAAGCGAATTGCGCAGAAATGTTCGTAAACAAATTTCACATGCTTCGTTAGAATCCAGAAGAGCACTTTATATGTTCTCTCTGAAGTTGGAAATGGTTTGTTTGGTTCAAATGCAATCAAGGAATACCCTGCAAAAGAGACATATAAGAATCTCATTATTATATTTAAAAGGTTTTTACTGTGTCCTAATCTTTTTACAAACTCTCTTGGTATAATATTCTACGTTATCCCAAATATATTCCTAAATTTACAATTATTATTATAAATAGTACTATATTGGGTTTTTCTCAACTTTCTTTACTTTTCGCATAATTTTACATAATGTTATCTTAGTTTTCTAAATTTTTGTAGAAAGTATTTTACATATTTATGTTTCGCATTGATAAACCCTCGACAAGTCGACCTAACCCAACCCAAAAACAGCTGAGCATATTATGCTAGCAACTGCAACTAATACGTCAACGGGAGAGTCTAGGAGAGGCAAAAAGAGAATCTAGAAAACCATGTTACTATTAATAGAGTCGTTCGAGCCGAAACTGAACTTATGAACTTAACTGGCTCAATGGTTGCCAAGCAGCCCCCTCAATTGTTCCGCCCGTAGTCAAAATTAACAGGCACCCAAAGAGACACCCAATCACCCAGTGGCCCAGTCAGGCCCAGTCAGGCAGTAAGTCAGCCAAGTAGTCAGTCAGTTAGTCAGTCAGTCACTGAGTTGCGTTGCGTTCGGAGAGGCACAAATTTGTGAGACAGGAAACAACGATTATTTAGCATTTGCATTTGCATTTGCCACGCGGAATTAGTCGCTGAGCAAGGCTCAAGGCGTACGCTATGCACGAGGTGCTCCAAAAGCCGACGCGTCCAAATAGCGAGCCACATGTGGCCAAAGAGCAAGTGGATGACGGTGTTAAGCATGGCAAGTGTGCCAGTGCAACATTGAGTAGAAGTAGGTCTCTATTGGTATCTGTGCCACCACCGCCGCCCACGCCAGCCACACCCACTCCACTGGCACCACTGACCGTGCCCAGCATAGAGTTGACTCCAGAGAGTGGTCAGGGAACTCCCATTCCTGGCGAGCAATCATGTCAAGTGCTGCCGGATAAGAATAACAATAATAAGGAGAACTGTCCCGTCAAATTCCAGGGAGCACCCAACAATTATGTGGCACGTCGCACATGGATAACCACAGAGCGCATGAATGAGCTGCGAAAGAAGGCACAGGAAGCGGCCAAACAGAACAAGATTTTCACCATTCGAGGATGCTTCAATTCGGTGCGGAATGCGTTACTCGCGCGAGGTTGGGTTGAGAAGCTGGACATGCACCGTAAGGTAATCCCAATGGGTCAAATGACCTACGAGGATCTGACACAGCGATTGCCCAAGCGCAAAGCAGGTGAAACGAGACGCCAATATGTGCTCAAGTGTGAAAGGAACATCATGTCGAGATTTCTCGAGCATATGCCTGTGGATTTTTTGTGGACCAATCGCAAGGAGAAATGCGATTACATTGATCAGGCCAAGAATCCGGGCATGACCATCAATAAATTCCATCGCGCACCTTTTACCTCCAAGGAGGGCTTATGCAGTCAATTGCGGGATTTCCATTGGTTCTTTGAGGAGGGAATGGCGGAAATGTATTTTCCCCGCTGCTACAACGTCTGGAGTCCCGAGGAACTTGGTGAATTTGTGGATAACTTCAAGTTGACCGCCTGTGTGGCATATTTGAGAGCAATGCTTTTCAAGTTCCACAAACAGGGCAACGACGCTGTCTTCTCGCCCAACGGCAAGATACCCTATTCCTCCATTGACTTTGCCTACAAGCGGCTGGTCGACTACATCGACAGTTGCCAGCACAATGACATTGATTACGAGGATCCGCCAAAGATTTGGGAGCATGACTGGGATGCATTTCTCTACCAACATCAGCAACTGGTCAACGAGGACGGACGCATCCAGCATGACGGTCAACGCACTTTGGATCACATGATCAAGAGCTGCATCTCGTTGGTGGATAAAATGAAAAACCATTGGCCTCAGTACAGCCTGGATGGCTATCAGAATTTGTGGATCGTCAAGCCGGCCAATAAGTGTCGAGGGCGTGGCATCCTCCTAATGGATAATCTCAAGAAAATCTTGGGTGTGGTTAACCCTTCGATAGCTTCTAAGAGTCGCTATGTGGTGCAAAAATATATAGGTAAGTTGGATATGTGAAGAGTACAAAATTTAATCAGTTAATTAATTTATTAAGTAAAATTCTATTGACTATAGCTAATAATGTTATACCTTATTTTTTTATAATTCACGAAAAATTGGGAAATTTGTCGTAGATCTAAGCTACCCATTATCCTTAATTTTAAAGGATATACTCGTATACCATAAAAGCGCAGCCCAATTCTGCTATTTCCATGTTTATTTTAAATTCGTATAGCATAATAATCTTAATACGCTGAAGCTCTGGAACAAAACGATATAAACAAATATGTAAAAAGTAGGTCATAAATCAGGCCGATGGTATTGCTGTTGTTGTTGTTGTTGTTGTTGTCACTGTTGTTGCTTATTATGCCTTCCTTGGCAGTAGGGAGAAACCCTACCAGCTTTCATATCCATATTCACATGCACGCACATAGCTTGGCGAATATATGTACACAAATGTATGCCCATAAAATGCATAAACATTTGGCCTAAAAGCGCAGCCAATGATTGTTTTTGGCTTTTGTGCCATGTTCCACAACATTTTTAAGGACTTATTACTGTCTTCGAAATTTAGTTTGAGCAACAGGTTTGTATAAAATCATTGACAGGGACTTTATAGGACGGTAAGGGTAACAAACTCGAAACTAGCGAAAATATAATACACTACGAAAATAAGGAATATAGTTTAGACCCTAAGGCGACGAGGATACAGCAACGAGAGATATAAGATTATATTAAAGCTCTAGAGGTTCCTATATAATACTCCTTAAACAATCATCAGTTTAAGCTATAAACTTTATTTCAAAATTAAATACAATTTCAGAACGTCCGCTTATAGTCTTCCAAACGAAGTTCGACATACGCCAATGGTTTTTAATAACGAACACACAGCCGCTTGTTGTGTGGTTCTATCGGGAAAGTTACTTGCGGTTCAGTTCACAGGAATACAGTCTGAGCAACCATCATGAATCGGTGCATCTGACGAACTATGCGATACAGAAGAAGTATACGAATGGCAAGAGGGATAAAAGATTGCCCAGCGAGAATATGTGGGATTGCTACTCATTTCAGGCCTACTTACGACAAATTGGCAAATCCAATATGTGGCTGGAGAGGATTTATCCAGGAATGCGGAAAGCCATCGTAGGCACCATGTTGGCATCGCAGGAAAATATGGATCGCAGACCAAATACTTTCGAGCTGTTTGGCGCAGACTTTATGATATGCGAGAACTTTTATCCCTGGTTAATTGAAATCAACTCAAGTCCCGATCTTGGTGCAACGACAAGTGTAACGGCACGCATGTGTCCCAAGTGCCTTGAGGATGTGGTCAAGGGTGAGTAAATTACCATTTACACATTTCTTGTTTGTTTTTTTAGACCCCGTACTTAAAAAAAGTACAGGGGTCTATTGGGTTTGTTTTACCGACTATGTGCGTAACAGGCAGAAGGAGGCGTGGCAGACCCTATAAAGTATATAGTCTGGATCAGCATCAATAGCCGAGTCGATATAGCAATGTCCGTCTGTCCGTCTGTCTGTATGAACACCTAGATCTCAGAGACTATAAGAGCTAGAGACACCAAACTTGGTATGTAGGTTTCTTTATACTGCAGGCAGATCAACTTTGTTTCAAAATTTTGCCTGGGAGAAGGACTGAGAGCGGGCCTGGGAGAGGGACTGGAAGCGGGTCCTGGGAGAGGGAGTGGGAGAGGGAGAGGGACTGGGAGAGGAACTGGGAGAGGCACCTGGGAGAGGGACTGGGAGAGGGACCTGGGAGAGGGACTGGGAGCGGGGCCTGGGAGAGGGACTGGGAGAGGGACCTGGGAGAGGGACTGGGAGCGGGACCTGGGAGAGGGACTGGGAGCGGGGCCTGGGAGAGGGACTGGGAGCGGGGCCTGGGAGAGGGACTGGGAACGGGGCCTAGGAGAGGGAGTGGGAGAGGGACTGGGAACGGGGCCTGGGAGAGGAACTGGGAGAGGCACCTGGGAGAGGGACTGGGAGAGGGACCTGGGAGAGGGACTGGGAGCGGGGCCTGGGAGAGGGACTGGGAGCGGGGCCTGGGAGCGGGACCTGGGAGCGGGGCTGGGAACGGGGCCTGGGAGAGGGACTGGGAGCGGGGCCTGGGAGAGGGACTGGGAGAGGGAGTGGGAGAGGGAGTGGGAGAGGGGCTGGGAGAGGGACCTGGGAGCGGGGACTGGGAGCGGGACTGGGAGAGGGACTGGGAGAGGGACTGGAAGAGGGACTGGAAGAGGGACTGGGAGAGGGACTGGGAGAGGGACTGGGAGAGGGACTGGGAGAGGGACTGGGAGAGGGGCCTGGGAGAGGGAGTGGGAGAGGGACTGGGAGAGGGGACTGGGAGAGGGACTGGGAGAGGGACTGGGAGAGGGACTGGGAGAGGGACTGGGAGAGGGACTGGGAGAGGGGCTGGGAGAGGGACTGGGAGAGGGGCCTGGGAGAGGGAGTGGGAGAGGGACTGGGAGAGGGGACTGGGAGAGGGACTGGGAGAGGGACTGGGAGAGGGACTGGGAGAGGGACTGGGAGAGGGACTGGGAGAGGGACTGGGAGAGGGACTGGGAGAGGGACTGGGAGAGGGAGTGGGAGAGGGACTGGGAGAGGGGACTGGGAGAGGGACTGGGAGAGGGACTGGGAGAGGGACTGGGAGAGGGACTGGGAGAGGGACTGGGAGAGGGGCCTGGGAGAGGGAGTGGGAGAGGGACTGGGAGAGGGGACTGGGAGAGGGACTGGGAGAGGGACTGGGAGAGGGACTGGGAGAGGGACTGGGAGAGGGACTGGGAGAGGGACTGGGAGAGGGACTGGGAGAGGGACTGGGAGAGGGACTGGGAGAGGGACTGGGAGAGGGACTGGGAGAGGGACTGGGAGAGGGGACTGGGAGAGGGACTGGGAGAGGGGACTGGGAGAGGGACTGGGAGAGGGACTGGGAGAGGGACTGGGAGAGGGACTGGGAGAGGGACTGGGAGAGGGACTGGGAGAGGGACTGGGAGAGGGACTGGGAGAGGGACTGGGAGAGGGACTGGGAGAGGGGCTGGGAGAGGGACCTGGGAGCGGGGACTGGGAGCGGGACTGGGAGAGGGACTGGGAGAGGGACTGGAAGAGGGACTGGAAGAGGGACTGGGAGAGGGACTGGGAGAGGGACTGGGAGAGGGACTGGGAGAGGGACTGGGAGAGGGGCCTGGGAGAGGGAGTGGGAGAGGGACTGGGAGAGGGGACTGGGAGAGGGACTGGGAGAGGGACTGGGAGAGGGACTGGGAGAGGGACTGGGAGAGGGACTGGGAGAGGGGCTGGGAGAGGGACTGGGAGAGGGACTGGGAGAGGGACTGGGAGAGGGACTGGGAGAGGGACTGGGAGAGGGACTGGGAGAGGGACTGGGAGAGGGAGTGGGAGAGGGACTGAGAGCGGGGCCTGGGAGAGAGAGTGGGAGCATGGCCTGGGAGAGGGACTGGGAGAGAGAGTGGGAGCGTGGCCTGGGAGAGGGACTGGGAGGAGTAATATTAATAGTAGTATTTATAGTATTAGTAGTAGAGAGGGTAAAAAAAACAAAGAGAAGCTGAGGAAGAAGTACGAGTTCGAATATAGAGAAATAATTCAAATGCTAATAGAAGTATGAATAGAAGTAGGACTAAATGGAATATAAATTGGAGTATATGTCAAAATAGGATTATTCCTTGACAAGTGTACTTTTCCGTAAGATCTCTCAGCTCTCTCCTTACCTTAAACAGACTCTCATTAAAATGGATCAATGAAACTCGAATCACTCGCAAGTCGCATTAATTGAATCAAAGTACGGGGTCTCCGACTGTGGAGTATGCTCGACTGTAGCACCGGACGACTAGTTTTTTATTTCATTCTTTTATCTTTTTCAATAGTTTTTAATATACTTACATTTTAATTTTATTATTTCCAAATTTAATGTATATTTACTGTTATTTACACTTTTTATTGTCCACTGCATCATTTCAATAATGTTTTTCATTTTCAAAATAATTTTTTTTTCAAAGTAAATTTTTGTCACAGCTAAAAATTTACTTTAATAATGAAACTTTCAAAATAAAAGTTAAATTATAGAATAAATATTAAAATAATTAAATGAGTAAAAATTATTTTCGGTTTCTGATTTGTATCAGAAAAGTTATCAATGGCAAATTTTTAAATATTTGGAATTATTTTTAAATATATTTAAATATGTATTCTTTTAGTGGTAATCGATCGTCGCTTGGATCCAAAATCGGACATGGGCAACTTTGAGCTGGCCTATCGTCAGGTGGTGCCTCCGACGCCCGCTTACATGGGACTTAATCTCTTCGTGAAGGGCAAACAGCTGCTACACAAGGTTAACCATGGTCATGGTCATTATTACTATCAGCAACAGAGAAAGGAGCGCAGTTTGGCCACCAGCAGCGTGTATAGACAACGTTCCGCCATTGTGCCCGCCACGACTATATCGCGAATACATCGAGCTATGCCCACCTTCAATGCCACAGAGTACATGGAGAAGTATATGGTGGAGCCACTGAGCAGCAGTCGAAGCAGCATTTGCAGCAATCAACAGCAGCAGCAGCAGTCAACAACATTGGCACTCAAATCACCATCAACTATAACGGCACCCACTTCACCGTGTCCATATCTTCTCAAGCAGGCGGGTCGTTCCATCACCCAACTGTTGAATGCCACCCACAAGAGGAATACAACGGTTACAGCCTTGAGCGGTGGGGAGTTAATTTCCAATACCGCTTTGCCACCCAAACGACAACGTAGCTGTGGACCACGTTTTGGCGCCAATCAAGTGGAAAACACGGAGAAAAAGTTCAAGATTCTAATCAAGAATTACGCGTCGAATGCTGCCGATAATCTTCTAGAGAAACAAGAACCGCCAAGTGCGCCAGCTACAGCTCCTGTGATAAGCGAGCGAAAATGGAGGAGTCTGCGAAACATTACCACGACCACCACAAGCTGTTCCCGAGCAAAGCCATTGCCGACAGCATCGTTGTTGGACAGCAGTCGATGCTCTCGACGCTTTGCTCGCACCAAATCTGAGATTGAGAGCTCGGCCAGCATGCATGCCATTGGACGCACCTTTGGTCGCAAGTCAAATGGACCACGTCTGCCCATCAGCATCTCAGTGCAGGCGTTGCATCGTGGCGAACCCATTTTAACTGCCATGAAGCAAGCCTCCAGCGAGATGCAACTCTCTCAGCCGCAAATCATCAGTCCCCGCACCGCGCTGGCCAATAAAGTGACCAACTCTACGCTGACAGTGCCACTGCCCACTTGTTAATCCACTTCATATCTTTACCCACTGCCATCTTAAACGGTGCACGAACCACACCTGAAAACAATACTCCAAATATATAAGGATTAAAGATATAACAAGTAGGCGGTTACAGTCGAGCCCGCTCGACAGTAGGATACCCTGAGCCCAGGTCCTCTACACTTAGGTTGAATTTCGACCAATTGTTCCTATGGCAGCTATATGATGTAGTAGACCGATTTTAACCAAATTTGGTCAAGATGTAAAATAACAGCCCAGATGCACCATTTATCAGTTTGGTTCTGATATCTCAACAAACAAGAAATTTTTCCATGCTAAAGCTTCATTTACGATGTACCGTTCCTATGGCAGCTATTTTATATAGTTAACCGATTCTAACCTATTTTGGTCAGGATGTATAATACCAGCCCAGATGCATATTCTATCAGTTTGGTTCTGATATCTCAACAAACAAAAAACTTTCCCATACTAAAACTTCATTTTCGATGTACCGTTCCTATGGCAGCTATATGATATAGTTAACCGATTCTAACCAAATTTGGTCAAGATGTAAAATAACAGCCCAGATGCACCATATATCAGTTTGGTTCTGATATCTCAACAAACAAGAAACTTTTCCATACTAAAACTTCATTTTCGATGTACCGTTCCTATGGCAGCTATATGATATAGTGCACCGATCCAAAAATTAAAACAAACTTGATCTGCCTATGGTATCCAGGAACCTACATACCAAGTTCGAAGTCTCTAGCTTTTATGGTTTTTGAGATCGACGCGTTCAAACAGACGGACGGACGGACGGACGGACGGACGGACAGACAGACGGACATGGCTCAATCGACTCGGCTGTTGATCCTGATCAAGAATATATATACTTTTGGGGGTCTGCCACGCCCCCTTCTGCCTGTTACATACATTCTGCCAAACACATAATACCCTTTTTTGCCCATTTTTAATGGGCTCAGGGTATAAAAAGTATAGATAGCTGTTACCAAATACTACAAAAAAAAATCATTAAGTGACCGACTTTCCTCAATATTCCACAATTTTAATCGTTACTAGATTTATTTATCATACATAGATTCCCTTTCTATCTACCAACATACCTTTTTTATATGAACTGCTTTTCGGTATGATTCTTATTTTCCATTACTTAAAAATAAGTATATCTCTAATATTTATCTAGTAGCTCTAAATTAAAAGTACAAATATAAATGATTAAGCATCTAGTTTATCTAACAATTTTTTATCAATATATATTTTGCTGTAAAGAAAAAAAAAGAAAAGAATGTATTTGACAAACATGTCTATAACTGGTAAAGAGCTATATCAGAAAAGTTCTACAAGAATTATTTCATATCAAGAGTTCCGTTTTCCTCGTGACCGTTCGTGCACAATAACATATTTAAAATCCATTTGTGTTCTAAATATAACTAATAGCTGTTAGTGCCATTTGTTACAGTGTTATTTAAATATTTAACATATGCTATAAAACATAAATAATTGCTGTTAAAGGTTGTTAACTATTTTATTTAATGTCTCTCAAAGAAAAATCTGCAAATTGGGTGAGACTTTTATGAAAATGAGTGAATGAACATTGTTGGAGCTTTTCAAATAAATGAAAAACTTGTTATAGTCATTTCTGAGCTGTTATATGGTTAAATGGTACTGGAATTTTATAGACTACTCGAGGTCATATACAGTTCGATTGCCGCTGAGGATTAATTGATTAATTTTAATATCAAAAAATATTAAGATAAGTCTTACCAGAAATTATTATTTGGGCGCTGTATATTGAAGTGCCAGATTCTCACGCGTTGTGGAGTTTAACGTCGTCTTAGCGCCCACATCGAGGGCCTTGGAACTTGCTCTTGATAGTTTATTGCTTGCCGATTTACCTACAAGCACTTTGGCACTCTTTTGGGCAGCTTCTTTGCTCTTATCCTTGTTTAACTTGTGACTATTCGGGATTGGGACGTTGTTCAAGATCTTACGCAGAAGACGAGAACGTGGATTCGGTTTGATCTTTGGCATGGATTCGAATAGCTTCATTTGTGTACCATTAAGTTCCAGGGGCCGAGTGCCATCCAGTTCCTTGTTCACATTATAGTTCACCTGAAAGGCACGCTCGAAGAGACCGGTTGCGGCCAACGGATTCCTTGGAATATCCAATACCACACGTATACAATCCTTTACAGCCAATGGACATATTCTTGCCGTAATCTCTGTCGAGGGTGACAGATCTGGCGTCGAGTTGATCTCAATCAGTATGGGATTATAATATTCATCCAGCATAAAATCGCAGCCATACAATTCAAAGGCATTCGGTACCAGATCAGTTTCATCCAAACTGGCCAGCACCACAGCCGTTAGATTTTGCTTAAAGCCATTGTAAATCTTTGCCCATGTTCCATCCGGTGCTCCCACATGACGCAAATGGCACTTGAACTGATCGAGCGACCACATGTTATTCTTAGGCAGGCGAGCATCTCTGGTCAACTTGTTCTTGTAGCGTTTTTGCACCGAATTATTGGTCAAGTGTATGGACTCGCGTAGATCATCCATGGTGAACTCCTGAGAGCTGAATCGCAGATAGCAATCCTTATACGTCCAAATGGTCACCTGAGTGTCGCTTACGGTGATCAACATGTACTGACGGATATCAAACTTGGTGCGGTAAATGAGACAGGGGCGTTCTAGAAATGAGAGGAATTATTATGTTTTATTAAGACAAAATCACTTAAGTTCAAGGATCCCAACTTAATAAATTAAAGTGAAGGAACATGGAATACACAAAAACTCCTTTTTTAGTCGTAATTCGCGATGTCAGCAAAAAAATTAAATTTTACGATTAATATAATACTAGTCACGGTCAATATATTAACTTGTCTTTACTTAATTTTAAAACTTGTTCTCTTGGGTCATTAGATGATTTCGACATCCAATTTTTAGGGTTTTTTTGTTGAATGAAGGGTTTTAATCCAGTAGTGTTCAACTCACCAATATACTTTTGTACAATATACTTTCTGTTCTGATTATTTGAAGTCCATTGCAGAATTTCGTCTAAAGAATTGCGTATAACGATGCCAATTCCACGGGACTGATAGCCGGGCTTTAGTATCCAGAGATTACGACAGCCGTCCCAACGATAATCTTGACGCAAGGTTTCAATTTGATCAAGATATTGAGCAGCTAGTCGGGCATATTCGGTCATGACCTTCTCGTTGACCTTGAACTTGGCATTCGTGTGGAGCACCTTGGTTGACTGCACCATGAACGATTGATTCTCAACCATTTCAGTCGGCGTTGGCATCTTGATGCGGGCATCATCGAGCGAATAATGCTCCTTCTGTCTAATCATGTTCTTAACCTTGTTCAAAGCATAGTCAATCGTGGTGCTCAAGACGGTACCATGCTCAAGATCAACCATATCGACAGGTCGATGTTCCTTAAGATATCGAAGCAGACAACGTGCCTGAGTATGATGGAAATCTTCAATAAATGCCGCACGCTCCTCAACGCTATTGGCGCCCAAGCGATAGACACGCGGATAGCTCATGCCACAAACGCCGTCCTCGCGGAACCAACGCTCTTGCTCCGCACAACCGACCAGACCAACTTTGGTTGAGAAGTCAAGAAACTGACTGCGTCGAACACGATTGCGAAATGGTTTTACCTCGGCAAACATGTCGCGGGCTCCCTTACTTTGCCAGATGAAGAAGGCGGGAAAATTATTGATCATCTTGGATAGGACAACTGCTTCGTATTCATTGCCACGCCGAGCATGCTCCAAAAGTGAATCTTCTGACATTGTCTGCAGCTTGGCGTGACGATTGGGTGGCAATTTCTCTAACCAACCGCGACGCACCAGAGCGCGCCTAACCGTGTGATAGTTGCCATACACGGTGAATATTCTCCGATTTCTATAGGCATCGATGACACGCGTCCGATAGGTGTTGCGCAATTGACGCTTGTGTGCATCGGGCGCCAAAGTGCCAGCTGAATTTGCATTACTCGTGGTACGTGACTGCGGCATCAGATTGTTTGCGGAGCTGCCATGATGATGATTACTTCCTCCCTGCGCCGACGAAATGGTGCTGTCATTTAGACTATTGCTGCCCACATTCTTTGGCAGTGAACATTGCTTGCATAGTGTAATTAATTCCGCGTCCAAATTTTGTATAAGGGATTGGATTCTGGAGACGGGATTATAATATCGATTACGTGTATTAAATGCACTCGACGTTGCCTGACTCATTATGGAAATTTACGAAATTTTAAAATGAAATATGATTACGCCAATGCAGGGATTCAACTTGGCTACTGATTCTCCTATCTCCAGCTATGGGCGTCTGGTGCTCTTGCAGCTGATTGTTGCTGCAATTAACGAGAAATTTTGAAGCAGTATCAAAACCTTTTCCAACAGATTCGAATTTAAATAAGCAAAATATTTTTGATTTATATTACATAGCATTGTGCCTAAATTGTCAATTTTTCAGGCTCCTTAAACTGTATAACCCAAAAAAAAAATTGTGACAGATCAAATTTAAACGAACTCGACTATGAAAGATCCTGTAGTTTTGTATAGTTATGCAAATATTCCAAATCATCATAAGATCAATTTTCAAACATTTTAAAATTTTAAGATGTCGTTTTCTAATATGGAAAAATAGTATGGAAAATTGGATAATAACATAGATGGCTCAGAGTCGAAAAATTATCAAATTTTTTAGATGACAAAAATTTAAATGCAGAATCAATTTAGAGGCCAAATCATGATCAAAATGACATTCCGCTTGAAAATTGGGTCATTTTCGATGAAGTTATGAGAGATCCAAGTTTTTGAAAAAATGTCAAGGGGTAAGTATGGAAAATTAGATGATAGATGGCTTAGAGTTGCAAAAAATATCAAATTTTTTAGATGACAAAAATTTAAATGCAGAATCAATTTGGAGGCCAAATTATGATCAAAATGACATTCCGTTTGAAAATCGGGTCATTTTCGATGAAGTTATGAGAGATCCAAGTTTTTGGAAAAAAGGCAAGGGGTAAGTATGGAAAATTAGATGATAGATGGCTTAGAGTCGCAAAAAATATCAAATTTTTTAGATGACAAAAATTTAAATGAAGAATCAATTTGGAGGCCAAAACATGATCAAAATGACATTCCGTTTGAAAATCGGGTAATTTTTGATGAAGTTATAAAAGATCCAAGTTTTTCAAAAAATGTCTAGTTTGGAATGTATTTTTTTGTTTTATATATGATAACACTGCTACTTTAGATTATATGATACATTTTTGGAGTACCCAATCCAAAGCTATGCTAAAAATAATTTTGATAAGGAAATTAAAAAATGTATTTTAATATTTTTCGACATTTTTTATAAATAAACAAGTGTTTAAGAATTTCATTGGAATTCGTCATTTCATTATGGTTTCTCTTATCTCAGAGACTGGATTTCGGGGCATGTTCTACTCAATTTGTACATTATTTAATTGTGAATGTGTTAACTTCAATTTGGCACGTATTGCATCGTCCAATGGGAACATTGGTCCATGTCCAGGCACAATGTGACCACACAGCTGCGACATTCGATACCTTTCCTCGGCTCTGTCGCTTCTCATTTTCACTGCCCGCCTCCTTCCAAATCTGTTCATCGTCCACATCCTCACACCGCTCAAAAAGATCGCCACAAATGCCCACTGTGCCGCCAATCTGCGTGTTATGCACTATTACGGAAATACAGCTCAGTGTGTGTCCAGGAGTTTGTTCGATCAGCACTTCACCATTAGTGTCTAATGCGCCGGAATGCTCAAAGTACAGATCACGATTTGAGGCACTGGAGCCTACAATATGCAGGCGTGCATTTTGAAATAAATAATTGCAGCCAATATGATCCGAGTGTCCATGTGTACAGACAACCACATTGATATCATCCGTTTGCAAACCCTGTGCAGCCAGTAAAGATTTCAAATGCTCGCCATCCCATGCGGTTAATGTGTCCACAATAATATTGCTGCCATCTCGACAACGAACGAGTGTGCAGCTGCAGTTAGCACGCATGGCGTCGGCATCGATGGCATCCTCATAAGAGTAACCTGCCTGAAGAACAATCACTTTATTTTGTAATGTTGACATTTTCAACGACAAATTGACTTGTTTACTTTTTAAAACCAGACATTCCAACATCGATTACTGACCTATCGATAACAACTTATGTAATACAGTCTATCGATAGTTACATATGTTTTGGTCAGCTGTTTTATCGCACAGGTTGGCAGCCCCGATCGCAGTGCGCTCAGCTGATTGGTGGTCAACCCGCTCACATTTCGCAAGTCGCAGTTTATTTATTATTTAACAATTGTTCTGTATAAAAGTGGCTAATATTTAAATGTATTTCAACTACCTCCCGCGTTTACAATGCAATTGCTTACAATATTTAGTGCAGAGGCGTCAACTGCAACTACTACGTCGGCATGTAAATATTGGCGCCAAGCCGCCTATTAAAAGAGACCGGTTGGATTTGTTGCCAATCTTGTCACAGCCACAGACAATAATCATAAATTATGGTATGCAAAGACACTACAGCACAGACGGTGGCATTGGCACACAGCAACAGGTACTTAACGACGTGGACGAGCTGGATAATAGAGACCTTATGAATATGAGTAATGCGTCCAGTTTACAACTCAGCACAGCACAAAGCGCACAGGAGCTGTTGGCGTCAATGGGACACCAGCCATTAAATGGCACACAGCTGGTAGAGGGCATCTCTATGCTTTGGATGTATTACCAGCGAATGACAACGAAGGAGAAGCTAACACTATCGAAACAACTGCAAACCCAATTGATGCCTCTGCTGGAGACGCACATTTCCGCAATGGATATCGACGATTTGAGCTGCTGCTATTTGTATCTACGTAAAATGCATGTGTCCAACAGTGATTGCACCCTAGAACGTATACTGACCCGTGCACTGAAGATTATTGAGCTGGAAGTGGGAAGAGAACTGATCCCGCTCTCAGCGCTCTCACGTCTGCTGGTGGCCATAAATCTGGAGCGTGACTTCTTTACGCCGCTCGTCTGTCGGAATTTTACGCCACATCTACAACGACACATCGCCGATTGCCAGACCGAGCAACAGGTGCGTCTGCTGTCCACTTGCGTGTTCCAACTGCACCCATTGATTGATGATGAGCTGCTGGAGGCATTCAAGCAGCGTGTGGGGAATCTGCTACAAGCTGGCACCCTAAGCAGTTCCACGCCCAAGGCGCTGCTCAAGTTGCTGCATACACTCAATCTACCTGTGTGGTCTAATCGGAATACGTCGTTGATACGACAGTTGATGCTGGAGCTACGCGATTGTCTGCCGCAAATGGAGTCCAGCGATCTAAAGAGCGTTTGTCGCACATTTCTGCATCATCAAGAGCCAGCGACGCTCATCCAGCCCCTTAAGGAAGCCACTGAGGCACTGATGCAACGGGAACCATCGGCGGATGCACTTTCCTGTGCCGTCCCCTTTGCCGATCTGCAGCAGCGAGATGCCTACATAAGACAGTTTCGGGATCTGCTAAAGTCCAAGTCCGCCTGGGAGCTGCCAAATGCAAGTGGACACTTCTTTAGTGTGCTGCGTGCATTGAAGCTTGCGGATTTGCGTTATTGTGATGCTTATTGGACGGCTGTGATGAATGAATTGGAGACATGCCCACAGGAGCAGTCGCATCTTCGCTTTCTGCGCCATTGCCAGCGCTACATGAACTTTAACAACAATCTGGGAGGAACCTATCGTCATCACGCCGTGGAACGCAAACTCAGTCGCATGTGTCTGGATGCAATTGAGCATAGTGTGGCCGGAAGATTGCCATCCAAGTTTGCTCACTTGGCCGCCTTCGTTATGGCCTATGGCCACACGCCCTTTGCCTGGAAGAAGTTTCCAAATCTTCTGCTGAGCAAGGTGCTCGCCATGGCGCCACAGTTCGATATACAGGATTGCTTTCTGTTGAGTCGAGGCATGCATATCGCCTGTGAACTGCGATTTCGTCAACAAATTCCCTCCCTAATCTCCATGCAGCTGTCCACCTTGGACAGCATACTCCTCTCCTGCAGCGAAAGACATCTCTCCAACAGCGAGGATCAGCCCCTGAACGCCAGCGAATTGAGTGTCATTGTACGCACTCTCAGTCATCGGAAAAGTGAGTTCTTAACATCCAGTTAATTCAGTTATTAATGGAATCGCACAGCAAGTCTAAAAAATGCATCTGATTGAAAGAAAAATTTCCATATTAGTTTTTTTAGGAATCACAAATAAATGTTTGAGCTCATTTTCCAAAAAATTACAACCTGAAAACGTTATATATATGATTTTTTAAATCCCAGGCTTATGTTTTTTGGATAGGGTATACTGGAATAAAATCAATTTAACTTATGTAATTCTTATAAAAACGAATTTCATGTATAATTTTTATTAATAGTTATAGAAATATTATATTACTATTTTAATTTTTTTCTAAATATTACACTTAACTCATGCTTAATGTTATAATAGAAATAATAATTACATTTCAATTTCACACTTAAATTTAATGTTGATTACAATATTAACAAATGAAAAACAACACATATTTAAACAATGTATAATAACTTGAAATTCTTTTCCAATCAATGCAGCGCTTAAGAATACACAGATCTATAACGTAGCACTATCTCGATATAAGACTCTTCAATGTGAAGATCTCAACTCCCGTGTGGTGCGAGACATGGCCTACAACTTTAATTCCTCGCACTTCTTTGTACCTGAACTGTTGGAGTCCATGTTTGAGTATGTGGCACAACATCATGAACACGTCACGGGAGACACTGTGGAGAAGGTGCTCACCTGTGCCTATAATCTTGGCTACACTCCCGCCTCTTTAGATTCTTTAGACTATGCGGCTATGGTGCTGCTCCGGTGGGTATTAATGTAATTAGTATTTATTTAAGAAATCCCTTGCTCACTTCCTTTAACCTTAGGGACTTTGATCATATGAGCGGTCTATCGTTGGTGCAATCCTGCCTGGCGCTGTGCTTCTACAAGACCATTCCGGAGCAACTGGTCAATCAGGTTTTCTGTGTCAAGTTCATACAGCGCATCGAGGATGAGATACAGATATGTTACTCCAAGGCCACATATCCGGGTCTCGTGCTCAATCGCGTAATGCAGCTGAATCGCACCGTTTGCCTGGATCTGCCTGAGGCAAATGTGCCCTGGTTCCAACAGAACTACGTCGAGGCGCAGCTCAGCAAGAGTATGTAACACACTAATTTAAGAAAATAATTAACACGACATTGCTTAAGATTTAACATCATTTCTTGTAGAACTATTTGTACCCAGCGACTTCAGCACGGAAGTCAAGCATTTTTTGCAGGCGTTGCTCAAGGATGAGAACTACTTTCGTTGCAATCACACAACGCCTTATGGCTATCAAATAGACTTTGTGATACACTTCGATAAGGATAAGAAACCCTTGCCTGCAACGCCCGTCGAGGCCACAATGTTGGATCGCATAACCAAGTAACAATTTTATAGAATCGATTTATTTTAATATTACATTAAACTTGACTTCTCTCATGCTTTCCAGAGTTGCCATTTTACTGCTCAAGTTGGACTCGTTCTGTGAGAATGATCTCACAGCGCTGCGTGGACCCGAATCGCTGAAGATGAAGCATCTGGAAATGATGGGCTACAAAGTGCTGCAGATCAACGAGCATGACTGGAACTCCAAGTATATGTTGGCTCCGGGCGCCAAAGCAAACTATTTAAAATGCCTGCTTCAAATATCTAGCTAGGTCTAGTAACTATTATTGTCGTAAATATATTGTTAATAAGATGCGTACTTAAGTAAAATTTAGTTGTAGTTGTTGTTAAAGTTTTACAAATTTTAAATTTTCTCAAATAAAAAAAATTGTGGTCATATTCTAAATTGCTTTGATAATTGTGAAAATTTAAAAAAGAAATGATAAAATACGTAGAAATAAATATATGGAATTTAAATTGTTAAAGAAATATTCAGGATTTATTTTTGTATTTTATTGTTGTTGACAAAAATGTCTGACATTTTAATAATAACAAAGTTTTAGTTCCCATATATTAAAGATAGATTTTGAATAATTAATATTAGGAATTATTGAAATGTATGACATACAAATATGATTTCATTTATATTTTGTAGTTTCACGATGAATATTGTTGTTATAGCTAACAAAAATGTTGTACATTTTATTATATAAAAATCTTTATTCCTTATAGATTTAAGATGTTGTTGTTATATTTAAAATTGCATTCAAAATATATAAAGATAAACAAATTATTATGGTTCATTCAAAAGGTGATTATTGCAACTTAAAGATTGCTGTTATTCATTTTGATACAAATAAAGTTCATTTTATAATTTTCAAAATCTTAAATCCCATAAATAAAATATGATTTAAAAATTTAAAATGGACAATTGTTGAAATTGAAAGCCCAAAAGATGTATTCAATTACTTCAAATTGCATTTTAGAATTGTGAAAATATAAAAGTAATTGAAAAAATACGAGTATCTAGATATCAGAAAGGGATTCGTTCTTAAGGTTAATTTCGATATTGAAGTTTCAAGATAATTGTTATTCTTGGCGAAAAATAATTACAATTTATAATTGCAAATTCTTTAGTTTCCATAGATTATAAATGATATTTTTAAAATTGAGAATTGTTAAAATGGAAAAATAGGAATGATGATATTTATAAGGAATACAAATTATTTGTCCAGTTGGGCACACCATTTGTAAGCATTGTTAAACATAAGCTGCCAAGGACTTTCCATCCTTGTGGTGGCCTGGTTGAATCCTGGAGGCACATATGGCCACTGATACATGGCACTGCAACGCTCTGGGTGAGGCATCAATGCCAGATGCCGACCATCTGGTGAGCAGAGACCAGCAATGCCCTGGGGACTGCCATTGGGATTCATTGGATACAGTTCCGTTGACACACCCTTATCATCCACATATTCCAACGTGACCAGCTGTTCCTTTTGCAGTTGCTGCATCAGCTCCTTCCGCTGGAAGGCGAAACGTCCCTCGCCATGGGCCACCCAACAACCCAAGACCATGTCGTTCATATTACGCAACATAATGGCGCGACTCGACGGAATCCTCACCGTTGACCAACGACACTCGAAGCGCTGGGAACGATTGTGCAAGAGCGCCACCTCGGGATTAACTGGAGTAGAAGCCGTAACACTTGTGCTGCCCACGAAGCCAATTAATGTCATCAGTTGACATCCATTGCAGATGCCCAAGGAAAACACATCCTCACGCTTCTTAAATGCCTCGAACTGCGGACGCAGCAACTCACTGTGCAGAATGTTGGCTGCCCAGCCCTTGGCAGAGCCCAAGGTATCCGCATAGCTGAAGCCACCCGGAAAGACCAAGCCACGATACTGTGAGAGGTTCGTGCTGCCTGTAAGAAAGATAGAACCATTTAGAAAGCTGCAGGTAGAATGTGATCTACAGTGAGATACTAAGAAACTAAGCCTTACCTGCCAACAGATCCGACATGGTCACATCGTGCACCTCAAAGTTAGCCCTCAATAAACTGGCCATCATCTCACGTTCACTGTTGACGCCTTCTTCACGCAATACAGCGACTCGAATGGGTTGTGAGATACGCGTGAGAGTCAGTTCCGCCTGCAGATTCACTGGTCCCTTGTACTGGGGAGCATGACGATAGTTCAGACTGTCATATTCCGACTGAGCACAGTCGACATTGGCCTGAAGTTTCTCCAGTTCGTAGCTGGTGCGCTCCCACTGCTTGTAGAGCTTAAGCAACGACTCATTCAGTAGAAGTGTGGAACCTCTAGTGATAACCACTTGAGACTTGTTCAATCCGTAGCCGTGAGTTGTGCCCAAATAAAAGTTGGGCACTCCAGCCTGCTTGAAACGATCCCGGACAAGCTGTAGCTTGGACTTGTCTACCTCTAGGATCCAACCGCACTCCTCGCTGAACAACAGACTGACATCGACGCCGATTTCCATGAAGGAGCCGGAAATTCCTGCGCTTGCCTCCGTCATATCGAGTTGGACTCCTGATAATCCTCCGATTGCCATCTCCAAGACACAAACTAATAAACCGCCATCACTGATGTCATGGCCAGAAAGGAGAAGTCCCTCCCCCAATAGGGATTGGGTCACCTCAAAGGCCTTGGTCAACACCTTGGTATCCGTCATATCGGGCGTGGAGTCACCCTGTTGAGCATAAGCCTGAGCCAAGGCCGATCCGCCCAATCTGGCAGCCTTCTCAATATTAATCCAAATCAAGGCGGTATCCTTTCCACTCGCCGGACCCTTGAGATCGGGTGTTACTCGCACACGCACATCTGGACAAGGTGCATAGGTGGAGAGCACAAGTGTTCCAGGTGATTTAACAACCTCTCCATCTACTTTGGCAGCCATGGAAAGTGAATCCTTGCCTCCATCAATGCCAATTCGTAGTTTCCTCAACACTTGGCTCAGTTCAAAACAGGCCTCATACATTTTATGGCCCTCACCAGGCAACTTTGCTGGCCACATCCAATTGCCGGAGCACTTGATGTCCGCCAATTCGCTAATCTTCACAAAAACAAGATTACTCAGCGCCTCAGCCACACACATGTGAGCCATGCTCACGGGATTGACGATTCCTGTGGATGGAAATAAAGGATTTAGGTTTATTGAGTGACTGAGAATTGTAGAAGATAAGTAGAAATACTCACCCATGATCGGCTGTGTGCCAATGGAGGTGGCAATGCCTGAGTAGCTGAAATGTGAGACGGTGGTCAGGGCGTAGTCGGAGAGAGGAGCTTGCAATGGACCCACGCATTGTTGCTGAGCAATTAGGCCGCTCACACAACGATCCACTTTGTTGGTCAGGAAGCGTTTGCTGCCCACGGCAACAATACTTAATACCCTCTCCAAGGCATCAGGGATGGGCAAATTCACAGGTAGCTTTAGTTTCTGGCGAGGAATCGGTACGACATCCAAATTATAAGTACGCTTAGGCATGTCACCGAGTACGTGACACAGTTCGAGGTCAAATGGAGCTGCTCCATAAGCCTTACGCACTTCCGGTCGTAATGCCTGCTCCAAATCCTTTGGTGCCGCCTGCTCCACGAGCGTGACTTTGCCATCGCCCGTGACAACGCCCACAAAGCTAATCGGACAACGTTCGCGGGCGCAGATCCTCTCAAGCAATTCCCGATGCTCCGGCTTAAGGAGTATGGCATTATTCTCCTGGTACTCGGCACCCCACAGCTCCAGAGCGGTGATGGTGGGATCACCCAGTTTGAACTCCTTCGAAAAGATGATGGCACCTGCGAATCCTGGTTCAACCAGTTCCTTCAACACATTGCCATTACCGCCAGCGCCTTGATCGTGTATGGCCAAGATGGGATTACGTTCACCCAACTCGATGCAGGCGCGCACTACGCGATTCAGTTTGTTCTCCATCTCGGGATCTCCACGTTGCACCGCATTAAAATCCAGCTCTGCATCGCCGGATCCCTGCACCTCCACGGAGCTAGCGGCACCGCCACCCACTCCAATGCGGTAAACCGGACCTCCAATCTTGGCCAGCAACTGACCACGCTCCGGCGTCACCTTGTCCCGCATCGAAGCTGGCATTGTGCCCAATCCTCCGCTGAACATAATCGGTTTAACGTATTCCTCCCGTGTCGTGGGCTGGGCAGCATTGTGTAATCCATAGGAGATGGTGAATCCCGATATTAGAGGTTCTCCAAACTTGTTGCCGTAATCCGAGGCGCCGTTGCTGGCCTCGATCAGCACCTGCAGTGGAGGTGCAAACGAACTGGGATACTTTAATCCCGATGGCTCATATGGTTGCTTGTAGCCCGGAATATTCAATGCACCCACACAGTAGCCGGCGGTGCCAGCAATGGGTAAACCACCACGTCCCACGCCCTGGACATCTCGGAGACGTCCTCCAGTGCCGGTGGTGGCACCACTAAATGGTGCCACAGCTGTGGGCATGTTATGGGTTTCCGCCGTAAAGATCAAATCCGATTGCACCTTTTGCAGTTCCATAACGCCTGGTGCCCCAATCTCTTTTGGCTGCAGTGCATCATGCTCGAATCCCTTGATGGCGCTGCTGTTGTCACTGAACTTGATGGTATTATTGGGATTCGTGTCGAGCTGAGTGTCCATAATTAGTTTGATGAGCGACTTGGGCAACTCCTTGCCCTCGTGCATCATGCGTCCCCGGAAGAACCAATGCCTCGAGTGCTCACTGTTGCTCTGGGCGCAATCAAACAGCTCCACGGTGGTGGGATTACGTTTGAGTGTCTGGGCAAACAGGTTGTAATAGAAATCTAAGTCGTAGTCGGTGAATGCCAAGCCCAGTTCACGATTAATCCTCTCCAGCGCTGGACGACCTTCCTCCAACACGGGCACATAATGCCAGGCAGCTTGTTGTGCCGGCAGCTGCTCATCGAAGCTCTCCCGCGGCGTATTCCCCTCCGTGTACTGACAGTGCGTCATCCGATCTCCCAGCTGAGTCACAAAATCAGCGGCATCACGTGACGCGGTGGTGGCAAAGGTCAGGAGATAACGCGTGGAGGTCTCCATGCGTTGCACCTCCGTGTAGCCGAGATTCTGAAAGATGTTCACACAGTTGGTCGAGTATGGAGTGGAAAAGTTGAAACGTGGTCCGATCTCCACCAGCATTTGGGTTCCATTCTCCGCCAGCAACGTGGTCCGCTTGCTGAGAGTCTCCTTTGACTGCAGAGGTTGCCTTACCAGCCAACACATCAGCTGCTCCAGGGCCAAGGGATGTTGCTTCACCTGGTTATATTCCAGGTGATAACAACGCTCCATGCGCACCGACAACAACTGAGGATCGATCACCTGCAGGCGACGCAACACTTGCTCCTCCTCCGCTGCATCGAAGGCCTCAGCATCGTAATAACGTAGTATGACCATTTCCGGTTAGACTAAGGGAAAACAGAGAGAGTACTCTTTTCTTTTTATTTGGAATAAGACAATGAGATATCATAGGCCAGTTCCTTAGGTACTTAGTTACTTATCATATATGTATACCAAAAATTAAGTCCCCCAATTTCAAGTCTCTAACTTTAAAATTATTCCTGTAATTCGTTATTTCTTATCGATTTGTAATCCAATTTTGATGCGTCTAGCTGTATCGTTTCTAAGATATTTTTGTTCAATCGAACAGACGGACGGATCCGATTATATCGACTTGACTTTACTTTTGACTATTACATACTTTGCACGAACTTAAATATATCCTCGATCAGGGTAAGACAAAAACCAAATCCGAGTTTTCTTTTTAAAAGCGTGCGTTCCTTAGGCGTGCTGCGACAAGACTGAAAACTGAAGCTGATCTTGATCCGTTGACAACTAGAGCAAATACCTTGGACAACCACGCTTTAGGGGGGTTATCAGCCACAGATCAGCTCAACTCAGTTCAGTTCAGTCTCAGGTTACAGCAGACGACGCCCAGTTGCATTTGCCAATTGCCAATTGTGAATTGCAATCGTTGCTTTGGCGTCACAGCTTGTTTTTGTTATTGTTATCACATGTGTATGTATGAAGGTATACATATTCGTGTTGTGTACTGATAAACAAGCACAGCGTAAACATATTTTATTTGTTGCACATTAAATTGTTATTAATAAAATGAATGCATATTAAAATATATATGTGTTTAAGTTATTTAATATTAACTAACCCAAATTAAATCACAATAAGCGTCGCGCACGTGCGTAGTTAGCGGCAGAAACACGAACTGAGAGACGAAGAGAGAGAGAGAGTGCGCAACTCACAGTACAACGCGCACGTTTTGATAGCAGCCAATTTGCCACTGGGTCTATCAAGCTCTGAGCAGCTGTTAAAAGCTCTGCGCTTACCCTGTACTTAAAGCTTATTAACAAGAGTATACATTTAATAACACTTTACAAGTTCATTTCTTGGATTAGCACTTCAAAACCACGGTTAAATCTTAAAGAAATTATTTGTTAACAAACAAATATATATCAATTTCATTGTTTGAATAAAAAATTCAATAAAAACGTAAATATATTATTTATTCTAATATGTGATCCATTTACAATAGATCGATTCAATCTAATAATGAAGTAATAATATACTATTTTTAATGTACCAATCATAACCATTTTCTCTCTCTTCTCAACGAGTTTTAAAATTTGGTACTTTACAAATAATTTAAAACTTTCAATAAATGTGTACAAACTATTTAAATGTAGCTTTTATTCTTATAGAAAAGTGTACCATTTTCTACACCTAATGTACCAACGAATATAAATTGTACCTGTTTTGGTGCATCTGTATCCGCGGTAAAATATCAATAAATGTATATTTTATACCCATAGTCATTTTCATTCATTTATAGTATTACTTAACAAATTGGCAACGGTAATACCCTTAGTACATACACACAGATCACGCGCACACCACCAAAAAAAAGAGTAAAATTGAATGTCAAAAGCTCAAAAATGTTTAGCGAATTTTGTTGTTCTTTTTAGCTTGGGCTATGATCGTGACGGAGCCAATAATCTTGTATAGCAACAGCAACAAAACATATCACGCTGCGACGTCACGGAAAGCTTTGAAGAGTAATGAAAGCCAATAAAGAAACGTGTGCACACTCTTACGTATCTTGGTTTTATTTATAAATACATATACATATGTAGATACAAATGTATCTGTGCAATTCAAGTTGAACGTTGCAAGTTTAGCGGTCATCAACGCTAGTTGGCAGCCAAATACAAAATATACATGTACAGTAAGTCAAGGAATTGTTTTGACAATAAAATATAATGCTGATAAATTTAATTTTTTTTTTAAGATAAATAAAGCATAAAGTATAAAGCACTATTAATCACAAAAAATAAAATATTTACATTTTGTTTTATGACAAAACAATTGTTTGACTTACTGTATATAAATTTATTTATGAGAAATGAATTTAATATGAATTAAAAAGACTGTTCTTGAATAGTTTTCTTGAGCATTATTTTATTTGCAGCTCATTTTTCGTTTACTTTTCGAGTATACAAACTATATTTGAATTATTAATAAATAACATTGCTACTCCTGCTGCATTGCTGCTTCTGCCGATGATGTTAATATTTCCTGTCCGCCTTATCGGATTTGTACGTTGGATTCTGACCCTATCTGAAGCACACGTCAATTGGCAACACAGCCAAACTGATAATCATGGGAGTTTTTTTGTTCCTTTTCTTGTGTTGTGTTGAAATTGATTTACAAAATATATGAATATATATATATCTCAAAGCAGTCGAACAAATTGTTTGCAATTGCAAGTGAATATTGTAATTGATTATGGTTTATCTTTGTTTTGTTGTTGTTATGCTTGCTGTCGTTTATGTTGTACTACAAAATAGCGTACCGATAAGATGCGCATTCTAAAACTGCTAAAGTTCACTAACACTAGATACGTATCTATGTTATGTGCATTGCTTTTGCCGCTTTGGTTGCCTGCACACTGATTTCATCCATACTTTTGCGGGCGCTCTCTGTGACTTCATCGATGGATCGCCGTGTACTGTGTATCAGTTCGTCTGTGCCCCGCGCCGCGGACTCGGCAATGCCTTTGACCTCTGTGTTGATCAGTCCAATTACCCATTCCAGGCCCTGACGTCCCTTACCCGCATTCGCGCTAATTGTGTTCGTCAGCAAGTCTTCCATGTAGTGAGATAGTGGCACTCCATAGACAGTTACTGTCGCCTCCTGTCGGAGCATTGTCTTTGCTGAATCTGCAGGATGTGGCTCATAGTACAACACCTCGTCGACGCTTATATTTCGACAGAATGTGAGATTGTTGGTTTTCAAAACCATTTGTTTGCGCTGCGGATCCACTGTGGAACGTTCGCTGGCAAAGCACGACTTGGCTGTTCCAATCAGTGCGTGTGTCCACTTGGGAAAATACCATTTGGACTGGACAAGTCGATGTGTGTGCAGCACACCGTCGACCACTTTGCGCTCCACAACATCGGTGCCAATGATTGAAGGTGTCATCGGGTTTGGATATTTGCGCCACGCCGCCTGTGTAACCGTCTCCCAAGGATGGTTAAACACATGCTCCGAAGTCCAGATTTTCATTATGCAAGCGTCGTATTCGTTTTCGTCACTGTGCGAGCCTTTCTCTCTGGTTATTTCGCAATCGGGACGCGGACTTGACAACCTGTTTGTCGCCGAGGCAACAGAGCGGATGCAGTAGATTGAAAAATTTTTAAATTAGTTTGGCACGTTTTACAAATTGATAATTTGGAGAAAAAAATTTATATTTTATGAGCTATCAGACCTTTTTACTCAGGTGTTCTGCGAGTAGTAAACTACTTACTTGCCACCTGGCCCAAATGTTGCCACCCGACCGAAAGGCTGCCACCCTGTTAAATTCACTGATCTGGCAATGCGTATCATTTTGGGTCAAATTTCAGAATTGGTAACTTTAAAATTTTCCCCTTTTTTGATATTTTCCTAATTTTGAAGATACGACTGTTTAAATTTTTAAAGAGAAATTTTGCGTTTTTTCTCTGAATATTTAAAAATACTTTTCAGGATAAAATTTGTAACTTCTCGCCATTGTAAAAATCGTTCAAAATAAAAGCTAGAAATTAATCGGGTACAAATACAAAAAATGATGTCAACAAACCAAAATTGCCCAATAGAACTCGGTTTTGCCCAACACAGTTGATATTTTTTGTATATTGTTCCAGTTCTTAATACGAGTATATACTTAATCTTAAATAATAAACTAACCTAATCATATTTTATGTTTGACTTATTCACTAGTAAAGGTTCTTTGATATGTTGCATATGGACGAGGGTCAATGTGGCGCAAACGTTCCTCCAGAAACAGTCGAAACTTATGCACCTCGTCAGCGTCCTCCAGAATATTCTTTCTCTCTTGAATTAGGCATTCTTTCTGATGCGTCTGTTTGTTAGTTGTTACATTTTGCCTTAAAGATGCTTCCAGACGTTTGGAGATTTGACTGCGAATTGTGACGCTTTCGTATTCCAGAATCCTTGCCAGTGCCTTGGTTGGAGGACGACGGATCTTTGTTGACATTTTTGGAAGCACAGTAAGTGGAACAGAACTATATAATTGTTTTTGCTGCTGTTGCTCGTGTCCATTGAGCGTTTTGTCGCCTTCGTTTGCCATCATCTTGGCTAAAGCTCGTATAGGCGTCCGTCGCATGTCAACTGAGATCGCCGACGTAGTGGAAGGAACCATAGATGATGAGGGGCCAGACGAAGGTGTTGCAATATTCGTGGAATGCCCATTTTGTGTAGTTACGGAATCCGATGGCTGATCAATAAACTCCGTTAACGAGGGCTCATCCGGGTGCACATCGTTTTGCACAGCTGCCATCGATTGTTGAAAGTTTGTTAAATGAAAAACACCATTTGGATCATAAAACTTATAGCCTAGCATTTCGAGCGCAATTTCCGTAAGTAAATACGACATTTTATAGTTGGATCGGGTTTGTTTATATTTTTATTTTTCCGTCCCCACTGTTGTCAACTTAGATACTTATTTGCTAGAAACTGTGCAAAACTGCCCAAAATAACAATTTTAGAGAGTTTCTAGACAAAAATAGCTATTGTTTCCCCTAAGCCGGCCAGCACTGGTGTGAAAGATTCCCAGCCGGTGTAAAGGCTGCCACCTTGCAAAATATCCCGATATGGTTTGATTTTTTTAATTTAAAAAACAAGTACATTTCCGAAATTGTGTGTTTTTCATTTTTGTACTTAATATTGTTTTTTTTTAAGAATATTTTAAATTTTTGCATAATTTTTTTAAGAATATTCTTGATTTTTTGATATAATTTTTATAACTTTAGAATTAGTTATTCATTGATACCGATATATTTTTGCAATACAATCGAACTCTCCCATCTCTAGACCCCTTTCAATTGTTTATTTCTCACAAAGAGATTGGGCAACATTGGTCTGATGTCAGAAACATATGTTTAGCTTGCATTATGCATGAATAAATACTTTTTGTTTTTTATTTAACTAATTTCCAATCGCATTATTCATGTTTTTACGAAGCCACTAAAATTAGTCAGTAGCCAGATTGTGTCAAGATGAAAATCAACGAAAAGAACTTGTGCGTTTTTGCCAGAACGCCGCCCTTTGACATGGAAGGTATGTAAATGAGAATTTCTTTTCTGATGGACTGCGTTTAACATGTTATTGTTATTACAGGCTTTCTTAAAAAACGGGGCGAGGTAAACAAGGCATTTCAGAGACGTTATTTTGTGCTAAAAGGCAATCTATTGTTCTACTTTGAAACGCGTATGGACAAGGAACCATTGGGATTAATAATCGTCGAAGGCTGTACCATAGAGCTATCCCTAGAATCGGACATTGACAATTATTGTTTTGAGATAGCATTTAATGGTAATCGTACCTATATACTGGCTGCGGAAACGCAGGAGAGCATGGAGCTATGGATGAAGGCGTTGACATGCGCCGGCTACGAATACAAAAGAATTATTGTAACCGAGCTGCAACGTCAACTGCAGGAGATTGAAGACTCCAGAAACAGTAAGGAATTAATGTATTAGAACACTATGCATAGAAATAATCAGTTAAATATTTCATTAATTTTAACTTTACGATTTTAGTTTGCCCAGTAATATATAGATTCTAAAAAGAATGTACTAAATTTCAAGGCCTAACATAGACATGTCAGTTAGACTTATCAGCTAATTATTTCCTTCATTTAAATCTTACAATACAATTATACTATTATTGTTGCTCTTTAATTCAACAAAGAATATATATTATTTCCTTAAGTTTATTAAAGTTATTTGGGAATCTGAAAACTAATTAATTCCAGCTTTTGCTAGAAGATGTAAAAATAATGATTAGATTCAGTGAGAATAAGAATATATATATTTTATTTATTCCAGAAATGCGCAGTGATACATCGCTTGCGGAACCGGATGCAAATGGAAAGCCTAAGCCGCCGCCGCGACGTCAAAATCCATTTAATAGGCCGGCACCACCGCCACCAGATGCACCATCAGGTGGTGTTGGCCTTCGTGGTGGTGTTGTCATGTCTCCCATACCCTTTATACCCGGCTACTTTGGTTCGAGCAATGCTAAAGCGCAACATGAGCAACATAATCAACAGCAACTACAACAACTGCGCTTGGGTAAGTGAGCTGCTGGATGACGTCATCAACAAGTCGAATCATTCGACAGCTGTTTCTTCGAATATTTGAACCTTAAGGTTACCGTTACTCCGATGAAACGGAATGTGCAAAGTGAAAGAGATAAGCGAACAGTTAACAGTTTGTTTTTGTACCATGCTTACTTAAATCAATTGTTTCCCACAACAAACACTCACAGTTGCTTTTGTTCGTTCTGTCTGCTTTGAGATGCCGTTTTCTGAATTAATTACAAAAATATGTTGCGTATTTCCAAAGCAAGGTTATAAGATTTTGCCTGTTGCAGATAATGGCAATGGTAGTCCACAAACTACACCCAAAGCAATGCGCCGATATGGAATTGGACCATCGCCTAGTATCTTCTATAATGATCCGCCCGCAGTGCCTGTCAGATCCTCAGTATTATCAAGCAGCAGCAATAACAACAACCACACCGACGTCGACCGCTTGGAGGAGCAGCGTCGCCTTATCAAAGCCATTGAGGAGTTCAAACGGAATCACGAGCGTTTTCGAAATGTTGTCATGCCCGATATCATCGCGTATCGCGAACGTCGAAATAAACCTCTGATACAGTTCTGATCCTGTTAAGCAAAATGAGCAGGCAGCGAATCCCAATAGGTTTATATCTTATGTATTATCATTCATTTTGTGCTAAATCAAGTTTACATTAAAATTATATTTATGTTCCATTTAAATATACGCGCTGTTGACAAAAGAAAAAAACTCATTTTCTAATGCACTATGAGTATAAATACATTGTGTCAAGTAATTATTTTGATAAAATAGAATTTTATGTTAATAATAATAGTTTAAACCAATTAGCCTTTTAATTTCTTGTTTTTATCACGTTTCCAGATGATGTGACAAAACAATTACTTGACACACTGTATGCTATTTATAAATTAGGACAACTGCTCTTATCACTATAACTGAGACAGATACTCTCTGAGCAGATCGTTGCGTTCTCTTTGTATTACATTGGATTCCTCAATCCGTTTGCTGAGCTCTCGAATGGCGGCAATTCTGCTGCGTTCCAGAACCAACAGTTGTCGCTGTTGCTCGTCGGTCACTGACAAATCCCCACTAATGCCTGGCTCTGTACGCAAGGTGTCAGCTTCCACAGATGCGGAAATATCCGACAGAGAAATATGATGCGGCTCCTCTGTGAAATTATCACTCTCTGTCTTCATTGCGGCGGGTAGATTTTCGTTTTGAAACATGTCGTCAAATGTAGCGTAATATTCCCAGCCGACGCGTTTACGTCCATTTTTGCGTAGTGTTTCGCGGCATGTGCGATAAGTTTTCTTCATGTTCCGCCATTTGCGATCACATATATCCTCATTGATGCCTTTGTAGCCGGCGCGTTCCATGTCATCCACGATTTCTGTCCATAGAGCGCGTTTGCGAGTCTTTGGTTCTCGAAACCTGTGACGACGCTCCGAGTACAGTTCGACTAGAAGTTTTGTGCTCTTGGCATTCCAATGCCATTCTTCCACACCGCCCTCGCATTCCAGATAATAATGTGTAGTTTCAGCGTCGTCGTCCATTTGATTATTTCAATCCAAATATTTCTTCTGCAAAACGCTACCAGACCCAAAAGTTGGCACCCGACCGAATGGTTGCCACCATATTAAATTCACCGATCTGGCAACATTATAAATTGAGCTACTGAACTAAATCTTTAATTGAACTACGATGAGCAACTGAAATACCACGATATATCGATAAGGTATCAATAAAAATATCGGCATAATAAGGCATTTTTTAGTTTAATTCTAGTAGAGGATTGTGTACACACTTCTTATTCTGGCTGGGTTTCGTTTTGTTGTTTTTGCTGCTAATAGTTCGGAAACGGTATACGAAATACGAAAAGTTACAAATTGTAAAGCCTGACATGTAAGTTAAAAGCGAGTTATTTGCTCTAAAATGAGTGTACCATCGTATTCTATTGCCATAGTATGTTTCGTGCTTCTCGGCAAATATTTCGGCTATTGTCTCACTGCCATTGTTTGCTATCTGTTTTCAAAAAGTGACGCCAACATTTGAAATTGTTTTTGAGCCGCTGTTAAATTAAAATATTATTCTAGTCTTGCTAGCATTATACTCTATGCAATTAATTTATATTTGGAGCATGTTTTATTTAAATTTGGTGCAATTCGCCTCTGTTTTTCATACAAATTCAAAAGTACTGAAGTAAGCGTCAGCAGCGCAGCGGGTTTACTTTGTGTTGGCGTTCATTTTGTTTTTCCCTACTTGCAAAACCACCACACTTATACTTTCACACACACAAATAAGAACAGAGCGTGAGTGTTGCGATTAGAGATGCGCGTTTGTCGATATTTTGTAACATTTTGCAAAAAAAAAAGTTGTTGCAAAAAAAAAAGTTGAAATAAATTTGACGCTTAGTAATTGCATATTTAGGAATGAATTTTATTTTGAAAGAAGTTAATATTTGTAAATTGGTGTTTAAATTCGTGTCACGTACGCATCACTAGCAGCGGTGGCTATGCTCCGTTGCGTACAAATTCTGGTTTTGGTTCTCAACGCTCGTTGGTCTCGTTACAGCAGCTGCAGAGAGACAAAGATAGAGAGACAGAGAATACGTATTTCTGCTAATTGAAAGATGTCGGCTAAGCGCAAGGCAGGTGGTAACGGGGCCGGTCCCAATAAGCGTCGTCCAAAGAAGAAGGAATCGGACTATGAGGACGAGTTCAGTGATGAATCCGAGGATGATGTTGCCCAACAACAGCAGCAACAGGGTAGCGCCCAAATGGAGGTGCTTATACCACATGATAATCTAGATCCGCCCAGCAAGCTACCGGAGGACTTGCTGGCAACGCTGGAGAAGACACCGGGTCAGTTGCTGCTGGCTGGCATGGTTACCTGGGATTTAACCGGCAAGCGTGATCGTAAAAATGTGACTAAAGTGCGTCCCAATTTGTACAGCTTTCATCGCTTTACGGACGAGATGGTAAGTTAATTCCCCTAGTGCCCAGAATGTTTTTAAATGTTATTAAATTATATTTGCAGTATCGCTCTGTAGCCAGTGGTCCCACAGCGGCACACACAATACTCATCAACATGGATCGCAAGGCACTTGGCTTTGGTCGCAATCCCAGCGGACAGTTGGGTCTCAGTCAGGATATCAAGCTGGTGGAGAAGCCAACTTTAATTCCAGCACTGGAGCAACTGAATATTGTTCAGGCAGCCGCTGGGCGCCATCACACGCTTTTCCTCACTGACACGGGCACTGTGTATGCCTGTGGTGAGAACAAGTCGGGTCAGTGTGGTGTGGGCAATACGCATCCCAATATCTATGCGCCCACTCCGATTAATTATCGCGGTCCGCCCATAATTCGCATTGGCTGTGGCGCTGAATTCTCAGTTATTCTCGACATCAAGGGCAATTTGCACACATTTGGTTTGCCGGAATATGGACAATTGGGTCACAACACGGACGCCAAGTACTTTGTAAATGCAAACAAGCTGTCATTCCATTTCGAAACATCGCCCAAGAAGGTTGTACTCTATATTGAGAAGAGCAAGGAGGGACATGTGACACCAGTGGATGGTGTGCAGATTGTTGACTTCGCTTGCGGCAACAATCACACGGTATGTGCTGTGCTGTGAATTCGAACAAGATTCACATTACTTTAACTTCCCTTTGTTTACTAAAAGGTGGCCATTGACTCCAAGAAGCGGGTTTACAGCTGGGGATTTGGCGGCTTTGGACGTTTGGGCCATGCTGAGCCAAAGGACGAAATGGTTCCACGTCTTATGAAATTCTTTGATACCCAGGGACGTGGCGGACGCAGTGTCTATTGCGGTTCAACCTTCAGTTTGATTGTTAACGAGCTCGGTCTGCTCTACCTATTTGGACAGAACAAAAAAACCGGCGAAGCCAACATGTATCCCAAGCCTGTACAGGATTTGGCAGGCAAGTTAAAATTCTATAATACTGTTGCAATTCATGCTCATATTTTATGTTTGATTTTACCTTTTTACAGGCTGGAACATTACATCAATTGGTTGCGCCAATACCTCAATTATGATTTCGGCAGATGACACACTAATTGCCTGGGGCGCTTCACCCACATTTGGTGAACTGGGCATTGGCGAGTTCCAGAAGTCGTCGACGGTGCCGAAAGAAGTGCCCAAAATGGACAGCATTAAAATACCTCAGGTTACCATGGGCTATTCCCATACTGCTTTGCTTGTGGACACGACTCACGAGGCCACCAAGCAGAAGTTTGATAAAATGCCCGAATATACCATTGAGGATTAGGAATTCCAATTTTCCACCTCAAAAAAAAAAAAAAATAACATACAAACAAATGAAAAAAACATTAAGTATACCGCTGCCAACAATAATACTGCTCTATATACATACATAGATACTACAAAAACTTGAACTGATCAACGAAACGCTGCTGCTACTTATTAATAGAAGAATAATATGATGAAGACGAAAAAACAGAACAGAACTCATCAACATTTTACGCTATAAGTTTAAAGTACTTCAACTACTCTGAACTCTCATCCCAATAACTTATATCTCAAATATCGATATCAGCATTACAATTACGATGCATTTTATTTTTGGTAATTAGTATTCGTAATTTATTTTCGTATTTATGAGTGTATTTCCAAAAAATTTGCTCTTTCTTAATTTATTGCCGCCCATAATTAGGCTTAAAAGTTTGCCCGATAACAACATCTATTCCAGTAATACATTTTAATTTGTTTTATTATTTATATACTTTTCTGAAATGCTGCTTAGTTAAGATCCATTGATTTACAGTATTGCATGGTCCAATTTGGACAGCATCATGAACAACAATAATAAAAAAAACACAACCACAAAACTACAATGTAAAATTAAGCGCATAAGTTTAAATATAAAAATTAATATACAAAATAAAAAACAAAAAGTATACAACGGAATAAAATCCAATACAAGTTGCAACTATTAAACTACATCAAGCATTTTAATCATATACAAGAAAAATATTTAAATAAAGAGAAAACATGTTAGTATTTAAACCAAACATCTTTTATTTAATTACAGAGTCAAAGTAAAATTTCTCAATTTGTAATATACGAGACAACTATATTTTTTGAGAAATCTAAACCAAACCCTAAAATAATCTAGAAAATAATTTAACCACTATATTATATTGCTATCATATTTACGATTGGAAATTCGGCCAAATATTATATGAAAATAACTTTTGGTAAGTTACATCTTTTGTGATTTTAATCTGTCAATTAAAATTTCGCTCAGACTAAGAGATTAATGGCACTCACATATAATTGTAATTAACTTAAGATTAAGATTGTATAAGCATATTATGCTGTCTCCAAAAAAAGTATCAGACTACTACTCATAGTCCCACAATGTCCTGTCGAATTAACGAAAGCGAAAGTTAAACGGTTGGTCGACCTGCAAAAAGCTCTACAATGCCGCTCAAAAGCTCTATCAATGACTCTCTCTCTCTCTCTCTTCCTGTCGCTCTCATGCTCTCTCTTGACTTTCAACTCCGAACTCTGCTCTCTGGCTGTTGGCTTTACCATAATTTTCACTGTTTCTGAGGACAGTCTTCCGCTGTAGTCCTTTCGTGTAATGTGTGCCATCGAGGAACGAGTTTTGCACACCACGCATTGAGTTTTATTTTAGTTTTTCCCAACACACACTCACACACTAACACACACATCACAAACAAGCACGCACGCACACAAATTTAACTATTTCATTGTTCGCCAAATAACATTTTTTAAAACAATTTTTAAATAAAATCCTCAAACCAACAAGTTTTTAACAAAAAATTTGCTAAAAGTGTATTTGATATATATAAAAAAAAAGAAAAAAAAAACAACAACAACGACAGATACGCGCCCGCTGCACAGAAGTTTTAAAAATAAAAGAAAAAAATACGGAAAATAGTTCTAACTGTAAATTACAGTGCCTTCGATAAAGTAAACAACAAGGAAACAGTCGATACACCCAACAACAGACGCCAAATAATTTCGTTAGATTTTCACATGAAGCGCGCAACAATAAAACTGTAAGTTATTACGTATACGCAATGTGGTCGAGTAGGTGTGTGGGTGTGATAGAGAGTGTGTGTGTGTGTATGCGTTGGTGTTGGTGTTGCCGCCTTCTGATACTATGCTAATTGTTATGCATCGTTCTATTCTTTTTATTGTATAGCCAGTAATTATTGTGTTGTTTTTTACATGCCCAATATGAATATTTATTTCTGTGCGTGTGTGTCAGTGTGCGTATGTATGGGTGTGGAGGTGCGTGTGTGGGTGCTGTCTTTGCTTTTGGCCAAACCTACGTACTTTTCATTGTTCGGCGAGAAACTTTGCACAAGTTGCCAATCCCGAAAAAGGTTCGTTCCTTTTTTATATTTTCTTTTTATTTTTTTTGCTGAGAGGCAAAGACAACAACATACAGAGCTTGTATATGGAAACATGTTTGTTTGCCATTGCCATTGTATTGTGGCAGGCACGCTGAAGCCTGGACACTCACACACACATACACATTCACATTCACTCAAATTGTTAGCTACCAAATCAATAAGGTCAGACAAAAGCAACGGGCGAGCAAACGCCGTCAAGTTGCTGCTCCTTCGCTGTGTGTGTGTGTGTGTATATATGTGTGTGTATATGTGTGCATGTATGTGTGTATACTAAGGCAACTGTGTGTGTATGCGTACGCGCCTTGTTATTAAATCACCTGTGGCTGACAATTTTCATATTAGGGGGCCATAACAACAATCGAATTCATCTCTATCCCAGCCATCGCTCTCTTGTACTGATATTACGTATACGCATTCATTTCACCACTGCTTTCACTTCTGGTGTTTCTATCATCTTTGTTGCAGCTTTTGCTTTTGTCACCTTTTTTGGGGCCTGCCTCTGACGTTTGAGTGACGTGAATTAATATAATTTTCATTTTATTTTACACAGAGTTGCCATTGTTCTTTTACAAACACAGCAATTGACTGTTTCAGGATTCACCTGAAAAGTATACCTTAAATTTTGATGAATTTTAGCTGCCCAAAACTGTTAAGAGGGAATTTTAGCTAAATGAACTCTTTGAAATACTTAAAGCTAATAAGTAAAAATGCTTAAAAAATTTTGGAAAACAATATTATAATGTTTTAAGTTTTTTGTTAAACCGTCGACACAACAATTTAAATATAATTCAGCAAAGTATACAATTACACATACAAAATGAGATTAATAAGGTCTATTAAATTTTACCGAAAATTTACATATATTCATAAAATTTTAAAATATTATTGAGTCATAAATTTTGAATGATAATTTAAAGATGAAGTTTAGAAATTAAAATCTGGATATTCGTTGTAGTATGTTGTGTATATTGAGTGCTGTTGTACAATTTGTATTTTTAACGATATATCAGGCGTCTAATTTTAAATATTCAACAGGTTATTAAACATAGACAATTAAACAAAAATAGAATAGGCAGAAGAGTAGACAACTAAGCCAGATTTTTGATGAAAGGACATTGACAACATCTGTGTGTTGCGCCAAGCTACAATTAAATTAACGCAAATTAAGCAGATTAAGCAAACGTCAGTCACATCATCCAGCGGCCGCACAATGAGCTGAAAAAAGGAAGACAGCAAAAGGCAAAAGCGTTGACGTTGACAACACTCACACACCCACACACACACACAAATGCACACGCTCATAAACAATGGCGACGGCTGAAAGACCACCACCAACAAAATTGATACACACTAGCAGCAACGTCTGCTCAAAGCACGTAAACTGACGCAAGCAAAGACCAACGTCAACGCCAGCGTCAACGCCAGCGTCAACCACACATACAATGTCCGCTGTCTAGCAAAGCTTTTGTATTACAAAGACAACAAGCATAAGGCGCACACACACACACACACCACACACATTCACATGGGCAGTCGTTTAATCATTGCTGTAAGAGAGCAAATGAGGGTGACTCACGCCACATGAGTAAACATTCTGATTATGGCAAGTGCTGTAATTAGTGGTCAAATCTTGAGTTACCCTAGCGCTGATGCTTTAATACCGCGCTTAATGAGTTTGTTTGACCGTTCTTCACATGCTTTTGATAACAATTTCAATTAAAGTATTTAATAGCTTTAGCTAGCATGCATTTATTGCTTTGCATATGCAGCATCATTTAAATTTACGCCAGTCTCGGCAGAAATGCTGTGCTTTACCGCGCAATTAAGTTTCTAGTTCCCACACACTCCCACACACACACACACACACATATAGCCACAGGCAGAATGAGTTTGGAGGCGACAAACCTTGCGGTTGTTTGTCGAGGGCGCAAAAGTGCAAGGTTGCCATTCATTTGGCTTGGTAAAATGGTAAAATGGGGGCATGGCGGAAGGAAGCGCAGCACTAATCTCTGAGTGCGCTCTGTTCGCATTGCATAAGTGTCAGTGCCAGGCAGGCTGTGTATGTAGGTGTATGTATGTGTGTGTGTGTGTGTGTGTGTGTGTGTGTGTTTGAGTGTGCATGTTCCTGTCACTTTGTGTGTCCTTGCTGAAACAAAACAAGAATTTATGTTACACTACAAGTAACGACTATGTTACACCGCGTAACTCGTCCATTTTCATTCATTAATTAATAAACTAGGTTGGGTTTACTCAGTAAATGGAAATTATTATTGGATACTGTGAATACGTTTAGTTAAGTAATTGTTTTGTAACGGAAAAAAATAATTCCCATATTTAATTTTTATTTAAAAAAAGCACATTTCGAGAGCAACTATAAATATATAATAACAATAACAAAAGCATAAAAAACAAAAAAAATGTTTATTGTTACAAGAATAAAATCATGTCTTTTTTTGATTTTCATTCATGTTTATAAAAATCTAAAATTAAACAACGGTATTTATCGAAAGTTTTACCTTCAAGCGTTTTTATTAAGTTTTTTCTATTATTAGAAGAAGTTTAATTATTTTAAAGTTTTAAAAACAACAGAAATTATTTATAACTAGTGGGCTTGATAACATAATAAGTATTACTATAATTAGACTTAATTTTAAAAAAATACAATGCCTAATTTGTAAAAAAAAAATGTAAAAAGAATTGCCTTAATATTTCTTGTGGAAGGTGCTAGATGCTATAAAAATCTTTTCAATAAGTAATCTACTCATAGTGCTCATTATCTACAGGGTATGAAAGACTGATGATGATGGCATTTTGTTACTTCCTACCTTTTTTTTATTACGATTATTTGTTTTTGCTATTTTGCTTCTCTGCAGGACCAGCACCTAGCACCTTTAGTATGCAATGAGGCAGCCAGATAAACGCATCGACAACGATCGGCATCGCCAAGTATTTGTAATACACGAGTGTAAATAAAGAATGAATAACAACAACCTGCAGCAATGGTGGGAAAACTCATACCGACGACATCATCAACAGCAAGAGCAGCAACCAACTGTGGATAACAATCTCAATATCAATATTGATAACACCGAATTGCATTACGCATTGCTCGAGGATAATTATTATGGCGGAAATGGAGATCTGGTTGAAGGTCAGTCGGGTCATGTTTTTGACTACGACAACTATGGCAACTTTACTCTGATAAGTCCCTATGATATCGACACGGGTCCGGATTCTGAGCATGCAATTCCATCATTTAACCATTTTGCTGCTGGCCATTAGCTATGGTCTGGTTGTGTTTGGTGGCGTTGTGGGCAACTCAACGTTGGTCCTTACACTGTGCTCGGCTTCCTCGATTCGATTACGAAATCCTCTGCTGTTGGCCGTATGCATTGCGGATCTCTTGGTTACGGGCATCTCAGCGCCTGTTACGCTCCTTAATTTGGCCATGAATCGAGGCGCCAGATCACTACCTCTTCTTCTCTGCAAGCTTATACACTACGTACAGGTGAGTTGGGAATTCGTACACGGACAAAAACAATTATTTTATTTTGCTCTTAATAAATATTTTATTTCATTTTGTTTGTTTCCTTTAATCAAATATTTTAGTATGTATTTTTCAACTGTATTAAGTAATAATTATAGGGAATGAGTTCACACAATTTCAAAAATCTGTATAGAGATATTTATTTCAAAGTGAAAAAATATTGTTGATGTTTAAATAAATAAAATGAGCTGTCGAAAATATTTCCAATTAAATGTACATTTCTTAAATAATATTAAATTATTTAATGCATTTTTATTTCATTATAATAAGAGCTAAATTTGCCTATGAAAAAAGGACAAACATTTTCTTAAAAGTCGCATGATTTAAATAAAACTATTTAACTAGATTAGAATACAAATATTAAAAATTGTATCTAGATCTAGATCATTTGATCTAGAAATCAGTTATATACACATTTTTTACTTTTGGTTTTTTTTTTATCTTGCGTTCCTTACTTTTTTCCCATCAGTTTCTTAAAGAATGAAACAAAATAATTTGTACATTTGTAATTTCACAGGTCATGCCCGTGGCAGCGAGCACAATATCATTTTTCATGCTGTCGCTGGATCGTTATGCCACCGTTAAACATCCTCGATTGGCGCAGTTGCGACAGCGTCGATATCTGCACGTTTCCTTGGCTATACTCTCATGGATTGCCTCAGCAGCTATCAGCACGCCTTTCCTATTTGCCTATAAGATAAATGCCAAGTCCGTGATCATTAAGGGAGCTGGCGCAAGTACAACACCGAATCCGGTTAGCATCAGTTGCACCTCCGAGTTGGGCGCCAATGCGATGTTTATGTCCTTCATTCTATTTCATACGATTGCGGTGTTTGTATTGCCCGGTGTGGGTGTCCTCCTCAATCACTATGGAGTTCGTCGCAAGCTCTGTGCACTGTCCTTAACAGCAAGAGCAGCACACGGTGAATTGCCCCTACCAATGCCCATACTGCGTCGACAGACGCACATGGTCATTGTCACGGGATGTGCGAATGCACAGCAGGCGGCTGGCGGTGGAGCCACAACCGCAGATGACACATCCAATGGAAATGGCAATGGTGGCGGACAAATTGCCGTCAGTCCTGGCGATATACAGTTGCATAATTTACAGCCAGGTATTCCAGTATCCAGTGGAGCACTCGAACCGGGCTCCTATCGCTCTTGCAATCCCATTTCACCAAGGTAAACTAATATAACTATATGATATAATACACAATATTATAATGTTACCTTTGTTAATCTTGTAGAGCTATGCGGGAGATTCGTGCCCATTCCCAACGACAGCGCATTCATCGGGCGGGACGAGGTCCTGCCACTCCTGGTATTCCATTGCCCCAGACGTCGACGCTGCGCTCGCGTCGTCATCTGGCCAATATGCTAATTGCTTCCGCCTTAATCTTCATCGTTTGCTGGGCGCCACATGTCTTCTGTATATTCTATAAGAATTTCGGTTATAAGCAATACTGCAGCAAAACTTCCGTCTATTTCAGTCTCTTATTGGGTAAGTTAACGAATGGTGTTCATATTATATTCCAATTCGTGGGAATGAAAATTCTCTGTCAAGAACCGAATACCGAAAATTTTTACCGGTACTTGATCAAAACTGAATAGATTTTCAAATATTATGTCATTTTAATCATAATTTGACCTCTAAATTCATTTTGTATTCGATTTTTGTTCATTTAAAAACTTTAATAATTTTCGACAAAAATTTGATTTTTATGGTAAGGGTCCCCCCTTTGATATTTTGAAAATTACAAAATTTTAAATCCTAAGTTTTTACTTTTAATCAACTACTTATATCGGAATTAGTATCAAACAACACTTTAAACTTGATTCTGAATCCCTTTCACTTTTTTGTAAAAAATCATGTGAAATCGAATAAAAATTTGGACTTGTAAAGTGGCTAAATCCGCAGTCTGACCAACTTCAAACCGTCATAACTTGATCAAAACTGAACCGATTTTCAATCGGAATGTCATTTTGTTCTTGATTTGGCCTCTAAATTCATTGTGCATTTAAATATTGTTCATTTAGAAAAATTATTTATTTTCGATCAAAATTTGATTTTGATGCTAACGGGGGACCCTTGGAAATTTCGAAAATTCAAAATTTATAATCTCAAGTTTTCACTTTTAATCAACTCCTTATATCGTAATGCATTTTTTCACTTTTAATCAACTCCTTATATCGTAATTAGAATAAAACAACACTTTAAACTTGATTCTGAGACCTTTCATTATTTTGTCAAAAATTATGGGAAATTGAACAAAAATTTGGATTTGTAAAGTTGCTAGTCCGAAGTCTGACCAACTTCAAACTGTCATAACTTGATGAAAACTTAACGGATTTTTAAGTGGAATGTCATTTTAATCATCCTCTAAATTTGTTCGGCATTTAAATTTTCTTTTTTAAAAATTTTTTTTTCAATTTATTTTTTTTTTGCAAAAAAAAATTTTTTATATCCATTTTCCTTTTTTCCACCCCCCCCAAAATATAAAACAACACTACAAACTTATTCTCCTCTTATTTTTTAAACAGGAAAACAAAAATTTGACTTCTAAGTTGTTAGATCGAGTCTGCCACTTCAAACTTCCATAACTTTGTCAACACTAAACGGATTTTTAAGTGGAATGGCAATTTAATCATTATTCGGCATTTTAATACACTCTGCATTTAAATTTTACTTAATTCTTAAAAAAAAATATTTTCCTTTAGATTCTACTAGATATTGATTTCAATGCTAAGGGTTATTTTGCTATTTTATTTGATATATTTTTAAAATTAACCTCATTTTATATTTTGTACAGGCTACTTTTATTCGGCCATTAGTCCGGTCATCTATTGGGCACTCAACCACAACACGCTACGACAATCGCCCTGTGCGCCCATCATCCGCCTGCGCTCCATGCAAAATTTCCTGCGTACGCGCTTTCGCTCGCACACCGTTCCGCCAGCGGCTTCATC
The DNA here is from genome assembly GCA_035045575.1 of Drosophila falleni. NCBI lineage: Eukaryota > Metazoa > Arthropoda > Insecta > Diptera > Drosophilidae > Drosophila > Drosophila falleni. The sequence continues at coordinate 303,985 of JAWNOV010000181.1, read as the reverse complement.
GACAAATGAGGCAGCGTTGGGGGCATTCAATCCCAAGTTGATAAAGCTAACACCGAAGCAGTATAGAGCTCAGGCTTCTTCGCATTATCTCTACTAGTGTGATACTAAACTAAAACTTGATATACATATATACTATACATAACATATTTTTTACTTATGACACCTCGACCCCAAAAATCTATTTCCGCTATATGAAAATCTCTCGATGTTTTCCTCCCAAAAAAAAAGAACCTTCTGCTATTAGATGGCAAAACGAACTACGAAACATAAATATACTTACAAGCGAGATCATATACTGCGCATATACATATAATACATAATAAATGTACACAAAATCAAGCATATAACGAGTTTACATAGATACAACATAGTGTTAACGCTTATTTACAATACAATGTTAGACCTCCAAAAGCTTTCAACTTCAAAGTAACAAATCGCATGAATACAAATTACAAAAATACACTAAAAACAAAAACGAATACGAAAACCATGTATGAACTCATATAGTGACTTGTTTGAAATGTTGTTTAGTCTTTAAGCTGAAACTGAAAGAAATTACATACATACATCTATATACATCATTATAAAATTGTACTATGTTCCTTCTCATAGATAAGCAATAAGAAACGCTTTAAGCCGAGTTTAACAAACAAATCAAACTAAACTTGATCTAAAACTAAATCCAAAAAAAAAAACAATTAATCAACTCAAAATTAAATAAATACCTATTTAACAAAGATAACTATGTAAGAAAAAAAATAATAATAACAACAAAAAAAACGCTAAAAACCAAACAAAAAATGTAACAAAAAAAATTGTATATAAATGTGTCGAAAAACATTCTTTCTACACTTTTTCTAACTTTTTTATCGTTCATTAATCTTGAGTCCCTACGACCTGTAAATTGAACCACTGTGCAGTTCAAATCATACGCAATAGAATGCAATTCAATTTTCAAATGCTAAAAGTATTTATATGTGTGTGTATCCTCATGTAGATCGATTTCCGTTTCTCTTAGTTTTCTACATGTTGTCATAATCTGTGACTATTTTCCTTCACAGTAGCTATATTTAATAACTTATGATTTATATAACTTCAGTATTAAAAGTCGAAACGAAAATTAATTCAGAAAAAAATAGCAATGTTAACGTTAAGTTAAATTATGTATTAACTGGGTGTCTGTTAAGACTTTTGTCTAATAAGCATTTACCTGTTAAATGACTGACAAAACATATTTACATTGTCAAATTACTCGTAAACAAACCTTAACACATTTAACAGAAGAAAAAACACTTAAGCCCTTGTTTAACATGACATTAACTTAAAAAAGAATACTTACATTTAGCGTTATAATTTTGTACTCAACTCAAATTTCAAGAAACAAAGAAACCAAATAAGAAACTATAAATGCTATAAATATGCCACTATTTAACGGTCGTTTTCATGTCCCAAAATAAAATTGTTAATCGATGAGCGATAAATGCTATAAATATGCCCGTATTTAACGGCCGTTCCCATACAATTTATTTAATCATTTATATCGCTTATCGATGAGCGATAATTGTAAATCGATAGATTCAAAGGCGGGTTTTGATTTGTTGTTGCTGGCATAACGACTTCGGGATGACAATGGAATTTGTTGCATTAATAATTCATAAGGCCATATAACCGTTAATTTAATGAGCAAAAATTCCAGGTGTTGCATAACATTTGCATAGACAACGAGCCGGTATTGAAGTATTCTAAGGCCGAGATTACAGCATCAGAAACAGTTGATAATTAGACGTAGAACGCAACGCAAGCAATATTAAAAAAAATGATCTTTAAATATTTAATGCTTCTTATTGCGATGCTGGTTGTGGCAGAGTGCAAACCGGCAAAACAGTAAGTTCTTATTAAAATAAATGTCAATCGTTTTATTCACTGTCAATATATCAATACAGATATCAATTTATACCGGCACGTTGTGTGGATCATCCAGGAGCGGAACAACAGATTGGAGGACCTTTAAGCCTGTGTAGTTTTCCGCCCAAGTATCAAACAGCTGACAATGAGGATATACAAGCAGTTATCAATCATATAAAAGGCTTGAATTTAAATTAAACAACTCTTTGTATGTTAACTTGTTGTTTAGAGAACTTTACACTTTATTTGCATAAACGGCGCACGATTAAAAGAAATCAAATATATAATTAGCTATAACGTTTTATCTTAATTGCTGGCGCGCTTTAACTGCTGCGCATGTTGTTGCATTCGCTTCTCGATTTCGGGCCTGAAGTGACGAATGAGACCTTGAACTGGCCAGGCAGCACCGTCTCCCAATGCGCAAATGGTGTGTCCCTCGATTTGTTTGGAAATCTCCCACAGCATATCAATCTCAGCGGGTTGAGCATCGCCTTTCACAAAGCTATAATAAATTAATGTAATTACTGAAAAGTTATAATCGATAGTTTAAGTTGTATTACCGCGTCATGATCTTGTTCATCCAACCAATTCCCTCGCGACAGGGTGTGCACTGTCCACAACTCTCGTGCTTATAGAACGAGATCAATCGCTCAATAGCCTTGATCACATCCGTGGACTTGTCCATCACAATAATGGCTGCTGTTCCAAGCGACGTTTGCGCTGCAATTAAGCCATCGAAATCCATGATCACATCGTCGCACACCTTCTTTGGTATGATAGGTGTGGATGAGCCACCGGGAATGACGCCCAACAGATTATCCCAGCCACCAGTGACGCCGCCACAGTGACGCTCAATAAGTTCCTTCAGTGGAATGGACATCTCCTCCTCCACAGTGCACGGATTGTTCACATGACCAGAGATGTTAAAAAGCTTAGTGCCAGAGTTACGTGTACGTCCAAAGCTGGCAAACCAATTACCGCCGCGACGACAAATAGTTGGCGCTACAGCAACCGTCTCCACATTGGTCACTGTGGTTGGGCAGCCAAAAAGACCAACATCAGCAGGGAATGGGGGCTTCAAGCGTGGCTTGCCCTGTTTGCCCTCCAGCGATTCAATCAAAGCGGTCTCCTCGCCACAAATGTAGGCGCCAGCACCACGGTGCATGAAAATATCAAAGTCGTATCCAGTGCCGCAGGCATCCTTGCCAATTAAACCGGCCTGGTAAGCCTCAGCGATGGCCAGCTGCATGTTGGAAGCCTCGTTATAGAACTCGCCACGAATATAGATATAAGCAGCCTGGGCGCCCATGGCACGTCCAGCAATCAAACAGCCCTCCACAAGTTTGTGTGGATCGTGGCGCATAATCTCGCGATCCTTGCAAGTGCCAGGTTCTCCTACAAAATCAGATATAGCCATGTCATTTTGTGAAATAAAAAATATATATATTGTGAATTACCCTCATCGGCATTTACAACCAGATATTTGGGACGTCCATCTCCTGGCTTAAGCATGAAGGACCACTTCATGCCACTGGGGAAGCCAGCGCCGCCACGTCCACGCAGACCCGATGTCTTGATCTCATTGATAATCCATTCGGGGCCTTTGAGGACAATCTCCTTGGTCTTGTACCAATCGCCACGCTTCTGTGCTCCCTTCAAACGCCAATCATGACGACCATAGAGGTTAGTGAAGATGCGATCCTCGTCAGCTAGAGGTCCGAATGTGGTTTTCGTCTGTGGTGGCGGTGTGCCTGGTGGAGGCGCCTGCGTGCTCTGCAGTCGGTGCTGCAGACTGGCCGGTAGTGCCGCAACTGGAAGCATGCAATTCGGATAAATTAAAATCAATTAAAATGCGCAGAACGCTTTCTGCAGTTTTGTTTTGATGTGCGCACAAATTACATAATTTGTTTTGCAACTGAAATTGGGATTAACATGCTTGCTGTGCCCCACGGATATTGTCTACTGTTTTCCGGGGAACACAGTTAACACATACACAGCTTCACATAAGCATTAAACAAAAACACTTGCGTTTATTTACCCAATTGCGGTTTTGTTAACAAATTAAATCGCACAAGTGCAGCCATTTTCGGTACGACTCGACTGACAGCTGTGATTTGACGTTTGCCCACAGCGTTGCCACACTTCTGATAACCGCGTTGCCAGTCATTTGCTTGCAGACGCGCTTATGCGTCATTGCGATAGCTTTATCGATAGAATATTAAGGTGCCCACACACGAAAAGCGCGTGCGATGAGCTTGCTCACTCGTTGAAATTTTTCCACAGACGTTTAACGGCCCGTTGTATTAAAAGGTTACTTGTTGCGTTTTCAATAAATATTTTGCAAATTTTTCTCGTTAACGTAAATTAAAAAGTAATTCGATTTGTTGTTTGAATTTGAATTACTCCACACGATGAAAAATGAAACGAGCCGAGAATGCTCGTCACACATGCTTGTCGTGTGTGGGCAACATGAAAGTTCGATAAAAAGCTGCAGCTGTCAAAGCAGTGCTCTGTTTATTTATTAATTGTTAATAATAAAAATGGCTCAACGATCGAGAGGCAACGACACAGAGACAACCACAACAAAAACTAGAGAAGAAATTGATGGTGTTCAAAATACAGATAGTTCCGAAAATACACCTACACTACAGTTGCGCCTTGAGCATACCCGAGATGATCGCCGGGTCGTATTCCACGAAGGTGTTGTGGACAATGAGCATATGAATCGAATGAAATCCAAATGTAAGCAAACATGAAAAAAATTAAATCTCGTATTATATTAATTTTATTTTTTTTCCTTGTAGGCTGTTGCATATATAAGAAACCCTTGGCTTTTGGTGAGAGCTCCTCGGAAGATGATGACGAATGCGAGCATTGCTTTGGCCATCCCGAAAGACGTAAGAAAAACAAGAAATCTTCAGACTCTGTCTTACCTCGAGATGTCGAAGAACCTTCCACGTCGACGGAGGCGCAGGCAGAACCAAGTCAGGCACCACCAGCAGTATCCGACAAGGAATTACCAGCTCCTGCAGCAGATTTTGAAGCGACCGTGAAACCATCTCTATAAAAACAAACCCACTAATTAATGCTCTTTAGACGAAAATATTCTACACATTTATTCGAACATTAACAACACGAAACAATCTTCATCACTATTAAAAGCTAACACCAAAATGAGCAGGTTTTTGTTTTGTCTAATGGATTTTCTACAATTTTAATGTAACACTTGGCAGCATGTACACAAAAGGTGTCTCAATTCTTGGGCTTTAACTCGAAAGATTCACTGACATTGATGGGTATATTATACGTTTTTGCCTGAGCACGGGATCGCCAGACCTAAACAAATAAATAGAAATGTTACTCATCAAAGATAAGATGAAAGATAATAAAATTTATGTAACTTGCCTTAATTGTGTAGTCATCGCTGGTGGTCACCAGCATCTGAGAGTCACGGGGATTGAAGGCGACGCTGTTAACCACATCTGAATGCTTGAACTTGGCCAGACTGATGCCATAGTAGCGATCCCATAAATACGCATGCTGATCCTCAGCTCCACTGGCCACATACTCCTCGCATACATCCAGAAATATGAAAAAGCATTCAGTGCTGGGCGTATAAGCCTTGTGAGCTCTCAACATGTTTCCCACTCGTTTTAGTGTCATCAGATCAATAACGTGTATGTCGATTTCCTGAGCTATTGGCGGTGGCTCGAGAGGATTTGTAATGTTATAGTTTTTGGGCCACGGTCGTGTATTAACATAGAGGTAACGATGATCTGGACTTAGGGACATGCCAATAATGTGACCGTGTAGGTCAATGACCTTATCCACCTGGTCAAAACGATCCTTGACCGAATCATAGTCCCACCAATCGGGATCATTGCGTGGCGTCTGCTGCTGCTGCTGTTCCGCCGCCCGCTTGGCGGCAATGCGTTCCTTAAGCGTCGGACCCGGATCCAATTTCTTTGGGAAGTACACGTTGCGAATACGCTTGAATCCAATTTGATGGGGCGTAAAGGTTTTCGACCCAGTCGAAAAGATAAGATACTTGGGTACACTGTTCTCCATTTCATCGTACTCATCAGGGACATCCATGAAGGTTTCGTAATCCTCTTCTGTGTCCACATCTTCACTACCATCATCCATACCGGCATCGGTTGCCGCTGCTGCCGCTTTTCTGTACTCCTCCAGATAGTGTATGGTAGCATCCGAGCTGTGACCAGGTCGTGCTCTCGATCTGCGCACCTGGCTGTGTTCGCTAATGTCGGGCAGATAATTATCCTCCGGAGTGGCACTACGGGTGCGTCTTAAACTGGCTGCATGCGAAAGAGGATTGCCACTGGCAAGGGAAGCGGATGTGGAGGGATCCTCACTGCTTGTCGTAGATACAGGACTTGACTCGGATTGTACCTGCGCCAATGGATCATTGGAGTCATCTAGCCAAGGGCATCTAGCCACCATTATGGCACGCACCGAACTTGCATTACGATTGTAGAACTTATACAGTTGACTCATGATGGGCACATGTTCCGAGTCGATTTCCTGATTCGCCTTATTCAGCCAAAGAACCGAAGTGCTGACCAAATGGGCCAACCAATGAAGATCGCCCGATAACAGATACTGATCGCTGAACCAAGTGCCAAAGATATCGTACGGCCGATTAACGACTCTGCACCTCAAATGCGACTCCGTGGCGCCCAGATAAAAGACGGCTATCTCACCGGACGTGCTCTGCGGGGATCCAAAGTGCACGCCGGACACCAGGAGCAGTGTATCGCTTTGATTGAACTGAGAATACTGTGTGTACTTCCAACTAAACTGTTTCATGTTGTGCGCATACTTTTCTAAAAGATATAGACATGAGATTGATGAAAACTATTGGTATTAAATGACTGAAATACCTGTGCATGGATGTTGTGCGTTCCATATGATGACATAGCCATCCTTGGAGCAGGTGGCAAACATTTCACCATTGTGAGCAAAACTCACATGCAGCACCTGATGTGTATGTCCATGATTGTGCTCACTGCTCGGCTCCAGACGCTGCGCCTGCACAAATGGAATGTGCGTGCTGAGACGTTGATATTCGGAGCGCCAGCTCGCAGCGCCTGGCTTCAATGGGATGCTGGGTGAGGCACGAAAGTTTTCCTGAAACTTTTGACGCCACAGCAAATCATCGTTGGATATGGAATTCCAACGTCGGCAACACAAGCTGGCCTGAAGCAGATCATATACATTTAAGTGGGCAAAGATCTGTAAGAGTGCGGGTTCAGGCAGTGCCCACCATCCAAAATCATTTTCATGACGTAATCAGTGTCACTATCGCTGTTGTTGCCACTGGCACTGCCATTGCCACCGCAATATTCACCACCAGCTGCGTTTGCATTAGACACCAATCGTGCCTTTTTGAAGGTCAATTCCATTTGAGTTTTCAAAAATATATGTATGTGCCTAACCGTAGCCTAGTTTCGTTCAATTGCAACAACTGTTGATTTGGTAATGTTTAGTTTATGTATCGACCTATGCGTAATAACTGGTTTGTCCGCTACCTTTGTTTATTGCTGTTGTTGCCTAATTTAACGTTATAAATTGAAAATAACTTTCTCCACTAGAGCTTAACAGCTGTTCATCTCTAGCTGTGACAGCTGTTTGAGTAATCGGAATCGTAATCGAAATCGAAATTTTAAAATAACAACATCAGAAAGTAGGAATATCGAACTCAATTCTGCGTCGCAATGTCAGCAATATTGTGCTCCCGATGGCCCAAAAGGTGCGTTGCATAAACAAACAAAATGGCATTTAATTGGCAACTAAATACAAATTTCTTAGCATATGGCATTTGGTGCGTCACTGCAGCTTCAAGCTAAACCCAAAGGCTGTAGTTATAGCTGCAGCCGTGCGTACACCCAACACTGTGCAGCATGCAAATGAGGAGCATCAATTGACCGGCATGGTCATCGATGAGCTGGTCAAACGTACTGCAGTGCCTCGAGATGAATTCAAGAAGCTCATTGTCTGCTCCTCCAGTGACATGACGAGCAACGACACGCTCAGCAGCATGGCCAAGAATCTGGGACTGAAAAGCTGCCAAACGCACGTTATCAGAGACGCGTCGTGCTCCGTCAGTGGATTGCAAATGTCATTGGAATGCTTGCAGCGGGATGAGGAGGACTGGATTATCTTGGGCGACACACGTTCCAACATTCACCATCAGACGGGAAACATTGTCGCCAGCGAACTAATGACCGCTGCTGTGCCCATGAAAAATCCAACAGTTGCATTGGAAAATATGAAGAATTCTTCTCCAGGTGCTGCAGCACTTGCATTGACCACCGCTCAAATGGCCGAGCGTTTGCAATTACAGCCCTTGGCTTTGGTACGAGAATTCTTCATCGAACAGGATAATTTACAGGCGATATTTCGTTTAAACAACACTAAGCCCATTCAACTAAAGGATGTGCACTCTTGGGAGCTGGTTGTTCAGCAACAGCAGCATGATAACCTCAACATGTTGGTCGATCTCAACGTTAACGATGTGCACACTCATGATGTGAGCCAAATAACTGCCAGCCATTTATTGACCCACACTGTGCACTCTTTGCCTGCCGGCAGTTTGGGCTGTGTCATCATGGAGTCTGCCAACGGGGAATGCCTGCTGATGGTGCTAGAGAAACTGTAGGTTCCAATTGCTGCTCCTAATTAACAGTCATTTAATTACTATATCTTTCCTTGCTTGCAGCATTCCCAAGCCCGAGAGCTTACCTCAACTCACGCTTTACACGAAGGAACCTTGTCCACTTTGTGATGATCTTGTGGCACAGCTGGAGCACAACTTTGCCGGTGAATTTGAGCTGAAAAAAGTGTTTATTGATCGTAAAGAGAATGTGCGATATTTACGACTATTTCGCTACGATATACCAGTTCTATTTCTCAATGGACAGTTTCTCTGCATGCACCGGCTGAATGAGGAAGTGCTCCGCGAGAGATTGGTGGCCATAAAGAGCGCGGGAGCAGAAGCAAAGAAAACATAAGTAACAAACTGTGGAGTCGTGTTTATATTTCACAAAAACAGGATTGGTGGCCACAAAGAACGTAGAAGCAAAGGAAAGAGTACATAATGAGTCATATATGAGTTGTTTTTATCCTCATGAGTCAAAATTCTCAGTATTACATAAGTTTTCTCACCTTTTGTTATATTTCATAAACCAAATTCGCAATATTACCTAAAATATTTCACCCATTGGCTTAATTGTGATATCATGTATCTGTGAAGTTAAGAAATAGGAGTTTATAATTCAAGTTAGAAGATCAATAATGCTAATCCAATACCTGTACGTTAGGCGGTGTGCGTAGAGCATAAAGCACTGCATCGGCAATATTGGACGGATCCAATCTGGCCATATCCTTGACGTAGAAGTGTATCTCCTCTGGGAATATGTTGGTATTGACTGCTCCCGGACAAATGCCTGTAACACGCACCTTTTTCGAGTGCAACTGAAACTCCTGTCGATACGTTTCCGTAATGGCCGTAATGGCAAATTTAGTAGCCGGATAAATGTTGAATGAGGGCAGCACATCGATAAAGTTTAGCACCTGCTGTCCAGCAATGCTATTGATGATTAGCACATGACCCTCCGTATCTCGTCTCTTCATATTGTTGAACGCCTCTCGTGTGCACCAAATAACACCCATGACATTGGTGTCAATAACTTCGCGCAGCTTCTGTGTATTCCCTGGCGCAACCAGTTCAGTTTCCCGTGTAATCCCCGCATTGTTGAGCAGTACATCCGGACCCTCCAGTTCACGTTCTATCCAGTCAAATGTGCTTTGTACCTGCTCCTCCTTGGACACATCGCAGCGATGTGGAATAAAGTTTTGCTGCAAATTGCTCGGCAGACTCTCTCGCAATTCCTTTAACTTGGCCTCGCGCCGTGCCAGACCGACAACTCGCAGTCCAGCGCCTATCATGGCCCGGGCACAGGCAGCTCCAATGCCGCCACTTGCGCCCGTAACAACAGCTAACTTGTTGTGCCACCTTTCCATGCTTCCAAGCAAATGTATTCGAGAATTTTAAGTCAGCACAATGGTAAACTATGCTGCAGTTGAGCGGCTTCACTTTATACCTTAATGTAGGCTAATCTCTTATTGTAAGCTTGGAACCACCTCCAGATTTTTAAAGTTAACAAACACTACATTTACACACGTACTATATTGCTGATTAAATCACCGTGAAAATATAAGATATTTGTAAGAATCAATCAAAAGCATATGAAAGCATTTTCAAATGCTAAAATTACCGATATATAAATATTTTTACATTAATCGCATAGTATTGCAATAAAATACGAAGAAATATATTCAGGCTAATTTATTAAAAAATCTTATCCTATTTTAAATAATAAATTTGAAAAAAGAAATGAAATTTGACGACAAAATTAAACATGATATTAAATATGGACTTGTTCTAAAGTCGCAAAATTAAACATCCTGAAACTGAACTAAAAAAAAAGAACGAAATTGCATTTAATCTAACACACAAACTTGAATATCAGTAAATTTAAGATATCTTTAAGATTGCCCTCACATTTTTGTTCACCATTAAATATTATTCTCCGCTTTTAATTCCATAACATACATACATAAACATACTTGCTGTTTAAAATTCTGAATAAAACTGTTCATAAAAACTTTTTTATTGGCGCTGCAATTGCGCATTTTCGAAATTAAACAATATTTCATTAATTTTATGTCTTGCCTGTAATTGTAAGTCCGCATCCAATTTATCCAAGCACTGACCAACATATCTGCCAAAGAAATATGAAGGGGACTCTTGTTCCTTATTTAATTGCTGGGACATTACACTCGACAAATTATACATCAAAGGATTTTCGAACGTTTCTGCTAATTCGTTTTTAAAGTCAGTGTGAGCGGGTTCGGGAAAGGACTCAAATGTATTGTCCATGTTTGCTGAACGTAGGGAAGTCCCTACAAATAATGGGGGCTCGTTTGATTCCATTTCCGATTCGTCATAAGAATCCGATAGACTAGCTCTCGTGTCAAAAGTCTGATACCACAAAAAAAGAAACGTAAAGAACTTGGAAGGTAAGGGTAACGTACTATACTTACGGAATTTTCGCTGTTGCACGTATTATCGGGTACATTTGGTACATGGGAATCAAGCAAAAAGCTCATTTTCGAGCTGTATTTCCATGTATTATTATTTCCCGAAGTTTCGCCTTCATTCTTTGGTTTTACAGTCCTCACTTCTCCTTGAAAATATGTTCGCAAATTGTCCCACTTTTTACAGCAATCCTCTAATATGATCAAGATAAATTGATAACTTTCAATATTCAAAAATTAATTTATAAAGTATACATACTTCGATCGAATGGCATTGGTGGATTAAATGCGGCATTTATTTTGTGTGCGGCAAATGCCCAAAACTTGAATCTTTTGTGCTTCTTTTTGTAATCAAGCGAAGAAGTATTCCAAACAAAATCGTGACATCTAATCAAATCAATCAGATAGTTGACTTCTGCTTCCCGCCAAACGACCATCGTTCCTTCTGTAATAAAAAATTTCAATTATCTATTCTTATGACAAAATAAAATGATTTGTATTAGAAACTTAAATATTTACGTTAATTTTTATTTTAACTTGTTCTACTTTTAGAGACTTTTCTTCTTCTTAGTGATTTTGAGAACTACACGTTTCTCTACCCGCTCTACTTTGGACAAAGCTATCGCCGATATCTTCAACCTGCAGTAGACTTTTATGTGATCAATCCTTTTTGATGCAACTAATCTCGCAAGTTGTTCAACATTTAACAAAATCTCAAACGAACGAAATTAACAAACATACAATAAAATCTAGTAGGGTTGCCCATCCGGTAAGAGTTTTCGATCTGGTTTGATTTTTTGTACCTAAAAAAATAAGTACTTTTCTGAAAATTAGTATTTTTAATTTTTAAACCAATTTAAGATTCTTTTTGCTGGAATTTTAAATTGCATTGATTTTTTATATAATTTTATTTATATAATTAAATTGCCTTCTTGGCCAGTGTGGCCACAGGCGAGTTGTTTCAGAAACTGGCAAACGAACTAGTTCGCTAGGTTTATTTTGTGCTGCAGACAGACAATAGATGGCGCACAAAACTTTGATTTATGACTTGTTTGATAAAGCACTATAATTCCAGTTTGCACATTAAATTGAGTTATATTGTAACGAGCCTTTTAGTTCCACACCATGCTAACTTGGTCGGTGAGTGGATTCGTTCAATAAACTTATAAAAATGCAGCACTTGCAAATAAATGATGATACAGAGAATTTAAATTATTCAACAGGTTTATTATCGATTTAAAAGCCAACTATAAATAATGCAAAATAATTATAGATAATAACGCGAGTATATCCTGTGTCGATCCGGTTGTCATCCTCCCTCCTCAAAGACTGACCCGCGTCTGTGACTGCATGCCCTTTTATAGTTTGCAGGCCCCAAACTAACGGTACTGCGCTCACTAGCCAGTCAGCAGTGCAATCGCTCACTGGTTAACGGTTCTTCTGTAGCGAGAGTCGCTGTAACTGTTACAAATATTGTTTCTCACAATATTCTTTTAACTAAGTTTTTTTTTAGCTTTTGTTTTGTTTCAAAAATAAAAAAAAAGATGTGCGTAAAAAGTTACGCGATTGAAGTGAAACTTCCAAGGAGTGCATACGGTAGTGGCCTGTTTTTTTTTTACTTTAAGATGACAATTTTTTCCATTTTTCTTTTGCATACTTCTTTATACAAGTTTGTTTGCTGTGTAGTTGAAAACTGTCGTCGTGTGAAGAGCAAATAGATCTTACAAGACACACTATATGTACATACTATACAAATAAACATATAGAATATGTACATATACATACAAACATACGACATATGTACATGTATACATACATATGCTTAATCACAGAGCGTGCGAAGTTTCACTTGCACAAATTATGCACTCAACTAATCCATTCTTATACATATGTACATACATACGTACATACATACATACATACATGTTAAAATTACGCGCAAAACAAACACGTGAAACAAGCCAAGCTTAGAGCTTTTGACTTAGAGTAGAAAGAGCAGATCAGTGCTTTGCGTACACACACATGTGTATGTATGTACATGTGTGTATGTATGTACATGTGTGTATGTATGTACATGTGTGTATGTATGTGATTAGGAGTAGCAAAGTCAGAGCTTTGATATTCCAACCTAATAATAAATCAGTGCTGAGAGCATCTAAAAGAACATATTAAAGCTTTATCAAGCTCTCTTTTATGGTGTCGGTTTTTCGTAACGCACGCGGTCAAGCGTATTTTCGATTCACCCCCAAGGCGCCTATAGAAGTTTCACTTCAAGAACGCTTCACCCAGATTTGATGGTCCTTGATTACCTGCATTATCGTTAATAATATTACCTTGGACTGAAATGAAGGGGTCAGGATCATCTTGCTGATCCACATTTTCTGGTCCACTTGTGGGTGACTGATTGTTAGCAATATCATTTATTGTTTGTTTCTCCTTTTTTCGTAATCGATACTCTCTCATCCGTTGAGCATTGGTTTTCGGTTTTTCCTTTTTTGGTTTTTTTTGTTGTTGTCTTTCACGATATTCTTTACACTTCTGCGCGTTCGTTTTCCGCATTTTTGCTTATTTCTCATTTAGTCCGCCCTTTGTTATTGGTAGATTATCTCACTCAGAGAAATTACTTTCACAATAATACCTAATAGACCTTATCTTGCGCTTTGTCGCCTTTTGCACACACTTCACAATTTGTAATTAAGTCAAACTAAGTATTAAATCACTGTTGCCAACTTAGCTGTTTTATAGCCAGATCTGGCTATATTCAGAGTTGGTTTTGTAGTCAATTTTAGAAACTGCTATTAGCTAAACTGGCAGCACTGGCTGTCCAAAGCTTGCCACCCTGCTAAGTTTCCCGATCTGGCAACTCGTACCATTTTAATCAATTTAAAAATTTTGGTTGCACCCATGAAAATTCATCTGTTTTTTTAATTTTTCTTAATATTAAAGATAGAAATGTTTTTATTTTTAAACATGCATACGTACATACATACATACATGTTAAAATGACTCGCAAAACAAACACGTGAGGAACATGCGATAACGTAACGAGAAACAAGCCAAGCTTAGAGCTTTTGACTCAGAGTAGAAAGAGCAGCTTAGAGCTTTGCATACACATACATATGTATGTATGTACATGTGTGTATGTAAGTAAATAGGAGTAGCAAAGTCAGAGCTTTGATATTCCAACCTAATAATAAATCAGTGCTGAGAGCATCTAAGAGAACATATTAAAGCTTTATCAAGCTCTCTTTTATGGTGTCGGTTTTTCGTAACGCACGCGGTCAAGCGTATTTTCGATTCACCTTCAAGGCGCCTATAGAAGTTTCACTTCAAAAACGCTTCACCCAGATTTGATGGTCCTTGATTACCTGCATTATCGTTAATAATATTACCTTGGACTGGAATGAAGGGGTTAGGATCATCTTGCTGATCCACATTTTCTGGTCCACTTGTGGGTGACTGATTGTTAGCAATGTCATTTATTGTTTGTTTCTCCCGTTTTCGTAATCGATACTCTCTCACCCGTTGAGCACTGGTTTTCGGTTTATCCTTTTTTGGTTTTTTTTGTTGTTGTCTTTTACGATATTCTTTACACATCTGCGCGTTCGTTTTCCCCATTTTTGCTTATTTCTCATTTAGTCCGCCCTTTGTTATTGGTAGATTATCTCACTCTGAGAAATTACTTTCACAACAATACCTAATAGACTCTTATCTTGCGCTTTGTCGCCTTTTGCACACACTCCACTATTTGTAATTAATACATTCGTATAACAATCATAGAGCGACGTTCGTCAAACAAAGTATTAAATCACTGTTGCCAACTTAGCTGTTTTATAGCCAGATCTGGCTATATTCAGAGTTGGTTTTTTAGTCAATTTTAGAAACTGCTATTAGCTAAACTGGCAGCACTGGCTGTCCAAAGCTTGCCAACCTGCTAAGTTTCCCGATCTGGCAACTCGTACCATTTTAATCAATTTAAAAATTTTGGTTGCACCCATGAATATTCATCTGTTTTTTTAATTTTTCTTAATATTAAAGATAGAAATGTTTTTATTTTTAAACATACTTAAGTACATACATACATACATACATGTTAAAATGACGCGCAAAACAAACACGTGAGGAACATGCGATAACGTAACGAGAAACAAGCCAAGCTTAGAGCTTTTGCGCAGAGTAGAAAGAGCAGTTTAGAGCTTTGCATACACATACATATGTATGTATGTACATGTGTGTATGTATGTAATTAGGAGTAGCAAAGTTAGAGCTTTGATATTCCAACCTAATAATAAATCAGGGCTAAGAGCATCTAAGAGAACATATTAAAGCTTTATCAAGCTCTCTTTTATGGTGTCGGTTTTTCATAACGCACGCGGTAAAGCGTATTTTCGATTCACCCCCAAGGCGCCTATAGAAGTTTTACTTCAAAAATTTGTTTAAATTTAATTGAAATTGCCCGCCCAGATAAACAGAACCAGTGAACATGCTCACGCAGATGAACAGTTTCAATATATAGAAATTTCAGTGTAGCAATGATTTATATCGAAACAACCTATCGACAACCTCCACAATTAACTTATCTATCTACAAAAAAGTTTCAAGAATTCGCAGGTGTTAAACTTTTGCAGAATTATTGAATAAAATAGATAGTTGAAAGTTAAAATAAATAAGAGTCAAGCAGCTCAACATACAAAATGGCACAAATGGATATGGAATTGAAAAAGGCAAGTGTTTAAGCAACGGAAACATGATGAATCAACTGCCGGCTGGCAGCGCGTGGTGCTCCTAAAGAAAAACACTCATCTGTTCTCTCTTTTCCTAACCCAACCCAAAAAAATAATAATAAATAAACAGGCCTTCACTGAGATGCAAATTAACAAATTGGCCACTACGAAGAAGATAAATATGATTGACATGAAATGCGATATGGTGAAGACGGGCAAACACAAATATACACTAACTGAGAAAGGAACCAGCAACTTGACGGACGACACAAGGTGAGCTTGAGACTTACAACAAAATCTTAATTTAGGACCGTGAAAGAAAATAAAAACATTGTTTCATTTCAGGGTCTATTTGTCCGTTGGTCGCATGTTTCTGAGAACTGATGTGCAGAATATGCGTGATGAGCTGAAGTCCAAGCAGGAGAAATGTGATAAGGCCATTGAGCTGCTGGAAAAGAAGAAGGAATTCCTGCAAAAGTCCCTCAAGGATCAAGAGGATGGCCTTCGTGAATTAGTACAACAGCGCAAGGAGGCGGATACAACAGCGAAATAAATGTACACACACTCAATTCAATTCAATGCAATTCACACAGTCTACAGTCTACACAGCACAGTCGAGCAAACGTTATTTATTTTCAATATACTGGTCAAAATTAAAGTTTGCATAACTAACAAATTCGTTACCCAAATTACGGTCATGTTCTGGTCGAAAATTGCATTTGTGAACTGGCAGACTGGCAGTTAGCCAAGACTCCACTACTTCACCGGAACAGAATACAATCTTTGAATCTTTGCTGCGCCTTAAACTCATTATTATCTTTGACATCTTGGTCATGCATTCCTCAGACAGAAAAGGAGGATCAGCTATTATTAAATCATAGCATTTGTGATGGTCTTTCAGGTAATCCGATGTGCTATCAACGCCATTAAAATCATAATGCACAAAGTCAGTGCCGTAGGCAGCGAATCGTTGATCGTACTCAAAGATGTTGACTGAAAGGTTAAATATAAATCAGCATCAAGTTATACGCCTTTCAATGAACACTTACCATTGTCATGAACATCTTTTATTGTAGCATAGAGTGATGGGCACGATAACAAAGCTATCCGAAAGTCTGAGTCGCCGTGTTCCTTGACAATTTTAGCTACTGCATTTCCTATTGCACGTTTCGTTCCCTCACTGTACCAAAACTGGCTGAGTTGCTGAAGAAATACGTTAATGAATAAATAAGACACATGATGGCAGTTAACTTTTGTACCCAATCCTCCTCGAAATGTGCATCTTTGCCAGTTTGATTTACCATGCGCTGCTCTTCGTCATGCTCACGTTGCGTACGCTCCGCTAGGAACTGATTAAGTATAGCTAATGTATCTGCAGGTAGTGTTATATCATCGTTGTCCATGCTTAAGATCTGCTGTATCTGAAGCACATGAATTAAAGTTAGTAAATGCGTAGGTGTTTAATGTACAGGTGTATTTTCGGAAGTATCTGTGTTTTGAACACCATCAATTTCTGCTCTTGTTTTTGTTGTGGTTATATTAAACCGAGCGTTGCCAATTCAGTAAAAACTTCCCATCTGGCTCGATTGTTTTACTCAAAAGATTAGGTTAATTTCATAAAAAAGGGTATTTGAAGCTTTTGTGTTTAAAATAAAAATAAAAGCCAAAGTTTTTTAACTTTTACAAAACTATTGTTAGTAATTTCTCGATTTTTGGAATTAACTAAATTAAACTTTGTTATTATCCTGCCCCCCAATAGTCTCCCAGCTTTCATAAAAAAAGAGCGTTTATTTTTTTTCTAATTTTGAATAAAAAATTTGCACAAAATTGTTAATTTATTCGA
Source organism: Drosophila falleni (assembly GCA_035045575.1). Lineage (NCBI taxonomy): Eukaryota > Metazoa > Arthropoda > Insecta > Diptera > Drosophilidae > Drosophila > Drosophila falleni. The sequence continues at coordinate 286,393 of JAWNOV010000181.1, read as the reverse complement.
AAAATATTGCCAAATGAACTAAAATTTGAATTGTGCGCGTAATTTGTGCTGAAAAACATCGCTTTGCTAAAACATCGATACTAGTGTGTACGCACTGGTTAAAGTTGCCAAATATCGATATTTGGCAGTACTGCATAAAATCACATCGATATGCATATCAGTTCTGCATACAATTTCTTATCGATATTCATTTAATCTCAACTGCGTGTCGACACTTCTTTTTATTTAATTTAATTTTGAACTGTAAAACAACGCTGTGCGCTTTAGCTTCATTGTGCGGGTAAGTTTACCCTATTGTAAAAATACGTTTAACGAAATTAACAGAGTGTTAGTTCAAAGAGGTTTAAAAAGCTTTTCAAGCAACTGCAGCTGCTCTTTTCACAACTGATGTGTTGCTTACTTTCTTCATATGATTGTGTACGTGAGGAGGGGGCTCCAAATTAAAATTGAGAGAAAAAAGTGCGCTCGCAATGGATATTAACCTAATTTGCTTGCGAGATGTCTGCAATTGTGTACATGTCTATGTTTCTGTGAATAAATAGAATATGCAGGTCGCTATCACCGCCAATAAATATGCATTGCCGGCTCTTTCACTGTTGCTACGTGTTGCCCAAAAACGGAAGTCCCCAATTCGAGACTGAATTAATTGTTTTATTTTTTACATTTTCCTAGAGTCATGCAAAGGCTACAAATGTAATGTATGTATGTGCACTTTGATACGCGCTCTGCTTTTTGCTGTGTCATTAAACTGCTTATTTAATATCTACACATGTACACAAAACATACAAGTGTAAGTGTTTTAGGTATCAAAAGTTCAGCAATGCCAATCAGCGCAATCAGATGTCACACACTGTGACACTGTGTGGCACACAGTACTCAGTACACCTTGCTCTCAATTCTGTGACTGCCACTACTGACGTGTTCCTCGTGGTCCGCACGTGACGTCATTTGTTTAGATATATCTAACTAAATTTCATCATGTTAGGCTTGATTAAACCACCAAAGTACTATCTGTCTTAAATGTACATATATCCAATTTCAGAACTCAACAAATGAACATTCATATGGCCAATTGTGTGTATATACAGTATGTCTAGAAATTACTTTGACAAACAGAAAAAAGATAACATTTAAGCTCTCTTGTTTTTTATATTATAGTTGCTTAAAAGATGTAACAACATACATAAATGATAAGATTTAAGATTGGCTTTTTAAAAAAATTTAAATTTGCATTTTAATTTACCAAAAAACTCTTACTTTTATCTATTATTTTAAATATGTTTCTTAAAACAAGCTAAAAGAAATATTGAATTCACCAATTAAAAAAAAATAATAAAATGTCTTCCTATAGTTATCACAGACAAAACAATTACTTGACATACTGTATATCAAGTGCACAACTTGACCCAGTTTCAATAAAGGACATCGGACACTTAAATCAATATCCATTTCACCTGCCAATATGCATACTAAGTAAATTGATGTCCTTAATGACCAACTGCTCGATTCTCTCTCTATTCAAATAATTATTCAATATGTGTTTACAGTTTTCCGCCAGTTTCACATTAATTTCTGCCTACGCTGCGCCGTCGCAGTTTTCAATTTCTCTCTCTCTCTCTCTCTCACTCATTCTCTCTTTGTTACGCCCCCTCTCTGGCTGTCTGCCACCTGTTTGGCCATTGTTACGTGTCTGTTTGTTGTTGTTTTTGTTGGTTTTGACGTGTATGTCGTAACGACATGCACATTGTGGTTACTTTTAACTGACCCACCGTCTGCCGTCTCCATATTTCCTCAGTCTGTTGTAATATTCGCTGCAGTTCAGCTGTAAAATCGTAATTTTCCAGCTCCTACAATTGAAATTGTAGGATTTGGTGAAAATCTGTAAATAAATAATTGCTTTGCCTCGTTAACTGTGTTTCTAAAATTGTAGTTAAATTCAGCCAGTAAAAACTATAAGCAATAAAAGTCTTTACCAACTGTTCATTTCCCAATTCTTAAAAATAGTGAAATCTGTAGTTAAATCTTTCGCAAAGATCTTGTAACGCTTACAAGTTGTACATTTGCGCTTCTAATTGACACTTATTGTTTTCTCAAACTTCAAAACTTGTCTGTTTTTAATTGTAGTAGAGTTAAGTGCCACAAGCCAAGTCAGATTCAAACAATAACGCCTCTTTGGCAATGCTGGACACGCCTTTGCCGTTAACTGAATGTGTGTGCAACTTTCCATTCAACTGGTTTTAGTTTTTTTACGGTCAACAACACGCAATGTCTATGTAAATTTCAATTTAAATCGCGTACCATTTAAACAGACCCTACGAATGTGATTCATAAACTATTCGTTCTGGGTTAAGTATTTTTATAGCCATCTTAAAGTAGGTAAATAAAACAGGAAAGGGAAAACTTCACTCGAAAGTAGGCAAAATAAAAACTGCTTAAAGTAATTATTCAAGAAGATTATGATTCGGCATTTTCTTTCGATTCTCTCAATTAGAATGATATAAAATTTCAGCTAGTTTTAAAGTTAAAGTTAAAGTTAATCTTTAGCCTGGTGAAATACTTCATTGGTTTCATTTATTTGAATTGTTAGCTTGCAATTTTAAATATTTCTCAAATTCTTTCTCACAAGTTGCGGTCGTATTTGTGGTCTATCATTATAACGAGCTTATCAGGCCAGCGATTAGCGACCTGTTGATAAGCAGCGTTTACTTTTTGTTTGCTCCGCCTTGTCTGATAACGTTTTCTAATATTCTTCACTTTACTTGCTTGTTACCCAATTTCAGACAGAGCAACAGGAATAATAAATACCAAACATGAGTACGGCAACTGAACAGCCACCGCGCTTTGATAGCGCCCAGGAAGATGCACCGCAAGGATCATCTAACAACACATCACAACAACAACAACAGCAGCAGGAACAGCAACAACAACAACACCAGCAGACACAAAATGCACCGGCAAAGCTTTTACAGCATTTCCAAACGAATCGCATCGACTCGGCGTTGTGGGCGCTTCGTCTGCTCGTCATTTTCTTTACCATCAGCTATGTGTTGCCCATTTTCACGTAAGTATGACAATGCAATAAATGTATTCAAGTGTATACAGCTCATCTGTCATCCTTTTGCAGCTCACAGCAGAGCGCCTTCAACAAGGTACTGCTGGCAAATGCGGCCATTTCAGCTCTCCGTTTGCATCAACGTGTTCCGGCCTTCTCCTTTAGTCGCGAATTTCTTGCACGTCTGTTTGCCGAAGACTCGTGTCATTACATGATGTACTCGCTGATCTTCTTTAGCATTCGTCCCACGCTGCTCGTGTTGATCCCCGTTGTGCTCTACTCTGTGCTGCATGCGTCCAGCTATTCGCTCAAATTATTGGATGTACGTATAAATATTTGAATTATGTTTATGTATGTTCAATCCCTATTCCTTAAATTTGTCAACTTTCATAACTTCATTAAACATTGTCCGATTTTCAAGCGGAATGTCATTTTAATCATGATTTGGCCTCTTAACTCGTTCTGCATTTAAATTTTTTCATCTTAAAAATTTGATAGTTTTCGATTGTAAGTCATCTATCATCCAAGTTTCCATACATACCCCTTGACATTTTTTCAAAAACTTTGATATTTCATAACTTTATCAAAAATTGTCCGATTTTCAAACGGAATGTCATTTTGATCATGATTTGGCCTCTAAATTCATTCTGCATTTAAATGTTTTTTATCTTAAAAATTTGATAATTTTTCCATACTAAGCCATATATTATCCAATTTTTCATACATACCCCTTGACATTTTTTCAAAAATTTAAATCTGTCATAACTTCATCAAAAATTAACCGATTCTTAAGCGGAATGTCATTTTCAACATAATTTGACCTCTAAATAGATTCTGCATTTAAATTTTTATCATCTAGAAAATTTGATAATTATTCGATATTAAGCCTTTTATCATCCAATTTTTCATACTTACCCCTTGACATTTTTTCAAAAACTTTGATCTTTCATAACTTCATGATTTGGCCTCTTAATTCATTCTGCATTTAAATGTTTTTTATCTTAAAAATTTGATATTTTTCGACCCTAAGCCAGCTATCATCCAATTTTCCGTAAAATGTTTCAATTCAAAGATTATGAAATCAAAGAAAATCATGAAAAAGAATTAGTCTTAAAATAAACTGATTTATGTATTTTTTAGTTTAATTATTCCTTACACATTTACTCTGCTTACAGCTGATTGGCCAAAACTCTTGGTGGGGTGCACGTTTCATCATCTCAATTGTGGAGTTCCAGGCAGCTAATATACTGAAGGCCACCGCTTTCTGCGAGATCTTCATTATGCCCTACGCTATTGTATTGACCTTTATGTATGTAAAGTTAATCAATTCATGTTTGATTCTTGTGCTGATATTTGTTCTCTGTTTTTTATTTCAATAGGAGTCATGCTGGTCTGATGACACCCATTATCTACTATCACTATCTGGTCATGCGCTATAGCTCGCGTCGCAATCCGTATCCACGCACCGCTTTTGCCGAGCTGCGCATCACCTTTGAAGCGTTGGCCTCCCGCTCCCCGCCTGCAATTGGCAAAATCATTCGCGGTGGCATTAGCTTCGTGAATCGTCTGGCACCACAGCCACAGCCGGCGCCAACGCAGTAAAGTAACAAACAACAAAGAACACACATCAACAACAACTACAACAACAACAAGAACAAAAACAATCTACAATCAAGTGACAACATTATAAGAACAGCATTACAAGCTAAATAAAAATAACAAACACACACATATACTCAAATTTAAATGAGTTTAGGGTCCACACATTTTTAACTGTAACCCAAATCATATTTGTAACATTTTGAGTCCGTGTTTAAGATAAATTTATTGGTTTATACTGTATGTATGTTAATGCATATATATCTTCTACTATAACTTTTCTCAATGAGTTTTGTTTCATTGTCCTGCTTCGAGCGTTAAGTTAAATTATAATCATTTAATTGAAAACTATTCCATAACTTGTACTTTCTTTTGCACCCATTTCAAATTTAACACTTGTATTATTATCGTTAATGTAGACAGAGTTAAATATATATGTCATTGTTGCATATTATTTTTATTTTAAATTGAACAAATCTTGTAGAGATTAAGAGCAGAAGAAGAAGACACATTGACTGCATAGACGAAGTGCAAAAGTATTCATTAATGATGGCCACAGATGATTTACATATTTATACGACAACATCAATATATATTTTATTTACATTGCATTACATTACACACACAATGTAAGAAAAGAACAAGTAAAATTTAATAAAATTGTTTACGTTGGGATGTAATTATTTGAATTGTGACGTGATTATTTAATTTTTAATTCATTTACATGGAACATTTTTTTAATAGATCAGATATCTTGAAAAGGTAATTGTTGATAGTTGCAATTAGTTAATATTAGATCATACTATTTCCCTAAAATGAAAACATAAAAGTGTATAATCTGAAAATTGCAGAAAAATTGTTTGAACTATAATTTAATTTTGATTATGCCCGGATTAAATTTACCAATTATTTGTTATTTATATTTTACGTTTTTTAATGCTAAATTCTACTGAAATTGGAATATAGTGAATATTTAATTTATTTTCGCAAAGTAATGTACGTTGAAAATTATTAGAAACGATAGTTCAAATTATAGATATGCCTGAAAGTAGGCAATTCTTTTTTAAATTCCACAAAAGCGGAAATGCTCAGAGAAGGAGTCCACTCTACGAGAACAAGTAAATTATGTATGTTTTATAGTTTTGCCCTCTATTTAATAGAACTAATATAAGTTTGTTAACATTTTAAACTTTCCCTTTCACACAATTGAAAGTGATGTCTCATTGCAAGTTTGTTGTTGTTCTCATACGTAAATTAACCAATTTAACATCAGTTTGTGATTGTGTTTGCTTGTAGCTTTTAAACCACCACCCAGCATGTCTGTTAAGTGGGGTAGATAGGGCTCCACTTCAACGAATGAATTTTGCTTCCGATTCCCGATTTTCCCCCCTAGCAAGTTCAATGAACTCTTCTAGCATTGGACGCTTTTCTTGTGCTGCGCCAAAAAAGAACTTTTCTTTCGAAGCAGGAGAAAGGGAGGAAAGCACAAGACTCACTTTCGTTTTTGGTGAGCGTGAGCTGCGGTGCGCAGGGAAATTGTTTTGGCCATTGGTGTTGGCCGCAAGGAAGGGAGAGGGTGGAAAGGAGAGGGGGGCGGGGGGCTATTCAACAACATAGACAGTGAGACAGCCAATGCTCCCGATATGAATGTGACTATGGATGTGGTTGTGGTTGTGAATGTTCGAGAATCTGAGTCGTTGGCGTTGACGGTTTCATGGGGTTCTTGAACTTTTCCCTATAGCTACATAGATTTGCTTTCGCTTGTTTTTCTTTTGGCTTTTCCAAAACATTTTTGGTAAAGATTATATTTCGTTTCAGTATTAAACGCTTTACGTGATGCATTTAATGTTGACGTTGCTTTTTTTCGTTTATTTTGTGGCAGATTGATTTGTAGTTTCCGATTTTAAAGCACAGAGCTGGGGGACTTTGAACTGAAAGATTGTTAAAATTGACTTTTAATTAAGCACTTGAGCAAATCGTTAAAGTTTTCCTACAGATTTGTTTTGTTTGCTCTTTTAGACAACATAAGATTTTTTACCTTTTATAAATTTCTAACAAAGTCGAAATTTTTTTAAAAAAGGTTTCGACTAAAATATTGTTTTTTTTATCGCAATTGTTTTCTAATTTTTTTTGTTTTTATTCTTTGAATAAGATTATTAAACATAAGAACCTAATTCTATTGCTAACTGTCCACAAATTAACGGTTGCAAATTATAAAAAATAATAACATATTTTGTAAATGATTTTTTTGTTAAAATTTTAACAAGGGGTCAAAAATCTATAAAGTTCAGTTGTATCTTTGTATCTAACCATGTATTAAGTCTACTATAATTACAAAAATGCAAGTAATTTATAAATTTATATTAAAAATAAGCATATAGCGATCCTTAATGTGGGTCAAGCTTAGCCAAGCAACAAAAATCAAATTGGACATGTATCTGGAGAGGGAGAAATGTCAGATACATTTACCACCATGATTTGATGGCCTACCAGTGCACAGCTTGGGACACGCATAAAATTTAAGTAGAGCCCGGAAAAGCTGATTATGCATTTCCACCCTCGCCTGAGCCCAGTTCAACTTGCTCCATAGACAAACAAAAATAAAACCCTAAGTGACATCATGACAGCAACGACGCCCCCCGACCTGTATCTATGTATCTATCTATCTATATCTAGTAAACACGCCACACAACTAGAAAACAGTTGCATTTGTTGTAAAAAAAAATAAAAAAAAAAATTAAAAAGAGAATTAAATTGGATACAGAAAGTAAAAGCATAGCTCCCTGTTTGGGGTTGTCCGTTCCCCCAGACACTTAAAGTTCTTTCGCTATCCAAAAGGTCTTTGAACTCATCGTCAAATGTTGTACTGAAAATGGGTCACGCAACGTTTTTCCAAATTTCCCAGTCGCCCATTTGGTGGTGGGTGTTTTGTCTGTCTCTTCTTCCCAGAGCTCAACGTTCTTGTTTCTCCGCCGAAAGTCAAAATCAATTTCAATTTCAATTGCATTGCGTAGTCGCTTTGAGTGTGCGCACTTTTAACAGCTGATTCAGGGGGTCAAAAGGGAAATTGTTTTTCTTTCGATTGTGTGAGTGAGTTTTATGCGCAAGTTTGGATTAGACTGTTAATCATTGAGGGTGACTTATAGATGTAACTGAAAATAGTCCAACCATAAGACTCTGACATCAAGTGTTAAAAAAATTCTAAACATAAAAAAAAACGGAAATGAAATATGTAATTCATAAAATGTACAACTGAACTAATTCAAATTTAAATATGATATCCCCTTTTACAGCACTATATAGGCATATATATAACGAGTTATTTTACCACATATATCCAAAAGTTTATTACTTATAAATTACTTTTTTTTTAAGCAATTCAAAGTCGTAATAAAAACACTCGCTCCGCTCTCAAACGTTTCAAATTTCCCTGCTCTCAAATGACAACGAAAGCAATAAACTAATGTCACTCATAAATTTGTACTTGACTTACACTCAAACAACTGGCAGTAAAATCTTGTAAAGTACTCAACATAAATTTCCCTCCAATTGGATTAAATGAGCGAGTTATAAAATTTCCCTGCGTAAATATACTTCACTTCTGCTCAAACAACTTGCACTCAAATCTAATAAAACACTCAACGTAAATTTCCCTCCAATTGGATTTGATAACCATGACATAACCGGCTGGGAATTGTTTGCTCTTGCGTTGCGTAAGTGCGTGTGCGTGAGAATGAGTGTGAGCGTGCTCCTATTTGTATGTGTGTGTATATTTGTGTGTGTGTGTGTGTCTGGTTGTCGACATTTGTTGTTTTTGTTAGACAAAATACAAGTGCAGTTTGTGTGGGCCAGTGACCTCAAGTAACGGTATCCATAGTATTAGATAAGTTCGTGGACATGTGCGCAGGGCATTTCTCGTTGCTCCGTTATACGAATATTCTCTTTTATTATTGTACTATGTATATTCTCTCTTTGTTCTTTGTTTTCTATTCTGGTTTCTAATTCAGTCAGCAGTTCAACTCATTTTCATTTTTGTGGGGCGTTCCTTTCTCCCGCTGATCACTTGAGAGCCTTCTTCTTCTGCTTGCTCGTTGTCTGATCAGGAGGAGGCTGAACTCAAGTGTTGTTGTGATGGGGCTGAGTGTAAATTTACCTAGATAACATTCTTGATATTTTAATTTATGGATTTTCTGTTTAAGTACCCCATCAGCATTTGTAGACGTGTATTTATATAATAATATTCTAACGCTCGGAATCTATAAATTGTCTTACATTTTAAGCTTAAGTTTTTTTTTAATATTGCTAACTTATATATATAATATAATATAAGTTGCTGAGTAGAATCGAACATGATGCTTTCAAATAATTAGTTTTTTGAAAAAAAAAATAAAATACAGAAAAAATGTAGGGCAAAACCATGATCAAAATTACATTCCACATTACACTTGATTGCTCTCAACTTCCAATATATTCCAATAAATTAGTGTACTAGTCATAATTATATTTTAATTTATTATCGAGATTGTAAATAGAATATCTGATGCTTTTAGGGTTGAGTTTCTGTCCTTAGAAACAATGCCGGCCGGCTAAAACGCCCTTAAACAAGAATATATTTGGCAGTAAGGCAATCAAATTTCCCTAACACCTCCACACCTCCCACCTCCCATTCCTTCTCGAAAGGGGCAAAGAAAGTCCCCCCGTCAAATCGAAACAAATGATGCGCATGTCAATAGCCACAAAAGCGGACAACCCACCCTTGCCTGCAAGTCACCCCCCACAGAAGAAAGAGCTAGAGAAAATTTTGTGTCAAGAAAGTGAAAAGAAAATTGCAAGGTCATTGAACTTGAGCTAGAAGTGCGAGTAAAAGCTAAGTCGGAAAACTCAAAGAGGCTGAAACCGCAACAAACCCAAACCAACCCCAAAAGAAAAGAGAAAGGAAATTTTTTTTTGGCTAAGGCCAGAAAACATATGCATTGGCTAAAATGCGAGGGTGGCTCGCACACCTTGAACGAGGAGGGGGGGGGGGATTTGGGTGGGTGGCAATTTGACACACATCTGAGCATAAAAACAGATAAAAACCGGAAATGAGAGCATAAAACGCGAACAGGCTGCAAAGTAAAACGGTGTATAAGTTTTTCGGCTGATTCCCGTTTTTGGTCTGGGCCTGGCTATCTAAATCGTAAAATTTGTATTTTATGTCACTTACATTTGGCTATTATGTGTTGGCCAAAAACTTTTCAAGCGACATGCCGTTTGTAATCTACTTAATGTGGCCTTAATTATGGGGCTCAACTTGGGTTAAACGGTAAGGGATGAGAGATCAACATTATTATTCTGAAAACAGATAATAGCTGGTATAACCACAAATTCTTGTGCTCATTCTTAATCTGAATACAGCTTGATTCATTAAAAAAAATTACTTAAATTTAATAAAAAGTAACATCCGATCCAATATCTCATAAATGCCCTTGAGTTTAACATTAAATTGCAAAAATATTCTAGATGTAAATGTACAATAAATAAAATATTAAGCAATTTAATTACGCAAATAAACTGAGATTATTTTGCATGCTATATATTCTTATATTTAGTTTCAACCGACTTATAGCAACAGTAAATTTATAATTAAATGTATAGTAAGAAAAAATTACCCATATATTTTTTAAGGGCATTTCTGCAACGCAAATTTATATAGATATAAATTTGCAAGCAAAATTTTCATATTGTGCTTTTTGACTATTCTAAATATATCATTCTGATTGGATAATTAACATAGAAGTTATTCAAAAAAATATTTTATATTCAGCACGAATTTGTAAGTATTTATTAACATATTTGTAAATGATTCACAGGGTACTTCGTAGTCGATTGTATTTACTTAAATCCTTTAAACAGATTGTATATTAAATATGTATTGTATAAAAGTGGCTTATCATATAGATTTTATTAATAGATTATTAAATTACGTCGTATTATCGCAAAAAAATCGATTAGCATTTTTATGTGCGATGTATTTTCTTCCTTCTCATTTTCCAGATGCTGTCATAGAGTGAAGAAACGGGAGATAAATGTGGGAAATGGCTAAATGTCTTCAGGGCCTGGCGAAATATGGGCGGACCCAAGTGTCACAAACCATAAAGTATGTCATGGAATTGCTTTTTGGGCTTATTCAATGGCTGCGTAATTTGAATGGATTCCACCAGACTGACATTTCTACACACAAATATATACGTATATATGTTCATATATTTACATAGATTCATTACGGTAATTTTTCTTGATTTTTATTTGCATTTTGTTTGTTTATTTTTCTTGTGGAAATGCAAATAAATTCTACTTACGAGTGCTTGGCGGGATTCTTCAGAAAAATTTGTTAAGATTTAAATGTCGAGAGGAAAAACTATAAATAATGGACCAAAGCACACATCTAAATGAAAATTAATAAAAATTAAAATGTCATCTCCGCAACATCTTTACGCCCACTTATTTTCCTACACTTGACGACCTTCAAAGCAATGAGACCTTATCGACGTTGTTTCTTAGTGAATTGCCCCAATATCTGTCAGGTTGTCCTTACTTTCTAATTTTTCTAAACTGTGGATGAAAAGCAGAATTTAGTCGTAAAGTGGGCTAAAATTTTAACCTATATTAATAGTTTATAAGCTTACACTATAAAAACTAGTTTCTTGAACAACTGTATTTTTGAGAACGCGAGCACAAGGCATTGGTCAGAAAAGCTTAATATGATACATATATATTTTTAATAAATAAATTAAATAAAAAGTAATCTGTGTGGGTCTTTTGTTTAATATACAAAACGCTATATACTAACTCCAACAAAAATAAATATATTATGATAATATTATACTTTATTATCAATTTGTAATCACAGTCTTATTTTTTAAATTATTGTTCATTAATAAAGCAGATACCTAGATCATGCAACAAATTTCAAATTATTCTCTTTACGATCAGTTTGTGACTTTAATGAAGATTCACTCATTATGGCTGACAAAGCCAAACTATTATATATGAAAATATATTTATCATACATTGTAAAACAATGTTAAAGTCATTTTAGTTTACTGCAATTTACTTATATGGAAAAAAGATGAGTTAAGCTTTTTTTTTAGAAACTCTACTCGTAAGTCGCAGTAGACTGACATCAGAGGCTTCTTATCGAAGGTAATAATTTCAAAAATGGGAACTTTACCTAATAGTTAGGGGTGATTTTTTTACGCATAAATCAAGAGAACCCGTTCGATACTTTGGAATCCTTAGTAATCGTATGCATTATATTTGCATTCTATATTGCATTTTGAGTTCGACAACACGTTTCGGCAATTAGCATTAACCGTGCAATGGCACCGGAACCGGGAAAAATATTATTGCATTATATATGTATATGCACAAATATATATACTACTGCAGTCTTTAAATTGTAGAGCGTGCCATAAATAATACAACCTATTGCATTTTACATTTAAAGTCGTCGGCGCGTGTTACGACAATCGAACGAACGGCGATCGGAAAAAACGACGAAGACCCAGAGAGCACTACGAGAAAGAGAGAAAGAGAAAGAGAGAGAGAGAGAGAGAGAGAGAGAGAAAGATTTTCTGAGTCAATGTACGACAGATTGGCCTTGCTAGTTGTCAAGGTTGTTCCAAATCAAACTACGTATATCGACGTTATATAGTACTATATGTTAGTGCAGCGTTGCGGACATTACTTTGTGCGAAGTTCATAAATATTTACAAAACTGGAAAACCATTCTGGATGGTTGGGTTTTACGTAAGCCGTTGGTAGTGATAGGACCCCAAGTGCCCACAATTATAATCGGTCTTTGATTTTTGATTGCGTTGTAATGGAAATTAAGTTGCAATATTGTTGCATTTTAATTTTGAGGGTCAGAAATTGAAAAACAGTTTTTCATTTATAATTTGATTTACATTGTTGTGACTAGTTTAGAACATTTATTTGCACTCATCGCAAGAACTATAAATATATGTACATATAGAAGTATTAAATAAAAAATGAATTTAGACTTGCCGTATTACGTATACGTATACATACATACATATATTCTCTTAAGAGCTTCTAGAACGTCAAATATTTTTTTATATAGTGTAGGTCGTTTTTTTGTTCGCTCATTTCGGTGTAACTTTATTTTCCTTATCTTAATTTCCACTTGGCAAATAAAAATTGCGTTTAACCGAAACGGAAATTGCCACTTCATGCTTAACGACAGCGCAATAATTTACAAATAATACAATGCGAGTCACTTAAATAGGGAAACGGATATGTTTTTTATCAAATAAAGAGTGGAATTTTTCTGAAGTTTTAGTACACCTTGTAATATGTAATTAAAAATATTAATTTAAAAAATAATCTTTAATTTTTTTTAAAACTTTTTTATTTTTGTTATGATTTGAAAATAATTTTTTTTAAGTTTAAAATTACGTATTGAGGAAGTGAAAATAAAATTTAAGAAAACGAAAACTATTTGTCTTATTAATAAAATGTACCTATCAATCGTAGTCTATCTCCAAATATGAATCGGGCTGTAGATACATGCATAAATAATCACATACATAAATAACTGGAATTTCAGTACGATCGATAGCATCTACAGTACTTAAGATTATAGAAAACACCAAAATAATAGCATTTTGTGTATTTATATGTACATTCATAGCTTAGGGCACTTGATATGGAGCTTACAAAAATGCTTAAGGATGTATTGAATGAATTTAAAAATATTTGAATGCAGAATGAAGAGGCATTTTTACTTGCAAATCGGTTCAGTTTTGATCAAGTTTTGACAGCTGGAAGTTGGTCAGACTTCGGAGTTAGTCACTTTACAAGTTAAAATTCTTGTTCAATTTCAAATAAAAGAAAGGTCTCAGAATCAAGTTTAAAGTGTTGTTTTATGCAAATTACGAATATTGTTCAAAAATAATTAAATTTTTTATATGAACAAAATTTGAATGCATAATTAATTTAAAAGCCAAATCATGGTAAAAATTATATTCCGTTTAAAAATTGGTTTAGTTTTGATAAAGTTATGACAGTTTGAAGTTGGTCAACTCCTTAACCACAACCGTATCGGTACAAGCGTTTTGATATTCGGTCTTAACAGATCATTTTCATTCGGTTCACATCGCATGAATTTTGCAAACTGCAATTGAAATGTGAAAAAGTGTGAATGATGATTTTAGAGACTCGGGCAATGTGGGCGCGTCAACATGTTTAAAAATATATAACTGTAAACATTAAAAGCAGCCGAAAATAAAACTGAAAATTAATGCGAGTTACTTGAGAAAACACTCACAAACACACTCACATAAGACACACGCACACGGCCAAGAGGCAAGTGCAGGCCACGCGCAACTGTAAATCAAACAACAAAACTCAAGCTACATCAACAAAAACTGCTCACATACATACAGGGGACTATAAAAAGCCGTTTCATACATACATATACACACATGCATATGTAGTTATCATAGTGCTAGAGCGCTTGAAAGAGAGGGAGAAAGAAAGAGAAAGAGAGAGAGCTAGTGACATGTGCATGCGATAAAATGCAACGTGTAATATTCGCCTTGGAGGCCGTAACAGTGTTTTCAACAAGAGACTACGAACATCACATAGACAAATGCAAGAGGATGTGCCATAGTTTTCAACGCACGTGTCGACGGTCAATGAACCGCGCAAGAAACCAGATGAATACACAGAGAGCGAGAGAGAGGCGAGAGAGAGAGAGCGAAGCACCAACAGCAGCGAGGGAGGTTAAGCGAATGCAGCAACGAAAGCAATTGGAAAGGTACAAGTATGTGTGCAGCGAGATAGAGAGAGTGTGAGAGTGAAAAAGTTTTCTATATTTTTTGCCATTGCCGTTGCCGCGTGTAATGCAGTTATTATTGACGCAGTCTGGCAGTCGACAGACCCTCTGTTGTTATTATTGTTGTTTCTACCAGGGACTGTTAACATTACGTGTTTAGTTATATAAATTACAATACAGCTATTATTTTAACTATGTACATTAATTTACTTACAATATAATGAAATAATTAATCAATATTTTTAAGCAACGAAATAAAACTCATAAAATAAAAATTATTTCTTGAGTTGTAAGTCGCATTCTTTTAAATTTAAAGTTATAAATGAGTGAATTTTTTTTTAAAAATAAAGAAAATAATTATTATTTACAGTCCCTGGTTTTTATCTGCCACTGATGTCGTATTATTTTGTTTATTGATTTGTAGTTTATTTACAGTATACCACCTACAACAACGAATGAGACTCGTTTGGGGCTTGTAAAAAATATAAAATGCATAAATATCTGAAACGTATGCAAATTGTTAACTGCTGGAGACATTAGCTCAACGCTTTTCCAATTTAAATTGCGATTGTGCAACAACAATTGCCAACGCTAGCTAAAATTAAAAAACAGCTGCTCGAAACTGCAATAAATAGCTTGGCAAACTCAAATGCAAAGCTGTTTTATAATCATGCAATATTCGAGTGACAATTCACATGCTAACATATGTATGTTCATATCTAGATACATTCATATGTATGTATGTATGTGTTGCAAACAATCTTGTCGTTGAGATGCGAACTTTCCAGCTTCTTCCCTGCATCTTTATTGGTGTGGGTTATTAGGTTGCCAGGTAACGCGATGAAGGAGTTGCCAGATCACATTTCTCGCTGCTTTCACTTGCATCACAGACATTACAAGAATTTTGAAATTGATTTAAGAGAGCAGCGCTGCCGTTGAAATTCATTTAATCAAGTCAAGTTATTTTGGGAATGTCGTTCATATTTACATAAAATAAAATCAATTGTCATTAACAATTATTACATTAAAATTAGAAGTCTACTTTTAGAATAACTAATCAACATGAATTATTTTTAATTTTTAGTTCTACACATTCGAAAATAATAGCAATTAATTTTTTTATAATTTAAATTATAGTGCGACATATAAGAAAGCCAATTGTAATTAATATATAATTCTAAATATAAGAAAGTCTATTGTTATTAATTAATTAATAATTCTACATAAGAAAAAAAACCAATTGTAATTATTATTCATAAAAAACAAATAGCAATTAAATATTTTTTTAATATATTTAATAAATCTACATTTAAGAAAACCGAAAGTATTTATTCATTTTTTAATTTAAATTATAAATCTGAATGTATGGTAACAAGCTGCAATTCATGTTGATAAATCCACGTTAAACGGTAACCTGTTTTTCCTGTAACTAAACTAGTTAGACAAAGTATATCTTGTTGATTGCTTTAAATAACTCGAGCTTAATTAAAATATATTAGAGATACACATTAAAAAATATAGCTGGGCCCTTCACATGTTTGTGTATATGTAATTATTCAATTTACTCCTACGTGTGAAACCTGTAACGTCTATAACAATAGAAATAACAAAAGCCTCTGACTGACACTGACATTGAATTTTATACCAAGTACATCTATAAATGTATGTGTATATACATATATGCATACATATATATGTAAATACATATTTGTTAAATATGAAACGAACTAGCGCAAAGCAAATATTTTCCATTTTCCGTTTGGCATATTAATTTCTCTCTCGGTCTCTCTCTATCCTCATCCTACATTGCCATACGTAAACAAATAAATGAAAATAACAAAACTGCATCAGTTTTTGAAAAATAACATGCGCAAGATTCAAATTACTCTCGAAATAAATTGCTGTAAATTTAATTATGCAATACACTGTCAACTGGTAAGCTGATGACGTCGACATCAGCATCTTCTTTTTTTTTTGGTTTATACAAGAATGTGAAACGGTGCGTATACGTAATAAGGAAATCTTGAAACTTGCTTTATTTAACTTTGTTATCTAGGATAAACAATTTGGTTATTCCAGATAGATTCGTGGTGAAATACTTGTAGTGATAATAATACCCGTAATTATAATCATCTGTGCTGTGATATAATACAGACTAAATATTAATATGTAACGCAGTTAAGGTAGGTCTCAAATATAAATTTATAAATCTACATACTATAAATAAATATAGTTTGATAGATATAAAAATGTATAAGGTTTAACATATTTATTGTTAAAAATATTCTTTTTTCTGTTTAAAAGTATCCCATTAAAATCCCAAAACAAATGTAACTCTTTAGTCAATTACATGAATTTATTTTTGGAATGTGTTGTATTTATTGTATGAAAGTTACTGCAGAAATTCAACTTTTTGATATAATTTTTAAATTTTTGGTTTAATTTATTTATTTTTAAAATTTACACTTAATATTTATATCTTTTGAGTAGCTGTTACGACCTTACAATACTCCACCCTGGTACTTACATATATTTCTAAGTGTCTTGTGTGACATAATGGCCAATAAGACAACAGACAGATAAGATAAGTAATGTCAGCGACCAACTAAAGGTCTATTGGCCAATTTCCACACTGCACGAAATCAAAACAGACTATGTTCTCTAATTCGAAAACAAATGAACATTTTATGATCTATAATATAAAGTAGTTACAATTATTTACAATGTTACCTTTATCAGAATGGCCAAAACACGCGCCCATTGGACCCATTATCTAAGACAATAGAATAACACGAGGGACTCGTGATGAAAGTGAAGTGACTAATGGAACTGCAGGCCCCATTAAAAACTGTATTTACCCCCAATTCCACGAAACGCTGCAATATCACAGCGTGCTTACCATAAACTCACTGTCTCAAAGTGTCAAGGTCCAGGTATGCCGCCCGGAAACGTGTCCAATAAAGTCCCATTGGCAACACTATATGGGGAATTTTTACTATCGAAACTCTGGACCAATTTAACTTGTTACAGTTTTCCCATTAAAAAATTATATTTATTGGAGTTTGTACTTTTAAAACTTAATCTTACCTTATTTTCCAATCAATGTAAGATATAAATCAATATCAGTACTACGGTGAGTTCCATAAGACAAAATCCGATCCTAAACCAAATTTAAACTTTATAATTAGTGTAACATAATTTGTACTCATTCAAAAAAAAAGGTCTTTCTACGTACTTGGATTTTTAAGAAAAGCTCTTAAATATAAACGTATGTAATGTAAAACATTTATACTACTATTTAATGTTTTTAGCTAAAATGCAAATTTTATTGCGACCTGTTAATGAACATGAGTTTGAGTATGGAGCCTTTCTCGAAGTCGCGGCATTTCTACTCGATCTTTAATAGAGATTGAAGCTATTTAAAAAGTGCAAACGTTTTTAAAAAATACTAATAATAAAATACGATCCGCAAATTGTCAAAGATTGCTGGGGACATGCATAAAATGAAATATAGTATTTGGATGCATATTCGCCCACCTTGTCTAATGATTCAACCTGCTGGCAACTGCCCAGACGCAGACAGATATAAAGTACACATCTGCCACATGCAACCATGAGCGAATGGCAACACACAAGATACATTCATGCACAATTCGTATCTGCCGGATACAAAGGCAGCGAACGAACGAGAACGAATAAGACAGACGAAAAGTGAGAGGCAGACATGCAACAAACTCTTGACTGCCTCTGCCTCCTCTGCATGTGCAGCATGTGTCGAAAACTCGTGCACTTCCTCCGCTGGCAGCTGTCGAAAACCGTTGCACGTCCGCCATGCGAGCAACTTTTGCTGCTGCGGCTTTTGTCGTTGCCCTTTGCAACAAGCAGCGACAACGACAGCGCAGCGTCGACGCCAACGTTGCAGACATTTTGGGTGTGAGTTTTACTTGGTGCTTTTTTTTTGTTGGCTCGCTGATGTTTCTGTTGGTGTTGGTCGTTGCCAAAAAGGGATGAAGCTCGAATTTATTGCACCGCCTGAAAACGGACGCCCCCCGCAGCAGCAGCAGCAGCAGAAGCCGTGACTGCGCCAGCTGCTGCGTTGACTGCAACGCTGGCAGCGGAAACGCTTGACGCCAGTGTCAGTCATAAGCTTGCTGCTGTCCTCTGTCGCTGCCGCTGTCGCTGCCTCTGCTTTCGCTGCAGTCAAGGCTGCTGCTGCTTTTGCTGTTTGCTTTCTTCTGCTGTTGGCAACACTGCAAATATTAAAATTTCTCAATATTTCGCAGAATTTTGGAGAACTTTTTTGCCAGCGACTTTTATTTATGTGCAATAATGTTTAATTTTTCTGTTACTGTTGCTGTCTGTCTGCAGAACGAAAGAAATCTCGGGTCAATACTCTCCTTATAATAACAACCAAATAACGACTGCACTTAAAGGGAGAAACGTAGACAGAATTAAAAGAGATGCGTGAGGTAAAAAGAAAGAGGTGGAGGAGGGTCATGAAAAGCGTGAATGCAACAGCAACAATGGCCATAAACGTGGGGCATTGACTTTGGGGGTGTTGATATATATTTTCAAAAAAAAGATGTACTATCGATATTTAGATGTATTACAAAAATATTACTTTTACTTGGCATGATTGACAAAAATAAAAAATCGATATTAATTGATGATTTGGGCCCAGACAAATTGATGCACCCTAATGAAAATATTTTGTGATTACTATTGCGTTTCAAATTATTATTGAAAAAATCTAACAACCTTAAATTAGAGTCAAGTTAAAAATAGAAACAACGTTTAAAATAACTACAGTATTGATATTATCTTCAACAAAATTATCGCAATCAAATATGTATATCAATATTTCAAAGAAGATGGTAAAATAAGCTTTGTTTATTTATGGATGCTTAATCGACTGTGATTTTTGATTAATCATAGCGAAATAACATACTTTTATTTGTTTCTTTTTTTAATCTTAGACTAGTACGCATTTTCGTTTCAAAAATTCTATCAGTATTGCGTCTTGCACTTTGTATCATGTGATCTTTAAACTCTGATTAACTTGAACATTTCACGCGACATTAACAAATGCAAATCATGCTAACAAATCACAAATAGAAAATAGATACAGATGTGTAACATACATACATACGTACACACATACTAGGTAATTTACACACACACGGCTACGTCACCAAAAAGCTGTCAATTCAAGAAAAAAAAGTCAAAAACAACTGTCCAAATACAAGAAACAACATCGACAGCAACAACAACAAAAACATTTGCGATAAAGAACCAAAGCAAAAGCTAAACCTACAACAACAATGCACAAATTTCATTCGTATGCGTAGATATCATAATAAAAATTTTATTGAGTAAGCTGAACGCGTTTGTCGTCGCTGCTGCTGCGTCGCTGTCGACGCCAACGCAACACACAATGGCAATTGCCGAAAATAACAAAGCAACAACAATAAACGCAGCAAAGACAAATTCACTGCGGCCGAAAACAACAACAACAAAAAAACGGCCTTAAGAGCAGCTGTCTCAAATGCCGGCTCATACACTCACACACACGCATTTACATAGTCACTCATACTTACACACACACACACAGTGCTTTCATTCTTTAGTTGTCGCTGCCGCTGCCGCTGTCGCTGCCAAAGCCAACGACAACGCCAACGTGAGCTGCGCAGTCAAAGCTGCGCTGCTGCTCGCTGCGCTGCCAGCGTGTTGTTCTCGGCAAATTTTGAACGTTGGCCGCCATTTCGTATTTCTCAGCGAACTGGCGACGCGTCAACACAGAGAACGCAGAGAACTTTCAATAGTATTAGAAAGCTTTTAACCGTGCAAAACTTAACAATTAACAATTAATAGAAATCAAATAAAAGCAGATTATCAACGTTATCTAAACTTTTTTGCCTTATTGTTTAGTGTTTATTCAAATCGAAATCAACGCTAATAACTGCAACTAGCAAATGGTTTAAATTATTTTTCATCAACAAAAAGTGCAATTCGTAAATCAATTTGTGTTTTATTATTATATAAATGGTAAATTGTTTGTTTAACAAAAGACTGATAACTAATACGTATATTTGAATATAAATGATTAATAAATTAATGCAAAAGTGACTTAAAAGCAACCTTAAAAATAATAAAAGTAAAGCTTAAAATAAATCAGAAATACTAATACATACAAACATAGGTGTATGTATATAGTATATAACCTAGGTCAATATTGTTTATAGTGACGTGTGAATGTGCGCAACAACAAATAAAACAGCAACAGCAAATCATAGTGCTCACACAAGCACACACACACATAATAATAATCAAAAGCAGCGCAAAGATACTAAATATACACACACGATACGCACACGCATACACTTGCATGTATGTGTGCATGATACGGAAATTCGCAGCAGCAGCGACAAATTAAACTTGAAAACATTAATTGTATAAAGCAGTGAGCATTAGACGTAAGCAGCACAGCAGAAACGAACGTCGCCAAAGCTTACGTCCTCACACACACACACACACCTACACATTGACATATACGAGAACAGTCCGCAATTATAAAACGCAAATCGCTCTCTTTGTGACTCTCTTCCGCTCTCTCACTCACCCAAGCGATTAAGAACAGTCAACTGTGGGCTACGTCAACTGCGACGCGACGCAACGCGACGCGACGTGACGCTCAATTCTTATACAATTTCAATATCAGACCGCGACGATCGCTGCGCTCGTTCAGTTAACGCTGCTGCCTCGCGTAACTTGGTTCTGCTTCTAACGGGCTCGCAAATCATACAATTTTTTGGTAATTGCCCGAACGGCAAGTGCAGACAAACGTCCAAAGAGAGAGAGAGATAACGAGAGAGTGTGTGTGTGTAACGATTACCGATTTCGATTTCGAATCGAATCTTTTTGCCTCCGTCTGAAGTGCGCAACAGTGAAAAGTTCTACAAACACTTGCCGATCGTTGATTCGCGGGACAACAAGTGTTCCGCAAACTATCGCTAAAAAAAAATAAACCAAACTTCAAGCAAAAACTAAAACATACTTGGATTTGGATTTTGGAATAACACACCTCTAAACAAGCCAAACGGAATATTTCAATATTTTTTTCAATTTTTTTCAATTTTATGGTGAGCTTAAAAAAATCACAAAATACTACAATTCATTCATATTCATTAATGCACATTAAATATCATTTTGTTATAAGTAAAATCGAGAATCTCATTTTTTTCATTCTAAGTATTTATTTTTGGCAAATTTGACGAGATTTATTCAAAATAATGCAATTAATTAAATACCTTGTAAGCTAGCAATTGTTTTGAATAAGACTAAATACTAAATTTAGATTTGAATCAGGCAAGAAAGTTGTAGATAAGGTATTTGGTTTATAGATCAATAGGTCAACATTTTATTTTTGGATTATTTTATTGTCTTTATCTGTTTAGATCCAGATCGAGAAACGATCCTGATCAACAGTCGATTATATTAACAATTATAATCTTTATACGATTGCTTGTTCAATATTTAGTTGTTCTTTAGCCCTGTAAGTTTCTGATCTGTTGATCATCCAATTATAAATATTTTTATATATTAACAGCTATATTCTTGAAAATTTTCCTACTGAGCGATTTAATCTAGAATATTCTGACATGATTTTGCAATATTTTTCAAGTAAAGGACTTTTTCGAAATATTTATTATTAGTAGAATCAGTCAAGAGTGTTAAATGGTCTAATCATGCTACAAAAATGCCGGGACATGAAACAGCCCATGACAAGAGAACAAATTATTTCGTTTAATGATGAATTCGTCTATTTCAGCGATTAGCGCAATGCATTGCCACTTGTGGCAAATCATCAAAACAGTCACCCAATTACCCTGAGAAACACCCACCAACCCACCCACCTTCCAACTACCCTCACCAGACTAGACTATCACAATTTGACTCCTGATGTGACTCACTTCAACCCACAAATTCCACAAAGAAGGCGTCCCCTTGACTCATCAGAATACAACGGGCTTATAAAGCCGTTAGGTCTATCTATTCAAAATTTTCGATAATCATCAATTGAGACCATATCAAGGGGTTTCCTAACTTTGAGTGATTCATGCACGCCAGACGTGTGAGTCACCTCAAAAGCACCTGTCTTTCAGACCGAGTACTATATAAAGGATCGCACGATACTTTCGCTTGCCAAATTAACAGAAGCGCGTGTGTAATTTATTAACTGATAAGAGATTCCCTTAGAAATTAAATAAATAAATAAAATATTAGAATAATATTGATAAGGCTAAGGCTTACACAATCTTGACTCTAAATTAAAATTTGAACTTGAGTACTGTCGTAATTAAGCATCAATCTCTGAAGCGATATTTAGACTATATAACATTTATTGATCTAACGTGGATTGCGCAATTTGGATGCGATAAAAAAAGAGTCCCGTGTTTGCAATTTCCACTTGTATTCCTCACTTTTTTTTTGTTCTTTTTTTTTTGCGTGTGAAGTATTTTTATATATTTTATCTATTTGCTAATTTTGTGTTTGAAGGTCAGTACCAGCGTCAACGAGGCAAAACAATAACAAATCAGGCAATAGCAGCAGCAACATTAACTGCTAAATTTGAAAGTGTTGTCGGGTAATCTTGGAAATTGATATTGGGGTATTTACGGGTACGAGTACGTGTACGTGTATGTGTGCGTGTGTGTGCACAGGAAATTGTGTTGATGCGACGCCGCGTGCTTCTGTCCGAAAGTTAAAAATCAAAAGACAAAGAGATAGAGAGAGAGAGAGAGAGAGAGAGAGAGAGAGAAATGAATGCAGTTATCGTTATCAAAACTTGTTGATTTACTTACGTAGGTGTTTAGTTATTTTTTCCGTACTGTATGCTCGATATCAGGTTGATTCTCATTAGGGTAGCTGCCTTCATTCACGTTCCACCTGTTATTCTTATCGCTCTGACAATCACTGTCAAGTTTCTTATCGATGCAGTATTTGAATGTATCTTTCAATTGTCTGCTAGCTGATTTTTATGAATGGGTCGTGCTTAATGTGCAGTTTTTTTATGTCATTTTTTCATTTTTATGGCACCATCGAAAGTCAATCTAGATTACAATTGATAGGAACGATATCAAAAAAAGTCTATAAATATTAACTTCCTCCATGAATGAAATTGGTTTAAAGTTTACAAAACATTTCCTCACTCATTCGATTAAAACATCCATTTACAATCTAATGACACACAGTTCAAACTTCAATTAATGTTTAATAATAGACCGAAAACTTAACTATGAACCTTTGAGCTGCCATAAAAAGTCAGTTACTCTCACTATTTATGGCCAGTTCCTTGAGTACAACGCAGAAATTGTTAATGGCGTAAATAAGTATGGCAACTTTCCACACCGATCAGTTTGCATTGAAAGCAAAAAGTCTGGAGGAGCAAAAACATAATAAAGTAAATAAATACCTGGCGTAAAAATTCCGTTTGTTGCTTATCAGCATACAATTCTTCCGTACTGAAATGTTTCTTCTAATAAAATTGGTTTATTTTAAGAGCTTTCAGTTAATTCATTAAAGAATGCTTATCAATAATTGCGTCGGTCACACGGCAAATTCGAGAACCCTGAAATGAAATCTTTTTTAAGAATTGCGAATAAAAAAATATGCGAAATATGGCAATTTGTTTGTTATGTCTACCGACTCTTTGCCTACCCCATTAATTTTTGTATTGCAACACACACAACAAGAAGCGAAATCAGTTGAGTATCTGACGGATACATACACTCTGAGCTACAAGATTATTCTAACGTAAAAAGCCGGTTCACAGACATGCGTAAAGCTACATTACGGGTCTACCTGTCTGTGTGAGTGTGTGTGTGTGTGTGTGCCAAAATTGTATATACAATACATATAAATATGTATATACACTCATCCCCAAAAAGTATCTCAACGTAGATGTTGCCTCGATCCGCCATATTCGTTTGAACTTAGTCGTTAGATTGTTTGTTGTTGCTACTGCTTGGCATTCTCAAAAGTTCTTAGCTTGTATTTGTGTTTATCGTGAAATATTTATGTTTGTATGTATTGTATATGTACATAAGTAATATATGTATGTATGTATATATGGGACCGCTCCCTCGGCAATCGTTTATTTGCTTTTGTGAAATAATTCTGTATATAAAAAATGTTGACCTTGGTTAACAAATTTTATACACAATATATTTAATTTTTATATGTCTTAAGCTAATATGTATGTACAATTTGTTTATTTCTTTGTTCTAATTGCCAATTCTGAGTAAATGAAGTGAGCTGTCCCGACATTCTATTGGATTTCTATTTGATTCATGCTATTTGTGCTCTGTGGTCAGGGTTTTTATTATTAATTTTATTTTTTTGGTTTGAAATTGTGAAATAGTTGATTACGTATTTTGTCGCTTGGTATTGTCGCATAACATATTTTATATATTTGTTTTCTTAGAAATCTTAAAGTTCCCCTCGGCCCAAGAAGCCTGGGGTTTTTTTCCAAGAATTTAATCGCTTGAAAATAAAAAAGTCTTAATCAGTATACAAGTGTATGCCTTTGTAAACTATAATTTCAGTTTTTAACTTAATGTTTAATATTGTTTAATTTTAATATTTAAATAAGCATAAATCCTTGTGAGTGCATTTTAAATGTAACGATTAATTAATTGGGCAGCCATTTTGCTAGATTTATCGATACTCACACACACTGTTATAGGCAGCGCAGCTTGAAGCCATATGTGAGCAATGCATGAGTGCACGCTCTGCTCAGCTCTGCTCTGTCGCTGCTGACGCCGACGCTGCTGCACTTTAATAAAGCAAATGGTGGACGCAGCTTTTGCGTTTGTTTGTGTGCGTGTGTGTGTATGTGCTGCTGTCCTTCGTTTGGACAAAACAACAACAACAGCAAAAAGCAGAAATGAAAGAAATGTTTGCCAAGTTCAAGGACAGTTGCAGCGGCGCGTCGACGCTTTTTGACGCAGCCGTCGGCTGTACGCTTGCAATGCACAAGCTTCTCTCTCTCTCTCTCTCTCTCTCTCTCTCTCTCACTCTCTCTCTCTCTCAACATCGCTTGACGCTCGGTTCTCTTACTGCTCTTCATATGCTTTGCCGTTGTTATGCGCATTTAATTTTCAATTTGTTGGTTAAAATGTTCACTGTACCGAACTTTAGTTGAAGGCCATATCGCAGTCGCTGCTGGCGTCGCTGCTTTCTCTGACTGCGACTGCTCAAATTCAAGTTCAAGGCGCAGCTGTAACAGCATTTTGACTATACAGCTGTCTCATTCTAATGCAATTAACATTCGCACTCAGTGAGAAAAAATGTTTGCTCTCTGTGATCTGTCATTCTGTTGATTTGCGATAGATAATGAATAACTAATGAGTTGTGACTTGAGTTTGGTCAGTAATTTTAAAGATACATTCAAAAATGCTTTATCTTTTACCCTTAAAGTAGCAAAGATTCTAACAAAATATCTCAAGTTGGTGGTTAAACAACCTGCAAAACGAGTTTTGCCAAAAAAACATCGGTCAACTTATATACATACACATACATACATGCATACATACATACATGCATACATACATACATCCATAATTTGATTCTCCAAACAAACTTGTATTTGCTTATGTACAACACATATACAAATTCAAAATGTATCTTGAGGATACTTTTTTTTGTCATATATATATTTGTATAAGAATACAAATTTAAAATATTTCTTAACGTAAAGATGTCTGTACATAATTAATGATCACGATTAAGATAATTTTGCAGTACTTATATTCATTTATTTATAAAGCCAATCCTCTAAGTGCAAATACGTTTAAATATATTGAGTTCTCATTCTTGTCCAGCTACAACGCCCCCAAAAAGTTAATCATAACATTATTTCCATTGCCGGAAGTTCAAGTCCCCACCCCTTAATTATATATTAACACTTGCAAACTTGTTTTTTCAAAAATGCATTGCAAATTTGGGAAACACTCCTTGTTGAATATTGTTTTGAAATATGTATCATAAATAAATGCAATTTAAATTTGTATTATTTAACAACAATAATAAAACAAAATGCAAATACAATATGTCTGCCCCCAGTCTCATCTCATCTCTCTTTAACCCTTTTTTTCGGCAATGCAGCGAACAAAGAAGAAATTCGGCACTAATAAAAAAGAAAAAGAGAGAGAAAGAGAAAAAACACTTGTGCATGCCGCCTCTTTTTTGTTGTTGTCGTGTTCTCTTGCTGCTTCGTTCGTGTATTCGAAATTATTTGTTGTGTTCGTGTGTATTTATTTTGAGGTTTCCACAAATTTTTATATATTGACTGTGGTTGTTGTTGCTGCTGCTGCTACTGCTGCTGTTGGCGTGGATCGATCCCGGCAGAGTTGCCAGAATATTAAAAAAATCTAAATTAAAAAAAAAAATTAAAAATAAATCAACATTTACAAATATTAATTTTTTTTAGTTTGTATTATTTTAAATTTCTTTTTTTTTTATATACTATTTAAATTCATAAATATTTATTTAAAATTCAAACGGAATTTAAAACAAATGCCATATTTCCAGCTAATTGGATATGCAATTAGAAAATTTTTAAATCTAACAATAAAATAGCTAAAGCGGCAACACTGGATCCAGGCGACAAGAAGAACACGATCCCCCAACCCGATAGCAGCTGAAATTTCGATTCTGGCTGGGGCTTCACATTTCTTTTACCCATACACACACACTCAAACATACATGTTCACTTTGTTTTCGGATTTCTTTTCTTTACATTTTTCGAAAATAAAATACAAAACAAAAAAATAAACACAAAAAAATATCGTCATGAGCTTTTCATAGGTTGTTGACCCTTTTGTATGGCAAGCGGAGAATGAGGTTGCTTTGTCGCCGTTTGGACTTGCGCTGAGCGAAGCGTCTTTTTCGAGCAAATTTCGAGCAAGCTGCAATAAAAACCGTACCATAAAAAATCTAAATGATATTTTGTAACTGTAACCTCAGCATATGTAGATATATATATATATATATATATATATATATGTATAGCATATTTCTAGAATATATGCAGAATTGTAGAATCTAAGTGATTTAACAATCGCTTAAAAAAAGTATGCAATATATATTTTGCAATGTACTTCATAGATACACTAAAACCCCTAACAGCAAACTGCACTGCGCTGCCAGCGTCACTGTCGGCGTCTGCGTCCGCTGCAGACAGCGAGCGACAGCAGAGGCAGCAACGTAAGCTCATACTCCTCGTTTTGCGTCGTTCTCTCACACTCTTTTTCTCTTTCTCTCACTTGCATATAGCCCGTGTGCTTTGCTCGTTTTGTATTGAACTTGAACTACACGTGGAGGGCGTGCAAATGTTTTCGACAACGCATTGTACGTTGTATGGCGTTTTATATTTGCTTCGCCTGTGCGGTTGTGTAAGGAGGCCGTGCATGGATTTTCAACAGAGCAGCGGGCAACGAGCAACTGTCGCTGCCTCAGTGTGCGTGCGTGTGCACAGAATATGTATGTGTGTTTGTGAGTGTGCAGTGAGTAAGCAATGTAGATTGTTGTTGTTGCTGCAGTCCATGCTGGACTGGGTTGACTGTGGGCGGATTGAAGGAGATTTCAGAGGCTACCAAACGAAAGGGAAGCTCGCATGTGACGAAAGTGAAACTTCTCCTTGACACAGGGTTGTTTTGTTGCAGCCTTGAATTGCGCATTGATTTCCTTTTTGCACAATACCTTGACATGCAAATATTGTACATATTTCGCAAACCAACGCAAGAATTGTTGAAAGAATGACAAATTACGCCATAGTTGATAATTCTGCTGGCGACTATCTGCCGCAAAAGTGTTAACTCATCATGTTATTCAATACCACATTTTAATCATTATTATTTTTTATTTATTTTCATTTACACGCGCGTCTCATTGCTTAACCTAACGCCACTCATTCTCCTCCCCACCTCCCCTTTCTGCACAACATTAGAAAATCAGCGACAGCTACAATTCGTTCGTTCGTCTCGTCTGTCGTCGTCTCTCAGTCGATGTCTCTGTCGCTGTCGCTGCCGGCGTGACGTCGTTTTGACCTAGGCCAACCGCTGCCTATGTTTAATTTGTTGGATTTTTGCCCTCTCTCCTTTGCTCTGCTCGCTGCCTTGTATATGCATACATACATACATACATGTTAGACGTGTGTGTAGGTGTTCAATGCTTACGTTTTTTTGTTAATCTTTTGCGTCTAGACCTTCGCAATTTTGTATAAAAAAGGCATCCTTTGGGCAGAAAAATATACAGTTAGTCAACAAGGCTTTTTGACCAACAATAAATTCACATATTTGTTTTTATTATTTAAATAAAAAATTAATATTTATAAAGGAAATAAATAAAACAAAATGATATCTTCAAAATATTAAAATATAAATTTAAATTATTAATTGCAAATCATAATAATATTCCTCTGTTTCATTTTTATTTATTAATCATATTAAAACTCCTTTTTTAAGTTTTTATTTATATAAACTATAAAACTTTACACTGTTTCCATAATACTACATTTTGAAAAAGTATATTTAAAATTTCGTTGTTTATCCCTGCTTTTTTAAATTCTTATTTCATTAATTGTATGTCAAAAATAAAACCAAATCAGTCTGGGTATTTCCGAAATCATAACGAGTTAGAATTCCGATATTTACACATTCACATACATACACACATGCATATATATGTACATATGTACGAATACTAAAAGTCACGCGTTAAGCTTATCAGTATCTTATCGGTCATGAGAGTTATTAGTGCGTCCCTGAAGTGTTTCCGCAGCAATATTTCATTGAATAGTTTACTCGCATTTTAACTTTACCCCTACTAAGCACAAGTACAAAATAAAACAGAAAAAAAAGGAAAACTTAATGAGTACTGAATACAAGTGAATTCTATCTTATCGCGACTGAACAAATTAAAAGCAACAAATAGGAAAAAAAAAAGAGTAACCAGAAAACAACTCGTTGTAATGGATACGCTAGACAAATAACCAGAAAATACGTAAGCAAATCGCGGCGAGAGAATAGCTTACAATTTGCTTCTATTTAAATGTTCATTGACCTCCCAAAAATCAAACCGAAAAAAAGTAGCGTGAGCATTTTCAAGTTGTAGCTGTTCATACAGATTCGTGTATATATGTACTAGATTTATTTGTGTATATGTAGATATGTATTTTTGCTTTTGTAGGCGTGTTGAGGGTCTTGATTTGGACTATTGGACGGCACTAATTGCTTGATTGTGTTATTAATACATAGGTAGCTAAATTGAAAACTTTTCTTTTATTTAAAATGAAGCAAAAAGCTATGAATATCGTATATAAGTTTTTGATAATATTTAAAAATATTATATTATTCTGTTTACGACAATATAAAAATTAGTTATTTACTACAAGACTATTATTAAAATTGAAAATCACGATTTTTTTTATAAGTTAATTACCAGAATGGCAAAATCTACAATAATAATACTTTTAAATGAAGACTATAAAAGATATGTAGGAATTGTAAACTTCTTCACAATAAATAAAAAAAATATAATTAATATTTCTTCATCTGTCTTAAAAAATGCTCATTTGTAATTTTAACTTTATAGTTTAGTTTTTTAATTAAAAACTCTGAAACTACCATAGATCTAAAAGATATTTCTCTCGCTTGCTGTCTTATCATTTAAGAAGCTTCACTGATCTATCCAACACATCGTAAACTCGCCCCCTCAACATCAACTCCGTGCAATACTTTTCAAATACCAGTTTTCAAGCTCGTTGCGCTCTATTTCTGAGCTATCCCAACAAAATAACGGTATATACAGCTCGATTTCAAAAGAATCACATGAGAATATAACAGCAACATGACGACACGGTCAATATGAGCACGATGAACGCTGGAAAAATGCTGATAGAGCTCGGCAGGGGGAGGCAGGGGAAGGGGGAGGAGAGGGGAGATTTGGAGCTCGTCTCAACGATCATTGACCGAGCGCATTGTACTTGGCCGTGTCGTGCTTTTAACCTCATAAATAGATAAATTTTTGGTGTTTCTTTTTGTTTGTTGTTGGTTTCTTTACCTTCGTCGAGCTCGAAAGATAGACAGAAAAAGAGAGAGAGAGAGAGAGAAGGGAGCATTGATCGCATATGCATACATATGTGTGTGTCATACATATACACACACACACACATACGTACACACACGAAAATAGTTTTTGTGTCGAATGTTAATGAACTTTTACGCCAGTTTAACGAATTGTGTGAGGCGGAGAATACAACACACTTACACACACACACACTCACACACATACACAATAAGAAAACTTGAAAAAAGTTTTTGAACTTGCGTCAAGCAATAATTATTTACCATTGAATTTTCATGATTTTTGAGTTGTCGAAGGTGAAAAAAATAATGCCAAAGAGAGAGTCAGAGAGAGAGAAAGAGTGAGAGAGAAATGAAATTCATAGGAACCCATAAAATCAAAAATATGTTAAAATAACTTATCAATAACAGTTACATTTATATAGATAAATTTCTGTAGGATCAGAAAAATTTAAATCTATAAGAATTTTAAAATATTTAAATTATAATTTATTCACATAAGATCAACATTATGAATATCAAAGATTAAAGTCAATTCTTACGATGTATGATACTACATATACCAAAAAAAAAAAAAAACAAAAAACAATAAAAAAATAACAAAATTTATTTCCAAAGATGCAAAATAAATTAATTAATTTAATAAACATTGAAAACTCTAACTATGTATTAAGGTCTTTAATATTAAACTCTTAAAGATCTACAAATATTTACTTTATGTTTTCTAACAAATTTTTTTTTTTGTCATTTTTTCATAATACAAAATAATAGTTTCAAGTATGTATTTTTTGACTCACAACTAGGTGTAATCACTAGTTAATATTGTTGCGTTAGGTTTGCAAAATCTTATCGCTTATTGCACAATTATATTTGACATTTACATTTGGTTTTATTTGTACTATTTTCGTTAGAACTATTGTTGTCATCATAAATGTGGGTATTACTCGTATGTAGATTAAGTTAGTTCCAATTCAGCATGACTCAATGAAAAATCTGAAATGTTGAATACTTAAAATGATGTTTTTATTTATATAAAAGAAATGAAGATAAGATTTCGATTGTTTCCAGTGATGAGTCATAAAAGTAGCATGAAACTTGAAAATAAGCTCAAATTGAAAAACGCTCAAATATTTCCCCACTCAAATACGGCATGCTCTCACTCAGTTTTCTGAGGAAAAACTCACTCGGTCGCTTTTCCAATTGAATGAGCGTCGCGCATTTGGGAAATTTGTTCATATGATAGATCAATGGGCCCGGCTGGCTTATAGGAGTGTTTTTTGGTGGTGGTGGTTGGTGTTTTCTGTTCTGTTCCGTTCTGGTTTGGGTTTTTGGGTTCAGAGCGTATTTTTCGGCAACTCACCCACCAGTCTTCGGTGCACCATCAAACGTAGAGCTTCGTGTGCGGCAATGTGAACTCTGCCTTCCAATTGGAATCGCCTCCGTTGCCTTCTCCAGCTGTGTGCGAGTGTGCGTGTGTGTGTGTGCGAGTGTGAGTTGTGAATTGTGAATTGTGGGTGGTGTGCGTTTGTGTGGGAGCTCTAAGATGACAGATTTCTCAATGAACGATATCCTAAGATCATTTAGAAAAATGCGCATGAATAAGGCATTGGGTCAAGCCAATCAACAGCGACTCCAACAACAGCAGCAACAACAACAACACCATCAGGTGTTGCGCTACCAACACCTGACCATGCATCAGTCCCTTAAGGATTTGAAGAAAATTATCAAGATTTTGAAAAAGAATGTCATCAAGTCGAAAATTACGCGAAAAATGAATATTGTGGTCTAAAAAACTGTTTAAAATTCGACGAAATACAAAATGAATTAAGTGAAATATTCTAATATTAAGTATTTTAAATATAGAAACTTTCGTATAGAACTTAAGACTGCCGCTACAAAAAAGAGAAAACAAAAAACAACTCGGGACTGATTTACAAATATTTGCAACAGTACAAAAAAGTCTGAACTTTTGACTTGAATTAATTAATCAACCTAACCTTACTATATTTAGTGGCATTATTCAAAAGATCTCTAAAAACTAAGAAAAAACTAAGAAAACTCCGGGAAAAATAAAGACTTAAAAATGGACTGCGTATAAACGGATAAAACCTAGACTGCAAAAAAAGGAAATAAAAATCCAACTTTTATAACTCTCCCTTTGGAAATTTGTAACAAAATATTGTAATCACAATGACTGAGTCCCATAACGGGAAAAAGACTTGGTCAGCCAAGCAAAATTGGATAAAGGATACGCTTACAAAACCGGGCACGGAATTGATGGATATATCCAAAGTCAAAGCCGGTGCGAAAGCTACGCAAAAGAAAACAAATGGAAAAGGTAAAACCCGGAAGAAAGTTCAAGAAATTTTGCCCCCCCCCCCACTCAAATAATGAGTACGCCATTTTGTTTTGGTATACGCAGTTTTTCCTATATGAAAGAAGAGTGGGACGCAGGGTGCCGGGGGAGTCAAATAAAATAACAAATAACAGAGAGCGCTGAGAGTTTTCAAAAAGGCCGGTATCAGAGCTTACGAGAAAGAAATATAAATAAAAAAAAGGAAATTTCCAACTTGGGGAAATTTAATGAAAATTCTCCTAAAACTTGGCGTTGATTCTATTGCGTTGTTGCTTATAGAGACCTTTTCGCTTCTTTTCTCTCTCTCTCTCTCTCTCTCTCTCTCTTTCTCTCTCTTTTGACACCCAAATATTATCTGCTTTCATTTTGGACTTACCCTTACCCCTTAAGCTTATGCGTTTTCATTTTCCATCTGAAACTTGCGCCGGCAACAACAGAAAATTGCGTAGTTTGAGTTGGTAGGGTGGTTTTTTCTTTATGGGTTTATTGTTGTTGTTGCGACCCCCCACCCCTGCGGGGTTTTCCCAACCACCCAAGCTACCTTTTGGGCTTTTGCGTTGTTACTCATCGATTGCGATTCTTTCGAGGAAAAGAAGGAAAACACGTAATGCAGGTTGTCCAGTTCTTGGCTAAGGTTAAAATAGGGTTGCACTTGAATAGTGTGAAAATCCTCATGTTAGACTTTGAATTATTTCAATAAAAAATCAGTAATTTATATATACACTTTATTTTAGATAAGGCAGCAACATAATAATACTTTTCACTAAGATAAGAAGTGCAACTTTTAATATTTTTAGCTTCAGCTAGATAAAGAATGAAACTCGAAATATTTTTAGACTTAACAAAGGCATACAAAAAAGAATTGTCCAGAAATTATTATTAGCAAATGATTATGAATTACATTAACTAAAAGCGCAAAAATTGATTGTTTTTTGGCTTGGAGATTTTATATTTATGTTTTATATTAAGTTATATCTTATAATCACATGATTGATTTAAAAGTTTACATTTTAAAAACATTCGATCATTTACAAAATTTAATATAATCAATTATATTATAATATACAAAATATTAATTTTTTTTCGAAAAATATTAACATTTTTGGTATTTTTTTATATTTCCATTGCAGATTCATCCACAACCAACATGGTGTACTATTCGGCTAACCAGTTGCTTATAAAGACAGAGCAACCCAGTCAAACCCAATTCTGTCTACAGACGCCACTCACTGTGATGTCTAACGGTGTTGGTGTTGGGGCTGCGCCACCTAGCGGCCAGCACGAGCACTACGAGCTGTTGCAGACGCCACAACAGCGACAATTGCAGTTGCAGCAACAGCAACAACAGCAGCAACAACAACTTGCCAACTATCAACTGGCCTTGCAACAGCAACAACAACAACAACATCATCAACAACATGAAAGTATTACATCAACAACAGTTGATGCTGCAACACCATCAACAACAGCAACAACACAGCAGCAACGCATCAAAACAGAGTTGCCTATGTCCTATGGGGCAGCAACAACAACAACCACAGCAACAGCTGCTACATCTAAAGTAGCAGCAGCAACAACAACAACACCAAGAAAATTAAACGCCAACAAGCCACAATTCAAGTGCGAACAATGTGGCATGACCTTTGGCAGCAAATCGGCGCACACGTCGCACACAAAATCGCATGCGAAAAATGCAGACATAGCGTTGGGTCTCAAGGGCAGTGCAATAGGTGGCGCCACCTCAGCCAATGCGTTGCCCATTGAGCTAAACGAGGCCGGGCTGCCACTTGGCATCCCAAAGAGTCCGACCATCAAACCGCTGCCCAATGTTGCCGCTGGAGCCGATCCCTATCAGTGCAACGTCTGCCAGAAGACATTTGCGGTGCCTGCGAGACTGGTGAGTTTACTTCTGGGAAACTTAGGGATTTTCTTTTCACTTATTTAAACATTCTGACATCTATAAATTAAATAACAAATTTTCGAAATATAAAAAAAAATAAAATAAAATTTTAAAATATTTTACTGTTTCTTAAAAAAACATTTTAAAAACATAAAAATAAGTTGCCATAGCATTTCAAAAATATAATTATTAAAAAAACAAATAATATGATTGAAAAACTAACAATTTAAGAGTTTTTGAGGGATTTCCATGTTTTATTTTGGTATTTAAAAATTTCAATGTTATTCTATACCAACAAAACATTTAAAAAAACGCGCCAGTATTTTAAGTGGAAACAAATTTTGTACTTAAAAAACAATTAAAAAAAATAAAATAAATAAAAAAAATAAGTGGCCAATGCATTTAAAAAATATAATTATCATAAAAACAAATAATATTATTGAAAAACTAACAATTTAAGAGTTTTTGAGGGACTTTCTTTTTTTTTGTATTTAAAAATTTCAATTTTATTCTATACTAACAAA
Organism: Drosophila falleni; assembly: GCA_035045575.1. Classification (NCBI taxonomy): domain Eukaryota; kingdom Metazoa; phylum Arthropoda; class Insecta; order Diptera; family Drosophilidae; genus Drosophila; species Drosophila falleni. The sequence goes on along the minus strand of JAWNOV010000181.1, from coordinate 250,976 downwards.
ACATTTAAAAAAAATCCGCCAATATCTTAAGTGGAAACAAATTTTGTATTAAAAAACATTAAAAAAAAATGAAGTAAATAAAAAAAATAAGTTGCCAATGCATTTAAAAAATATAATTATTATAAAAACAAATAATTTGATTGAAAAAATAGACGGCAACCTTAATTAAATATAATAACTTTTCTATAAAATTTTGACTCATACGCTTTACAAGATTTGTTCGTCTTACCTTTGATATGAAATTTCGATAATTTTTAATTAAATAAATAAAAATGTATATAGCACTTTTAAGATAGATGGGTATTAATGTGATGCTAATTAATACAAGAATTTCTTACCTAGAGGCGTAACATTAATATCTGTTAATTATTGATTTGATTATTAACTTATGTGTTTATTTTTTTGTTCGCTCCTTGCAGATCCGCCACTACAGGACGCACACGGGAGAACGTCCATTCGAGTGCGAGTTCTGCCACAAGCTGTTCAGTGTGAAGGAGAATCTGCAGGTGCATCGACGCATCCACACAAAGGAGCGACCCTACAAATGCGATGTGTGCGGACGTGCGTTTGAGCATTCCGGCAAGTTGCATCGTCATATGAGGATTCATACGGGCGAGCGTCCGCACAAGTGTTCCGTCTGCGAGAAGACGTTCATACAGTCCGGCCAATTGGTAATACACATGCGCACGCATACGGGCGAGAAGCCGTACAAATGCCCGGAGCCGGGATGTGGCAAGGGATTCACATGCTCCAAACAACTGAAGGTGCACTCGAGAACGCACACCGGCGAGAAGCCATATCATTGTGACATCTGCTTCCGTGACTTTGGCTATAACCATGTGCTGAAGCTGCATCGCGTGCAACATTACGGGGCCAAGTGCTACAAGTGCACCATTTGCGACGAGACGTTCAAGAACAAGAAGGAAATGGAGGCCCACATCAAGGGGCATGCCAACGAGCTGCCCGACGATGAGGTTGAAGCGGCTGCCGCAGCATCAGTGGCTGCCAGTGGATCCGCCTCCTCCATAGCCAGCAACTCGGAGAGCAGCAACAATTCGCCGCCAAGTTCACCGCCAGCCGTGAAGAAGCCACGTCAAGCACGTGGCGTCAAAGCAGCAGCATCAGTTGCCACAGTTGCCACAGCTGTTGTTGCAACACCATCGCCACTCTCGCCCAGCTCCGTCAGTTCCAACTACTCGCCATCGAGCAGTCAAGCCTCGCCGCCACCGCAATTCCTGATGACGGATGCCCTGAGTCGGGATAGTGGCGTCTCCAGTGCTCAGCACGTGCACAGCTATCCGGATGAGGAGCTGCCCACGGATCTGAGCATGCAACAGCCTCCACAGATGATCTACTATGAACAACAGCAGGCACCCAGTTTAGAGCTGGAGTTGCAACAACCTGCGGCAGCTGGACTGACCATCAATCCAGCGCTGCTTGAGGCGGCCAGCATTGCACGCCGGGATCAGGATGACCAGGCGGATGAGCAGGATGAGCAGCAAACGGGCAATGAGCAGGACAACGATGAGGATGTACAGGCGGCGGCCTGGCAAATGATGCAGCTGCGACGTGGACATGCAGTCACGCCCACGCCCACACCTGCTCCTTCACAGACACAGCAACAGCAACAACAACAACCTACGCTGCATGTGAGCGATCTGGCGGCCAATTATGATGACACCCATGAGGCGAACGTACTCATTGAGCACTTCAAACGCGGCGATCTGGCGCGTCATGGACTGCACAAGGGCTATGCGCCAGTGCCCAAGTATGAGTAAGTAGCTCAACATATGCATACTCTTGAGAGGATTACTCATTGATTTTTGTTTGTTTTTCTGCAGATCTGCCCTGCCCAATCCGGATATTGTGCGTCGCGTCGAGGCGGCAATTGGACTGCGCTCGAGCACAGAATCTCCGGAGCGCAGTTCATCGCCGGAAAGTGACTCACTAATGATGGCCGATCGGAATGTGATGACATTGCCGCTGCGCAAGCGCAAGCATTATATGAACGAGGGCGATGCCAGCAAAGGCAATGTCAGCAATGGCAATGATAATAATGTTGCACTTGCCACAACAGCAACATCTGCAACAGCAGCAACATCTGCCAGCAGCACTGCCAGCTCCAAGGTAATGCGCATGAGCTCAGTCATCCAGTTTGCCAAGGCCTCGTAGTGGGAAGACTTCAAGCAGCAGCAGCAGCAACTAATCAGCATAAAGACTGTTCAACAAATTCAAACTGAAATTAGTTTTACTTTAAGGCTTGGACAGGTGCCAGCCTCTGAGACGACGACGACGACGATGATAATGATTATGATTATGATAATGATGATGTTGTCTGTTTTATTTAGCAGCGAGAAATGCCAAAAGTATTACTATATACAAATGCAAGAAATTTGTTTTATTTTAAACTTGTCCTATTATGTTTTAAATACTTTTAAATCGCGTTTGCTTGAAGTTTTTTCTTAAATGAATTTTGTTAAAACGTTTCATTTGCAATTTGTGAGTTTGGCAATTCGTATTAAATAAAAATCGCATCACGATGCATTTGGCATAAACAAACAAAGCAACAAACAAACAAATAATGAAGCCCTACCATAAAAGAAAAACCATAACAATAATTATCTACGTACATAATTAAATACATTAAAAATATTTATGCTAGTTAAGGCCATATTGGCAACAGCAAGAATATACAATTAATATACACACATAATTCTAAAGAAACATATTTATAACTGCAATTAAATAATTATTATTATGTAATTAATGCGCGCCCATCAAATCCCATACAAAAAAATATGATTAAGTAATCATCGAAAAAATTCTATTTGATATGCATTTTATATTTTATATACAAGCGAAAATCAGAAAAAAATCATTTTCAAACAAAAATCATTAAAATCAACAACACCCTTAAATGTAAAACACACACACACACACACATACAATATTCAACAACTATTTTATTATACTTACATATGGAGAATAATGAACTGATAAGCAAAGAGCAAGCAAGCGTAATTAAGTTTAAATTAAAACCAAGCAAGCAGCATACAAAACAAAACAATTACTTGTACATTGTGTGTACATCGCATATTCAAATGCGCCATAAATAATTTTTTGTAAACGCTAAGTAATATACATATAGTTTTAAATTGTAGCATGAAATATTAAGCGCAAGCGGAGTAATAAAAATCAATTGCGAAACAATATATGAAAACCACTTTTATTTAAATTTTAAATAGGCGGGCAGTTGAAACTGTTAGCGATAAGCAGGCGTTGCCACTTTGAACAGCTGTGTTGACCGCTTTTGTGAATGTCAATTTATATCGATAGCAGCGATGCACCGATAAACTTTAATGTTAATAAACAATCGGTGCATAGCAACGCAGGATGAAGCCTGGTTTGAATTTTAATTATTTTTTAATTCATGAATAGACAAATATCAAGAGATAAAATCATGCCCGTGTATATTTAAATTGATTTTTTAATTTAAGACTTGATTTCAATATGTATTGTTAAAATAATTGTATAATATTTCTCAAATTTAATTTCTTTCTACCAAAATCTTAGCTATAGTTACCGATTTAATTGATTTCAAAATTCTTAAACTTAATTTCTGTTTACCAAAATCTTATCTTTAGTAACTGATTTAATTGATAACATAATTGTGTCATATATATTCCATTTATTGCTATATATATCCACAGTTCATTCACCTGTTTTTATTTATTAATAACTTTAAATTATTATGCATATATATCAAATCGATTGCAAGCTAATTTAAAATTCGTTTACAACTAGCAATGCTAACGAATAACGATAAATTTGAGAAAGATGCAAAAGAGGATGGGGAAAGAGAGGGGAGGAGCAAACAGAATATGATACAATTAAAGCAAATTACAGTGAGCACACGAGATAAGGCAACCGGCACAAAAACAAACTATACACTTAAAATAATTATCAGGTCTAGTTAAACGTGGGGTTACAATTGGGTTGTTAGAGTGGTGGGGGCCCTATTTTGAAATGAACTAAACACTGTTTATAAACTAATAATGCAAATTGATTTAGCTGGTCGACAGTCTTCAGATGCCAATGTAGGAGCAGAATACAAACACGACGAATATCATGACGATCATGAATACAATGGCAAGCCAAGCAGGAATTGTACCTGAAATATATAGAAAAGTTACATTAATTAAATAAATTTAATAGTTTACGCTTAAGATCTACTCACGCCGCTGCGGCAGACTGTGTATGCAAACTTTATTGTCCACAGATATAGAGAGTACCGCTGCCTCGGTGTCGCTAGAAATGGGCGGACCCTCTTCATTGGTAATGGGCAGAAATTGCAGCCCGGTCACGAACATGGAGTGAGCATGGGGAACATGCAGCACACGCTGAGAATCGAGAGAAAAGTACATTAAAAATATATATATTAGTTAGTCTTCTCCGAAGACTCTCCGAATCTCACCTGCAGACTAAACGCTATGTATATGGATACGCTGCCCGAGAACATGGTGCCCACGGCGACAAAACGTCCATCGTCCCGAACAGCTAGAGAGGCCAAGCTCTCATCGATGGGCACCGCTGTACGCAGCTGTCCATTTGTACAATCCCATTGCTGCAGGAAACCGCGTTGCTTGCCCACTTTGCCAAGCGGATTGGCAATTGTAAACAGTCTGTAGTTGTCTTTGTGTGCCTCCACGGTTCCATAGCGGCAACGCTTGAACAAATACTTGGCTCCTTCTGGCGTTTGCCATTGCAGCTTGTGATGCATTTTGCCCGTATTTAGATCCCAAACAACGCCCTGTGCATCCTTCGAAATGCTGACAATGTATTTGCAGTCGGGACTAAAATCCAGATCATCAATTTCCTTATTATGCGCCGGCAACGTTGAGCTAAGCTGCATCTGTGGAAATGTCCAAATTCGCAGCTGTCCATCGGTGCCACCGGTGGCCATGAGTCGCCCATTGCCGCTGATGCGCACCACACGTTGCAACGGCTCCGCATTGCTTAGAAAATCCGTTTGCACCACATCCGCCGCCTGAATGTCGAAATGCAGACGCTGGAACTGCTTCAGTATGTCCGCTGCTGTTGTCGCATTATTGTTTCTGTTATTGTGTCCATTGGGCAGCGCCTCCACACCCGAATGTGCGGCGCCCCGTTGTCGCACTCCATTCTCATGGGGACGCTCCACGGGCGTTGACTTCTTCTTCTGACCGCCATCGTTCTCACTCTCCAGCCGCGGTTGCACAAAGTACATCTGACAATGCGCCTCCTGACCGGCACACAAAAACGCCCGTCGTCCACTGTTCCGCACGGCAAAGTTCATCACCACATTGGCGCCCGTCTCGTGACGCAGCACCTCCTCCGCACAAAAGTGGCTGCCATTGTGGTAGAGTTCGTAGATTTCCTAAATACAAATTGATTATTCATAAACTGTGACACACAACGGTTGGACTTTTCTATACAGTCAATCAAGTAATTGTTTTGACAAAAAAATATGCTCATATTTGCTTTTCTTTTTATTATTTTTAAAAATATAGATAAAATATATGGTTTTTATTTTGATAATACTATTTTCAGACAGACTGTAGTACTATCTTGACAAAATAAATAAAATCATTTGTTTTTACTTTTAAATAAAGTTAAATTATCAAGTAAAATCAGTTTCTTTTATGCAAAATAAGTTATGAGCGTATTGACGTCTGACAGAACAATTACTTGTTCCACTGTAGCTGATTGGAGTGAATTTCCAATCAGTAATTGACACACTTACAAAGCCATTTGCTACGCCTGTTTTGCTGGAACCGCCGCCGCCGGCAACCAAGATGTGGCGACTGGTTAGCATATCGACCGCGTAGAGTGGAAAATTGACACGGGCCAGCAGACCATCGCTGGGTCTGCGTGTGGGTGCCATTATCAATAATTAATAATTATCGAGCGTCGTATAACTTTCGTTTTGTTATTGTTGTGGTTGCTTTTATCAACAGCACTGAGTCAGGAGCATTTAATTAAATTGCTTAGCCGTTTTATTGTACAAAATATATATGAATATGAATACTTTCGCACGTTTACCGCTTGCTACTGATAAATTCTAATAATTATTGTGCATTGTTTACTATTTACACTAATAATATAACTTATTTTCAATTTGTTTGCCGTGTCGGTGTCGTGAAAGTCGTCAAAAATCCACGTACACTTGACCCGATTTTGGCATTCACTAGTCAACGCAGCCGTTTGGCATTCACAGTGCACTGGGAGTCAAGGTTGCCACAGGATTTAAAACTGTGGCAATAAAATTAAACAAAAATTCAAACGGCGCGCCATTCAATTTATTTATTCAGAGTTAGTAGTAAGCAATAATTAATAAATTACCTCGGGGAGGGAAAAATAATAGCATAAATTCTGTACAAATTTAAAAAGTTGTAGCTAAAAAATATAAGAAATTTGAAAAAGATCCAGAAAGTATAAAAAATTGAGCCAGATCGGAAAATTTTTCTGGATGGGCAGCCCTCTGTCTTAACGATAGAGTTGCAACGACACACTTGCTTTGTTTACAATTGGTAATATAAATAAATAAATAAAACAGACTGAAAGCGGGAATAATAAAAATACTATTTTTAACAATAGCAGTTGTTATTTATTATAATTAACATAGAAAAAGTCGCAGATATGTGCAGCATTAAAACTGAGGAAGAGGATTGTAATGTTGCTACAGACATATTACCTGAGCAATTAAATTGGCAATTAACCCAAAGCAGCTGTGGGGATGGGGAAGGCATAAAGTTGGAGCAGGATATGAACACCGTCTGGAACAACAGCGCGACAATGTCTAATTGGCAAAAGTCCAAGGAGCAGCCTCATACGTCCTACGATGAAACAGAGGTATTTTGAGCTAATTATTATATTGCCCAAAAACATGTGCCATCACATTTTTTTAAACGTTAAATAATACGTTTCAAATGTTTGCTACTGTTCCTAGAGTCCCTAGAATCGACCCAATATAGTAAAAAATACTACATACTAACAGCAGAGGAAAATATAGATTCCACATTAATACAATAACAAAAGATTTTTAAATATTGAAATCCACTTTTAATATATTAAAAGTGTAATTTATTACTATTATAATAGTAATATTATTTTTTTTTACTTTATTAGACTTAGTATTCGATCAGAGTATAATTAATTTTATTAATTTAAAGAAAGTGAATTTAATTTTTATATAGTATCCGTCTAGTTATGATTTGGATGTCGATGATTCCGTTCGAAATCGAAACTTTGCTCCCATTCAACGTGCTGGCAAAAGATCAAATGATATAGAAAGTATATCAACGAGAAGAAAAAGACAAATGACGAGTGAAACAAAACTGCCAGAAATATTTAGATTTTTCTGCAATATCGAAAAAGTAAGTTTTCTTTAAAACTAACTACTTAAAGACTTGGCTAATGAGTCGTTCTTTTTTACTTGATACAGGATTTTAATGCGAAGCCAGGATCAATTAGTGCCACATGCAATGCATGTCAAACTAGGATTAAGGGTTTTATCACTGTTACCTCAAATTTTATAAAACATCTGCGACTGAAACACTATGAAATCCATGCCGCATTTATAAGCGCTAAACAATTTGGAAATTCTGAGGTACCAGAACTTCCCGAAACTGATTCATTCGATAATCGAGTTATGTGCTACGTTATAGATACGGCAATACCATTGTCTACAGTTGAAACTGCCAGTTTTCGCAATCTCTTTAAGGGCACAAATCTGCAGGTTTTGAGTCGTTCCAAATTAGAGCAGCGACTGAATGAGCGTTATTCGAAGATGTGTTACAGTCTAAAAAATATGATAAGGGATATTAAATATGTGTGTGCAACTGCTGATATCTGGATTACCAAACAATGCAGTATTTTCAGCTACACATGCCACTGGTTGGATCAAAAATATCAGACGAATTCGGTGCTATTGTCGTGCAAACGATTTTCATTTGAAAATGATCAGATTTTGGAAATGATAAATAGCATCAACACGAAGTTTGATTTAAACAATTTGAAGATTGTTGCAACCGTTACGCATAATGGCACAAATTTCTCGAAAGCGTTTACGGAGTTTAGTATTAATAATATGGAGCCATCTTTTCAATGTCATACCGATAGCGAAGATGCTTTGAAGTCTATAGAGGAGCATTGCAATCTTTTGCCGAATCACATTAAATGCGCAAGATACACTTTAAACCATCTCGCTTCTACAGATTTTATTGAACTTCTAATCAACGATAAAGCTCTAAAGGAAAGGCACACAAAAGTAATAATGATTTCTTTATATACATAAATGAATACTTTGTTAATAACTGTAATAATTTTTCTATATATTTCTTCTAGATTTTTGAAAAGTGCAGTTGTCTGTGGCGCAAGAGCGAAAACTCTGAGAGTTCAGAGACTATAGTGACAGTATTAGGTGGATCTTTAATAACACCTGTTGCAACGAGATGGAACTCTATATATGATGCTATCTGTTGCATTCTATCGCATAAAGAGAAACTACCTGAGCTTTGTAGTCGATTGGCTTTGCATAATTCTTGTTTCTATGCAAGTGATATTCAATATATGGAAGAATATCGTGTTTTAATGGCTCCAATTGTTTCAACGATTGAGTTTCTGCAAATGGAAAGCAATTTATTTTATGGCTGCCTTATACCTGCCCTGACATCTCTATGTGTAAAGCTAAAAAGAGTTTCTGACTCAACCGAACTAATTGATCTAAAGAATTTGGCAACTGCCCTGCAGGATAAATTAAAAGAACGCTTTTCAAAATACTTTAAACTTTCTGAGGAGGCAAATAGTGCAATAATAGCATCAGTTTTATGTCCAAGCATCAAAATGAGGTGGTTTAATGCTCTGGTTAAAGTCTATACACATGGACGTTGTGCTGACGATATTCACAAAATTGTTATCACTGAGGCTGTGCGACACGCGAAAGCGTCAGAAAATAATTATCAATATTCTTTTAAACAAGTTTTCCCAAAGAAAAACGATGATTTCTATGAATTTGATGAAATTGGTAAGTACTACAACGGAAAAATTAAATACATTATCTATTTAAATATCTTAATCTTCTCAACAGATGATGCTGGTGAGACAAGTGATTTGGATACTTCACAGCCGTCGCCAATAGCTCCAACATCAAAACTAACTGAGGAAGTGGAAACGCAGTTTCACAATTATCTCCGAGATTCAGCCACCAATTTTGATATGTTGGAAAAGTATCCTTTACTGCATGATCTGGCAATAAAACATAATACCCCATTGACGACATCTGCGCCTATTGAACGATTGTTTTCATTTGAAAAGATAGTCAGTTATTTAAAAAATCCAGAACTCTCCGATTATCCTTTCGAAAAACTAGTTTTACTTAAAGCTAATTGCCATGTGTAGTTATAAGTTTGAAAAGCTGTAATCCTAAGTAAATGAATAATATGAATTAGTTTTAGCTGAAAAAATTTTTTACATGCAAAATCATTTCTTTATTTGATTTTTTAATTTTTAAAGTTATGCTCATAAAAGTATGTAACGGGTATGTTTCAGGTTTCAGTTTGAGGAAACATACGCAAAATTATGTATTATAGATGTGTAAATAATATTAAAATTCAATATTATCATATCCTAATAAAATTCAAGAAAATTCAAATTACAAACTTATTTGATCATTTTCATTAATAAAAAACAATTACATTTTTCTTATCAAGAGTTTTATTCTTAATTTTTAATGGTTTTTCTGATTTTATGTCCTTAAAAAAGTTTTCGGGATTATCCCGCAAAATTCAACTTAGAGAATGCATGAGTCAATATTTGACTACGGAATTGTATTTACTATCGTCTCTCGATTTAGTTCAAATTAGACAATTTTTAGAGTTTTATGAAAGTTCGACTGAATTAGTGACTGGTTCGATAAATAATAAGCTTAAGCACCTATTACTAGGATATAATAAACAGTCATATAAAATAAAATAAAAATCATTGTTTTTAAGTATTTTTAATAATATTTAACAAAAGATTTTTGTTGTTTTGTATAATAGGTAATAAATAAAATGTAATACTATTAGTGCATAAACAATTGTGAAATTAAATCATAATTTATCTTAAAATAATCCTTACATTTTTATTACTCACTGAACGAATGAGCTATTTATTGCTCATGTTCATGACTGAGGGAGCTGAATCACTTTTTCATTTTAATGACGCGTTCATTTGAACTTGTTCTGAACGAACCAATGTACGTACACACATACATTTGTGTGTGAACAATGCATTATTGCAAATTTTGTGATATCCAAGTGTCTGCATTGATTTAAATATATCATAAAATGAGTAACAATGCTAAAAAAGGTAAATGAAAGAAATAAAAAAGTAAGGAATAATAACGTGTTTATATGCTCAGAAGAAAGTGAATCATGTCATGCTAAAAGGGTCTCAATAGTTGACCTCGATCCGTTTAAATATGCATATTACTTATCGGTTGAAGTCCAACTACGATGCAGTTTTTCTCCTCTTACCTCTCCGTTCTAGTTGATCGAGCAAATCAAGCTGTGGCAGTTTTGAAACGTGTGCTTCATTGATTTTAAAAACAGGATTTGAAGTTTGTTCCAAATTACAATTTTTTTTTTAATTTTTAAAGTAAAAGAATATATTATTTATTAGTGAATTAATTTTAATTAGATTTTGATAATGTTAAGTCGACCCCAGAGGAGAAACAATAACGCAACCGTTTTTTTAAGAAGATCAACATTATTTAATCTAATCTCGAACACATATTTATATCTAAAGGAAGCCAACATTTAGATTTAACAATTTTTTCAACAGTTCAATTTTAAATAAATTGTTCTTCCTTTTTTTGTACAGGAATTATGGATTTTTTTGTCAAGTCCGCTTTAGTTTCGCGACCGTTTGAATCCGTTCAGAACCCCACCCCTCAATGGCGAGAAGAAACTTCAAACGAGTGGGCCAAAACAAAACCAAAAGTTGTTAAATTTTCCTATACATGGGATATAGAGAATTTCAGTGTAGTCTGGGAGATAAATGATACTTTACGATCGCCAGTATTTCCTGTGGATGGCGATCATCAAGTCAAATGGAATTTGGTGCTGTCTAAAAAGAAAAGTGATATTTCCGGGAACGAATATTTGGCACTTCGTTTAAAGCTGACTAAGTGGGATGGTACAACGGACAAAGCTAAAGTCAGATGTTTCATATTGGATCATGAAGAAACTTTACAGAAGAGACGTTTTAATATGTCCAAGTTCACTGACATATACATCGAACCATTTATACACAGTGGAGCGTTGTTTGATAAGACAAAGAATTTATTGCCCAATGATGTCCTGACCATTTTCTGTGAAATTTTCATACTGACAGATACAGTATGCACCTGTGGTAACACTAAACCGATAAAAGTGTCTGATTCCAAATTTTCTGAAGATTTTGGCAATCTTTTTAAAAGCAAGAAGTTTAGCGATGTGACAATCGTTACAATCAGCGGACAAGAGATTCCAGCCCATAAGAATATACTTTCAGGTACGATATTTACACATAATAATAAACTTTTCTAAAAGTAATTTTTTATCCACAGCTCGAAGCAAAGTTTTTGAGGTCATGCTTAACAACGATTTTGTTGAGGGTCGACTGACAATAGATGAAATGGACTTCGATGTCCTTACAGAAATGCTGCAATTTATGTACACGGATAAGGAACCTAAGTTGGACAAGATGTGTAAAGAGCTTTTGGCGGCAGCTAATAAATATTTACTTGAACGACTTAAGAACATGTGCGAGAATTTCTTGTTCGCCAGACTCACAATTGAAAATGCTGCCGAAACCTTAATTCTGGCAAATACACAAGATGCGTGCCAACTCCAAGCGCATACAATCGACTTTATAAATAATAATAAAAGTGATGTAATGCAGACAACCGGCTGGAAAGAAATGACACTAAATCATCCTCACATAGTAACCGAACATTTTCTGCCAAATTCAAGACCTGTACTACCCTTTCTTCCTTTTAGGTTGAATGATGACAAATCAAATTATCGAAAATTTTCATGTGAAAAGTGTGGTTGAGAAATGCCTATGTAAAAAGTAAACTTCCCAAATTTAATAATTTAATAATTTTTTTTCGTACCTTCCAATTTGATTTCTGACTGGCTCAGGACTTAAGTTCTAAAAAAATTTGATTTTCGCATAAAATGATTTTACACGTATAACGTATAATATCATAATTATTATGGTTATTATATGAACATTTTACTTACAACAATCAAACCATTCTAACGGAAACTTCTTGTATTATTCTATAATATATAATAATTCTCTTACACTGCAGCTATTGCAAGTTGAAACATTTATATTGTACTAATTCTTAATTGTTATTAAGCATATTATATTATTATTTTATATTATTATTATTATAAATAAAACAAAAAAATATAAAATTACTTGACTAACTTCATGTTATACAAATATTATAACATAGAGTAAAATTATCTTTTTATGAGTGTAATCAATTCTATTATAAGTAAAGATACATAAAATTCAAGATACAAGGTGTATCTTAAGAGTTTCTATTTTGAAATTTGTATGCAGTAACTACTGTTTCTGGTTGAGCCAAGGAAATATAGGAAGAAGTGAGCTAAAGTACTTTTGGATTAAATGCCGAATGATGAATGCAGTTTCCTTCTCCTGGTATAACTGCCTTATAAGGAGCAGTTGTTTCTGCTTCCCAGCAGACATTGCAAGTCAATTATGGCTTTTATTGCCACCCATACTCCTTTGTTATTGTTTTCTTCTTGCTGCTGTTGATGTTGTTGTTTCTGCTTTGTGAGTCAGTCACACTGTGGCAGCATCTTTGTTTTAAACGGCGCTTTGCTTTCTGCTTTTGTTTCACCGCAAAAGGTAAAACGGCCTCTGGGTGGGGGAACAAAGCTGAGATTAAACTGCCCCTCATTCTCTCTGCTCTCTCTTGGCCACATGCTATTGTTGTTATTGCATTTACGCGCCTCTGGCTGCGTAATTAATAAAAAACGCAAATTTAAATCGAACGCATGTTATTTTTTATGACGGCCAGGTGAAAATGAAAATAGTCGCGCAATTTGTTAGGCGCCCCACCGATAAGTCTGTCTACGCACCTAAACTTGTATTTATATTTTTGTACATACTACTTTCCCCTCTTTCTGCCATTAACCATAGTGCGTATGTAATTTCTTGGACAAGTTTTACCGCAATTTGATCAAATTTCACTTTTATAAGATGTACTCTCAATTTGATTTGCCATAGATATATATTTATGGTTGTCTGTCATTTAAACTGTGATAACCCCTTCGCCTATAATGAAAAGAAAGGTAAATTAATTGTGAGCTCAGAGTGTAGGTGGAAAATTTCGCTGCTACTTTGTTGGAGTGTTTTTTATTTTATTTTCTTAACTTTAGCGTGGGTCTCAGCTTATTAAATCGGAGTACATCAACGGTCAATGCACTTGACAGTAAGTAGATTTTATATAATATATGCATATGGGTATTCATACCCCATAGAAGTACTTGTTATCTTCACCTAACTGTACGTACTTTGGTTGTCTAGATTTACAGGCTTTCCGTAATTGCTGTAGGTTGACATCATTACATTTACAGATAAGAGAATAATAATAAGAAGAAAAAGACGAAAATAAGTTGCTGACTCAAATCTATAGTATATATTTATTTGTTCCTTTTGAGTTCTTTGCTCAGTTTCGTAATAAATCTAAGCGATGATTTCATGACAATAACAATAGCAACAAATAAACAAACAAACAAATGCCCCAATTGCCTGACCTGCCAAAAATTATGTTCATCACCTCTACTCTCTCCCTTTGCTATCTTTTACACTGCCAACCGGTTTTACTAACGGCCGCTAAAATTTAAACTTGTCATTTGAATTTTAACCGTTTCACAAATACAACATTAGTTATCTCGCTCGCACTCGCGGGCAACAAATGTTATTTGCCCAGAGCAGCTTCCCTTAGAAAGACAACAACTACAAAGCACAGCTGTCAGCGCTGCACTGTGGGCAATAGGATCTTATTTATAAATGATCGTTTTAAAATATAATTGCTCATAACGTTGAGCGCAGATTTAAAACGAAATTTGGTTTTGAAAATAGTATTATTAGCTTGAAATATTTTATTGTGCTTAAATCATAAGTTAGCGTGCAATACATTATTTTTTTCATATATTTTAGCAGTATTTGTGCCACTGTGCAACTTCTCCTGCGATCGACTACAAAGCAGCTTCGACGGCTCTTGAGGCGCTCAGTCGTTAAATTGACACCGACACGATCGCAGCGCGCGCAAAACAGAAAACTCAAATAATATCTATAGGAATAATTGAACAATTTGTGGATTTGTGTAAAGTTTTATGTAAGTAAATATTTAAACTTGTGCGCTGAATTAACGTACTTTGAGAGATACTTTGTGGATATTTGCAGTTTCCAGTTGGTAAGTTTAGCAAGAAGTGCTTACAAAAAAAAAAAACCAAATTGTGTATGTAAGTGATGGAAGATGAAAAGTGTACTATCCGGTTTGCTGCAAAGTCTTTGCAGTCCCTTTTTTGCTTTTTCTTTCTGCTCAAATGCAATAAAAAAACAGCAACAACAACAACAACAACAGCTGCAAAACAACTAAAACGCCGACGCCAATAACTTTGCCGTTCTTTATTTTTGCTGTTGTTGTTGCTGTTGCCCCTGACATCAGTTGTCGCTTTTCCTTTTCCTTTGCCCACGCTTTGTTGCTTCCAATTCCAAGTGCGCTGACATTTGGTATTGCTGTTCTTGTTATTATTGTTGTTGCTCTTCTTATTTTTTGCAGTAATGAGCGACTGCTTGCTATAGTTGTTCCTCCTCCCTCTCTTGCTGGTGCTGCTGCTGCTCCTGCTGTTGTTGTTTTCGCTGTTCTTGCTTCAGCCTGTCACTTTTCTTATTGGCATTGCTCTTTGTTTGCCCATATTTGCCTTCTTTCTGTTTTATTTCCTCGACAGGGTCACCTTTCTTGAGTGTTTTATGCATTTGCTTTGCGGCAGTGGGCAGCATGTAACGGGCCAGAAAATTTTGTGCTCATAAGAGCCATAAACTAACTGTCTCAGACTAATTGACTTTTACCAACTTATTAAATTGAACTAAATCGGCCTTATTCAAGAGGGTTCCAAAAATGTAAAATCAACCGTAAATAAACTATAATCCGAAAACAGTTTTGGTTTGTTTTTTTTTCGGCAAGTCTGTATTTCTAATACAATATTAATTCCTTTTATTTGGGGGAAAAATGCTCAACTCAAGTTCAAAAATTTATTTAAAAATCTGCGAATTAATTAAGTTTGTCTGTCCTTGTGACTGAAGGTAAAACACATTTTACATTCTTGATGTAGTGATAGGGTAGCTCCAAATCGAGCATTAATAGTTACACATTGTATTTACATATGTATGTTTACTCGTAAGTAATTGAATCTTATTGAACTTTCGATTTGACCCTTTCTGATGATTTCTCGTAGATTATTTTAACTTGTTGCAGTTTACATATTTGCAAATAGGAATCAATATTTTCTTTTGTTATTTACTGAAAATAGAATTATATTTGTCTGGTTACTTGCTATAATTTTATTAACATTTTTGTTTTTTATTAAATTTTGTAGTTACAACATTAAATTCAGCAAAAATGGTGAACAATACTGTTGATGCCGAAGGTAAGTTGATTTTTTTTACTGTGTTTAAAGTAATTTTATTTAGAATTTAAGCTAAAATAAGAATACATTTGTTTTGTTGTTGTTGTTATTGTTCTTGCGTTTCTTACTGTTAGATGAACAACAATTGTGTGTGTCTTTTATGGGCAAAACACGCCCCCAAGTTAAGTTCGTATTTTGCTTTTGTGATGCTCTTTTATGTTGAGGGCGTTTGCAACGCCCACCAAACAAAAGATGCCACGCCTCGTTGCGTTTCAGATTGGAGTTGTTGTTTTAGTTTGTGAGCTGTGCATTTGCATAGCAATCATAAAAATGCAATGCAAAAATAAAATGAAATGATATTCATTCGCTGAGCTCTTTTGGTGCTAAGCTGCATTGTGTTGTGCGCCCGGTAAAAGTATCTGCTGGATGCATGGATGCAAATGCAACGCCAAACGATGCTGCAAGTCGAGTGGCATAGATTACGCGCTATTGTAGCTTATAACCGTTTCATGCAAAAAAAAAAAATAAAAAAACAAAAAAACAAAATACAAGTATCTAAAGCAGGAGACATGCAACTTTATGGAGCAGCTTTATGCAGTTGTACTACATCTTCAGCTGCCATTGTGACAATTTTATTGGAATTGACAACGTGTAGTGCATGTCTATCTGCAGCATTAAGATATTGTATAAAAATTGAGAGATTTTCAGTAAATTTGATGCCTCAAGCATTATTGCTGTAAACAGAGCTTAACATGAAGATAGTTTGCAGTGAAAAATGCAGTATTTGTTGCCTTCGGCTATAATAAAATATAATTTTCTTAAATATATGCATACATATGTACTGTTAATCCAGTAACAGCTTTAATAAAATAAAGATAAACTCAATAGATCGTATTTTATATTTATTAACTTCTTTTAAGGACCATTAGACAATATAAAAAAAATAAAAAAATTTAAAGCTTAGTAAGAAATTGATTAAGTGTTTAACAAATCTTTACCATCAAGTTTTAAACATACTTGAGTAAATTGAAAGTAACTATAAGATACACTGATCTATCTTTTAAGCTACAGGTGCAGCAGGCTACAAACCATTGCAGGTGTTTATTAGAAAAAGTTAAAAGTTAAAGACGCCCTTTGGCCATCATAATAGATACATATTCCTTTTCTCCCGTGCTTCTTGCCCCTCATTGTAGTGTGTCTCCATTACAAATCATGACTTGGCAAATTGTTTGGTAGTTATTGTTGCCAACGGTTGTTGCACCCACTCCGAGCCAAGTTGCCGCTGTTAATGCACTCGGCTTGCTCGTTAGTTGCTAGTTTGGCTAATGGCATGCAAATCTGGCTGATAGTTCCGCTACCGGGTCAAAATACCTTACCGGATAGGAGGGAGGCACATGTAACCCAACAATCACTCCCACAACAACGACTTTTGTCTGGCAGCCGCATTTAATTAAACTATTTCCATTGATTGTCAAGTTCGGCAAACTAAACTGCCGTAAAAATTGATTGCTTTGGGGAGCAACTTTTGCCAGGTTCAAGTTTCTATTCGAACCAAAATAAATTTGTTTTGGAATTTATTGTCGTGTGTGTGCTTGTGGAGTTGAAAGTTTCTGCAGACTAAGAAATAAAGACGCTTAGCTCCACTGAGCAATTGCATCCATTCTCCAGTTTGGCATTGGCATTTTTTGGCCAACAGTCAATTTAGCACAGACTGTGCAACTCTGCTTGAATTTGATTTGAATTGATTTGGAAAGCGTTGTGGTCCCAGCTGGATATCCATCTTAATATCATCCTGGTACCATTTAATAGGTAAGGTACTCTCAAAATAGGTCAGTGCACAGCAAATCGTTGCATACTTGAGGGCTTCGTAGGAATAAATTAAGATGAGTACGCAGTTACAAGCACTTTTTATATATTTAACACGATTAGAGTTGGTCGCATTTGTTATTTAAAGAATTTTAGTACAAGCAAACATGGATTCAAGTTATTTTGAAACTTAGGCACATAATTAATTATTTGATTGCAATAATACAATAAAGCAAAGTACAGTCAGTGTTTAAGTCGCAGTTAAAAAAACAATTTATGTGCAATATGCAAAATTATGATCACTAACATGTTGATATAGTCATATTCAGGGAATAACCCCAAAATCGGTACCAGAACCGTAAACCGAAACTAACCGTTGAATTTTTAGTACCGTAACTGAAACCGTAAAAGAAGGAAATTTTCTGATAGGAACCGAATATCTTGTTAGTGGTAGTGTTCCTATGTCAAAGAGTGGTCGAACTTCAAACTGTCATAGCTTGATCAAAACTGAACGGATTTTCAAGCGGAATGTCATTTTGATCATGATTTGGACTCTTAATTTCTGCATTTAAATTTTCTTAACTTTTAAGAAAAAGTTATTTTTTGCCAAAATTCGATTCTTATGCTAAGGGGGGACCCTTGGAAATTTTGAAAATTCAAGATTTTAAATCTCAAGTTTTCACTTTTAATTAACTCCTTATATTAAAATTAGTATAAAACAACACTTTAAACTTGATTCTGAGACCTTTCATTATTTTGTAAAAAATCATGAGAAATTGAACAAAAATTTTGACTTGTCAAGTGGCTAAGTCCGCAGTCTGACCAACTTCAAACTGCTATAACTTGATGAAAACTGAACCGATTTTCAATCGGAATGTCATTTTATTCATTACTCCGCATTTCAATTCATTTTGCATTTAAATTTTATTAAGTTCTTAAAAAAAAATATTTTTTTCTAGATTCTACTAGATGTGGATTTCGATCCCTGGTCATATTTAATAATTTTATCACGCCAGTTGAATATATCGTCTAAGAAAAAATTGGAAAAACTAACGAAAATTTATAATTAATATATTAAATTTATGTAAAACGCAATATAATTAAGGTAAGTAAAAAATACAACTTACAGTGACTGCTTTAGTCACAGATTTTGGTGCACAATGCGCAACTTCTTTGGTTCGCAGCCGCTATTGAAATATTCATGAGCGCCCGTAAATAGGCAACGTTTTTAGCGTGGAGCACGTACGATGCTTGAATTTATTATTATCTACCTTCTATATGGTAATATATTTTTGTATGTGTGTGTATGAACGACTACTAGCAACTTGGGTGGAATAATGATGACAGTCACACCTCCGGTGGGAAGATCTCTCGTTGACAAAGTTGTCTCATTTTGGGAAACCCGCGATAATCACGTGTAAATTACGCAGGGACACACAGTGAAGAAAAGGACACCCGCGACTGGCTTTATTTTCAACATTTCTTTACCTTTTGTGTGTTTGACTTTTCAATTTTGCAGTTTTCAGATTGGTCGCTTATTAAAAAATCATCAGAAAGTTGGTTTCAACTTTCTTGCCTGTTTAATTTAATGTACACATCCTGCCAAATGGGACAGGCAGTCATGGTGAGTTTTGTGCCAGTTTTTTTTTTGTTTCTGAGTTTGTTTTATGCAAAAGGCGACGACAAAAATATGTCTAATAAAGAGGTTATAAAAGAGAGTATGTATATAAAACGAAATGAAATTCTAACTTTTATAATTCTTTCTAATTCAAAGTATAAAATTTCTAATTCAAAGTATAAAATTTCAATATCAAAAATAGAATTTGAAACTTGTATAATCTTGACTAAATTACGTGTAAGAATTAAATTTATGGAATTTTAATTTAATGAAGAGGTAAGGCTCTAAATTAGAACTTCTAATTGAGGTATGAAAAATTAAAGATTTAAATGCCAACCTGTCCGTTTTCGAAAGTAATTTAAATAATCTTTATATAGAATATAAAATATTGACATTTATAGTCCAATTTGCGAAATTTAATTAGTCTTAATTAGAATTTATAGAATACAAGTTGCATTTTCCAATAGTTATATTGTTTATCTTAAACTAGTTGACTATTATTGACAAAGTCATAGTCGAAGGAAATTACCTGGGATGTTACTTTTAAAGTTACTTTGGTGTTGATGTGTTTTGCTATCAATTCGTTAACACATAAAAAGAAGCTGTTTATGACTTCGCCGTGGTCTACATGCCAAACTAGCGATAGTCATCGTGAAGCTTTGCAGCTCATAAAATGAGTACTCTGAGGTTTTTATGTTAAACTATTCGAAATTTTAAAGAGAGAGGATCCGTATCTATCGGATGAAGAAATATAGTCTTTGCAAGCTGTTAAAATTCTGCTTAAAGCTTTGAACCATGCAAATCGCATTAGAGTTGGGCAGATAAAAAGAGAGAGGTGAAGCCCCAAGCTACTTCCCATTATTCTCGAGTAGCCAACAACTACTCAGTGTATTGTTGTGTGTTATGTGTATGTGTGGGTGTGTTTGTACCTACAACAGAAACATAAATTGAATTACTTTCGGGGTAGCACTTGTAAGAATACGAGTTTTGTGACAAAAGTCTGGCAAATGTAACAGACATACTTATATCGCTCATATGTGACAGACAACTCAATACCCTGTTGACTAAAACAGTGCTGCAAAATACTTTCATAAAAAAAAAATTATATATTTTATAGCTAACAAATATGAAAATTATGATCTATAATATATGTTGAATACCATATTTTTATGTTTAATTTAATGAATCAACATTCTGTTAACAAATATACGTGCAAATATAAATATACCTGATTCCGGCAATTTCGATAATTTTAATTTAGAACTTTAGCTTTACAGCTTCCTTCGATTTGGATAAGTAAATTTAGTTTCTAAGCAACTGTTTGATTGTAGTATGTATTTTTAATTCTGTAGCTACAGGGTATGAAAGGAACAAGGAGCGTAACACAACTACGTAAAAGATCTAGGCAAGTACATGCTTATATACATATATATAAAACTATATATGTATGCTTTTGTATACCCATAGTTGTATAAATAATTATCTATTCCGGTCATGTCAGGCTGAAGAGAAAGGAGACAGAGAGCGAAGAGTGGAAGAGAGACGCACAAAATGTCAACGTCTCAGTGTCGTCGCAAAACATGTCGCTGCCTTCGACTTGCGAGTGAGAATGAGACAACAACAACGAGTGGCGATGGTGTTGTTGTAAGAGCTAGACAGCATCATAATGGGATGCGAAGGATGCACGGAATAACTCATTTGCAATGCCTAACGCATCGCAAAAGTCCGTATGTCTGGAATAAGGATTGAGAGCAGAGAGTGGAGGACAGCGGACACAGTGAAGAAACAGAGGGGGAAAGAGTGAAGGAATGACGACTGCAGCGAGTCAAGGAAGTTTTGTTTGCAGTTTTGCAATTTCTAATTATGTCTTCTCTGCGTAGCAAGTGACTTTTTGAGGTTAGGTCTCGTCAGACTCAGGCTTAAACTCATATATATATTGTTTACAGTTATTCAAGAAAGTTTTCGACAAATTTAAAATTCTCATATTTGTTATTTTTTTTTTAAATAGTTAAGTTGAAAAAAAAAAAGAATATTATTAATTTTAGCTCGTTTTAAGAACCTTAGAAAATAATAATAAAATAAGAAATCAAATAAGAATCCTTATAAAATGAATAATCTTTGCAAAAAATTTTTGGATTTTGTGAAAATAGTTTCTTAACTAACTGTACATACAAGCATGTATTTCAGCTTCATTTGTTGTTTTTAAAGTCCTCAAGGAATGAGAGCGCATAGTTCTGAAGCGGTTTTTTTTTATTTTCAAAGTTTGTTGCCCCAACTCTCGCTTTAAGCCCCTCTCTCTCTCTCTCTCTCTCTCTCTCTCTCTCTCTGGAGCAGCAACTGGTTGCTGTCACATTGATTCTAACCCGGAGTAACTTTGATTACAGTCCCCAGACCACGGACTCGGAACCAATTCCAAACACACATATGTACATATGTATGTACATATACAATCAACAGATTTCTTGCTTATTATGCGCTTCTTGAGCAGCAACCTCAGCCGGCTTCCCTTGCTTCTCCTCCTCCACTTCTTCCACACTTCTTAACATACATATATGTATGTGTGCATAAAAAGTTCCATTAAAGCAAACTCCCAAGTGTTTTATGTATGTGTCTTTGGCATATATCCAAGTATAAGTAGACTTTTGCGTATTTCTTCGGGTGTATTTATTTATTTGATATCTTTCAACACCCACAGCTTACCGTTACTTTCTGTTGTTGTTGTCACATTATGTGCGAAATTATAATGATGTTCATTATTAATAGAAGATAAACGCTACGTGCCGAGATTCGGCAAAAACGATTTTCACAGTGACTTTTTCTTTGTGAGATCTCGTTCCATTCGATTTGGGTCTCATTTTGAAAATGGTGCATCCAGTTTTGTATGTCTGTCGATGTCTAATGATAATGACAACTAGATTAGGAGGATATACGTTCGAATTTTCTTAAAGTTCAGGCAGGATTTATATTCAACCTTGACCCAGAATATTCTACTTTCCTCCATTTATTTTCTGCATATCCCTCGCCTAATGGCCAATTAATGACATTTAAAAGCAACAGGAAAAAAGCAACTTTACTTAAATGTTAAAACCATAAAAACAAACCGTCGCAGTCGCAGTAACAAAGTGGTAACAGCCCTCGCTTGGTCAACAGCAATCAAACGGTCATAAATTGTTGGCAAATGTCGTAATGTCCCCCCCGGTTCGACCTTTTCTCTCTTGTCCTCTAAAAAGATTGCTACAGGTAATTACAAAACCATAACGCGCAAATGTCACCGCAAAATGTGCGGTGAATTTTTCTGGCCCACCAATCATCGTCATCATCATCATCATCATCATTCCCAGTCTCATTCTCGTGCTCATTCTCTTGGGGCAAATGACGCTTCGAACATTGAACAAATCGTTTGTCGTCCGTATTTTGTGTTGCATAATTTTTGGCGCAATGCGTGTCAGGTCAAATTGTGCGAATTGCTTTGTTTTCTCTGGTTTTGTTGTCCCATCCAGCAATCACGTTCATTACCCAAACCTGCAACAAATGAGGCGAATGTGATTTGGGTAGTAAAGTAAATTCTTAAGCTTTTGACTGCAATCAACCAGAAGTACTAAAAAAATGAAATCTTAGTGTTAAGAATGCTTAAATAAAATTATGGATGATAGCTCATTATTAAAGACAAACTCTTAAGGCCTTTCTGAATTGTTATTTGACAAATCATGAAATATAGCTCTAGTTTTGGAGTCTTAAATTCTGTTAAACTTTAAATATGAAAATTTTGTAAATTTGTAAATTTAAAATTTAAAAAATAAAAATATAAATAAATTAATTATCATTTATTAGTTTTTTAGTAAATAAAAATAATAAAAATAAATTAATTTGCGAGTTAATGCATCCGTGTTAAAAATTTTGGTTCCTTTTATTTTTTTTATATTTATTTAAAGTATGTTTTTAGATGAAAATATTAAATATTGTAAATTTTCGTTAACATTCCAGTGTTTAAGCCCTTTGAAATACAATTTGACCTTTAGCTTACTATTTTACTTTCTTCAGTGTTGGTTGGAGATATTTTTCGGATTTTCCATTCCTTGAATATGCTTTTTGTTTAAGGCAATCGCTCCATTGTGTCAACCAATTATGCGCACTGGCTGGGGGTGCTAAGTAAAATATTATCAAACCCAAAGTAAATCTTCTCATACCTAAATCTGACTCTCACTCTCTTGTGGCTGAAAACAAATTGCCAGCAATTCAATTCAACCCTTTGGAGGGATAAATGCAACAATTGGTTTCCACTGGGCGGACTATCAATTTATATAGAGCGACGCACCCTTTTGTGTTGACCCAACTCCCGCTTGGGGCAGCTCCATCTGCTCCTGCTGCCTGTCGTATGATTCGCCTGCTGTCGCTATCTGCCAGCAACTGGCGTTTGTCGTCTGCCTTCTTCCACTCAGGAAAACAGATCGACCCATTCAGAAGCTGTCTCCATGCCATTCATTGGGTGTCTGGCATTCCAACCGTTTTTAATTGACAATCAAACTCAGGCAATGTCAAGAAGAAGATGGGAAGGAGGAAGAGAAGGGTGGAATGGTTTTTGGTCTTGTTGCTTTTGGCACAAAATTTGATTAATTCGCTTGATGGCTGCATTTGCTGTCAGCTTATCCTTTTGACAGCCTTGGCCAATCTTCCTTCTGGATCCCTCTTGATTATTCTTTGACTGACTGTGTAGCTTTTATGGCAAAATCATTTAATAAATGAAGTGTCTTGTGGCTTTTAAATGTGCAAACTGTGCACTTAATTTTGTGAATCATAAATTTAGTTGGTTGAGTGACTGCCGTTCAAAATATTCAAGCTGTTGCATGCTCTTTAAATCAACAAAGTTTAACAAATTGTTTAGCCAATAAATTCTTGCATTATAAGTGAATTTTTGTGAAAATGTAGAAGCTTTACTTTTCATTACCTTCAAAATAATTTATTACGACAGTGTTTGTTTTTGGCACAGAAAAAAAAATTTAGTTTATTATTTACTTGATGGGTTAAAAGGCCCAATGTTTGTAAACATATTTGACTTAGCTTTTTATTTATTTTTGTTTGAAATTGAACTCATTATCAAATTCTAAGAACAAATTTTTGTATTTCTATTGCCGTCAAGTTATTTAACAATAGACAAGAGAGAGAAAGACCAAGATTTAGATTTTGTATTCTTTATCATTCATTGAAATTTCAGAAATTTTCTTAACACTTTAGAAATAATAAGACTATTACATTTAAGTAACTAATTAAACATAGGCTAAAAATGATTAGTTTTTGGAATGGTAAAAGATTAACTGAAATTATGCTTTGAAAATTTTAAATTGATTAAATTTCTAATAGCTCGTTATGAAACATTATTGTGCTTTGTTAAACATTTAAATGGTTGTAATTTCCTATCTTAAAGTAGACAATACTATGGACATTTCTAATTTGTTGCACCGTTGAGTAGGCAACACTTTTGCCACAATCAACAGGCAACAACTCGTAGCATTACAAAATCCATTTGCGAGTTATATAAAAGTGCTGCAATTGAAGTTACCACAAGACACAAATACGCAGTAAGTGCACGGTTGCACATGGCATTTCCTGTACCTCCCCTTTCTCTTTCCCATCGTCTTTAATCCAGAAGGCGCCTAAAACGTTCAACCGCATAGCTCACACACACAGAGAACTAGTTAATAAACGTTATTTGCGGTTGCTGTTGTTGTTGTTGTTGCTGTAACTGCTAAATGTACTGCACACACACACACACAAACTGCAGCGACTGCAGTGAAGGAAAAATCGTTATCATTATTGTATGTGTAGAAAACGTATAGCAAGAGAGAGAAATAGCTAGAGAGAGAGAGAGAGAGAAAGAAAAAGAGAAAGAGATGGTTTGTTAGTGAGCAAAAGAGAGGGAAAATGGACAACAAACTATGTGTACGAGAATACTTTTTGCAAAGTTTATTGAACCGGAAGTTGCTCGGCGAATGCGCCTGTGAAATGCGGCAACAATGCGCGAATTGACGACGGCCCCCTCTGCAGTTCCGCTCACTTCAGATTTTCGTCTGCTTGAAGTCTACTTTAAGCTCCTCTCCCCAATGCTGCCAATCATATTTGCCGGCAAATTCCAAGTGCTCTTTTTATTTTATTCTCTCTTTCAACACACAAAAATATCACAAAAAAAACAGCCTCGAGGAGCATTTTTGATTTCTGCTCCTGGTTCCCCTCTGATGCTGGTGCAATGGTTTCCTTTACTTTGTTTCTTCCAAATTGTATTACTTATTCATATGGCCGCGTCTGGAATTGGGATTGTTACGAGATGGGATGAGATGAGATGACTGTGAGCTCAGTCGGCTGTCACTTTAATGCCTCGTTTATTGTTTCTCTGTGTTTCTCTGTCTTTGTCGCTGTCTGCCGCCTTCCTCAGAATTCCTCGAGGCCATGTAATTGTTGTTTAAGTGATGCAAATGAGCGTTCTTACAACAAATAATACCGAAACGCGTCTAAAAAGGTTGCATACTGATGAATTTTCTATACTCTTACTGTTTTCAAAACTCATTTTATTTCAGAGATAGAGAGAATATTTATTTGACATTTGCCATTTCAAATAAAGATATTTAGGTATGTTAATGAACGTTGCTGGCAAAAATATTTCCATAAAATATGGAAAAGATATTTGCGCAATAATAAAATCAAAATATAACAAACATAAAAAAAGCATTATAAAAGTAATGTATTTATTCAAACATCGGAATAATAAAGCTGAAAATTAAAAATCACAAGTTTAGCGACCTAAGAAGTATATTATATTTTATTTCTCTTTCAAACGGATGACAAATATTTTGATCAAAAAACTTTTTATAGAGTACAAAAAAGTAGCGGAAAAGTAAAAAAAAGTGCCACAGGCTCTGTAAATGGCAACTCCACTTGCTCCCGCTACATTTTCCGTTTGAAGTGAGTAAAAATGCGTTTCGAAAATTGTTTGGGCTGCTGTTGTCAGCTCTTTTTTTTTTTGGAAGAGGATTCTCTGTGTCTGGGGTTGAGGTTTGGTTGATGGTGAACAACACACCCCTCGCTATTATGCTATGTTTTTGTTGTTGTTGTCATTGTTAATGGGGTCAAAAATTCTATGAAGCTGCGGTGATTTATGGGAGTTGAACTTCAAAATTGTTTAAAAGCAATGTTAAAGTTTATTAAAATTGATTATCAACTGTCTGGTCGAGTGTTTTAAAATATATCAAAACTTTTTACTCAAATTCAATTTAGTCTCTATTGTTTATACAAAATAACAATTACATTTCTATTGTTTACAAAAAGGCTTGCCAAAATACATGTTTCAGGCAGATAAAGTTATTAAATGAATTAATTTGTTTATATACTGTTTAAACTCTGCCGCACAATTTGGTTATGAAAACTTGAAAGGAATTAGTAAAGGAGAGAAAATGGTTCCCAAAATGTTCGATTCAATTAAAAATTACGTATAACTAAATTTTTTGAATAGAAACCAATAGATAAACTTTCTAATATTAGCAATATAAAATTCCAATATAATTCAGTTGAATACTTTAAAAAATCAACATTACGCTTTAATTTTCATAACGATTAATTCTAAAAAAATTAGTTCGATATAATTAATATTATTGCTTAAAAATTTTTTTTATGTAAGTTCAATAATTTTATATTTCAAACAAACCCACAGGTAAAGTCTTCAAATTAAGTTTTTTTTATAAAACATTATTGAAACCCATTTAAATTAAGATTTGCCCAGTGTAAGTTAAACTTGTATTCGTACATATTTCCCAACTCTCAAATTATAGCTCGACACTCACTCATCGAATCCCGCTGAAATTTCAAATATGTTTGCAATTTTACTCCATAAAGTCATGACAGTGCACTGTGCGCAGTTGTAAATTGTGAACATTTTTAAAATCTGTACAAAAACGAAACTTGAACAGGAGTTGCGGTGCGAAATGCGTTGCATTTAACCCTTGGGGGGTCAAAGACAAAAACACATGTTCTAGCAACAAAATAAAACCAAGGCCCCGAACACCACAACCACAACAATAATAATAAAAGCAGTCAGTGAGGAAGAAACGAGCAGGGGAAAAGAAAGAGAGAACGGGTAGAAAAAAGAGCAAATTTTACGCTGCATTGGCGACAGCAAACATATGTCGATGTCGCCGTCCATTGGACCCTGCAAAGTTCCATGCCCAGAGGGGTCGTTTGCACGCAAACCGAGTCGCGGACATGAAGTAGGCAGAGTTTGAAGGCAGATTCTCCTGCTACTCCATCTCCTTCTCTTTCTCTTCTGTTGTTCCTCCTCTTTCTCCTGCTCTGCTGGGAAGGCGAGTGGCAGTCGTGTATGAAATATGCGTGTTTCTCAGTCGAGTAAATGCAATATTGCACATATCTGTTTAATAGCGAGCACATACAGTGACTCACAGCATATTTCACACACTGCCTTTTAAAAACTATGTTTACTTTTTAATGCTTAGTCAGATTAAAAAAAAAAACCAAAAAAAAAAAAAAAAGAAAAAGAAAAAAAGAAGAAGAAAAAAAATAGGGAAAAAAAAAAAAAAAAAAAAAAAAAAAAAATGATAAAAAAAAAAAAAAAACAAAAATTAAAAAAAAAATAACAAAAAAAAAAAAAAAAAAAAAAAAAAATAAAAAATTTAAAAAAAAAAAAAGAAAAAAAAAAAAGAAAGAACGGCAACATTTTTCGCACAAATTAAATTTCAAATTAAAAAAAAAAAGTTATTATATAGAAAAAAAAAAAAAAAATAAAAATATTATAAAAAAAAAATAAAGACTTATTGTTAAAATTTTATTATAACAATTTTTTGATCGCATTAAGCTTTCACATATGATGTTTTATTAGCTCATATTTAAATATTTAAAAATAAAATAAACAAATTTTGCTTAATATGTAATATTAGTGAGAAAAATAAGCTGACAGTCACTGTGCACATGTATGTACACATTGATAAATTGCTCGATGCTTCCACACACACACACACAGAAGCACACACTTGAAAAGTCGCAACAACAACGTCATTAGTGGCAGGGCTTGTAATAAAATCAATTCTTTTAAATTGTCACCCCAATGTGCCACAGTTTTTACTCCCACATTGGAGTTGTTCTTTCTTTCTCTTTTGCTTTTTGCAAAACATATGGTTGAGTTGCTCGTTGTTGTTAGCACTTTTATTTCCCTATTCTGGGTCCCTAGGTTCCCGTTGCATGCCCCTGATAATTATGAGTGTCGCTTATGCAGCAAAATATCGATGTGTCTGTGTGTGTATGTGTGTGAGAGAGAATGTGTGTGCTTTTGTAAGCTGAACTTCTAGTGAAGTGCAAGTCTTGCCCTGCAATTTTCGGAAAATGCACGCCTTTCCCCGACCCCCAAGGGAAATAATTTGTTGTGGCTATTTTTATGTGCCATAAAAGTGTCATTTGTTGTTTGTGTGGACCATTAGTTTTATAACATTTGCATGCAATATTGTTGCTTGTTTTACATGTTCTCTAAATCACAAGAAAATAGTATAAAATATTGAAACCATAGTTTATTAAAATATATACTTATTGAACTTGGTCTAAGGCACTAAGTGACTTATAATGGTAAATGATTTATGAAAAATTCTACAGATCAATATACTTTTTATGCTATAGGGATAGTAAAAATAGTAGTTGAATAGGATTTTTTTATATATATAAAAATTGTAATAAGTGATAAGAAACAGGCCCACAAATATAACGTGGGAAATAAATAAGTAAGGAAAGTTAATAAATATGATTTCTTAAAGTTAATTTTGTTCGAATAAAAATTTGTTCCCTTTATTTAATAATAATACAGTGCACCTCATTAAATATCTAAAATAGAAAATTTCTTTAAAAGAGACCTTAAGCATTTTTAACTAGAAATCCTGCAAATGCAATTGAAATCAAAGTGTAAAATATTTAACAAGTAAAAAGTAAAGTAATGCTTAATTAGTATATTTTACACATAAACTTGGCTAATAATATTCCGTTTCTACTTGGCCGTTTCTAATTGTTTTTTATACCTATCTTTTTATTTTCAACTTCTTTTTTTTTTTTCCCATCCCCATATCACCTGTTGTGCTCGTTCCTCTTCCTCTCCTTCCCTCTTTTTTTGCTGTTTTAAATGAATTTCTTGGTGTGAAGGCAACAACATGCTCCATACCAAAGTCGGGCTCTGTCATGTCCTGTGTCGGTCGTGTTTAATGCAGCCATAAAAATGCGTATAAAATCAAACTGTAAGCGTCGACTAAGTATGGGCATTGGATGCTGACCCGAAACACCTTTATATACATTTTTATTACCCGGACGCAGACAACGTCTAGACGAGTGGAGCTCAGAGGATGCTCTGGCCAAAAGCTAACAATTTTGTCAAGAAACTGAAATGTGACTTGCTGTAATCTTATGCGCATGTTTTGAAGCTGCTCCAATGACATTTTACGAGCGTTTCCGTAAACCCTTTATGTAAATTAAAACAAAATGCGCATTCAATTTGTATAGCAAACTACAAGAATGATAAAAATAAAAAAAGAAAACTTGATCCCAAAGTATTAGGTGGGATCTCTAAGCCGACTTGAACTTCATTAAGGGGGGATACAAATGGACGAAAAAAAGACAGGAAAAACAAATAAATAAAATTAAAGAAAGTAGTAAGTAGTAAGAAGCCCCAAAAGGGCATCCAAAATCGTGCCATCAAAGTTGTGTTTCTTATGTGGCTCTCCGACAGGATTACCTGCGTCAAGTTCAAGAGTTCAAAGGTCCAAGCTGCAAGTGGCAAAGGGGAATAGGCAACTTGCCGGTCAACCCCTCTCCTTATCTCACTCCCCCTCCTTCCCCTAATCGCCTTGGGGTTGAATTTGGAGCTGCTTGCCGGGTTACGTGTGTAAATGCATTAATAATGATGTGTGTGCACAACGCACGTTACACGACGCATTGCACGTAATGCGTTACGTGTGTCAGGACAGCTCCTGTTTACGGCAAACTCCCCTCCCACTCCGGCACTCTACCCACATCATGCGCATAAAAGCTGCACTCATAAATAAATTATGAAATTTTTCGCATTACGGGGCGGATTTTTATGGTCAGCCATAGAATAGAACAGGTAGGAAAACAGGTTAAAGGCCAGCAACAATAATCTTGAACATTTCATTTCTTTTACTTTAATCTTGCAACATTTTCAGTTTTCCTTCGTGTGTCTAGACACACAGTCCCGACGAAAAAAACTTTAGCTGGTACAGGTGTGCTCACGTGCCCACATAGTTTCAGTTTTCCCTTCCGGTTCTCTGGCGCTGCTTATTGGGCTTCCGTGGCTGTTTACACAGTTTCCCCTCAAACTTCTGTAAACGCACCAAATACGCAATAAATTCAATTAATTGTCTAAAGCTTCTTATTTCAGCAAATTTGTTACGTTGCTTTGGGGTAGTTGCTCCTCCTCTTTTTCAGTCAGTCCGTCAATGGCATTCCATGTGGAATAATATAATAGCTAAGGTGTTTGTGCCTGCCTTATTTTGTGCTTTGTTTTCACGTGTACAATTTCATTTTATATTTAAGGATGCTATTTCCAAAATAATTCAATAAAAACCTGTACAAAATGGCATTAAAAGTACTTAGATTCAAGATTTTAAGATGGGCACTAGGGAAGCTAATAGGATGTTAGTCTGATAAAAGGTTTTTTGTTATCTCAGTTTTTGATGTTAGTTTTACACAATGGTTTAAGCTCGTTTTCTATTTTTTATTAGATTTAAATAAAATTGTATAGACTAACAAATAGAAATATAATAACTATTTTAAAATGATATTATTAATAAATAATATAGAATGTGTTTAGGAAGTATGAATAATTTTTTTGATGCGTTTTCTTTAGCTGGATTTGTCATATAAGTTTGGTGAATATTTTGACGCATGTTTTATATTGTGTCCCAAATACTTTACTATTTAATATCTCATTTTTTTTTTAAACGCCATTTAGCCAAACTTCAAACCAAAGGAAGGCTGGGAATAAGTATAAGTTCTAATTAATATATTCTAGAGTTATTATATAACTATATATTGAATACTTTTGTAATATTTAAAAATCAATCGTAAATCTTTATAACTGAACAAACTAATTACAAATTAGAATAAAGGTTTTACTTTTCTGTCAGTTTATACCGAAGCCTTTGTACTATTTAAAAGTATTACGTGATTAAATGAATATTTAAATATAATATATGATATAGCTGTACATGATAGATAACCTACAACCTCAGTTTTAATGCGTGCACTACTTTGTAATACAAAACTTTTGCTGCAACGCTGCTGAAATTAAATGGAAACTCACAAAGTTCTCTTCGCTCACCCATTTTCCAGCATTTTCTAGGTTGCAGCTCGGAGCTGCTGACGTTGATGTGTAGCACGTAAATTTCCCCAGTGACATGAGGGGACATTTTGCCAGCAGCAGCCATAGCACACATACACACACATACAGTCACACACTCACACATCCTACACACATAGCCAAGTGTTGTACGCGTTAAAATATATTTTTTCGCCTTATTTCTTTTTATTCTACCTTTTACACATGCGAATGACTTTAAACAATTTCCACAACAATTTTGAACGTAAAACGTTGCTTCGTATTCCTTATTTTTTTTTTTTGCTGTACGCTTTTACGGCCTCTACGGGAAATAGGCACTAAAAATCTAAGGTAAATGACGTCAACAAAATGCAACGCGGAAAGGCATAAAAATGTTTGACGCAGTGCCTGCAAATTGATTTAGGGAATGTGGAAAACTTCTGTTGCGCCTTAAAGTAGGCAACATTATTTGATTTGTATTTCCCGTGCAAAATTTAAGGCAAAACCGATGGATTTTTAGCATTGTCTTCAGTTTTGTGCTCTAACCTCTGACCCTTTTTTATTCTGCTAACTCCCTTTATGCGCATTAAAAGAAAAATAAAGATATAAGCAGAGAAACGTTTGAATTTCAAGTGCTGCGTGTCTTTGGTAGTCATAAAACGTTTTAAGGATATTAAAAAAGGAAACATGTGGAAATCTCACTCCCAACGGTCTCAAAACGCAACTGACTGAAGGGTAAAATTTGATGAATTGACGCAATTTGAACCACAATAAGTCAACGTAACAATCGGATTGTGTTCCAAAAACAATATTCTTGACAATTTCGCCTTGGAATGATTTCATTTTAATATTATTTTTATTTTTTAACAAATTAAACATTTTATTCAAGACTTTCATTTAAGGAAAGCGATGTCTTTTAAATACTTCGACTATTAAATCGCCCACATTTAACAAGAATTTTAAAATGTGATTAAAGTTGTTTTGTATTAAATTAGTATTATATCTGTGTACGATATTAGTAATGTTGGCAAATTGACAGAGTTTTCGACTTTGAGAACGCAGTTAAGCAATCGTTTGCCTTTTTCGCCTTGAGCATAAAAATAATTTTTTACAAAAATAAATCGTTCTGTGTGTGCTTTGCCCCCTCAAGTTATGTTAAGAGGAAAATCGCAAA
Source organism: Drosophila falleni (assembly GCA_035045575.1). Classification (NCBI taxonomy): domain Eukaryota; kingdom Metazoa; phylum Arthropoda; class Insecta; order Diptera; family Drosophilidae; genus Drosophila; species Drosophila falleni. Next base: position 218,274 of record JAWNOV010000181.1, on the reverse strand, counting down.
ATCACAACTGGAAATTTTATTTTCAGACACAGTTGTAAGAGTGGTTGCATTTGGAATTGTCATTGTCTAAATTGATAAATGCGCGCGAGTGGAAAAATGGAAGTCAATTTTTGTTGCTTTTTCGCCCTTTTATTTTTTACAATTTTATTTGTTGGCTTACAGCCAGCAAAAGAATTTGTATGGAACAAATAAGCGCATAAATAGAAAAGAAGCCACATTTGACCCACATTGAAAGCTATTTGCTTGACCCTAAAATCAAAAAGCACTTGAAAGAAAAAACGGACAGCTTTCGAATTGGCGAAATCTCTTAAAATCCACAAAATTGCATTTCTAACTGTAGCAAAATATTAATAATCTCTCAGCCAAAAAGTTAAACACCAGGGACTTACGGGAAGTTATCTCATCAATATCGATTGGGATGGGAATAAGGATGGCGAGGGCGGTGTATAGGGAAGAGGGAGGGGGCAACTAAGCCCAGCTAACGTGGAAACGTGTCTAAATGGAAAAAAATGAAGCGTTTCAAGTTTCTGTAACGGCAAACATGGAAAAGAAAACAAGAAAAACCAAAAGAAAATACCAATAAATATTTGAAACCGTCGCTGTTGAATTATCCAGGGTTGGTAAAATGTTTTTCTAGTTTATTAAGGAAAAGGTGAGAGGTATTAATGATGACAATATAATAAAGCTAAATATACATACGCGAATTGTAATTTTGAGGCGCTTAAATAAAATAAGTCGTCATCTTCCGCACAGTAAACCCTTTCTTAATACAGTCTGCAACCCTCGTCTGATATTCAAACAGCCTCTTCAGTATCTAGAGGGTATTCCCCAGCTTCCAGCTCCGCTTGAGTTCATCATTTCCATGCGATGTCGTCAACTCAAGTAGTTTACTTTGCCAGACATTCTTGCTGGTTTGGCCTTTGACTTTCGAGCCTTCCCACATTAGCAAAAGGATTGTCGTTGAATATCGACATGAAATTCATACCCTTTACAAATAGAATTGGCCAAAAAGGGTAGCATAAAAGCTCAAAATAAACTTTGTTAAAAAACAAGTATATTTTAGATACAAATAATTACTTTCCTCCGAGTGTAAAGAAATAAATTAGGATTGTCAAATATTTTAGGTATCCTCTAGTTGATATACCTAGACAGGCTTTTTGTAATAACAAGATGGGGCGTCAGTCTGCAAAGTGTGAAAAGAAAACGTGGTTCATTGTTGAGCCTTAAAGTACACTCGTGACTGCCTGATGAAGTGTCTGCTTCTGAGGAGTTGCGCAAAAAATCAATAGATGTTGAATGCATGTACATGCAACACATTCATTCAGCTTGCCACACCCAATATTGAATTACTCTATTACCAATGGCAGCAGCAACTACTCGGTACTCGGTAATAACCCTAGTCAAGTCGATTTCGATGTCGATGTCGACTTCAACGTCTTGTGCAACTTCCGTTGCATAGTTTTGCGAGCTCTGCTCACAAGACATTTTATCCTTTTGATCCTTTTTATTGTTGCCACCGCAGCTGGTGTTGTCTTACAACGCAACTCCACTGGGGTAACCCAACAGTTGTGTTCTCAAAACAGAAAACCGCAGCCAACTCCACGTCCTGGTCCAAAAAAGAGAAAAAAAAAACTCCCCGCCAGCCAACAAACGTGACGTGGCTGCCGTCCAAAACAGGCAATTGGTTTTCAGTTACAGTCAGGGGCGGTATTTTCTGGCTCTCCTCTACATAGTCTGTATGCACTTGACTTGTCTACCTAGTTGGCTCCCTCAACTGTCAACTGCCAAATGCCTGCTCCTTATACTTTTGTGTTGACGGCTAGTTCTGGCTCATTGGAGCGTTGCTAAGGACAACTCCAACTGCAAGTACATGTTGTATACACAAATTGCCAGATTTTTGGCACCTACAGCAAATTTCGAAGTATTTTTTCACATTTCGACATTACTTTTTTTAAAATATTGAATGTGATATTTCCTGCACAAAATTATTATTAAATGTCAAATTTAGCTTTTCAAAATAAGCTTAAATTGAGAATGGAAAAACAGATAAATTCTAAATAGACAAAAAAAAAAAAAAAAAAAAAAATATAAATGAAAGAAAAATAAATAAAAAAAAAAAACAATAAAAAAAGAATAAATCAAATAAAAAAAAAAAAGAGCAGCGCCGTTGCGACGAAAAATGCGCCCGGGGCAAAGATTTTGACCCCCACAGAAATTTTTCAGCAACATATTTTTAGCAAATAACGAATCGAAGATAATGCTAAAACATATTAAAATTGACAGCTTCTGTGTCAAAAATGTTATTAAAATAACCTAAATGCTACAAAAATAAAAACTTATAATGTGACAATAGCTCGTTACCCAAAAATGGTACTATTAGATTCCGACAGATTATTGTACACCATTTGGAACACTTTTATCTCCGAGACTATAACAGTTAGAGGAACTAAATTGGGTGGCATACTCTTTGAGTTTATTCGTAGATCTGAGATCAAGTATTCTATGACTTCTGTTGACTTTCTACCAATGCTGAGTCGTTTCGCATTTATATCCGCATATATGTAACTGAATTTAACCATAACATCCTGATACATTCTGCACAAATACTTGCTAAACTTAAAAATTTTGAACTTTATTTTCTAATGGTTTGTCATTCTAAAAATGTAAAATTCATTTAAGGTTCCGCTTAAAAGTAGGATACCTATTATGTTTGCTTATATAAGTAGGCAAATCATAAATTATTTTTCCCATATTAGGAGATGTTCGATTAATAGCAAAAGGAGACTGCTTAGTTTCTCTAGTCCAATATATGATCGCAAGTGGTTCACATTTATTTGAAGTTTGCCAAATAAACGATAGGCTACACTGATGTGACAAAAATCGTTGCCCAATTAATTGTAGGATTTCAAGTTCACTGTCCAATTTGGATTTAGTGTTAAAGCCTGTTTAATAATTCAAATCCTCAGAAACATTAAAAAGTGCCTTAAATCTTAAATTTAGTTGGCAAATGATGGGGTCGATAGATTCTAAAAATGGAATTAGAAATGTTTCAGTTTCTGGTATGTTTTTGCTATCATCTGCAGCCGCATATTAAAATGGTTTTTGTACTTTTCGTTGTCTGATTAATTTAACTTCAGCGTCAACCCCTCAACTTATTTTCAAGTTCAAACTCTATTTGAAATATTTCAAAATTTTATATTTTTGGCGCCCCCAATATCTGAGCGCCCGGGGCGGTTGCCCCCCTTGCCCCCCCCCTCGAAACGGCGCTGAATTAGAGTATTTAATCCAAGAGATTTTGGCATTTATAAAAATAGAGATGAAAAACAAACTAGATACTATGTTCAAAATACAATAACTTTTTAATGAAAAACATACATTTAGGACCATCGAAAAATTAAGCAACTTCAGGTTTTTAGTATCGTCCATCAATTCTATACAACTCCCTAAAGTATGCTAAACTATTTTAATGAAATTAAACCCGAAATGAAATTCGAAACGGGTTTGCAGGAAAAGCATTTGCAAGTCAACAAAGCATTGAGTAATAATGCAAATTTGCAAGGCTTTTGTTTTTCAACAGCTGCTAAAATTAAAAATATTTTCGAAGGTTCATTCAACTTCAGGCCCACATTGACTGCGGCATGCCAAAGTCGAAGGATAACGACGATGACGTCGCATTGCCAGTGGACTGCGGCAGTGGCAGATGTGGCAGACAATGCCGATCATAATCTACATATAGACGGCTTCCCAGTGAACGTCATCAGTGTGTGAGTGTATGTGTGTGTGTGTGGGCTTATGTGTGTGTGAGTCCTGTGTATGGTACGTGCTGTAACGCAGCTGAAGGACATTGCCAATGTTTTCTCTCTGTATAATGTTTGCCACAAACGGTTGCAAATTCGATTTGAGGTGCACCTTCTGTTGAAGGCCAGATTAAACTAATTATGACAAGCAAAGTGAGAGAGGAAGAGAGAGAGAGAAAGAGAGAGAGAGAGAGAGAGAGAGAGAGAGAAGGGAGAGGGAGAATTGCTGACCCTGAGTCCGAGTACGTTCCTTAAGCTCCTGTACTCTTTGACCCACGTTGTAAGTTCGCATAACGAACAAATTAGCAGCAAAGTTCCTGTTCTCCAACTTTTGCAGTGACAACGAGAAACATTTCCTTTGGCGACAACATCAAAGATTTAAGTCGGACGTCGTTGTTGTTGCCGCTGGTGCAAAAGTCCATTAAGTGCCCTCTCAAGACAGAAAACAACGAAATACTAAAAACTACGTTCGACATTGCAAGAACGAAGCTTGTATATTCTTATTCAAGTACTCTACCCAACGCTACTAATCGATATCAGTGTAATTCAATATATTTTTAGGGTAATTAAAAATATTGAGAATATTAGTATCATAACTTATCAGTTTTCAGTATGCTAAATTATTTCAGATAATTAAAAAACTTTGAAATTTAGCATGTTAAAAATATTAAATAACAGCAAAAGGTTGTACAAATAATTTCTAATGATGACGATAACGTATTTTAAAAAGAAACTATCTAATATTGATACCTTGCTAAACAAAAACAAATACTATTGTTTTACCAACTTCATTGCAAAACTCTCATACTCCTTAAGAAAACTTTAAATCGATGAAAAATGAAATGGGGAAATCAAGCAAACACAAAGAGAGGAGCATAAGAAACATAAAATAAAATGGGAAAAATTCAATTTTGAAATAAGCAAAGACACGTTGAAAAAAGCAAAAAAGGTGACGACGACGACGAGAAGGAGAAATGAATTCTTGGCGAAGCAAAAAGTAAACAAAACTGAGACTCAAGTAGTAGGTGAAAATGAACCCAGAGTTGGAAATTCAATAAAATAGAGAAAAGCCAATAGTGGTTTTTTTATTTTTTGTGGGTAGCAGTAAAAAGGCAGCAGTGGAAGCAAAAATCGAGTCGTTTCCTTCAAATGCGCCCTAAACATGCAATCGAACTTCAACTTCAACTCAGCTGTTAATTTTGCATGGAACATGGCAACCGAAAAAAGGCACTAAAAACAACAACTAAGTACTTAAAACAACAACAGTTTGAAAATACCAACAAGTTTTTGGGTGAGTTCGCAATGGGGGTTGGATATATATTTTTTGCTTTTTTTTTGGTCCCTTTTCCTTTTTTCTTTTTTTTGCAAAAGACAAGAAACAACGGCGACGACGGCGTCAGTTGTTATTGCCAACATTTGAGTCCTCGCTGGGAAGAGCGGGCAGTTGTGTGACTCATGCCTGAAGTGATGACGAAATCAGCCGGCAACAAACTACAAGTACATGTGTTCTCATATGAATATGTAAAGCAAGGGTAGCTCGAAAAACTTCTAAAATATTACACACTTTTAAATAAGCCCCCGTTTTTTATTTACTTTAGCTCATTACAGAGCACTTTAATGTTAGAATTATTCCAAAAATCGTGTTTAAATTAGTTTCCATTAAGTTGGAAAAAGGGAAGAATAAAAAAAAAAATGTATTTTGAGTTTTGCAGTTACAATAAATAAATTGTTTATATCTTTTAGAAAGCCTAAATATGGCAACTTAAATTCGTCTTTTACAGGGGAATAGTTCTTTATTTTTAGTTTATTATAAAAATACTTAAATGTAATGTAGTTAATATTTATCTACTGTATTGCAACTAAGAATTTGAAACTTAAAACGAGGGAGTAATTTAAGAATGCTGCTTCAATAAGAATTGCTCGTACTTCGTAATACAAGTCAAAATATCTCAATATTTGAGAGCCTTAGAAAACGATACATTGTAAAATGATGTAGGGTGTTTTATCAATATATTAATAGCAGCAATTGCCGGAAACTAAATGATCAACCCACTGTGATATGTACATAAGTATAAGTATAATAAGGATCAATGTACATATTTAGTTTTCCGTCATGCGAAAATTTATGCATAAGCTATCATGGTTGACAGGCGGCACGTGGTGCCAATCAGCACACGCAAAGAGAACAATGACAGAGAGTGAAAGAAAAGAGAGAGAGAGAGAGAGAGGCGAAAAATAGAGCGGTTATGGAAGAGTGTGACCAAAGTGAGCAAACAAAGAGCGGCAAACATTGCGTGTTTTTTGCACAAAGTTGGGGCAAAGAAAATGTTATGATTTTCATTTTAGCTAAGCAGTTAATTTCGTGTCGGGAGTGTGAGTGAAATAGAAAACGCAACTTGGTGCATGTGCATAATTATGCATAACAAGAAGGAAAGGGAAAAGGAGGGGAGAATGGGGGCGGATCAGGTGAAGAGGTCTGCAGATGATTTGCGGTTTGTTTGCCTCTCTTGAAAGACTCGTTTAGTCATCATCATCCTCATCGTCATCGGCGAGTGCTTAGAATGTTTAGCTGCTTAATTAAATGCAATACACGACGGAAAAGCAATAAAGAACACAAAAGAAATGCATTTCAATTAACTTTTTTTTTTTGTTTTACAAGAGAGCTCTGGGACTCAGACTTTGACTGAGACTGGGTCTTGAACTAGTGGATAGTTGCATAGTAATTAAGTGAGCTATTCAACTGACGCTCTTCAAGTGCCACGACGAGCTGATGTGGCTAGTTCAACTTTTAACAGCTTTTGCAAATTGGTATTTAAGTGCAACACAGGTATCGTTTTAGTTTAGTTAATGATAGAACAGAAAGGAATAGCAAATAACAAGAAGTGACAGTAACTTACTGGAGTCTCGATCGTAACATGACTGTGAAAACCTGAAGTGAATCTATAGCAATTACTTACAATCAGTTGCAGTAATTGATTTAATACCAGAGAATAGTTTAATGGCTTAGTCCAAATTTATATTAAATATCCGTGATTTCTCTCCTCGTTAGATGAACGAAAATCAGTGAGTGTATTTAATGTGATATTGTAAAATACATTCATCAAATATTATTTGAATACATATATTGATGATTTGTGAGCTTTTTAATTTAACTATATTAATGAAAAAAAAATTCCTATTAATTTTAACGTTCTCTTTTTTATTTTCAGGTAAGTTGTGTCCGCATTCCTGATTATGATTTCGAAACCATGACCCACCATAACAATGTAAGTTGTATAACTATGCAAATCTCAGCTAAGATTTCAGCTGTCTTTTGACTCCCCTTTTAGACAGCGACAGAATCATTAGAATACTTCTGCCCACTTAACACTTAACACACAATTGTCTGTTAAACCTGATGGCCGTTTAACACACAAATGTTCACACTTTGCTGCCATTATATAATATGAATATGTGCATGTGTTTGTATAATAGTCTGTTTGGACTTGTTCCTTTGCTTCGCTTTCCCGCCTGCAAACATTTATGGCATGACACATTCACATCAATGCTCACCGGATAGATAGAGGCACTCACGTTGTTTGCCGGCAAATGATTTCCAAAGCAATTCAAATGCAAAGCGAAGCGTAACCCAAACTCAAACTCCAACTCAAATTCAAATTCAAATTCAAGCTTAACCCCCACTCCCCACTTTCCCCCCAAGCAACAACTAATATTGTTGAACCATTGTGCTTCGATGCCTTCGACAATCTGCTGTCATGATATTCCGCCCGACGCCAACTGCATACCCCTCTTGAAACTCATACGAAATCGACCAGACATCGACATCGACATCGGCATCGGAATCAACATCGACAGCAACAACGACATTGTGCGTTCATGTAGGCGAGTGTAAGAGGCAATGTCGCCAACAGGCCTCTCTTTACTCTTACCCTTGAGCTGCGCCAATAGCTCTGCTTCCAACGCTGCTTCCAGCGCTGCTACCGGCGCGGCGCTGCTTGTAGCTCTGCTGCCGGCTTCGTCTCTCACTCTGACTCTAGCGTTTGCCCATTGTGATTCATCGACGTCGCTGCTGCCATCGACCATGCGGTTAGTTTCACTGGCGCCGTTCTGCTATTTAAATTGCCGCTCTATATCCTTGTCCGCCTTTTGGGACCGACGCGTCGCCAGCTTCACACCAGCCAGCGCCAAGGATAAACTTGTACGCGCACTCTCTCGCTCACTCGCTCGCTCGCACGCTCTGTGCTTTCCTATTTTGAGTCATCGCCGCTTTATTTATTGTTCTTTGCCAGTTGTTGTCGCTGTATACTCGCTCTACCCGGCTCCGTTGCCCTCTAACTTAATTGCAGTTAATATCTTTTTTCGATATTCGAAAAATTACTTTTCGCGTTCGCACGCAACATGCAGCAACGAAAAAGAGAGACAGCGAGAGAGTGGGTCGCTTTTGGGGGGAATGTCAGCTGGTATTTCGCTCTCTTGTGTGCGAATTGAGAGCATTGCCAACTGCAAGTTTAAGTAGCTCGAAAATGTTCGCAAGCATGGGAATTGAAAAACAACTGAATAAGTATTATTTTAAAATGTTGCCAAAATTATTTTGTATTGATATTCATTTTCATATTAATTTGAAATAATAAATTGTATTTTAAAAACCATTTATTAATCTTATCGAAAACTGGATATTACAAATCAAATAAAATAAAATATTCAAAAGTTTTTGGTATTGAACCGAAAGGGAAATTTGCTTTATAAATTTTAATAATTGCAATGAATGAAACCGGTCTATTTTCAATAGTAAAATACATTATTAGATATATACTCTTAATATATATTTTTTACGTATATGTTACAAATAATTTATTGTAATTATATCAAATTATTTTTCCCTGATCGGAAAATGTATTTGGTTCGAAGAGTTCGAATTTCAACCGGCATTTTGTAATGCGCTCTGGGTGTATGAGTGGGTGCTCATTATCTTGTTACGCCCCCTCTCTCTTCCCCTCTCTTGTATTATGTCAAACGCTGCTTACGGCGCATGTTCTTGAGCATTTTCGAATTCGAATTTACACACAAAGGTTACGCAAAAAGGTCGAAAATTATAAATTTCAGAAATTATATAATTGTTGAAAACACTGAATTCATTAAATACTATTTACTCGCTTGACATTTTTAGAAATATTTAATAATATTGAAAATATATAAAGCTCAGCTCAACCCTCGTCTTAATGTTTGAAAGCACGCGCTCTCAATCCACCACCGCTATGCAGTTACTCACTCTCTTTCTCTGCTCTGCTCTGCTGCAGCGTTGCTCTCTCTCTCTGCGACTTAAGGGGGGGCTATTGTGAACGTCGCCAGCTCTGTTGCTCCCCAAAGTGGTTTGTCCTTTTGTATATGCATTGTCCTTGCCAGAGCGCCAGCAACGTCGACGTTGGCGTCAGCAGCGTTTACGTCGTCAGTCGTTTGCCTGCTGTTGAAAAATTAACATCGACATAATTTAGTTTGTCTTCGTCGTTCGTTGCGCTCGTTACGTTTCGTGCTGTCGTCGTCAGCTTCTTAGTTGTTGTCTTTGTCGTTCCTGCTCCCACAGAGGCAAAAGCAACACAGCAATAATACCACAAAAACACAACAAAAAGTAACTACACAAAATACAACAATAACAAAAAAAAAAACGTCGCCGAGTTTTGTAGTGGTAAACAAATACAATAGCCGTAGCATACTTTTTAGCAGTGACGTAGAAAGTTATCACATGTTTTAAGCATAAACATAATTTAGACAAATTAAATTTAATGTAATCAAATATCTTAACAATTCAATTTAATAGAGAACAACTTAATTATTGTGCGTTGCGCTCATAAGTAGGCAACAATAAATTGTTTAAAGTGCAACAAAAGACACACGCGCACACACACACACAAACACACATATCCAAAAAAAATAAATAAATAGCTATCAGCTAACGGTATTAATCTATACTAAGTACTTGTGAACTGCAAGCAAAAAGAGCTCAACATGCTGATTGGATTAGTACGCGATTCGGTGATGCAGTGTTTCTGCCACACCTGCCGTGCACCGGGCATTTTGCCAGCGGGTAAGCATCAAAAGTCAAATGTAGTAAAAAGGTAGTAGAATAGTAGTAGCATCTACTACTAATGCTACGACAAAACTGGTAACAATTTGACTGAACGGCAATTATTTTAATTGCCGCTCTTGACTCGTGACGTTTGTCATATTATTTTATTGTTTTCCTTTAATCATTTATTATTTTTTCCCCTACAATGAAGGTCAAAGATATGACTGTTGTTGTTATTGTAGTCGTTGCTCAAATTGAGGACATTTTTCCATACAGTTTAAACTGCTTACGTATGTACGCCAAAGTGAATGTTTTGGCCAATTCTCAAATAGCTGTTATCCTGCTTGTTTTTGGTCAACAACATTTGTATTTGTGCTCAGTTCTTGACAGTTTTATGTTTGACCTTACGCCAATTAGGTTCAATTTGTTGGACTAAACTTTTTGATTGTTGGCAAAATATTAAAGTGAACTCAAAAGCATACAATACCCTTTATTGAATAGATTCAGCTTTGAAAATGTGACTGATATATAGAATTTAACACTTTGATTCCCAAAACGGTTATAACATTCAATATTGCACTCGACTGGGTAGCAATTGAAATAAATCTAAGTTATATCTAAAAGTTAAAAGTTCAATAGCAATAAATATCATTAAAATTATTATTAAATCATATACTATTTGTTGTAAGGATGGGGAAATGGCCAAAAAACTAAATCCGATCCAAAACTATTAAGATTTGAATATATAGTTTGTTGATATGAATACAGATAAAAGACCTAGATATCGAAATTAAACTTTTAACGAAGGAAAGAAGCAGAGAAAATCGGAGCATGATAAGAGAAGAAATTTACAAATTAATGGAGAAATTCTTAGAGAATCAAATCTACAAGAGTCATCAATCAAAATCAGAGCACACCACTTCAATTTTCTAATAGTCAAGGTCACAGTATGAGGCCTATTAAGTCATCAACAGGGCCTAAACAATTGTGTAATACAACAAACACAATAATGAGAACTACAATAACATACACGTATCTCAATTCTGGAAGAAAAATTAACTTAATACAAAATGGTAGGCAAAATCAATTTCAGAGTTTGCTAGAGCTAGAGTAAGAAAGAGAGAGAATGAGTGAGAGAGAGAGAGAGAGAGAGAGAGGGACAGAGGGAAAGATAAAGAGAGCGAGCACCTATAAAAACCGAAAAGACAAACAATATGACGTTGATTTTTGCTACAGTAGAAACTAAACGCCACGAAGTAGGCAATAACAATTTAGTGGATGACTGTTTGTTGCCATTGTTGTTCTATTGTTGTCGTTGTTGTTGCCACTTTTTTTATTGCCCCGGCGGCCTGACATCGCATGGCGCCAGTCAGCCGGCAACGATGAGTCATCCACATGCGAACAGGGCATGGAATTTAATTTTAGCCCGAGCCTTAAAGGCAATGATTCTGGCCGATTTCTCATTGTATGGTACTGCATATGAATGTCTACATTATACGAGTATTAATCCTCAATGCCTTGTGGCCACACTGGACTCTCACATCACCACAGAGCGCTCAGTTATGCCGATGATTTTATTTATATTGTATTGGGCTATTAAAACGCAATAATCGCCTCAAACAATCGCACATACAAATATCGTAATGATTGCGCAATATGCACACGGCCCAGCGAGCACAAGCATAAGCACAAGCCCAACACAAGCCCAACACACACACCACACACACAACACTCATACACAACACACACAGTCCCAACATACACACACTCAAGTCGGCAAAACAATGACGATGACAGTGGAAAGCGTTTATTGATTTATTGATGGCAGCACCTTACACAAAAAAAAAATTAAGAATGCAAGAAAAAAACAGCAGGTGTTTGAATTACCGAAGATCAGATACTCTTTTCGCTATATTTATGACTCTAAAATATGACTCTTTATAGTCTATGAAATTAAGAATTCCTATACTATACAACAAAAATATTATATTTACTCTACTAGATTCTAGAATGTAAGGATTTCAATATCAGGATTTCAACCGTTTTAAATTTGTTCAGACCAATTTGATCAGACTATTCTGTAAAAGAAATTTAAAACTTTGTCATAACAGGAACATAGAACAAAATAAAACAATTTGAAGAAAGTACTATAAGTAAAGACACGACAACGAAAAAATAAATAACAAGGGCACATGCCTCGACTTGTTAGAGAAACACACACTCATGTTCCTCGACCTTAAACGACACGAATGGGAAATTTTTCAATTGACGAGGGTATGTTTCACAATTTAATTGCAATTTTCCAGGTAAAGATTATAAATCTTGTTACTTAAATGATCTTAATTACAAGAGCGGTGAAAACCGAACAACTTAAGTAGAACTTGACATATCTGAAAAGTATTATTTAGATGTCCCATGTGGAGATTTAGTGAAAGAGGTTGTTTATAAGTAAATTATAATTAGAAATTCTTGTATTGCTGAAAATCTATTTAAGCAATGCAAAAGTTTAAAGATTTCTATTTTTCTTAATATATTGTATCATTTTTTTCTGAGTGTAATTTCAAATTGGGCTCAATTTTCATTTGACACATGTCTAATTTATGGCACAGACAATGACTCGTGTCTGTGCCAACATCTTAATTTAAGAAATGGATTGGGATTGGGGGAAGGTTGGGTGGATAAAAGGTGTCGGTGGAATGGAAGGACAGGAGGATGATGGCTTGGAGTTTCCCCAAGCTGTCATTGGCCAAGGTTACATCCACAACATGCTGGTTTTTAATTTGGCGCCTCTAATTGTCAGTGCCGGTGCGCTGGGAGGCACACATGTTTCTCCCTCTCACTCTTCTCCCCGTTTTCTCTCTCTCTCTCTGTTTTTTGCTCTCTGTATATGTGGCAGTTTTTGCTCTATGTAATGGCCTTGCTGGTTTGGGGAGCACTTTGCTTTTTGGCTTGGCAAATTAGATTTCCTTGCTGCGAAATTGCAATTCAAAATGCTTTTTCGGATGCTGTTGCAACGGGGAAAATTGCTGTGATGAGAGAAGAGGAAAGAAAGAGAAGTTATTTGAGTTGGTGTTAAAATGTGGAATGTAAAATTACATTTGAGAATTGCACAAAATGAAATGTCTGCATGACTTTTGATTAAGTTAAAAGCTGTGAAAAACTTAAAATTTACTAGTATAAAGAAACTAGTAATGACATCCATTTCCTTCGAACCGAAACAAATATAGGTTACGGTTTCGGTACGTTCTGAAACAACTATTTCGTTTTAAAAGGTCACAAAAATAACAGTTTGTTTTAAATGCAAAAAACTTAAATGCAGTATGAATAAAGAGACCGAATTATGATCAAATAGTTTTGCTTAAGCTATTTGATTAATCAATGCATTTGTTTATCTAAATACCATAAACAAAAGATCGCATGATTCATTAGTTCTGTTGATAATCCAGGAAGCAATTAGATAAATTACTATATAATACTTAAATGTATTTTGAGCATGTTATTAGAGCCAAGAAGTAATTTCACAAGCTTGCTCTGGGCGTAAATCAATTAGGATAAATTGTGCAACACTGAAACAGGCAAATGAATTTAACTTGATGTCAGTGTGAATTGAATGTGATGCATCTTTTGAATATGTCATATCCAACAAATGTATCTGACAGCTAGCGGCTAATTCAGGCAGAGAGATGGAATAGGTGTCCTTTATATGATGGATTAGTTTGGGGCATGACCGCCCACATGTCCAAGCATGTGTTGTTAATGTCTACCATTGGATTTGGCCAAATGTGAGACGACAGTCAACTCAAATTAACTTTGCGTGTGCTTCATTACCAAATGTCCCGAGGACAAAAAACAATTTTGTGCTGCATACGCAAAGACGAAACTATCATAAGAAAATGCACGAATGTTAAGTTCTCTATGTTATAGCTAGCGTCTATAATATGCTATCTTTAAATTGAAAGTCAGCTTTGATTATTTATTACTATCCACATCGTGTCCAATTCCATGATATTGAAAGTTAACTTCTCACATACCCTTAACTAAACTCTTAATTATATCAAAATCTCCTTTAATAAAACCATATTGCATAACATTTACATTTTGACACATTCATTCTTCATTTTAATCTTGCGTGACTTTCACTTCAGAAAAAACAGAAAACCGATAATATGTCTACCATTAAGGCTTTTCTCCATTTTGTCCTTGAAATACGGACTTATGGAAAGCTGAAGTATCCAGTCTGAAGGGCGCTTTTTACCCTGTGTACGGTTTGCTCTCAAAAGCAGCTCATTAGGACCATGTCGAGCTAAGTAAAGCGGAAATCCTTCCCACAGTATCGACATTTGTGCTGCAGGAAATGAAGTGCTGAGTTGAGAGCTTGGTTAAATAGACGCATCAGCTAAGATTCATTAATTTGCAAATTCATGGATACACTCTACATGGAAAAAAGCGTAAAAAGTGCAAAATAAATGATAACAGGAATATAATCCAAGGGAGAACAGTGGTTGGAATCATATATTTAACAATAAAAGATCATCAAAGTGCAATAATTTTGATAAGTTCCATGTCCAAGCGAAAAAAATGTGTAAACATTAAATTAAATGTTTAATAACTGAATAACATTTGTTATTTGATTAAAATAACGCTTAAAATAATTTTATTATTTATATTTTTTCTAAATATAAATTTTCAGATTTTTTCATATTTGCTGTTTTTCCTCTCTTATCTAAAATGAAAAAAAATGTGAGGTTTATATCTGATACATTTTTATTTTACACCGATATTTTATGTATTTTTTTGTTGGCTGGAAAAACAAATATCTTCAGATACATTAAGAATACACTCGTCAAGCAACCAAGGTCTTCCTATAAGCTGAATAATAATGATATGCGATTGTAGCATGTTTGTTGTCATAGATTTTAATTTAGCGACGGCATTTGGTTGAGCTCCTTGCAGCGGAAGTGGGCGGACAAAAGAGGGCGTTGCACAATAAATAAAACTGACAATTTCTGGTACAGTAAACGTTTTCATTGTTGTTGTCCTTGTCATTATTCTTGTTGTTGTTGTTGTTGTTGTTGGGTGGCTTTTGACGCTCTGTCAAATTTGACAAAGTCTGTGCATTTGGATGAACTGCATGTGATGTCCATTCCGTTCTGTTGTGAATGCGGCTTTGGTTTTTGCTCTGTTTGAGTCTCGCACAGTCGTGTTTTCATTTGCTGAAACCAACACCTTTTCACACCAGTTTTTCGTTCAGTTTTCTCTTCCCTTTTGTTCACTAAACTGTCAAAGTCATAAATAATGTTTGGGTGTGTAAAGTGGACTTAGAACGAGAGAGTTGCAGGTCCCCGGTGTGTAATTCTGCCGTTTAAGCTCAAACTTGAAAAGCTAGCAAAAAAAAAAAAAACAGAATAAAAAAAGACATTTAAGACTTTAACGCAATTTCAGTAGAATTCGAGTCAATTTAAAATAGTTTATATTTCGAAATGGTCTATAATTATGTTATAATAAATGTATTTCGAATATTTTCTGTGAAGTGAAAGACTTTAGCGCCTCCTAGGTGAAATCCAATTTGTTATAAATTTTTCCTTATTTCATGCGTGAAGAACCTCAACTCGCACCATCCATATATGAAACCATCTCACATAACTCAGCCGCTGTGAAAGCTAATCAAATTTTCTCAGTTTCTGCGTGAAACTTTATAAGTTGGTTTGCACGCCAGAAAGCTGCTATTGGCTGCTACAGCTGCTGCCAAGTTAAGCGCCAAGAGGAACTATTTGGGCCAAGCTGTCACGTAGCAGGCGCATTTTTCCATATTATCCAGTAGGTCTAGCATTGTTCTTCACGCTTTGCGAATGTCGCTCACGTAACAGACGCATACATAACATTACTTAATTTTAATTTTTTCATCATCTTTCTTTTTTCCTTTGTTTTTTTTTTTGTTGCCAACAAATTAATGAAGTTGCATATTTCGGCGACTTCTTTGCTTGTTCATTGACATGCCGTGAAGTGCCAACAAAAGACAGAGAAAAATGAGAATATAAAAAGGAGAAAAAGGCCAAAAAATTGGCCAGCTGGCAGTTGACTGTCTGTACTGTCTTGAAAATTTAAATGTGTATATTTCCTTCCACCAAATGTCATCATCGCTCAATGCCTGACTTCCTGTCGCCTGCCTTGTTTCACTGTGACTGTGTTCTGATATCGAGTAATGTGTGAAAAGCTGGAGGCATCACAATGTCATCTGGTGTCTTTAAATTTTTAAGGTGACTTTTCAGCTCGAAATTTTCCACATTGCAGTATCAAAATCCAACCCGACCGTTATTGTAAATGTATTACTTGCCAAACTGAAAGACACTCTCTCACAGCATAAAGGTCATTTTGTGAAATTATACAAATTAAATTATACAAATACAAATTTCAATTTTTTTCAAGTGTGTAAAATCTTTAATAAGTCTTTGCTATCTTAAGCTAAATTTTATCGAGTTTTTTTTAAATCAAGAAAAACTTACGAAGATAGCAGCATTTTCAGAAAAACCCACAAAATCTTTAATCTTCAGAAATGTATTTATATTCATTAATCATTAATTTCATTCGCAACAGATGAAATTGCAATTCATAGCCAAAAAGTTTAATTCAATGTCAGTGTCACTGTTGGCAAGTTTGATTTCATAGTGAAGTGTCAGTAAAATAGGGGATTGCAGCAAAATAGAAATGCATGGATGCATGAATTATTTAGCAGCTAGTGTCGCCTTACAGTGAGCGACAAGTCAGTCGTCAGTCGGTTTGGCATGAGTGGCATAAGCAAAAGGCAATTGCAAGGTTCAAAGTCAGTGGGACTGTGGCAGCCTGGCAGCCAAATGAAGAGGTGCCACTTAGCAGTGTTTGATGAAAGACTGCGCAAAAACTCGATTCGATTACAAAACTTTCAAGTACCCTTTAAAAAATAGACATTAACACCAATGCTGAAAGTTCAACATTTTCGATAAGTTTTTCAGTTGTTGGGCCCAAAATACAGAACTTCAGCTCAAAATTTAGTTCAATTTTATACAAACATGAAAAGATCATATAAATTAATAGTTTTTCGATTTTCCTTTATTGATTTTGCCTATAAAATCATTTAATAAAAATTCTCCCAATTTGAAAATGAATCTAAAATAAGATGTTTTTATTAACAATTTTTAACTGTTTCAAAATTAAGCCAAAAAAAATTTATAAATAGTAATTGAAAAAAATTGTAAAACTGATGTATTTATTTCTTTTTAAATCAAAACTTTATTTTTAGACTGGTAGAAAATTTTAAAATCCAATTTTAAAATCTTTGCCTTTTTCAAAAATGCGGACGAACTAAATGTTTTTGATTTTAGGTAACAGGGTATAACTAGTGCAAATTTAGTCTCTGCGCACACAAAGTCAAATATAAAATGCAAATAAAAACTTGAAATATTCCGCAGAGTAAGAGCTCTGTCTCCGTAGCCAAAGGAATTCTTGAAAATTGCATTAGGCGCCGCAGACAACGAAATAGAATCACGTAGGCGACAATTTGAAAAAAGGGATGCGAATCTCACTTTGGTATATGTCATGCATATCTATCAAAACTCTCCCTCTATCTCTCTGTGTATCTCATCTCTCACTGTACAGGCGACAAATGCGCATTGTTCATTTTAAAGTTTTTCTTTTATAATTTCCGTTTTAGTCAGATTTTCATTATGAGTTAATAAAGCTGAGAACAACTTTTTCAGTTCATGAGCTATTAAATGGAAATTGTATAAAATAAAAGCATTTTTTTTTGTATAAGCTCTATTCCATTTAACTTTGACAACATTTGCAGCGAGCTTTAAAAATTTACATATTTATGAAGGGGAACGAGTGAAAGCCACTTCCTTTAACCTCCGACCAAAAACAGCGACTGCCAACAGCTGTGACTATGACGTGGATATTGTTGTTGACGTTGTTTGTATACGTTTTTTGTTGTTGTTGTTGTCCATACCTTCGGCAAACAATTGCAAACACAGAAGCCGCCGCGTTGTCAAAACTCTTTTTTATTTTGGTATATGTTTATTTTTGTCACACTTTGTGCTGTCCAACACACAACAACGAGAGCAACAACAGGCTCACAAGTGTTCTGCCAATAACATTGAATTTTTATCGCAACACGTTTAGTGTTTGAAGCATAAACGACAAATGAATTGTATAAAAGAGAAATGTTTTATGCAAATATTTGCCAATCAACTTTTATGTGAGTGAACGAGAGGAAGGGGTAAGAGTTCAGGGTGTGGCCAAAAGTTGGATAACATTCTGCGGTAATTACTCCATGTATAAGGAAAAACCCATAAGGAAAAGTCTTGCAAGTTGTAAGAAACGGCTAGAAAGAGTCCCTAGTCCTGTCGCATTATTTTGATATCTAATGACAGTTGTGTATGGGAGTAAACTTTTCCAGAACGTTTAAGGCGACTGAGACAGTGTCTAAACGTTAATTAGAAATTAACATTAATATTTATAGAGGGGAAGGAGATTGCCACAAAACTTTCAAGCCCAACTGGCTGACCACACACCGAGTAAAAGCCATCGAAGTTCGTCGAAAGTTGGCCAAGTGTCAACTAAGAAAGGGGCTTCAGATATTCATATCTGTGGTCCGGTCATTAAGATGCCTAAATGGTGGAAGATAAGGGCGGAAGAAGCATGCAGAGTTGTGGAAAAATATTCTCTGATAAACGAAATTACGTTGATTAAAGCAAACTCAAAGGCGGCCAACTGAAATATTGCCTGTGACCTTAAGGACGATGAGGTTTTTTATGCTAGATTAAGCATAATTTTATAATTAGTGCGCAACTGGGCGTGGCCAAGATATGCCGTTGTGGGCGGCGCCTTGAAGGTTATTTTGATGATGAAAATGAAGCAAGTAAATTAAATGTTTAATCTTCTACCTAAAACAACTCATTTAATTAATGTTTATGGCTCTTAACTTTAAGGCCATATCAAATTTGATCAAGTTTATGTTTATGGGCCAGTTATTTAACAAGTTTTAATATCTTTAAGCTACTAGATACTTGGAGACTTTACTTTATCGAATTTTGTTATATTTTAATTTATTTTCATTTCAATTTTATTTATTTTGTTTGTGTTGCTTAGTAAATTTTCTTACTTTTGAGGTTTGAACAGAAACGTCAAATTGTTATCAAGGTTTTGTCAAAAATTTGTTTACAAATATTTCTATACTAACTTGTTGAAATTTCTTTTACATCTTAATATATTTAACATGCTAACAACACTGATTGACAATTTAAAGTAGTATCGAGAAGATCTGCGCCCATGAAGAAAAATAATAAAATACGCTCAAAGCAGCCACGACTCAACAAGAAAGTGAAGTTTATAAGTAAGTAAAACAATAACATTAAAAATAATAATAAACGATCAACAATTTTCCCTATAGCAATTATGTTAATTTATTTATATTCGTCTACTTAAAATAGACTTAAGCTATTTAATAAAATTACTCAAATTAGGCGGTGCTATTTTTGGACTTACTTCGATGGATTAAATGAGATACCAAAGTTGTTTAATGGACAGTACGTGAAAGTGTGCTGTAATAGCCAACAATGATAGACAATTATTGGTAGAAAAAAAACTACTATTACTATCGGCTATATTCCAACACGAACAGAAACGGTAGAAACACAAAAGCCAAGAAACAAACGAAGTAAGAGAATATAAAACACGATAAACACGAAGGCAACACGGTCGACAAATTCCCTGCGGGAACAAAGTTGTCCCAGCCAACAACTAAGCCGGTCAGGTAGACGCCGTTGTCCAAGTGAGTCATTTCCTCCCCCTCAGGTTTCCCTCCAGCTAAACCTGGGGTGACTCTTTGCTTACAATTTCGTTGTTGCCTTTTGTGAGGTAATAAAATGTCAAAATCGTCTGGACGGCGCCATGGAAAATGAAGTAGACTTTGTCGTGCACCTCGTCGACCCTTCCCTCCGTGACTTTGCCACGCCCATGTTGAACCGCCCAGCACCGCCTTGCAAAGTTGCCCCTGGGAGCTTAGCAGCGGACGAGGCGTATACGTGTTATTTTTTTGTTGTACACGCTGCGTATTAATATAATTTGTTATTGTTGCAACATTTTAAATACTTTGCTGGCGGTTTTGCGGAGATTTCCCGTGGTTGTCTCTGGTTAAGCTGATTTTTTTTTTGTGAGGATGGAAGACAGTTAATTGGCTCTGACCATGGTGACAAAGTTACTGCCTTTTTTTAATACCCTGTAAAAATAAAAGTTCTAAAAAGAGGTGATTTAAATCGTCGAGAATACTTTTTGATTAATAAGTGCAGTACCAAGCAGACTTGACTAGTGTCAATTTTATAGTGTGTTTTTTTGTCAAGCACTTTCGCCAAGTTTATTTTTGTCTTACCATAATCCTTATAAGTTTTTATTCGTGAAATTTTTATCAGGAAATTTCTTTTAAAATAAATAAAAATATTTGCTTTTTATTCTATTCATGCTATTCATTCGCTTAACCATAATTCTAACGCAAAAGTTAACTTTATAAGGTAGCATTAAGTCGGGAAATTTTAAAAAGATCTTTTTTACCGTGCGGTTTGCTGTAATTAAGACTGCAGGTAAATTATATGTCTGTATATGCGGTTTGTGGGATGTCTGACTAAATTGGGAGTGTTGATAAATAGATATCACATTAACTGGCTAGACGATGAACTGAAAAGTAGAAATATACTGAAGGAGGATAACAATGGCTGAATGTCAAATATGAGCTGGCCAACTAATAGTATATTTACTAAAATTCAATTAGTATTTGTTTACCAAGTGAAAATTTAAGATTCAATTAGTTTGTAGTTTAAATTGTAGACTCTTTAAACAGAAAGGGATAATAGAATTGCTTTAAATAGTTTTCTTTGTCAACTTACTTAGTTTTATGGACGCATTCAAAGTTTTCCCTTTGCAAAACTTACGAAAATTATAAAAATTATAAAATCTAACTGTTTTCAAGTCAACTCGAGTCTACTCGAAAGTACTTTGCACATAATTTTGCAATATTCACAGAAAATAATGTGAAAATAATGATTGTTTTAAATATTAAATGAAATGACTGCTGCTAATTAACACTGAAATTAAGTGCAGTCCAAAATCCACTTCTGTGTTTTCCTCTCTTTGAAAAATAGCGAAACAAATAAATTTTGAATATACGTATGTATATGTACTTATATTTACATTAATAGGTTCGCCGCTGGGCAACGAGAACAAAAAAGGTATTAAATATTTACACAAAATACGCACTAATTAAATGATAATTAAGTTAGCGAACCAATAATAACAAAAGCCAAAAAATTAGCAAGAGCATTAATTGAAAAACGAACAGTGGTCATTGAAAAGGGGCGTGGCATGCCAGAAATACATGGGGCAGGACCAAATGCAATAAATGTGTAAAATGCCAAACATCAATAAACAACACTCAGATTGCAATTAAAAATTAATAACAACGTTCAACCAATTGCAAAATATTTGTGCATATTTATGTGCACACATAAAAGCTGAAACTGAAATCAAATTAAAGTGGCAAGACGACTCGACTTCAGCTGACAATTCAATTATGCCTGTGTGCATTTTCAATTAACACTGTTTATTTGCTTTAATTAAAATTTATCTCAGTCTCATGCTGTGACCTTTTTATACCCACTGAAGATGCTGAAATATGAGTATGATCAACAACTAGTCGATAAAAATGAAAGAATATCATAATGATTATAGTTAATTCGAATAAATTCTAAATAGAAAATGAATGAATATACACATATTGTGCAACTTACTGAAATATTTTTCTGTAAATGATGATTATAACATACCACTACGGGTATGTTGAAGTCACCTGTTTTTTGTTTTATTTCTCTTGAAGAGTTGTGGAAAACTTTTTCCAACAGAAGGTAGAAAATTGCAATTAAATATAGGAAGCAAGTCAATTAAATGAGCTAAGGGTTGTGTCCGGTTCAAAGGCAAAAGTGATGGAGCAAACAAACAAAATGGTCAACACTTTAAAAACTGTCACCATTAAAAGTTTTCCTCTTTTGAAAAATGTCGAGCATTTCAAGGGAAGGAAAATGTCGTAAGTTCACTATGAGCGGATATTGTGAATTATTGTTTATGATGACAAATTACCGTAAAGGTTTTTGCAAGAAGTATAAAAAGGAAACTAGAAAGAACATTAATCTTTAGAGCAGAATGTCTAAAATTTCTACAAATAGCGATGTCGGCTAATGAAACATATGTAAAAATGGGGAACTTGATTTAATCAAAGATATCGGGCATTATTTCCAATAAATTTGAAGAACACTTTCAGCACTTGTTTAAGTCGTTTGTCTTTTGTTTTTTAAACTGAAATGCTTTTTGGATTTTGCATTATATGCCAACTTTTTTGGCCGACACAAAACTTCAATTATGCATTCAAGTTGGTAAATCCGGCAGAAACAAAAAGCCTGTGGGATTTATGGGTAGAAGAGTAGGCCAAAGAAAAGCTTGTGTGAGTTTTTGGCTAAAATGCTTGCCATGTTCACACATTGCATAGCCAACGGGCTGAGGTGCTCGTTTACGTGTTTCTAGGATAACATGTTCGCATAGTTGAACAACCGAAGCCACAGCCCCCTCTACACCAGTAACCCCCTTTGCCCCCTGCCGTGGCTCTCAATCCTGCAGCAAATTCCATCAACGGCAAATGCTTTGGCTGTCATCATTTGCATAGCAAATATGTTTTTGGACGCTGACCAACAAAACAGAACACAAATATTTTACCAATTGTTTGCTTGCTTTGCCGATGTGTGTGTTTGTTCCTTATTATGTGAAAATTTGCAAATGTTAAATTTCATTTGCAGCATATAGCATATATACCAAAATAATAATAATGCGCATTATTTATGCTAATGGCAAAATCGACTGCCTAATTCAGCACCAATTCAATTGACCCTTGGGAGAGTATAATTTAGTTGCAGCAACATTGATTTCTATCAATCTATACAATTTTGCCATAATTTAATTGTAGCTTGATTGAAATTTTGACTTGTCAGCAAAGTAATCTGCTTATTTCAGTCAGCTGTCACATTAAGAAAATGAGATAAACATAACCTTGTTATAACAATATGAAGACATAAATATTATCCCATCATCTTCTTATTGTTGTCTCGTATTTGCAGTGGAAACTACAGACTAAGTGTTGGAGAAGTTGCTTTTAATAAGTTATATGAATTAAATAATTTGTAATACATTTTCTATTTTTTATTGCTTAATGATATTTTTTTATTATTTATGAGGAATTAAGTCTTTGACACTTCTATTTATTTATCGACCTTACAATAGAAAAAAAGATATCCGGTTTGTTTTTGAGAATACGTCAATAAAGTAAACCAATTTCTTTCCAACATCATTATATTACATCGCTGATTGAAAGTATTTTCAAGGGTATTAAAATTTCGTTATGACAATATTTCTGGTTTTCCTTTCGTGCTTTTTTTCATTTTTTCGGTATTTATTGAACAATCAGTACATAATCTAGCAAATTATCCATATAGAGCCTTAAATATTCATTGATGTGCGTGTACGATAAGCTTCAATGGCACAACCCAACTTGTTTGTAGTATAATGATCATGAATATAATAATAAAATGAAATTGTGCGCTTGACAAACTTAAAACCAGAGTTCATTAAATAAATGAAAATGCACTTGTGAGATGGGGAAAGAAATACTGTCGAACTGATAATGTGGAATGACAGGGAAAACCAACTTTAAACCAAAAAGCACGCACAAAGGCAGCTGACTGCACTGCACTGGTTACAGAAACAGAGTTTGACCCAAAAAATAAAAATAATAATTATGATTGCCGGAACGATGGTGAGAATGGAGTATGGCATCCATTTGGGCAATGCGGTCAACTGCGAACTGGTTATCTGAGCTATGCAAGTGATTGAGAGTAGAGATAGAAAGAGAGAGAGTATAAAAGGGGGAAAGAGAGAAAGATTGCTATGCACCCTATTTGTATGCAACATTTTATTTATAAAGAGACAGACGATTTGAATATTACCATGTATAATACGCACACATGTCCTGTGTCCTGCTGATTGTGCATTCAAGTGAGCTCCTAATGCCGAACCAAAACCCACAAAATTTTTAAAGGGGAATTTCCCCAGCATTTGTAGCTGTGTAAACCACAAAATTGCATTGTGGTCATAGTCGGTGTCTATGTCCAGGACCAGGGGTAAGCGGCAAGCTCGTGTTTTGCATACTGCTGCTAGGATTTAAAAGGCTTACAGAGTGCAGCACCAGCTGGCAGTAGAAAGGAGATCCTGACCCTTGCCTCACTGCCACACTGGGCATTAAGGGACGGCAAAATATTTTCATTGAACGCATAATTTTCACACTTGCCGCTTTTTGAAGTGTCTGTGTGTGTGAGAGTCTCTTTTACGTTTCTGCCTTTTTCCTGCATGAATATCCCCCTTTTCTCCCTTTATCTCCCTGTCTGTCAGCCTTTTATATCCTGTTGCCAGGCATGTTCTTTATTTATGCCTGGACATTGCCTTTGTCAGTATGCTGTTGGCTTGCATTACTTTGATAAAATTGTATAAAATATTTATGCATATTTCTGTGGCATATTCCTGGCAAAAGAATTATGATCCAAGAATCAGTCGAGTGAGACTGACTCACAGAGACCCTATACTATTTTAAAAAGCAAAGAAACTGAAAATAAAGGTTAGATTGATTCAATTTTTGTTTAAAATAAAAATGTCTTATACGCAATATAAATTCTAGTGCAAATTTAAATAACTTAAAATATTTGATAGCCTTCTCAAATAGTAGTTTTAGTGGTTCTAGCTCTTGATTAAAAGAATTTAAAGTATGTAACTTTTAAGTTGACCTTGTTATTAACATTTTTAATTGTAAGACAAGCTTTGTTTGCTTAAGATGTTCAGGAACCTACATACCAAGACTCTGTCACGACTTCTTCTGTTATGGAAATTTTTTTAAAGTTTAATAGACCCTGTGTGCTTTTTAAGTATAAGGTATAAAACTCTTAAGAGGATTTGTGTAGTATTAAAGTTTGTCAGAGTAGTTTTAAAGCCTTAGTTGATTTCGACGCCTTTCGACTCCAATCAAGTTTCACACATAATCAAGTGTCCAGAACTTGACACTCGTTTCAATCAGGGTTGGGTCTTAGGCTAATTGGTTCTTGTCAGCAGCTCGTTAGAGGGAAACTTGTTCAACCACGTTTTTGGACGAGCAAATAGCCCTCAAATGCAAACGGTCAAAAGTGTCCCCGAAATACCTTCAGAACTTGACATGAGGCGACACATTGACGAAACGCGGCAAGTAGCAAGTGGCAAGCTGTGTTCGGCATAGTTTTAATTAACCGCAAGCCAACACGCCCACATGTACACATTCACATTCACATACACATACACATGCACATGCATACATGTAGTATGTTCTTTTTCCTGGTTGGACCCCTCGTTGTGGGTTACAACTACCTGCATGTTGGCGGCTAATAAACTAAACAGCCTTTGGCCATAAAACAATCTTGGCTCGATGTGGACACAAAGCACGAAGGGGCAACAATGGAAACGCACTAATTTGAACGCTCATAAAACTGGACGCTTTGCGCAAATGAACGTCCAAATGGGGTGGATGGGTTACTAAGTGGAACTTGTCATAGTTGGGTGCTAAACACACAATAAGAAAGACAACAACAACACGAAACCAACAAAACCAAATACAGAGAACAACAATCTGGTATACCTACAATCACATATATATATTATACATATATATATATATATATATATATGTTCACATACATATGTATAAGCCTATTGGTTGCGGCAAACCTATTGTTAGGCAGGAATTGATATTACGAGCTCGTAACTTAACTAGCGGAAAAATCGATAGTTCGTTGGTAATTCGTATTAATTACAAATGCATTTTGTGAGTTTCACATTTGCTTTGCTGAATTTTTTCTAAAAGTGAAAAAAAGTTTCTGTAATTCAGTTTTAGCAAATCTAAAATCTAGAGGAAAATATCTTCTTTTTTTTAAGAATTTATGATGATTTAAATGCAGAATGTATTAAGTCCAAATTTTTATTCAATTTCACATGACTTTTTCCAAAAAAAAATGTCAAAGGGGGACCCTTAGCATGCAGAATCTAGAGGAAAATATTTATTTTAAATAATTTTATAAAATTTGAATGCAGAATAAATTAAAAGACTAAATTTAAACCAAAATGACAATCCATTTGAAAATCGGTTCAGTTTTAATCAAGTTGTGACAGTTTCAAGTTGGTCAGACTTCGGAGCTAGTCACTTTACAGGTGAACATTTTTATCCAATTCTTTATGATTTTTTACTAAAAAAGGAAAGGTCGTTTCGGTATTCGGGTATAACTTTTAAATCAACCCTCGTCCACATGTAAAACGTAATTAACGCTGGTTGAGATCTGTGAAATGCACATTTCAGTTACAGTTTTGCTGGCTTTCATTGTGGCATCACAAATGGAAAATATGCAGCGTAAATATATATATGAAAAGGTATTTAAGTATGCACTTTAAATAAATTTTGTCTAGCTTGGTCGGCACATCAACTTCTGCTAAGGACATCTTGTCATAATAATGCCAGGCATCTGGCAACTTGCAACACCAAATGGCAAATGGCAACGACTAGCGACAACCGACGAATGGGGCAACAAAATTTCATTGTTCAGAGCATTTTGGATGACGGCGCGTTGTCATTGTAAAGCGGATGCGGATGCATTAAATCTGAAAGAGAAAGAGAGACAGGAGGAGAGGGACAGAGACAGAGAGAGAGAGAGTTGTACATTTGTGGGTGTTGTCTGCTTATCGCTGCTCCGACAACAACTACTAAATATGATGTTGCAACTGCAGCCAGAGCTTGCAACATAGACAAAGCAAAAGCTGAAAGTGTCAGTGACATTTCAACAACATGGCCAACATCACAGAATTTTAACTATGAACTCATCATCCTCCTCCAAAACTATTCTCCCTGTCGCGTCTAACGCCTTAACAACGTTGCAAGATAATTTTAGACCAGCTAACCGAGTATATGTAAACTATGAGAGATGTGCAGGCGGAACGTAGGCGTTATTTTCTGACTCTTTCATTCTGTTGTTCTGCATCTGATTAACTGCTTATGCATGCTCAGGCAAACAGGAAAGCTGACTCGGAAAATACTGTTAATAAAAACAATAAATTGTATTTATTTCTTTAATTTTTTATAGCATATTTCTTTCTTTTCTTACCTGTTCATAAAAAATATAAGTTGATTTATAAAACTTGATATTTTTGACTGAAACTTGACGTGATTGATATCAAAGAGAATAGATCTTCTATGCCATTTGTATAAATAATAGTTTAGCCTAGTTATCTATTTTTGAGTACTATCTCTAAATAAGAGAGAAAACTATGCCGAGAGTAAACGTATTTTGACCTTAAATATATCAAAATTAACATAAAATCCAAATACATTTGCCTTTTTTATCGTTATTTATTTATAAAAAAAAATCAAAAATATGTAATGACTAAAAGAATTATAGAGTATGGCTGCAATCTGCAGATTCGAATTTTAGTGTTTTAATCTTATCCAGATATATTTTGCAAATACAATTTACAATTTAATTAAAAAAAAAAACCATATGTATTATTGTTTTATCGAAATTTATTTTTATTATGCAAAACTGTTTTCTATAGTATAACTTAATTGAAAGTAAATAGCAATATCAGTTTTTAGTGTTTTTAGCACATTTACATACATTTTTTATTGCTGATTGCGATTTTAATCAAAGATTTTAACTGCGTTTAAGGCAGCCACAATTGGCAGACAATTGACCTGTTTCCTTTGCCACTTCAGTGCACTTTTACAGCTGCAACTTTCATTTAAGCGAGCCAACTATTGTCAGCAATTTACGCTGCACTTAATACGATACTAAAATAAAGGAGATTGGGGGTTGTAAACAGCAGAACGTTCGAAAAAAGCGCTTTCCAAGCCAATGCACTCGATGCTCAAATGAGCAGTGGAGTAGAAACAGAAGGGGCGAATGAGAATGTATTGGTATTCAACTATAATGAAAGAGCTTTAAATATGTATAGTAATATTAAAGTATATTTACTTATCAATTCTGCAGTCTAAGAACAAACTAAAGCTAATTAGCTATGCTATGTCAGCCAAAAAGTTGAGAAAACAAGTCCAAACAACAAAAGCAACAACTCACGGGGCAAGAAAAATAAACAAACAAACAAGCTGGCAAAATGGTAAACCAGGCCCAACAGCACATGGAGAAAACAACAATTACAGTAACAACAATGAAAAGAACGGCGTCAAGTGCAAAAAGGAAGTATATTATTATTTGCTACAGTTAACAGAGACCGCATTAAAAACAAACAGAGAGAGAGAGAGAGAGAGAAAGAGAGAAAAAGATGGAAAATATAACAAAGTCCATAACAAAAAGAGAGAGGTGATAAAGGGAGGCACGTCAACCTGTATCCTCTATTCCTACCCGTAGAACAAAACCCCAGCATTGTTGTTTGTGGCCCGCATCTTAATTTTGAAAACAGAAGTTCATCAAGCATTAATAGTATACCCTGTAGTTTAGCTAACACAAAGAGAGTGTACAATTTCCCATTTATTTAAAATAAACTGTTTTATTACAACAGTTTTTTATATGATATCACAAGATGTTTCGTTTAGCTAACTGAGCATTTCTTAAATAAGATAAACAACTTAATTTATTTTCAATAAAATTTTATCTTAAAGAAAATGTACAGCTTAAGTTGAATGTACAGGGTATACACGAGTTTGTTTATTTCAATTCAATCGTAACTCAACTTTCTTTAATTTAAATGCAGTGCACAAATTGTGGGCGTGTCTGTAGCCTAAAAATAGCTGCTGACTGTGCACATGTGAAGAAGTAGCTAAATGAAAGCAATACAAAGTAAACAATAAACAACATGCGCGACTGGGAAAAAACTAAAGCATACTTACTGGCGCTTAATGAAGGAAACGCCACAAAAGTGACTGTTCAGTGTTCACTGTTCACTCTACTGGCAACAGCCTCAGACTGTGAGATTGAAGGCACTTTCGAGCGACGCGTTGAGAATAGAAACTTATTTTGTGTTTGATGAAAACGTTGCTAATTTGGGGTAAAGTTTTTTCTTGGGGAGGAAAAATGTAAAGAAAGTGATTGGCGCAATGAATTGACTTTAAAGTTTAAGTTATGAAGGATTCAGCTTTAGGATCATTAAAGTACATGGTCTATTGACTTATAAGAAACGATAATATTTTTACCTAAAACTGTATTTATACTCGAACTTTTCTTAAATTAATTATCTTAATGCATTGGAAATGATGAACTGATAAATTAATTAGAGAATTTAAAGATTAATTTTTAAAATTATCTGATTTTTCCGAATGTTTGGTAATTTTTTCGTGAAATATAAATTAGATAAGCACGAGAAAATTTTTATTTTGATTTAAGAATATAATGAAGTCACGAAAGCTAAGTTTGTAATATTAAACAGTTTTTAAAATCGGTTCAAAAAAATATTATATATTTTAGTATATCTTAACCACGAATTTAAATGTATCTGCCTCTTATGGAATGTTCCAGTATGCCTGTTGCCAATTATATTGTAATCATCATTAGCATTTCCTTAGTAACACTGCAACTGTTAGTCTTTTCATTTGATTGCACATTTTGGCCGAAAGTTTATTGACTTATGGTAATATTAAATGGCATCTCAAATGGCCAAGAACATTAAAAACAAACACTATGAGAAAATCAATAGTGCAGTAGCCTTTGCCACATAAAAAGTTCGGGTAAGAAAAGACCGTATTCTCGAGGTAATAAACGGCAGTCGGCAAAATAAACGTGCAACGGACCGAATCCCCGACGCCCTTAAATGGCCCTAACAGTTAAAACGGTTTAAGCTGATTTTTCCACGCTTTTTTTCCTATCGCAAAAGAACCTTACACGTCACTTGACTGCGTCATTCGCAGTTGTTGCTATGCGATACCTGGCGGATACTTACTATATAGTATAAGTGCAACATATATTTGGTAGTAGTAGTACCTCTTTTTTGTCTAGGCCAAGGCACCAGGCTTCATTTGGCGACGTCGAGCACAGTTGGACACAAGTCACGAGCTAACTGAAGGGAGGAAGGAAAAGGAAGTCAAGGAGTCGGATGCACGTGCTGGCGGCATTTGCTTATGTAATCGCCTAGAAAATGGTCCGAGAAATAATAAAAGAAGAAGAAGCAACTATGATTAATATACGCTAAGCTTACCTTATATAAACGATGTTACAAATTTTCAGCAAACAGTAAAAGAAAAACAATGTAAGATACTTAAGGGGACTGCGAAAACTAGGACTTACACTCTGATAAAAAGTTCTCACACAAATGCAAAAATCTGTCATTTTTTTAGTCCTTAAAACTTAATCAATAGTGTTCCTTAATACAAGAAAGAGTCTGCAGTTGACTGCGATCAAGCACCTATACTTTATTAGACACTTTTTCTCATTTCTAACTATTACAGGGTACATAAATAACACGAAAATGCCCCAAAGTATTATTAAAAAATACTCACACCCAAACGAAAGAATACATTTGATTCCAATCAAGATATTGATTAATCCTTTACAGGGAGAAAAACTATATCACGAACCAAAAACTGTTTAGTTTAATTTAACCAAACATCTGTATAGTATTTTATCCATTTTCCTTTATTTTAGAGCTTACAGGGCATTTTAGTAACACAAAAGTTCCCCCAAGCTGTTTGTTGCAAGTTAGCATGTTTCAAAATGTGCTACAACTTTCCAACTCTGCTCCATCTGCCTTCACACAACATCTTGAACAACTTTTTGCCCAAGCAACTAACAATAAGTGCAAGATTTTTGGCATTTTCGGTTTATTTTTTTCGCCCCTTTTGTTGCCTACTTTTTGGAGTTGTCGCTTTTTCTTATCTAGCAGTTGCATTCTTTGCAGCGCTACATTGGGGGAGAAAAGTTTTTCCTTACTCACTCATGCATATAGTTACTGATTGAGCAGCAAAGAAAGAGAAACACAATTCTGATTTATGATGGAACTTATGCTACTTATTATGGCATATATATATAGTACATCTCTTTATTAAAATCTGAATAACTAAATGACAATCGAAGTACCTGGGGAACTGCTCGTCTAAATAAGAAAAAATGGATGGAAAATTGTGCTAATAAAGCAATTTTACTTGTTATTCGATGATTCCACTATTTAAAAAACGGCTTACCAAATTTGGAACAGAAATTTGTGTGATAAACTGCAAACAGATTTTTTTTTAACGATGCCAATCATAAATGATAATACTGCTTTTCAATTTAATATCTTATTGTATATATATTGTATATATATCTTATTAATATATATTGTTGAGCTTACGTGAAATTTACAACCTTTTTTTCGAGAAATCTTAGCTAATTTTATTTTTTTCTTCATCTTCTTTCTTTGCAGGTAAGTTAAACACCTTAGTTGATCCGGTAATTTGTCTGCAGCCCTAAAAATAAAGGAGAAAAACACTCGAAAGCTGCAGTAAAAGCCTCCGCAATGAATCATCGTCATGTGTTCACGTATGTCTCTACTAGACTCGAAAAAAACGCTCAACGGCTGCAAATACATAAAAACAACAACAACAACTGTCGCTCTGTTGTTTGAAATTCGTTTTTCTTCCATTTTTTGCTTGCCAATTTTTGCAGCTTTTAGTGCTGTTTACTGGCAATTTTGCTCTTGGCTAACGTGACTTAAATGTACACGTATATGTGCTCAGTGTGTAGTGTATGTGTGTTCTTTAGTTTTTTTTGCCGTCTAGTGGCTGCCACGTCAGACTTGCGGCGACATTTTCCCAAAATCTAAGACCAATCAATGTCAAATATGCCTGCTGGGCACGTAGATCAGGATGAGCCGGAGGATATATATGTACATATATAGTGAATGTGTGAGGCGTATTTTTGAATCGTCGAGCATAGCATTCAAAAATTAAATGCGCCTTCCGTTTATCTTTTTTCTTCTCAATTATCTAAACCGTTTGTAAAATAGAAAATTTAATATCATAAAGTGTTAAACTGTATTACAGTAAAGTTAAATTTCTCCGTACTATTTTCCAAAATTTAGAGCTGATTTGTACGCCTGATTTTTTTTCACCAAAAAATACTTATGTTTCGCGCTACAAAACGAAATCTTCTTATTATTCCTTCTATTTTTCAGCAGAAAAGTAACTTAAAAAAAAATTGATTTTCGATTTTTTCCCGACAGAATCATGTATTCCCCCCTTTGACTTTTTTGAAAAAATATTTTTTTCATGATT
This sequence comes from Drosophila falleni, assembly GCA_035045575.1. NCBI lineage: Eukaryota > Metazoa > Arthropoda > Insecta > Diptera > Drosophilidae > Drosophila > Drosophila falleni. The sequence goes on along the minus strand of JAWNOV010000181.1, from coordinate 186,026 downwards.
TTGTCGGGAAAAATTTGAAAATCAATTTTTTTTAAAAGTTAATAATATTTAAATACAGAATCGATATAGAGGCCAAATAATGATCAAAATGGTATTCCGCAAGGAAATCGGTTAAGATTTGACAAAGTTATGACAGTTCGAAGTTTAGTATTGCTTGGACTGTCAACTTTACAAGTCAAATTTTTTGTCAATTTCGACATGATTTTTTACAGGAAAATAATGTCGCTCAGAATCAAGTTTAAAGTGTTGTTTTATACTAATTTGGGCACCAGGAGTTGATTAAAAGTGAAAACTCAAGATTTAAAATTTTTAAAAAAATATTTTTTCAAAAAAGTCAAAGGGGGGAGTACATGATTTTCTCGGGAAAAATTCGAAAATCAATTTTTTTTATAAAGTTAATAATATTTTGATGCAGAATCAATAAAGAGGCCAAATTATGATCAAAATGGTATTCCGCAAGGAAATCGGTTAAGATTTGACAAAGTTATGACAGTTCGAAGTTTAGTAATTGCTTGGACTGTCAACTTTACAAGTCAAATTTTTTGACAATTTCGACATGATTTTTTACAAGAAAATGAAGTCTCTCAGAATCAGGTTTAAAGTGTTGTTTTATACTAATTTGGGTATAACATTGTCAAATCTTAACCGATTTTCTTGCGGAATACCATTTTGATCATTATTTGGCCTCTATATTGATTCTGCATATAAATATTATTAACTTTTAAAAAAAAATTGATTTTCGAATTTTTCCCGACAAAATCATGTAGGGAAAAGTCTATCTAATTTTATAGCTTTATCTTCAGCACTTTGCACATATTTCCACTCATAATTTTCACTCTTTCCAAGTTAGTCAACTGGTTGGCGACAGTTTGCACTCAAATAACAGCTGACTCATCCGCTGTTGTCGTTGTTGGCCCAAAGCAATTAGGCGGCCCATAAAGCGCTGCAGACGAATGTCGCCGGCGACTTTTTTCTAACAACAACAACAGCTGTTAGCCATTTTGCAGCGAATGCCAAAAAGTATGCTATACGACAGAATTAAAACTACTCGAACATGCAGGCCGGGCCCAGAACAGACCAGAAGAGGCCAGTCCAGACCAAGCCCCGTCTGCATTGGCTACAAATGTGCTCTTGGTGTTTGTGTGTGTCCTGACTAAAACTGTTTGTTGTTGTCGCTCGCTTTGGGCCACATCAGTTACTCGCTCAGTCAGTCATTTACTCAGTTCAGTTGGTTAGCGAATTTCTGCACGTCAACAGCGTCGCGAGTTGCCAAAAAAAAGAAAAGAAAAAAATATTATCGAGATAAAATAAAAAGACAGCGTGGTTGAAAATTTCTACTAAAGCAATTTGCTACAGTTAATTTTGTGATTTGCATTGATTTTTCTACACGAAATGGTGGCCATCAATTTGAATTGTAAGTAAAATGAGAGGAATGTTAAAAGCAGAAGATGAAGTAAGCTCTGCAGAGCTCTATTTAACGCCTTTCTGCCAGTTTCTGAAATGACACCCCAGGGTGAAAAGTTTACCCTTTTACGGGTGCAACTTTTTATAGCATCCTTTTTGGGATGGAAATGGCTTGTAATTTAATTTGGCGACAGCGAAAATGTTTCGCAAATTATTTGATAATTGACGTGCATGGTTGAGAAAGCGAAGAGAGAGAGCAGAGGGCAAAGGTTACATGTGTCTGCCTGCCACGCCCACTTCCACTCCCACTACCGTTCCTCCAAACTGTAGCACAAAATAATTTAATTAAATGCAAATTAAAATGCTTTTATGAATATTAAACAGACACCTATGGATATTTCATTGCCTTTGCCACACACACGCACACTACAGAGTGTATAAAATCTGTCCCTCTTTTAGCCTACTTTGGCATTCTTTTTTCAGGCATCTGCTTCTTCTTCATCCTCAGAGGAGTGAAAATAATTATTGAAAATACTTTTAACATTTTGTAACAAAAGTTTTAGCTGAGCAGGGCCGAAAAACTCATCAGCAAAAGTACTAAAAGTAATGCGTAAAAGTAATATTTACTCTAAATTCTAGTTTAACTTACAATTTTAATTTGCTAAGTTGACTGGATTTCTCAATGAGGATTTTCTTTTAAATATTATTTAAAATGCACCAGTGCGAAAGAACACTTTAATAATTATGCATTAGTTTTACACTTTGCAGCACTTTAGTAATTGTAATTGTTGGGTACAGTGAAGCTTACATAAATAATATTTTGTATTGTTTTTATCGTGATTCACATTTTCATTTGTGCAGCAACATAAACCTTAATAAGTGTTTATAGTACATGTGAAAACCTCTTTTATTTCTACATTTTAAAATACTGTAATTATCATGCAGGGTATTTAAAAGAAAACTCTAACCCGATAGAACCATTTAAGCCATTTAGGTGGTTGCTTTGTTCTCTTCCTCAGTTTTGAGCGCATCTAATTCAGTATCTCTGGACATGGCTTAATTTGTGTGTTTGTCTTGGCTTTTTGGCTTTTTGCAAACACACAAACACACAGACCTCCTTCCAGGGAGATAAGCCTTCCCTTTTTCAAAGCTCTCTTAACCCCCCTTTAAGAGTCTGACAAACTGGTTTAGCTGTCATAAGCAGATTCTTGGAAGCATCGCTTCGGGCCACATCTAAGTATATTTTGTTTGTATATGTGTGCTTTGTAATTAATGTAAATCATGTCATCAACACTTTGTCTGATGATTTCAATTAAAATCATTTTGAAATTTATAGCTATTTTCTAAGCTGCATTTAGCACAAATTTGTTGGGTTAGTCTTTTGGTTTTGGCATCTGTTCCAAAGCTTTTCTCTCATGCCTTTTAATTAAAAGCGTGAAATGTCAACGGCTCTTTTTTACACTCATACGAGTTTATGGCATAAAATGCAAGTTGGCAAAACTCTCGAAAAATGGTAAAATTATTTTAATTGAGGTCAACTTTGTGTGTGTGTGCTTCTGTGTGTTGTATGTTCTGCATTTTACGCTGCTTTTAATTTCTATAATGATGCTTATTATGTTAATGAGAGTTTTTAGTTTACTTTATGCCACGTGTATTCGCAGAAGCACCCCGCGGGGGTTTCCATATGTGAGGGTCAGTGTTGGTCGGGTCAGGATGATCGCATTAGTCGTTGGGTGTAGTGTTAACAAGCCCCAAAGCCACTTATTTAGGGGAAAATTTTGGATTTTCAGTTAAGTTGCAAAGGGCAACATAAATGCAAATTAAATAATTGCAACTTAATAAATCAGGGTTGAAATTCGTTTCTGAATTTTAGAATAAATCTTTTAAAACATACTGTTAATCAGAACTAATTAAATAATGAAAGTATCTATATAGAACTAATTAAATAATGAATATATCTATCTTTTTGACTATATAATATCATGTTACTTGTATTTAATTTATATCTTTCGTACTAATATATATTTATTAGAATAATATTAATTATTTAATATAAAGTATACTTGCGGAAATTAAAGCTTTGTTTTAAAATTGTTACACTATATTTTTGTCAAGTAGTAAAAACGAAACTTTGATTCCTTAGTAGGCGGTTTGCTATATGATTTGTAAAAATATTAGTTTTGCATTTCTCATAGACAAAAATTGTCTCGCCTTGAAAGCAATGTAAATTGTTTTAAAATTTGTGCAAAAGAATTAAATCAAAACGGTAAAGCTCGACATAATTTAATTCGTTATAACTCTGAAAACTGTTCACAACTCGCTAAGTGGAGTTTTGCCGACGAGTTAATAAAAAAACGAGTTGGCAGCCCCAAAAAAGGGAAACGTGAAGCGCTGTCAGAAAAAACTGACAAACTTTGTGAAAATTAATTATTTAATATTTGCAAGTAAGTTAAAGGTAATTGGATTATATCAACAACTCTATCACAATTTGTAGACAGTTAAATAACAAAAAAAACTGCAACTGAAAATATTGACGAGTTTCTTTGTTTGCTCCAATTGCATAAACAAAATTTCAATTGATAAATGTTGAATAAACAATAAATAAGTTGTGATAGCTTTGTTGTTGCTCAGATTTTGACTTAGCTGAATCTTTTAATTGACAGCCAAGTTAGAATGGCTCCGTTCACTCATCCGCCGGAACGTCACTTTGGATACGTGTGTTGCAAGTGTATTGCCCGAAGTTTCTTGGGTCGTCGCTATGCCTGCTGGATGTGTATTGACTATCAGTTGTGTGGCAACTGTTACGACACTGGAGAGTTGCCCACATCTCCGGAGCATAAGTATTTTCATCCATTGGAGGTGCATTACACCCGAACCGAATACGAGCTGTACTTTGGCGGTGAGGGGTATGCGGAGGCCAATGTTCCCCAGAGTTACAAGTGCGCCTTTTGCGATAGTTGCGGATTTACCAGCATCCAGCTGTACAAGCATCTCGCGGATACGCATCGTGGTCACAAGGACTTTGATGAGTACTTGAGCATTCTGTACACTCGCTACACAGCCGATGCTTCGGCTTCATCTGTCGTAGGTGCTCCGCCTCTGGTTCGCATTATCCCTCGTCACGCCATGCCACGCCCCTCGTCGCCACAGTACAACACGCCCATGGTCAGTTTCCGTGAGGCGGTTCAAATGACTCAGCAACGACGTAACGCTCTCTTGGAGCAAAATGCCATTAATATGCTGGAGGAGTTGCGTGTGAGCGGGATTTCCACCGAGGCTATTGTATTGAGCGGATTGGATCAGGAGCAACAGCGTTCTCCAAGAACATCGCGTAATCCTAAAACGGTTCGTGCTCGGATTCTGCCACAAGTAACGAGACTGGGCGGAGGAATGCCCAGTGCTGTGCTACTGGAACCCTGGAGCTCCGACTGGGTGACACCGAGAAATATGATTGGGACTATGCAGCTTCAACGTCAACGCTCTGATCGCCAGTTGATCACATATGCGGATGTAGCGCGTCAGGCTGCCAAGAATCCTCCCTGTATGAACAACATAACGAATACTGAAGAGCCAGAATTACATAAGTTTCTGTGTGCTAAATTAAATATACAAGAGCAAAAGAAACGACATCAATCGCAGCTTACTCCGAATCGTTCTCAGTTCATGGAGGCACTTCTCTGTTCCATGCTTTCGGAGGAGCATCTATCTCCGATTCCGGTGGAGACAGTTGTCATATCCGCGGAGCCAAAGCCAATGCAGAAAGAATCTCATTTGGAGAATGAGACTTCCACTTTCAGCAGTCCGGCAGATGATGTTATGGATCGCTTCTATCGAGGCCTTGAGAACTATACCAAGTGGTTGGCCGAGTTTACCAAGGCCAAGAACTCAAAGGATGCAAACATTTCAACTCTGCCGAATATGATTTTTCAGGCAACTTGTCAACCAATTCTGGACATTGACTCTGACGTGGATAACGATACGGATGAGCGCGAGGGAGAGGAAGAGAATGGGGAAGACAGTGAAATATACAAAATTCGAACTATTGACTCCCCTATCGATGAAGGTGAACAACAAGTGCATGAATCAATCGAGATAGAAAGCATTGATGCGGGAGATGATGACGAAGATGTCGAGGAAGAGGAAGATGATGATGATTTCGAAAGTATTTCCGGTGCAGAAACCTCGGATTCAACCATAGCCATGATGGTCAATGTACTTGATTAGATTTTTGGCTCCTAAACACCGATTGACATGAAAAATGCATAGCTGGAGAAAATTATATATATTCAATGTTTGTTATTTCACAATATTTACATTTAAAACATTTACGTAAACATAATTAAATAACAGATCAAACAAATTTTGTATTTACTAAAATAAGATGGCAGGTATGGTTTGTGTTAGGGATATATAAACACATCTAGATCTCAGAGACAGATCTAGATCTCAGTAGGTGCAACGTTTAAACATCTTAGAAGTGTCATAACTTCGGCAAAACTTTACCGATTTTCAAGCGGAGTGTCATCTTGATCATGGGTTGTCCTCTAAATACATTCTCCATTTAAATTTTTATCTTTTAGAAAATTTGATAATTTTTCGATACTAGGCCATCTCTCATTCAATTTTCCATACTTACCCCTTTACATATTGACAATACCTTTGACCTCTTATAACTTCATCAAAACTTAACCGATTTTCAAGCGGAATGTCATCTTGATCATGTGTTGGCCTCTAAATTCATTCTGCATTTAAATTTTGTGCATTTAGAAAAATTACTTATTTATGATCAAGATTCGAATTTTAAGGGTCCCCCCCTTTAAAATTTTGAAAATTTAAAATTCTCAATAATCTCAAGTTTTTACTTTTAATCAACTTTTTAGTATTAGCTTAAAACGACTGTATAAACTTGGATTTCATAATTATTATAAAACGACATCTTAGCATGTTACTGATGTCGAAACCAAAAGAAAGAAAAAGAAAATAGAACCTGTTACCGAAATAGTTGTTTTGGAAAGTATCGGTACGGAATCGGTAACCTTTATTGGTTTCGGTTCGATACCATGATCGTAACAAAGCTGATAAAATATGCATTTTAGTTGGTCTGGGCACTAAGCAAATAACCTATAGAGAAGTCATCCTATACAACTGAAAGTGTCTCAGCTAAAAGCATGACGGGGCGTCCAGGTTATTTGCTTAGTGGGCTGGGTAACACATTTTTTAACAGAAGGTTTTGTTTAATACGTTGCATAACACTAACTTATCGTTAGGCTTTAATATCGATGAGCTTTGAGCTTTGTTTTTTCTATCAAGTTGGCAGTACCAAGTTAAATAAAACGTGCGTTTTCAGCAACTTGTAATTTATATTGTGCTCGCATCTCGAAGAGCGTTAAGGAAATTTCTAAAAAAAAAATCAAAGTATAAAATTATTAAGGCTTATACAGTGATAGTCGCAGTTGCAGTTTTTGTTTATCCTGAATTTCTTGTTCTGGTCTATGATGACGTCGTTGCCACGCTCTGAAAGTCAATGCATTGGATGCCCAGCGAGGAGGTGACTTATTGCGGTGACTGTTATGATCAGGGCAAGAGTCAGCCCAGCGATAAGCACAAGTACTTTCATCCCATGAAGGTCATCTACAATCGCCATTTCTTTGATTTGTATTTTCTGGGTGAACAGTTGGTGGACGGGGATGCACCGCAGAGTTACAAGTGCGCCTTCTGTGACGAATTGGGCTTCACGTCCATGGAATTGCAGTTGCATGTCCTCGACGAGCATATCGAGCAACCTGATGCCGCCGACTTGTTGGAAATATTGGACGAAATGAATCGGGGAACCGAGGAGTACAAGAAATGTGAGTACGTCGGGTCGCTTAGGTTGATTGTAGATGTGACTGAGGCCTAAGTGAAACGCCAACCACCCAACATCAATGACCACTTTGGCAAATTGCTTGTCCTACACTCACCGCCAATGGTCAGCCACAAAAAGGGGTTAAAAAACCTAGTAGGAAAGGATTCAGTCGAGCAGACTCGACTTTGCAAAACCCTGTAATCAGACGGTTAAAAACAAGATTTACTATTAATCTAATAATGTTAGTGAAACTGGATTAAGTATTCTTCTTTCTTTCTTTCTTTAGATTTAAAGCAAACTTAAATTCTAAAATAAACTTGAACTGGTTAGGAGGTACATATTTTAAATTTTAGCTCTAGCACTTATAGTCCCAGAGATCCATTGTTCATACATACGTACAGATCGACACAATACTTATACTTTGTTGCAGACATTTTTTTTGCAGCAATTAATCGACCCATTGTAGTTTTTTGGTACAGGGTTTTCAAAAGGGTTGAACATCTGCAAGTCAAATGCAAATCGGATGAGCACCTTCTGCTCAGCACTTAAGCTCCACTATTCACATGACTCTCTGTGTGAGTGTCTCTTGTGGTTGATGTTGTTGTGGCATTAGAAATCTGTCAAGTTAAGCCAAAGAGATGCACACACACTTAACCGACAGTCCGACAGACTTTGACATCATTACTCAAAGCCGCAGCCGAAAAATGAGACGAAGTGAAATGAAACCTGGTGCGATTGACACTCTCCTAATAATGGCAAATTATGTGTCAACAGCATTAGCCGAATAGCCTCAGAGACGAACGGACGGACAGTCGGTCGCGTCAACACCTCAACAGTATCCTATTGCCTACTCCACTTCCTTTCTTCCTCACTTCTCCTTCCTCTCTTCCACTCTTCTTGAACAGCAGCTCCATCCTAATTCGGTGGTAACGTGTTTCTATTTTGACAAGAAATTTTCCACTTCATTTGATGGCCTACAACGCTGTACTTGTTGTTATTTCTATCCAATTTTTGGGTCCGCATTTGTATCGGTTATGCTGTATGCCAGCTGTACAGCTTCTGATTTGTTCTGAAATTTTTTCTTCTGTTCCAGGGTTGATTTTGCAACTTTTCCCCTCATATTATATGTAGCTTGTTTTGCTTAGATTTGCAATTCTCGTTTTGTTTTCTGGGGAATTTCTGATTACCATTTATTGAGATGTGTATATATCGGATATTTAAGATTGTGATAAACAATGGGGGAGTAAAAACTGACCGTTTGAACTTGTCATAACAAAGCCCTCCAAAGTTTGGCTCGCATATCTAACAAATTTCATCCTTTAAACATAGAAATTTTCTTGCAACGCAAGATATATTATCTTTAGCAGACCAAAAATAATCGCTGGAAATTTAAAATTACTGAACTTAATTCAGTGGTATTTAATATTTGTTATTATTGGGATTACTTCCAATTGTTTGCACAATGCAAAAGATGTTTAATAACCTGTATAACTGCTATGGCAGATTTTTTAAAAATTCTCAATACTTAGAAAATAAGTTATTGAATTACAATTATGTCAGAAGTACTATTAAATTTAATTCTTTGCTTTAATTTTCACTAATGTTAAAAGCTTAACAACTGTTTTTAAACAACATCTGCAATTGCAAAGCGGAAGAATTTGAAGAACATTTATGGAATTTCATGTTATGCACAGCTGTGAAATGCACTTTCCGCCGCATTTCATATAATTGTTTAAGGCTGTTTTATTATTCTTGTTTATTTTGGTGTTTCTGGTGTTGTCTGGAATTCCTGATGTTCACTGGCATACCGGTTATTTTTTCTGGTATTGTGGCACTATTCCGGCCATCATTGTCAGTGGGTTTTCACACAGTTTTCATGGTGCGCTCCTCGTATACTTTATGCATGTATGTAAGTATGATGTATGGCTCATGGAAAAGTGTGAAAATTAACGGAGAGTGCAGTGAGTGCCGTGTTGCCATTAATCAAAGTTGTGCAACAAAAAGCCACAGCAACCAACAGATGCAAATGCGGCCAAAGATGGCAGCAAAAGTTAATGTATTGAAAATATGCACAGGGCCGGAAATATTTTTAAGAGCCCGTTTAACTTGTGTTGCAACTGCAGCTGGTAATTTAAGCGCCACAAATTCCGGACGACGGCTTTCTGCTTAAAAGGCGAAAATAAACACCAAAAGTGAGATTGTCCAGCTGCAAGAGGGAGTTAGTGCGAAAATTACGTCATGCTGTCTTGCAGCTTAAGGGTAGCTGACTTTCTGAGTCGAATTACCCTGAACAATATATATTTGCAACACCCCCAATACAAATATTGAATTACTAACCGGGCGACTCGATTCCTTGTTTCTTATTGCAGCCACTGAGATCCGTTGTCAGGAGAAGTCACGCGGTGGCCTCAGCTATGAGGTCATTTTGGCCGAACCGGCACCCAATGTGGCAGTGCCCAAGCGGCCGGTCACCCCTGGCAAAAATGTCAGTGTCGAGGAGATTGAGCAAAAGCTAAAAGCAGCCGAGGAGCGCCGCATTGTAAGTAAATGAGCAGCAACATTTTGTCCAACTCAAAATATAATTTATATCATGAGTTTAATAAATATTATGAGTTTAATAATTTTCAGTATTTGAAATTTTGATTATTTTTTTTTTTTTTAACTTTTCCATCTTACTGAATATAATTAGATTTATAACTTTATATAAAAGTCCCAATATATTTTACATATTTTAATATTTTCTGCTGATGAGTTGGAAATATTAAATGAAGCAATTAAAAATGGTAAAAAGCTTAATATGATATTTCAAAAACAATTTAAATATTATTTTACAAATTTTTTTAATTGAATAAAAACTCATGTCGATCTTAAAATCTTTGATAAAAATCAATCCTCTTTTTACAACAGTTGGAACTTAAAACTTAAGTATTTTACATTTTTATAACAACAATTGTTACAATCCCTGGTTTATATCTTTGTTACAGTCCTTGGAGGCCAGGAAGATGGCCGAGATCTCGATTAAACTGGCCAAGGTTGAGGAAGCTACACGCAAAAAGGATGAGATTACCAATGAGTTCATTACTCAGACCAAGGAGCAACTTGAGACCAAAATGGAGCATCATGTAGAGAAGCGCGAAGCCATTATCAGCGACATGAAGGAAAAGCTAAAGGTATGAAAAAACAGTGCTGTACTTCGTAAATTTCTATAAATATGTGCCTTTTTGACAACAAATATTTATTGTTTTCAATAGAATCCAAATTGATATATTCGAACTCTTCACAGATTCATGCTCAGGAGATTGAGAAGACGCGCGAGACTTTGGAGCAGCAAAAGGCTAATGAGCAGAAGGCCATTGAGGAGAAATTGAAGACCGCTCAGGCTTTGCGCGATGAGAACATTAAGAAAATGTTGGATCGTCTCAAGGAGCATGTGAGTTTACAGTTGAATAATTCTGAAGAAACTTAGCTTAGCTTGTTGTTGTTGTGTTTTGTGTTCTTAACATCTTTTCCATTTCAAGTAAATATTTGTATATGCATGGATTAATATTGTATATGTATACTATATGTTTTTGTTTCATCATCCAATATAATTTGTTGGTTTTCATTTTCTTGATCTCTCATTTAGAACACAATCAAAATTGCTGAAATCAAAACGCAGAACAATCAATTGGAAAATCAAAAGATTGAGGAGAAAGCGCGCATTATTGAAAACAAATTGTTCACCGCCGAGCAGAATCGCGAAAAGGAGTTGCTCAAAAAAATTGAGAAAGTTCAAAAACTTGTAGGTTCCCCTCATTAAAAAAAAAAAAACAGATAACTTCACTTCTATTGCTAATATCATTTGCCTGCCGTTGATTTGTAGCAGCAATATTTTTTAAAACCTTCTAAATCTAAAATGGCTTGAATTAACTATATGGTTTCCCATTGCAGGAACGTCGCGCTGAAGTTGTGCGTCAGAACAAGGCCCAGACCCAGGACATTGATGGCCAGCAGAGTCCCATTGCCTCGTCGGGTTAGGCGTTGATGGAATTGTCCGTTGTTGCTGAAGCACGTGGAGCGTCTTCAGCTTACAGCTTGCAACGGTTGCAACATTGCATACGACAACAACAAGAAGAACAACTTCAACACATATTTAAGCGAAAAACTTTAAGCAACAACAACAGAATTGCTTCAAAAATTTCAAGTATTATACAAAAATTGAGCAAAAAAACAAAACTTAAAAAAAAAACAATGAAAGAAAAGATGATTTTGCTGAGCAAAGGCAGCGTTAGTAAACAACAGGCAACAACTAAAATAACAACATCTTAAAAGATAGATTACAGCAAAACGCAAACATTTAAACTCAAACTTAACACTACACTCTACACTACACTACAAAAGTGAAAACATGATAAGTGCATTCTGCAAATTAATACGAAATACATTTAGAAAGCAAATTTACATATATGTACAACTAAAATCGAAAAACAAAAACCCAAAACAAAGGTATTATGATAAGGTCTACTATCGAATCATATAATTAATTTACTGAATAACTCTATTAAATATTGAAATTTTAAATTCAGCTTCAACTTTAGTGGAGGCATCGTTTGAGTTAATTTTGTTTCTGTGTGAATGTTTCATTTTAAAAGTCTTGTTAACCTTTTTAAATTGTTCAATTTAAAGTATATAAAAAATCTTCAAGATAATTAAGTGTATTTTAAATTGATTTGCAGAGCATTTTCAAAGAACTAAATGCCATAAAAAATGGTTTGCCTGTCGTTTTGTGTTTGCTTTGCTTGACGATTAAGAAAACAAAAAAAAAAACAACAGAAAAAAAAATATATTTATATCAATTTTATTATTTAATTAAATATGATTAATATCTGTATAATTTAACAATTAATTTTAATTTATAAACATATACGAAGTGGCCAGTTTGACACTTAACATTTTATACCATTTCTATATAAGTTCGCATTTTCTATCTATATAATAAATGTCAAACAGGAAAAATACATAAGAAATGCTTCAAAACAAAACAACAAAATCTTAATAAAAAAAACAATACCAAGTAAAACAAAACACAATTTTCGTTTCATTTACACAATTTAAACAAATATGAGAACACTTTAGGCATAAATAAAACATAACACAAAACATAAGTACATACATATATATACAATACATACAACCTATATATTATAGAAATTATAATAAAAATGCATATTTTGTCTAACGTCAAGTTATATTTAGAAGAAGATGAGGATGAACATGGCGCAGATTTTCGGCCGCTAAAAAAAGGATTAAACAAAATTTATTGAGGAGAGGGAGATGATTTTTTAGGCAAATTTTTGCATCAGCTGCAAAACTCTTTTCAGATTTATTTGCAAAGTGCAAAGTGCGCTGAAACTTAGCTTAAATTTAAATTCACATAACGTTATAAATGTGTATTTCTGTAACTTAACTATGATAACTTTAAATCAACAAGTATATATGTATATGTGTATATATATACAGCTACAATATAGACAACACATCACAACAACAACCACAATCCCAGACACGTGCAAACTTTAAGCCTATTTCAACAAGAAAACAAAGACAAATGCAAAAACATCAATACAATTGATAAAAACGCTTCGATATGTACTCAATTTACGATATATACTATATATGAATGTATAATCAACACCAATAACCAACGAAATAACTAAAAAACAAATTTTTGTATGAGGAAAGTGAAAAACGATTACGTTTTTCAACAAAAATAAATGTTCTCTTAAAAGCAGCCTACGCAAATGTTTTATTTTTTAATTTCACGCATAAATTAAAAGAAATTTAAGTTTACATAAATCAATGACGATAAGTAAATTCGAATTATGAATGTATAATAAAATTCGTAATTGAAAATAAATGAAATATTTATAATTGGTCACTTTGTACGTTGACTTTCATTCAAATATGCCGCCAAACTAACATTTTACAATGATTTCACCACTTTTCATAGCATACTCCCCACATAATACAATTTGTACAGTGGGGGCAAAAATAAAGGGTATTGTGGTTAACGTTTTTTGAAATGGAAAACTTGACGCTTTTTGAATATTTTAAAGACTTTAAATAGTTTTATAAGAACAAATGTATTTTTTAAATAATGTTTAACGGAAAAGCTTTGTTTTAATTAGTAATCACAAAAAACTATAGTTAAATTGAAATTTTACTGTCGCCACACCAGAGCAACAATATTGCGTTCTCATAATCAATGATACGCTTTCCTTCAATCTCCTCCTCCTGATCCGAAATGTCCAGTGCTGTTTCGTTGATCGTATTCTCGTGATTGTCGCCAGATATAAAGTGATACTGTCCCGAGGTGCTGGCCAAGATGGGTAAAGTGGGATGAAAGCCGATGCCATTGCAGCAATCACCGTGAACTGGCAACTTGATTGCCTCTCTTATTGTTCTCCGATTTCAAATTCCAGATATTGAAAACACCGTCGGTGTCACCGCTGACCAACCACGACTGATCTGCGCTTAGATCAAATTGTATGCGTTGATTGGTGTTCACCTGTCGCTGAAACTCATGCAGCGGCTTCTTATAGTTCCTCATGTCCCACTGCAGGAGCTTTGGACACTTGCGAGCTCCACTAAACAGTTGCCAATTGCCAGCAGCGTCGTTAGCATAGCGCAATTGAGTTATTCCCGCCGAGTGGCCACCCAAAGTGAAGAGCGGTCCTTGTTTGGGCGGAACAGCGTAGGTCAAAGTGCTGAATATATCCCTTCCAGTTGCCGCAGGTCACAGTGTGCGGATGCTCCGAGGTCTGAGTCATGCAAGAGATGGCAAATTTCACCGCATACTCATCGCAAATGCGACCAGGTCGGCTGACGTCAAAGATTTTAAGGCAACGCTTGTAGCCCGCATAGATCTTCTGGCCATCCTGGGAGAAGGCGAGCGATATGGCTGCCATCACCTCATCCACTTCATCGTAGCCGCTGTAACTGCAACGCAGGCGACCATCAAAGGCGTCCCACATGTGGATGGGCTCGTGTTGTCTTGTGGCCAACCAGCTGCAGATAGAGAACGAATAAATCAGTGATGCACTGCATCGGCAGCAATAACTGGAGGGGAAACACTTACAAACAGGTGCTGGGATCTTGGCTGCTCATCAGCGGATACCAGACGCAATCGTAAACAGTGCCTCCCTCGGGTACATGCACGGCTGACTGTAGTTTGGAGAGGACACGGTCCCCGGTCACGCTGTTGGCGTCGTACAAATCCAAGGGCAGCTCCATCACATGCATGCCATCCAAGTGAACGGGCACCAGCAGACAGGTGCCATCTGGCGACCAGTAGCAGCCTTTGGTATAGTGCTGTGCCTGTGCCGTGGATGACCAACAACGGCGTCCCAATTCCAAGAGTTCCTTCTCGAAGTACGCTGGCATTGGGGTGACTGTCTCCGTGCTCGAAATCTGCTCGCAGTTTAATTCCTCCTGCTCTGTGATTATTTTGGACTCTGCACATGGCATCTCATCCACGGTGTCATCAATGTTTATAATTCTCTCGCTGTCCTCCAGTGTGCTGCATTCCTCCATGTCGACGCTGGTTTCCATGCAACTTTGGTTCTTATATTTTGTCTCCACTTTCATGGACAAATCCTTGAGTGCACTGCGATTTACACTACTGCTATTGTTGTTGTTGTTGTTTTTGGCATGACATTGTTTCAACTTAAGACGCTCCGCATCACTGAGACTGAAACTGAGATTTGCCGGTAAAGTTGTTGAAATTGTGTATTCCATGCTGCTGTTGAAGCTCACGTTCTGATTGAGCAGCGAACTCGCCTGCTCTTCGTCTGTTCCACCTTCCGTCATTGCGACGCTTAAGTTGATAGCTGTGCAGCACGCGAAACTAGATATTAATATTTATTTTAAAGCCATTTAAGCGCTTACTTACAATCCTCCATGGCGGCTAATTTATTTTGTTTATTTTTGTCCAGTGTTTGTTCGCGCGGCGTCTCTTATATCTCGGGGCTGCCACCCGGCCCAAAATGTTGGCCCCAGTAAAAAAATTTTCGATCTGGCAAGCCGTACCATTTTAGTAGAATGCCCAAAAATTGTATAATTTCTGAAAGCAAACTTAATTTTAATTATTTTTAAATGTTCGTTGCTATGGTTAGGATTTTTATATAATAGTTAAGTTGGCAACACTTATTTTTATCGCCGATTCGACGTGCTTCGAATATCGATATTCTTATCAAATCGATGTATTGTTGCATGACTACGAATTCACCACAATAGTTATTGCGCGTGACCATATTTTTAAGGGTGACCATATATCGAATAATAGGTATCAGCTGAGTGAAAAAGATTAAGCGCGAACAATTTAAATTGGTGCGATTTTGTTTTAAGAAAGTGTGTAAATAAAAAACGATTAAAATGTACATAAAATGTCTGTCATACTGTACTTTAACAACATCTCACATTCTCCCAATTTACTTTTGTGTACATAATTTGATTTTATTTGATTTGATATGGTTAAAAATTGGAAATTAACTGGTTCAGTTATTTGTTAAGTTTATTTTTAACTGCGTATAGGGGTGCCTCATAGAATTGAAGTCTTATGAATATTTGTATAAATTGTGTACAATTATTTTTAGCACAGAAGAATAAGTAAAGTTTCATATTTGTATACCTAAAAGACACTACTGCCATGTTTCAACGTATATGTCAATATTATATTATTGCTCGTGCTCCACACCTTTTATTGATTGTCTGAAGGCTTTTGGGCTTTATTAATGCGATGCATCTACTTTGACAGCATTTTAGTCTCGTCATTTACGTTTATTGAATTCTAAAGCTCAAGTTAAGGTTCGCGCATGCTTTCTATTCTATCAATTGGCCATTTCTTAATCTGACTGTGTTTGTTTTGTCTTAAATATAATATGTATTGGACCGAACTATTATACAATTCGTGTAAAATAATAAATACCGCAAAGTGAGCACCGCCACTATGCATGTTATTTAGAATTGATTAATACTTATCGTCAACAACGTTTCAAATGCTGATATGAACAATTTATCAACACAAAATTTCGCATTATGATGCATCTTATAAACATTATATTTCATATTTATTGTACATCTTGGAGTAGTCAATACAATATTTTAAAATCGACTTAATAATTCCAGTAAACTACATTAATTTTATGAAATCCCAGACTTTCAAACATTTTACTAGAAGGCGTATTCTTTATAACTACACTGGCTAAAGCTTCTCCATCCAATTCAGTTATCTTTTTGGACATGTAACGCACCATCAAACTACCTAGACCTAAACGCTTATGGGATTCTACAACTTGCAGCAAGCCCAGCGAACCCGTTGGTAATCTGAAAGATATAATAGTTTAATGGAATCATTTAATACTATGTAGCTGGATATCAGAGAGCTTAAATGAAAAATTTATTTTAATTACTTAAAAATTTCATTTATAATTTAGGCTATTAACTTGGCAGTTGCAGCATAGCAAAGGGAACATCTCCATTAAAACGTTTCAGTTCTGTGCAGAAGTCAGTTTTTTAGATTTATGATTGAGTGCCATAGCAACATAAACCAACCAAAAATTTTCCAAAGCTCCAAGTATTTTTGGTCTATATACTAGAGCTGAAGATCTATATACAAGCGTATGTTGCCCGCACAAATCTGGATTTTATATCAATGATTTTTTAATTTATTTTAATACCCTGCGTCCAATGTATAATACTTATATATTTTTGAAATATAAAAATAACGTTAAGCTTTTTGTTGTTCCGACTTGCAAAATAATTTGTCGGTTGCATAGGTAAATTTGTATAAAATATTGTCAAGCTTTCACACCAAAATAACCCAAAAATACATTTTTCCCTTGCCATGCTGCCACTGTCAAGTGATTACAAAATTTTTAAGTGCTTGCATATATTATACTATATATACTATATATATACATTCATTCCATCAAAAAGTAATGATAACGCTAAAATGTAGAAACCAACTCACCTCAAGCACCACGCTATCAATTTTCCCTTGTTATCGTAAGCACCTACTGATATATTGTAGTCTATTAAACATTTAATATACTCTTCAGAACCCTTTTCGCGATGTGGCCATATTTCATTTACAGTTGCAGCATCTCTAGTTTCCAATTTTCGCAGTGTAATACCAGAAGGAGGTCTGAGAATAAAAATTTGCTGGAGTTTTTCGGACTAGTGAAATAATGAATTTACTTACTCTATAGAAAATTTAGCAACAACTTCTTTACTAGCTCTGTACCAATATGTCTTCAATAAATGTCGATGAGTATTATCACATTGTCTTATATAGACATCGGCTGCCGGTGCCAAACGTTCTTCATAGCCGTGAAGTTGGTACTCTTCAGAGGAATATGTTAAACAGAGAAGAGCATTGGCCAAGCGCTCTAGATTATTGCTTAAGGTATTGAAATATGCAGTTTTCTTCTTGGAACCATTATTTGCCTAAAAATCATATTTTTGTGAGTAACAAAAGAAACTATTGAATATATGTGATTTATTACAATGATTATAAAGGTGCCATCGCTCTGCCATTCACCGTCTAAAGATAAAAACTTGACATCAAAGACTGGCTCCTTTTCTTTCCATTGAATGTAATTATTTATTACATTATATCCTGTTGGCTTAGATCTTGTTCCAGAGTAGAGATCCAGTAAAATTTTCCAATCACTTGCCGGTATCTGGACAAGAGAATGGAAATATAGTTTCCCTTGCTGCGGCATGTCTTTCACTATTTTAAACTGAACGCAAACTAACACACTAATAAACACTCTTAGCAAAAAATATTTTTTTCGGTAAACTCTAAAAAGCGTGGTAAAATCATTTTTTTTTACGAAAGCGTTCGTAAAATGTAATATGTATGCATTCGATAGAAAATTCTGCAAAGATTACGAATCAAACAAATTATTGAATTCGGGTAAGAATACATTTGTTTATATCTCTGTTTACAACAAAAAAAAATAGTTATTTAAATAAGAAATACTTTTTATTTTTAATAAGAAAAAAAATTCAAATTATTTAAATAAAAAATATTTGTTTTAAAAAAATCGTTTTGTTTGTGAGTTGTAAGTTTTGTTGTTAAATCGTCCAAATCACCCACTGTGCCATTAAAATTGTACGGCACGTGTACATCGTTGTGGCGTGCAAAATGATTTTCTTCAAAATAGTCATACTGTTCACAAAAAATTAAAATTGAGCATGGTCTACAAAAAGAATAGGAACAAGCATTCAGGTTAAGTTAATAAAATATTTCTTTTTTTTTTGATTATTTTTAGATTATGCTATTTTCTGCGATTTTCAGGCAGGCACGTGTCAGACAGACAGATCTTTAATTTGGTTTTCGAGGTCGTGGTCAAAATTTTCAACAAACTTGATGTGCGTAGGACTTTTAGAAGTCTGGGTGCCAAAATTGGTTGGTCTAGCTTTTATAGTATCTTAAATCTAGGCGCTCACACAGAAAGCAAAAAGACAGAGGGACAGTCCAACAGACAGACAGACAAGGTTATATCGGCTCGTCTGATGATATTGATAAAGAATATATATAGTTTATAGGGTCGAAGATGTGTTATTTTCTCTGTTAAATACATTTCAACGAATACAACATACCCTGTTACTTATTTTTAAAACAACGAGTATAAAAACACATTTGTGTTAAAGCATTCCTCTTATTAACCAAAATTCATCATTTTGGCATTGACTGATAAAGTCAACTTTATGATTTAAATATTGAATTAGATCTAATCAATCTATGAATGGGTTCAGTTCAAGTGTAAATGTTGCAATTTGATTTATAATCGGATCGCTTTAAGGCTCGATTGCTAAAGTGCTGAAATGCCGCTCACGTATTAGACCGAGATGAACCGACGAAGAGTATCCTAATTTAAATTGAACGCAATGCAATGGAGCATTGGCATTTGGTAAATATGCTGACAGTTGACAAAATGTCATGACCAGAGTCCTTCTTACCCTCCTCCTCCTACTTCTCAATAGAAATATATGTACGTGCCATCGAGCTGAATGTTAAAATGAAATTTAGATCGAATTACTTGTACATTTTTCGAATCAATTAAGGCAAAGACACTCCGAGGAAGGCGCGCCAAATAAAAAATGTAGTCAACTGTCTCGTGGGAGAATGGAAGCATAAAAATAGTTGCCTGTGGGCAATGGGCGTGGTCTTTAGACAACCTCAAACTCAACCCCAATTTCCAACTCCAACTGCCGTTCTTCTGTTTTTCAATTTGGTCATTTGCGTGACTGTACTTTTGGGGCTGTTCCGTTCTAACCTACATACATAAAATGGTCTTAAGTTCTAATGCCACTTTATGAGGCGTTGGGTTAAAGTCACATATTTATGCGTCCTCCTTCCTCTACTAGTCTGTACATATTGTGGGTTTGGCTGGCGACTTACCTGGATAGCGACTCCCTCAGTAAAAACTTTGTAAGCCCGGCGATATTGTGTTTTCCGTAATATTCTAATGGAGTTTTATGACATGTCATAAATTAGAGGCGAACTCTTTGTTAAAGGTGCAGCTTAAAGGAACACACACATTCTCGATACTCTCGCTGTCAGTCTAATTACATATATCCCAACATGTCCCTCTTAAGTGCATTTATCACGAATCTCGAGATATGAGTTTTATATCCCTTCCGAAAATCTTGTCGTTTTATGAACTTTTTGTTGTTTTGTACGGCTTTCTGTTGATTTCGCATATTTTTGTGGGTTTCTTCCATTGTCCTTATCGCATTGTCAACTGGAATTGTGCTATATTTAAAAGAGGAATGAAATATCTGAAGGCGGTAGACCGAAAAGTCATTCGCACACAGTATTCAAGGGGGACTCATTAGGTTGGGGATTCTTATGCCTGGCAACGTTTCTACTTTTTCTTTTACTTTATTTTTTTCTTTTTTGCACAGCTTGGCAGGATTCGGCTGTTTGTTTTGTATCCTTTTTGCCTTCATTTGACAATGAGCAAAACATTTGCCTATACTATAAGAATAGATATTGCCAAGGATAAGATACGACGAGTATTCTCGCATGAATATTCATGTTTTGGGAATGACTTAAAGCCGCTTTTTCCCCTTACGCAGTTGCCACACTTGAGGATTTAGGTGTATAAATTAACATAGAATTGTATTTGATAGTCTTTGGAGCCAAGTTAATTGTTCTGAAGATGTTTAAATGGGCTAGTCAATATCTTGCAGAATAGCAAATATTTTACTTTGGGATTTAAGATGTAATTTAAAGCAGAATTTATCCGATGCGAGTATTATGACATACAGGATAAATTCCATAGCATACATACAGTATAAATTCCATAGCATGAATCTACTAGATGTAAAGTTTATTCGATGAAAATAGAATTTTTTTTAGATTATTTAACTTACAAAAAAATCAGCATTTCGTGCTCTAGTTTTTCTGGAAAGTACCAGATCCTCATGACTAATATTGACACAAGTAAATAAAAATTTTGTATATTTTCAATATATGTATTTGTTAGACTTTTAATTTAAAATATTTGTTTTTAAAATCTTTACACTAAATTTGTTTCTAAAATTGACTTTTTGAGCCGATTTCCTAAACTGTTGTTAAATAAATAATTTAAAGTCACTCGAACTCGCGAAGTTTGAGTATAAACAATCAATTGAAGTCCTTAAGAAGTGTTTAAGCTGATATGAAATCCCTAAAATGACTTCAAAATTTGCATTAGATAATGCTTAAAACTTAAACGAGTCCTGACTAAATATCAAGTCTCACAATATTGTTGTTCTCACTGATGATAATGTTGTTGTTGATGTTGACTTTTATAGCCAAGTTAAGCAGCTTAGCACGACAAAAAGTTGCAGTCATAAATAATTCGCTTAAGCAGTGGGAAAGAGGGAGACATTAAATATAAATTCAGAACTCGGAAGATACCAGAAGAATAACAAAGTGTCATACTCTAAGTATAAACGAAGCTGCGTTTAACATTGCAATTGCTTTTGATGATTTTGATATATCAATATTAAAGATTGATGAGCTCGAAAAACGCCTGAAGGTTGTTCCACTTTTGGGTGAGTTTTTTGTTTTTTGCTTTTTTGTTTTCGCATTTCTTTGTTGACTTTGTGTTTGCCTGCAAAGATGTTGGGCAAATAAGCGAATTGTGGATAAACAACAGATAAGTTAGCACTTGGCCGTGATTCTTAAGAAGAATCTGGCTATAAAAAGTGCAGTTTCGTAATGCAAGGAAGACAGTAATCATTTGGATTGCAAGATGTATCAACTCCTAACTTATTTCAGCTGTTGTCTGCTGCTTGTGGCTGGCATCACTGTGATTCCTGACTCCGTAGAGGAAGCTTTGACAGAGTCTTCCTTTGAGTTTCCCGAGGATTTCACATTGCATGAACTTGGCGAACCAACTTCAGAGGAGGATCATGTGATGACGGCCCAGAAGATTAACTGGGTGCCCATTGCACAGGGTGTGGATCCAGTAAATAAGAGAGAAGCTCGAGATTTGGAGAACGTGATGCAGCCGCTGGAAGTAGCAAGTGAGAAAGTCCCGACAGAGTCTTCTCCCGTAGTACAAACTGAAGAAAAGAAAGAGATGAAAGTGGAGCCGGTGCAGAATGTGCAGGTTGAGGAGTTGGAGGACGTGGAGGAGGAGGATCTAGTGTTACGTGAAGGCAGCGAGTGTCCGTCTAACGCAGAGCGCGGTCTGACACGCCTCATTATCAATGCCCGCCCCCTTTTACCCATCGAGCGTCTACGCAATATTCTTGCCCATGCCAAGGAGGATGCCGAGGTGAGGGAACTTCTAAAGCTCCTGCGCAGTGATGAGTTCAAGGAGCGTGTTTCCCGTCTTCGCGGCACCAAAGAGAAAGGCGTCCTCAGGGATTATGTGTGCCAGGGACTGAAGCTCAATCACGCCCTCTTCGTGGAATATGTGGAAATGTTCCTCAATATTCAAACCACAGAGATGTCCAGCAGTCCGGTGCTCAATCGTCGTAAAGGTGTGCGAGGATTGCTGCAGGATCTGCGTGATGCATTGCCTCGAGCTCAACTCAGAGATCTCTATCGTCGTCAGTTGGCCGTGGATAAGGAACTCAACACCGCAGTTCGACGTATCCGTAGCTCCGAGTTCCGACGACTCTTGAGCAACGTACGCGCCTTGCCGGAGTATCGAGCGGTTCGATCTGATCTGGAAAAAGCTGGAGTTCCGCTACAGCAGATACTCAATTTGGTGTCCAACGCTTTGGGCTGGGGCACCATCGACATGGGCAGTGAGACAATTATTGTGGGTGTTTAATATGCAGTCAAATATACACATTTTATTTCCAATTTTTAATCAAAAGTTTTCCAGAAATTAAAACTAACCGAATACCAACTCAAAAACCATACAATATTGTTTGGTTTTCGGTGGGATTATATTTCTTGAACACCCCTGAGAGTTACAATTTGTTACTTGGAAAATGTAAAACTTTTACAAAATTCTTTGTTCTATTATATAACTGTTCTGTATTTTTCTAAACAGTAGTATGTTGTTTTTTTTTTACCATACACAATGTGTTTTTCAATAAAGTCGTACTTTTTTCACATTATGCACAGTAAAAGTTAGAGTTATAGAAATCTTCTTAAAAAAAAAAAAAAAAAATTTAAAAAAAAATATAAAAAAAAAAAAAAACCCCAACCCCAAAAACCACCCCATTTTAATTTTATATTCTTCAAATATTAGACTTTCTAATGCAGAATTTTGTTATTAATAGAAACATACCTTTTATGGATTAAATATTGATCAGTACAGACAAATTTTATTGCTTATATTTGAGTTTTAACATTATAATCAAAAATTTATGATTTAATAGAAGCATAGATATAATCGTTAAACATAAATGTATTGCATATCGGAAAACAAATTATAATTATAAATGTAGATTCATATTTTTAATTGCAGAAATCAGTCGCATATTTTCTCAGTATAACATCAATAATGAAGCAGTTGAATTTCTTTCAGAAATCAAGTTTCAACTAGCATTAAGTTACATTCTCTATCAATCATGAGTAACGAATATCTAAAATTTAAAAAAAAATATGTCTTTCATCAACAATTTTCCCGTCAAATTTAACTTACAGAAGCACGGGTCAATTTTTAAGTTGGAGTTATAAAGATGTTCAAGATATGTCAGTACTTACAGTAAAACTGGGCTATAGTCATTATCAATTACATAAATTTTTCTGTATTATAATGGTATATAATTCAATGATTTTCGCCAAGGGTTTCTTTTTGAATTAACTTACAGAGAAGTTCGAATATTCACTTCATTTAAATTGGTAACGACTTAGGGAAGTTTCACTGTAATTTCCAACACGGCTGTCATCCAATTTCGCTTTCGTCTTGGTCCTCCCCTCGATGTGGTTGCTTCCCCCTGTGGTTCTCGTCAAGGCGTTGGACAGCGGGACAACTAAATTTATAACTCATTTGTTGCAATTACAAAAATAGTTGACGACGATCTCGGACACGTCTTGGGACGTGGGACGTGGGACATTGGACCGAAATGTTTACATTGTGAAGCAGCAGCATCAGCATCAGCACCCGAAACCACTTCAGATTCGTTCAGGGTCAAAATCATTAGAGCAGACAGTTTTAGGATTGCTGTTGTTGTTGTTGTTGTATGCCGCATGCTGCCTGTCTTGCCACGCGGCATAAACAAAAATTGAGGAAGAAAAAAAAAGAAGCTGCCACACATGTTGCTCGTTGTCGTTGTTGTTGCCGTTGTCGCTGCTTCAAAAGAGTTTATCAACTGTGAAGCTGTCAACGCCAACATCTAATCGGGGCAACAGTTGCCATAAACAAATTTCAAAACATATCAAACTCTGTGGCAGTAGCCAAGTGGCAAGTACCTAAAAATACAGACACAGCAAGTCTCGAAAAAGGGCAAAACATCAGATTACGATTGGTTTACGGAAATACAAAAAAAAAAATTATTTATTGAAGTCGCCAACGCAGAGACCAACACACAACAACAGTAGCAATAAAAAAACAACTACAACAACAACAACAGAGACGAACAACGCTGAACGTGTCAAAATAAACAAACAATGTTCAAAAGACAACAAACAAATCGTTCGACTTAGATAAATGCTAATGTCGAGACATTCGTGCGTTGCACGATAATTCATTCGATAACAGTTGACAGAACTTTGACACAGCAGTGCAATATATATACGCAGAGATACAGATATAAAGATGTATATATATATATATATTGCAGTGTGAAATAGTTGAACAACTTTGATATAATTCTAAAATTGACTGAAACTTGTCTTTGCTCTGATTGCACAGAGTTATTTATTTATACCCTTCATACAATGACACAAGATGTGCAATTATTATGGAAAGCGATGACATATCCTATTAGATATATCAGTATATGTATATTCTTGAATATAATTGAACATGAAATATATTTATATTTTCCAATTTCAAAATGGTATTTTTATACTCAAAAAAAATTTTCCCTTCCTATTTTTTACAAAATGCACTCTTTGATTAATAATAAAATACTGAATAAATACTATAATATGTCTTTTCAAAGATTTAATTTTCTAAAATTACATTTTACATGATTATTTTAAAATTCCAAAAATAGTACAATTTATTGATTTTTAATATATATAATATATTTAATATATCACTTTAACATTTGACTTTTCTTCTTGCTTTTAATTACCTATTAGCATTTCAACAGAATCTCTGGCTTGCAAAGATAAAATCAGGAATAAATCAAATACACATAGACATCCATTAATGTACCTAATATGTTTAAAATTGACAACATATCTATATATATATTTTCCAGATTATTGATATGCTCTTTAGTTCTTTTAACCCGATGCAATTGTTGTTGTTAGTTCATTGCAGCGGCGTTGGTTTTTTTTTGTTATTGTTATCGTTCCGGCATTCAAACACAATTAAGCAAATTTCAGTCGTTCACCTCTTGAGGAGTGTAATACAATAGTTGCCCTCTTTAGAACCGCCTCCACCCACAACAGTCGCTGTTGCAGTTGCAGTTGGATTTAGAGGCGAAGTTGCAGTTTTATTCCCAGTTGCACTGCAGACACTTCTACTGTTTGGCAACGGCAACAGCTGACAACTCTCAACAGTTGCCGCACCTTGACTTGAACTGGGAAGCATTGTCTCCATTCCCATCCCCATCGCCATCGTCATCCCCATCTTCAACTCCATAACCATCTGCAGGTCCACTTTCAACTTTGCTTCGTGCTTCCGCCTCAACACTCAGCCAAACGAAACGGCGGCCACATGGCAGCTCTTTTTTAGTGTTGTTGTTGTTGGCGTTGGCGTTGCAAATTTCCCTTGGCTTCTAGACAAAACTACAACACCAATACCAACACCAACTACAGGTATAACTTCAACTACACAGAAACAAAAATACGGAATTCAGGGATCAAATCAAAATGATAAATGACTTATTTATAACTATATTTGACGTTTACTAAAAGCAGCTTATCTAAAATAATTTAAAATAATATTAAAGAACTCACACTTGCACAAGTAAAATATAATACAAAAATTAAGGCTTGAAACTGAAAGAATAAAATATATTAAAAATTTTAAAACTCTGGAAAAACTCGACGATCTTCGATATTTTGAATACTGAATCCAAAATACTTGTTTTCTACACGTTTTGAAAAAATTGGAATTCTCGTTGCATCCTAAAAATTTTGTATATGTTAAATTACGTATGTATTTAGTGCGCATAATGTTTTAATTTACAATTTATATTAAAAATTAATAAGTACTTAAATTTTTGAGTTTTTAGAATCACTTTGTTTTTTTTTTCCGTGTGCAAGTGCAATTGCTATTGCAATGGGGCTGGAGACCTGCTATTAACTTGGCCACGCTTGGCCAGCTCAACAAACATTTGTTGTTGCTTTTGTTGTTGTTGTTGTTGTTCTTCATGTTGCAATTGTTGTTGTTACCCACGCTGTCTGAGAGGAGGCTGTCAAATGTCGCTGCTCGTGGCCAAGGCCATTGAACTGGGCTCTTACTCCAAATAATCTACACAATCCACGCAATCCGCCCAACACACACACTCACTCACACACCACAGACACACACACACACACACACACACACACTCACAGTATTCACACTAAGCGCGATTTGAGGCCAAGAACTCGCCGCATTTTGGCCATGAATTAAACGGCTTTTGACGTCATCAAAGTGATTAGAAAAATATGCCAGAAGCTGCCACGCCAACGGAAGCCATTAGATGAGTGCAGAGGGGGGAGAGGTATGTGGATAAAAGAGGGAGTGGGAGAGGAGCAGCTGAATGAAGTCGTATGTTGTAGGCTTGGCATTCCAAGCAATTAATAATAATTTCCGTTGCTCGATACAAAAAGCCAAGTTAAAGCTTCTGCAGTCGCTTGTTCACAGTTGTTGTTGCTGCTGTTAATGTTCTCTTTGTTATTGTTGTTGTTGTTGCTGCTGTTGCGGTTGTAACACACCGACATCATAACTCTATTTGCGGAGAGCTGAACGGGACAAGAAAACCAGAATATTTAATAAATTTCCTTAGAACTTTACCTTAACTCGAGGTTTTGGGGCATATGTCGGGTTGCTTTGATACTTAAGATACTATAATATATACATGTATGTATTTACATTTACATACATCTAAATTCCTAGAACAACTTACAATGGCTCAAAGGCACTTTTCGCTCTGTTGAACTGCAAAATATGCAAATTGTTTGAATTATCAAATCTATATTTGTTAGCAAATTCTTGAGAATCTATTTTTATCTTTATCAAAAGTTTGATATTGCTTTTTCACATATCTTAAAATATTGAAATGAAATATAATTTTAATTTATTAAGCTGAAATTGCCATCACATACATGTGTTTTAAATTCCTAAGTTAAAGCGCAATGCTTTTAGCTAAAAATGTACTATAATTACATAATATTGTATGGTTGGTAGGTCAATGGAAACCCTATATTAAATACTTAAGACTGGGGCGGTACGCACCACAATTTACGCCTAATGAAACGCACCACAAATGCTCATTGAACTAAAGCAAATGTGAAACCCAAAAGCTAACGAAACGAAACCACAAATCAAATTAAAATTCCAAATATGTTAAGACATAATATTCCAACCCATTTATCCATTAATCTTCATGATGGTGCTGCAAACGCCTTCCGAGAACCGCTGCGAGAACTGCAATGTACCGATAGTTGATCTTCCAGTAACAACAATAACAACACCAAATACGATAGAAACAACCAAAATAAAAAAAAAACTGGCAACACTTCTGCAGTCTACTGGCCATGCATGACTTGGCGTTTGCTGGAGCGCTTAACCCAAATAAAACCAAAACAATGTGTGAGAAATAACAAACAAAAGTCGAATTAGGAATACTCTTTTAATTGCCACTTAAAGTTTTCAAGTCTCAATAACAGTATTTCAAGTTTTTAAATATTTTTTATTCTTTCCTTTTTCTTTTTTTTTTGTAAACCAAATGTGTATGTTTCATTCTCATTGAACTATTGACTTTAAAATATGCAATATTTTCACAAGTTCTTGTTTAGACAACTATTGATTCATTTCTTTTAATTTTTTCAAGTAGTATTTTCATCCAGAATACATCTAATTATAATGGTCGCATAGTCTGAAAATGTGTAAAAAACCAACAGCTTTTATAAATAGATAATACAACTTCATTGTAAAGACCACTTTAATTTAAATAATATTTATACATAAAAATAATATATTTAAGATAAATGTACTTGATTTTTGCTCTACCTCATTATAAATACTTTGGACTCAAAGCTTTTCCAATTGCAACACAAAGTCAGCATACTATTTACAGTGTTAGGGTATAGGTGAGTGTGTTACAGCTAAAAGTTCGATGACAACAATACCAGAAAT
The DNA here is from genome assembly GCA_035045575.1 of Drosophila falleni. Taxonomy (NCBI): domain Eukaryota; kingdom Metazoa; phylum Arthropoda; class Insecta; order Diptera; family Drosophilidae; genus Drosophila; species Drosophila falleni. The sequence goes on along the minus strand of JAWNOV010000181.1, from coordinate 157,811 downwards.
AACAAGAGAGGCATATGAGAAAACCGCCGCCAAGCCAAACCACGGACTCGCTTTAATCAGCGTTTTTGAACTGACAAAACAATTGCCGGCCGGCACCGTCCAGTGATGTGCCATGCACCATGCCCCCATGTCCCTAGGCCCCCATGCCACATGCCCCTGCTACCGGTCAATATATACATATGTGTGTACATTAGGGTGCATCATTCTTTTTTTTTCAAAAAAGAAATAGCCCATATTCGTAATCTACGATTAATTCTAAGATGTTTTCACCAAGAAACCATAGTTCCAAATTTAATGCCGAGTCCGCGATTTTTGGGTTGAAAATATTTGTGTTTTTAGTCTTAAATTATGTTCAAAGTACAATTAGTCCTTTGATTCAATGTTAATTCTATATAATTTTTTAAAGTCCTGGTCCTGACAAAAGTTTTGATAGCAATCTTCTCAAGATCGAACTAAATGCACTAAAGATATACTAATTAAAGCATGTTAACAATTTTGAAAAAAATGCTTTCTTTTACTCAAAAAGCGGGGACTAGAAATTGATTTTAGAACTATAGTATCTTGGTGGAAATATTTTAGAATTGACCAGAGATTATGAATTTGGTTTATCTTTTTTTAAATTATTTTTGGTTCTATACATATCGATGCACCCTAATGTATATAGTTCCCCCAAAAATTTTCGAAAACTTGCTGAGTTTTCAATTGAGCACACAGCAAAGTCGATAAGGGGAAAAGGAGGAAGGGGGAGGGGCAACTTCAGCAGAGGGGAGTTCAATTTGTTTGGTCAGCTAGTGCGAGCAGTTGTTTACGTTGTTGCTACTGTTGTTGTTGTTGTTGTTGCTACTGTTGTTGTTGTTGTTAGGGGGTACTCAGTGGGTTAAGTGCGTTTTATGGCTTGTTGATTCAAAAAGCAAGGCGTGTTCCCAACAACTCTCAAGCTGAATTGAGAGCAATGAGCAAAAGCAAAAGCAAAACCAATAGCAAAAGCTTGCCCCCAGGGTCTAAACTCTTTGGAACGTTATTACAAAACTTTACACAGCACGATTGGTGACATTTTACGGCCTTGTTCGACGAGACTCGCAATTCAGTCAGCCACTCAGTCAGATAGTCTTTCAATCCTTAATGATTTATGGAGCTGGCGCTTGGAATTTAAAAAAAAAATCAACTACATAGTATTGAAATTGCGTTTTTGGCAAATGAAAGTTGGACAGCAAGTTGTCAGTCATAAATCGGGATATTCTATGGGTTGTATTTTATAAGCAAGCTTATCTACTATTATGTTCTTTATAATTCCATAAAAACAGCTATGTTTAAAGAGGTATACTTAAGCATCTCATTAGAATGTCTCTAAAATTCTAAAACTCTAAGAGTTCTTCGCAAACATCTATTTAAGATTTCTTTAGATTTCCGGGGCCAGCTTGTTCTCATTTCATATGTTAATTCGTAGACACTAAGCCATAAACACCTTTAGGCCATGTCTTACACAATATAAAATACAAGCCGCAAAACTCCATTCACAAGCGGTTTTTATCAATGAAAAACTTAGCTTAAAACTCTAATATCAAGACGGCGTTTAGTGAATGAATGGATATTTGATTTGGTGTAGGTTTTGGGGCCAAGCCCACGCTATAAATGCAACAATCTAGCAAACCACACATAAAAGCAACATTCAATATGCAAGTTGAGAGACAAAAAGTTGTCTTCCTTTTTTGGGAAATAAATATTAAATAAAAAAATACTTGACACGCGCCAACCTGTCGGGCTTCTCATTAATTAGCTGCCAAAATGGAGCTGAACTAAAATTTGAAATCAATCTACCATATACTATACATATACATATCATGTTAGCATCAGCTGTCGCATTGAATTTGTTATAAAAAAAATACTGAGCGAAAAAAAAAGAGGAAAAACAGCAGCTTATGTCATCATCAAGCATGTGCGGGCGTCTTTTGTTTCTGAACTCATAAAAAAAAACAAAAGATGTTTTATTATACATCATATTTTTATACCATATGCTGGATTTTCGAGCCATAAATGCCATCAAATTGATGACGTTGATGTTGCAAATGAGACAACGACCTACATCAATGTTACATGTAATCGTTTCAAAGACCCGATTACGAGTACAACGCGACTTTTGGTTTCGTTGTGGGCGAGTTAAGTTAGACATGGATTAAAGCTCTTCAAATGTCGACTTTAGTGTAAGTTTGCTTCACTTCTGAGATGAGATAAGTCAGAAGTAAAGTGACTGAGGCTTTACTAAGAATAGTTCACAACATTAAACAGAATAAAAGTGTGACTACAAAATACGCTTTTCCCAGATTTGAGAAACGTATTCGCAACAGATAATATATTATTTTTATTTATTATTTATAATGGACGGTTACTCGTAAAAGAACCATTTGTTGATTTTATCATGAAAACTAGTGGGCCGGTGCTACAGTCGAGCATACTCGACAGGAAAAAATCGAATTTTTGAAATAAATAATATTTTGATGCAAAATTAAAGTAGAGGCCAAAAAATGATTAAAACGATATTCCGATCGGTCAAGTTTTGACAAAGTTATGAGAGTTGGAAGTTTTTGAGTAAGGGTCAAGGGACAAGTCAAGGGAAAAGTACGAATACGAGATCTCAGATTTAAATTTGAAATCGAAAGTAAAAAGCTCTGAATATTAAAGATGAGTTGACTAATTTTGAGTTTATATAAATATATAGAGTTCCTCCAATTGCCTGGCTGAAGCTGAGTGCAAGTGAACTGGGAATTGACTTGATTGCTTTTGGAAGACAATCGCTGGAGTATCTCAAATTTTTTCGGAGAGCTTTCACAGTGACAATTGTGTCAACGTTGCACTTATTTTTCTCACATGACAAGCACATGCAACTGCAACTTCAACTACAACATCAACTTCAACTTCAACTGCAACTGAAACTGAATAGGACAAAGCGGCAACTTGTTGCCTTGCTTTCTATTGCCGGGCAATTTTCATGCTTTCCACATGCCACCAAATGGGTTATGCATAAGTATGAGTATACATACATATACATTTGATATATGATTGTCGTTACGCATGATATTTCTTTAGCTTTTCTTTTGTTGTTGTTGCTGTTGTTTTGTTGGCGATTTATATGTCATTGTTTCGGCGTTTGAAATTACACGGAGACTCGGCCACAGTCAGAGTCATGAGTTGCTTCAATGAAACGAGTTGTTGATTGTTGATTGTAATGAGTTGTTGATAACTTTCGCTGCGTTCCAAACGGAAGTTGATCTCGACTTGATATGCTGATGATGATGTAATGATTGTGGGTGCTGCCCCTCAATAGAAAGTTGTCCGTGCAAAAAGGGAAAAAATCCAATCATAATCATAATTATCATTAGCATGTTGAGTGAAAAGTGTTGCTTGAGTTAAGCCCGCATCTTGTGCTAAATTGAAACTTAAAAAGTCATAAACAAAGCAATTTACAAGCCGTTCGCCTTCTACGGTCATATCCAATATCTAGCCAAGATTACATGCCTCTTAGAGACATTGATTACAGGCCGCAGTTAAGCGGCAAACACTTTTGCCCATTTGCGGTGTAACTGGTAGCAATTTTATCATCAAGTCAGACACCACGCAAATTTCGTGTATTTTGCGCCCAATTCCACAGCATTTTTATCAATTAACCAGAGACACCTACCCAATACAAAAGACACCCACTCACACATCAGAGTATCTTTGGTCAAGTCTCGCCCACTGACCAATCGACAAACCGACGCGACGACCCTGCCCTCCTCCCACATGCCTCATGCCACAAAACACATGCCACGCGGTTTATTGGCGCGTGCGCAGGCGCAAAACTTCATCTGCATAATTTTAGTTTTAATTTAAGTCTAGTTTTATTTTAGTGTGGGAGACTTTTGATGTTTATTGTTCATCTGGTTTAAGTTTTATGTGTCTCTGGAGCGGATGTTGACAATTTTTGGACAATACTCACATTCGTTCTCTTGTTCGGGCAACTGCAGTTTCACTTTTCATGTGCAACTTTTGCTTTTTTTTAGAAACCATCCTCTGTAGACAATGCCATCATGTCTTCAGGGAATTCCCACATTGATTTACTGTGTGAATTTTGCACACTGTCTTCGTAATTAATGAGCTGATCTTAATGCTGCTGCCTAATTATATTTATAATTTCATTTTATTTGGTAATTAAGTTGCATGCATGATGACAGTTGCATGTGCAGATGAAAGATCGGTCAATAAGTCTATCACGTTTGTCATATAAGACATCATTATTGTGGTATCTTTATTGTTAGTTTACACAAATAATGTAACGAAATTAATTTGGTGTATTTTTAGGAATTCAGATTTTGTTATTCAAATGATCTTTTATATCCTATTCACTAAGAAATATTTGGATATTACTTTAAAGCACAATCTTTTGTGCTGTTTAATGAGGATAAGGAGATAAAAACGTAAAACGAAGGCGATCCAATCTGGTTTATATTCCCGTTAAGGACCTATAAAAAATAAGTCAATACTTTTTTAATTTAAATATTTTTCTTAGATAGAAAATTTTCTGAGGAAGATTATTAAAATATTAAATGATGCTAGATCGTCAGTAATAAAGAGAAATACTGGAAATTTTAAAATTACTATGGTCTACTTAGTAAAATTAAAACAAATCTAAGGATAGGATATTGTGGAAGAGATATTCTGAGTAACTTTCAACTATTTAAAATTAACTATTAGAATTTGTTTCAACTTTCAACTATTTAAAATTAACTATTAGAATTTCTTTCAACTATTTAAAATTAAATATTAGAATTTCTCTTTGACATATTGTAATGAACACATTTACTATTACTTACATAAACTACTAGCTAAATAAATGTGTGGATGCTTGTTCTATTTGGTCTTTCGTTTGGATGTGACAACCCCCAATTTTGATGATATGTCCAATCTCGATGATTAAATGGACATGCTGCTATTATTAACACACCGCCTGAAAGACCAGAAGCCAATTAAAATACCATTATCTACACACAGTGGTGTCTATTGCCTATGGATTTGTTTAATAAACAATTTCCGCTTTGATTTACCCACATGCCCCAAACTTGTCTGAGAGCTCGTTTCCTCCTACTCCAACTTCCCCGCTCTTTGGAACTAATTAGCTGGATGTGTCTGTGTGTGTGTGTGAGTGAGTGTGTGTGTGTCTCAGTCGATGGCAGCATCCACTCAATTATGCCAGGCAAAGTGTGAAAACTGAGGCCGCACCCGCAGTCAATGGGCTCTCTGATATGGCCAGGGCCTAAAGGGCTCGATAGATTGGCTGGAATGCCGATTGATGACTCGTTGGGGCTCAGGTGCTCAGGTGCTCAGTTGCTCAGCTGCTGGCTGACTGACCTGCAGACATAGGAAGTGCAGCTTCCTTTTGTCGGTCGCGTTCTTCTCGCTTCGAAACATTGGTATTTCTTATTCGCGTATATTGCGTTAAATTAGCTGGTAATTTACTTTGGCTTCTGGAGTTTTCCCTGGATTCGCTGCTGCATTTGCGACTTTGATGATTGATTGTTGTAGTTGTTGTTTTGTTGTTGTTATTGGCCCATTCGATCGATTCCGATGCAGTTGCGACTTCGCATTGGAATTTCCCTTTAAAGTTTAAACAAAAGCCGACAAAGCCGCGAACGCGAGCAACAAAACGTTGTCGCTTTAAGCCAATTGGCATGCAGCTAAATGGCCTGGCCAAGTACGTTTGGCACGCATACAATAAGTAAGTCTACCTGTACAGGTAAATAGCTCTGGGCTAGCCCTGTAATCAATCAATGCTCCACACTCTTTTCTCCATTTCCCTGTGCTGTTGTTTCCACCGGAAAATATTTGCTTCCGTTCTTTGTTTTTTTTTCATCCACATAGTTTTTCTATTCTGTGGCAAATAAATTACAATTAAATGCAACAAACATGCAACAATTATGCACTCAGCGGATGTTTATTATCAACAACAACAGCAACAACAACAACTACGAATATAGTCAGACCAAACCAAGCGACAACATCATTAGCCAGCCCCATTCCAAGCACCAGCCCTAGTCCCAAAACAGAACCATTGTATCTAATTCTGAAGCCCTTGTTTCGTTGCAGCGAATAACTTCAGAGTGTGGACTTCATATACAACGACATATAGATGCTCTTTCCAACTCATAAAGTAACAAGTATGTGTGTAGAAACCATTAGAATTTAATAAAAATATTTCTAAAATTAAATAATTTATGACAAAGTTGAGTTTTCAGAAGTCGAAGCTATTAAAAATTCAGATAACCTTGGTTTTATTAAAGAATATCTGGATACATTTTACTAACAATATGTTTAAGTTAATAAAATATAGTATGAGAATACAAAAATATAGGTTTACAATAGCGATGAACTTATCGTTCTTAATTTTCCAACAGTTTTACAATCTCTTCTTTTTTCTATTATTTTAAACTATTTTATTTATTGATTTGGAATCTTCACAATTTCCCACTCTTTCTTTCATTATTGTATTAGGATCAGAAATGAATTTTTGTTTAATTTTTTGATTCTATTCTGTTATTATATTAGAATCTACGATCTAGGATCTTAATGTGCTTCTTCAAACTCTGCTTCTGTTGCTCTCCAATTTTGTCTCTCTCTCTCACTCTCTCACTCTCACTCACTCTCTCTCTCCTCTCTCTCACTCTCTCTCTCTCACTCTCTCTCTTTCTCACTCTCTCTCTCACTCTCTCTCTCTCTCTCTGTCTCTCACTCACTCTCTCACTCTCTCTCTCAATCTCACTCTTTCTCTCTCTCACTCTTTCTCTCCCACTCTCTCTCTCTCACTCTCTCTCTCTCTCTCTCTCACTCTTTGTCTCTCTGTCTCCTGTTTTGCCACCTTTCCTATTCGTCCATCTCTCTATTTTTCTCGTATTATTTTCATTCAGATACGAATGTGATGACAAAAATATTATACTCCAACTGGTCAGTAGGAAAATGCAATACCCCACCAAAAAAAAGAGAAAAAAAACTGAAACAACAATAGCAGTGACAGTAAAAGTTGTTGTCTGTCCCTGCTGAGCATGTTAATCCGGAAGTGGGTCATTTTCCAAACGCAAATGAAAGCGTGTGCCCGCACTGCGAACCGTTGAAAATCATAATAACACATGCGAGCTCATAGATGAGAGTTACGAGATGAGAGATGATAGATTCAAAGATGTGGGATACGCTTCACGATGTATGTGAAAATGATACTGATGATGAAGTCAGTGAAAGAGAAGCGCTGAGCTGACAGAGAATTGCCGAATGCATCATAATAATACTTAATAATAATATAATCAAAATGAGACATTGTCTTTTGTGTGTGGGAACGAGGAACTGTTTCAACGGCTGGCTCTTATGCAAAAGCTATAACCAATTGACGTTACAAATTTTGATGGCAGAACTAATGCTCTTTATAACATTGCAAAATCTACAGTATAGAATAAATGAAGATGTAAAAGATAGTTCCAAGAGTTTAACCCTTTACCGTACTGTAAATCATAAACAGGGAATTTGTTTGAAATATGCAATCCTTTTAAACGGGGCGCCTTTTTGACGCAATCTTTGCCCTCGATATAGTCGATCTGTCTATCTACCTGCTGGCTACCTGTCGTCTGTGCACTAATTTGTGTTCGAGTCGATGTTAGCTGGAAATCGTTTAGGCCAAAAGTGTCGCATTTCATGGCCCAGACCCAAAGTGGACGACGCTACGAACTGCGACGCGGCGGCGCTGCTTGAAAGCGATTCATTTGACAGATTTATGCATACTTTCGGTTTTCAGTTTTCAGTTTTCGGAGCTGAAATGCTTAATTTATGATATGCATTCTGTTTGCTCGACATTCTTTTCTATTTCTACGAGTAGTTTTATTATTTTTATTGCCTGCCATAGAAGATACTCGTAATATTGCTCTGGAATGTTGTTGAATAAGGGAAAAATTATACATATTTAGAGTCTGATATTCTGGTTACCGCTGAGCTTCGCTTTTCAAATGAGTTCGAAAAATTTAGAATTTTTGGGGAGAAGAAGATTAAGAAAAACGAGTAATTGCTTTAACAGTATACATATTTCAACATAATATGTTTATATATCTTCCCTTAATTTAACGTGTTAAAAGTATTTAAGTGTTTATTCCACACATATGACTTCATCTGATAAAAACACAAGTGGGCATTATCTTTATGAGCTGTCTTTACAAAATTTGTCACGTAATCCAACATGAAATTATACAAAAATAAATTTGACAAAAAATATGTAAAAATATGAGTATAAAATTTATATTTACGGCACACGACCATTCATTACGAGTCGCAAAACAACAACAAAAATACAAGAAATATGAAAATAATACAATAACAACAAGTGATGACATATCTTTGGCATATCATCAGACTCAGCCACCATCACAGCCACATCGGTGTACATCTTAGCCAGCATTATCAGCATTTCTCTTTATGTCTTGGCCATGTGCCCAACACCCAAAACCCTCCCTCTATCTCACCCGCCCCCTGAAAGTTTCCGCCTACAACAGCCACACTGTTTCATGTTGATGACAGCTATCACCAAAAAAAGAGCACGAGTTGTAATTTAGATACCCTAATAAAAGGTCATGTCAATTTGGATACCTAAACAATTTGAGAAAATCCAAGATAGTTAACTAAACTAAGTAGGAAAATGTTAGTGTAAGAAAATGTTCTAATGTGAACATTATTTTAAGAATTTTATTAGAAAATATCAACTATGAGATTCATATGATTATTATTTGAATAATCAAACTTATAGTAAGACTGGAAACGTTAGGTTATAATTTTAAGTTTAAAAACTGAATTAAAAGAGCAAATATTTGAAAATATATTCTTCTCGAATCGGGGAATTGAAATGATTAATAGTCAAGTCTGTATTAATTGAAACTTAATTTTAAATCAAATGTACCTAATTTTAATTTAAATTTGTAATTTTTTGTCATTCCGACAGTAATATAAAGTATATCTAAAAGTCGTCGTTGACAATTTCAAATTTTTTTATTATACGATTTTATTGTATGCTTTTGATGTGTATAATTCACACTTGCCATTTATTTGAGAAGGTTTTCTTAGGGTCCAACAGCTGCGTGTGTTTAGTTGTTTGTTTAAAGGGTGCCTTTTGCCACAGGAAGTTTGTTCTTATCGCTTTAAGATACAAAAATCTTTGCAAAATGACGGTCATTGTTGTGAATTCAGTTCAGATTTATGTTTGGTTCGTTTATAATGCCTTTTCTACTCTCGTATTTGTAATTCAATCTTGATAATTGTCATGGACATCAATAAAGCAACCCACAAACAAAATCTTATCTACAAAACTATTTGATTTTCCGCGACACAGCTAAGCAAATAATTTCTGTTTATTTGTTAGCTTGACAAATATTAAATATTGAAATAGAGAAATCGATAACAATATACTTTCATTGTGTTTTTCATGTTTACGCTTAAGGTTAATCGATGTGTTTTAATTTGCATATGCTGATTAGATTGTTGGCTGAAAATTCTAAGCTTTTAGTGGAAATAAATAAGAAAGTTTCTATATAAAATAGAACCATTTCTTTTCCAAACAAATACGAACTGTGTATTGCATTAAAGATCTCATCTACATCGTCTATAATAAATAAATAAAATAAGCTCAAATTCAGTTAGTTTAAATTTTGTATAGACGAAGTAGATGAGATCTTTATTGCAACACACATTTTGTACTTCGGTCCATCTTATTTTAAAGTGTTCACTTCAATTACAAAAGAATTATTTGCAAATGAAAGCCTTGGTAAATAACATTCAATCAGTTTTCTTTTACTTGTCGCCTGAGTTGTCAAACTCATTGTAACCACAAATGTTTCTCTAAATGACTTTTAATATTTCTTCATTGTCTATTGTTTTGTGAAAAAATAAATGCAAATGACACCTAGTTGCCAAAAGTGCCAGAAGCCAGAAAAATATTTTTATTCTTTCCTATTTATTTCTGACAATTAAACTTGCTAACTGATATTTGTATTTAAATGCCAAACAGATGATGATGTTTATATTACATTGTACATAAATAGAAACCTAAATGAGCCCATATGAACGTACTTTCTCCTTCCACTCGCTAGTTAATATTTGTTGTTTTGTCTTGTTTGGGGCAGACTGAAATTAGCTCGACAAGGCTAAAGACAAACATTCGCCCTAGACCTCGACCCTTAACCGGAGGCCAACTTTATCGTAGGCCACACAATAATAAAATATAATAATAACAAAAGCAAGATGAAAGCAAACAATAATCATCTATCCAAGTACGAGTATCTTTCCATCTTTCTGTTTCACTTTGCCACTTGTTCTGGGTGTTATCAACTCAGGCTTTCGACCTGAAGCAGCTGTCACTAACAAACGCAGCTAGAGATTTGGAACTTGTACTCTCAGCTTGAGTTAAAATATTTTCAAATAAACGTATAAATGGAAATGAATTTTCCATCAATGGGTAAGGCGGGGAGAATGTGAGGCAACATTCTTTTCATTTCGTCTGGTGTGAGTAATTTGCCAAAAATAAAATGAAGAATAGAAAACCCATTCATAAAACTCACTTCAGGCCATACAAAGTCACTGCACGATACAATTTCTATCAAAGGACTCTCTGCATTCCATTTTATTATGTTCCTTGTTTTTCGTTTCCGTTTCCTGTCCTGCGGCGCAACGAATGTGATTTAATTTCTTTTGTCATCTGAATCGATTCAAAAAGTCATTGGGAAAGTGACTGTGACTGTTGTCTAAGTAGTTGGCACTCAGCATTCAAGTGTTGGCCAAAAGTGCCGACGAGCCTCTGCCAGGTGTGCATCTTTTCGCAGGTACCTGCGATTGCAATTGCAATGGTTGCCTTAAAATCTTACTAAATCTTATAGGATATTCTTAAGTTAATTAATTGTACTTTATCTACCGAGAACACGTGCAGTTTTAATTCCCTTTTTGGATTTGTTCAACATTCCATTTGTGAGCTAAGTCTCTTTGATTGTGGTTGTCGAAATCCGTTAAATTTAAGAGGATGACAGGTGAAATCCAATCGTTTATCAATTAATTTGTTGGTCGTTTCAATTTCGAATCAATAGACCACACACAGTTACTTAACCACAATTGGGGAAATTAATTTCGCACAAAGCTTTATTTAATTCCTATTCTTAGCTCATTTTGAATCAATTAATTTGCCATTTGCAGATGCTTATCAATCACAGATTTCCGCTCACGCCAACTGAAGCTCTTTATAATCAGCCGACTCAATAAACAAATCAAATCTCATTTGTTTTTACACATCGCTTTCAGCGGATATCATTGATTTGCTTTTATCCAAATATGTATAAAAAAGATTGACTATTAATTGGGTTTCCTTGTGATTGGAATTGATTCAGAAAACGAAACCAAATAAATTTTAATCAATTGAAAATAAATATTGCTTGCTCACTTTTTTCACTTCTCTATTGATTATTATGGAATTTCTTTTTCACATTTTTAATTTTACTTATTTAATGCAAATTAAAAGTGTCGCCTGCACATTTAAGCTTAATTGAATTGCATTGCAATTTATTACCAAAGTTTTTAAAACAACATTCAATTTGGGTTAAGTCGATTATGGCCATATTTTACAGCGTTGGGATTTTGGTAGCAGTGCAAAATTGATCAAATATTTTCCTTATAAGTTTTTAAAGCAGTGCATTGGTCGTTTGACATAGTTGTTTTATTTTTACAGGGTATATTCATTTGTTAACAGCATAATAATCTGTCGGGTTGATCTGCACGCACAAACTTCCTTTTAGATGTTATGAGGAACTGATAAGGACTTGCTCAGCAAATCCCGTAAATGAACTTGACCCTTTTTTGTCAAACCTTTTGGCTTCAAAGATGGTGGTTGGCCCTTTGAATTGCAGAATGGTTGTAAACACTCTCTCTTATACCGAATTATTGTCTTAAAACAAAATGTTATTTAATTGTGAAAGAAAAAGAAGAATCGATATAATCAGCCAAAATCTCGGACATGTTCAGAAAGTATTAATTGACAAAAATTCGTGTTACTTTCTAAAGGATATAAAAAGGCGAATTTATTAAAATTCTAGCCTATTAATTAGTTTAGAACTCCATATATTGCCGACTTGTCAATCGAGTGTTCAGGCAATAAATTTAATTGACAGCTTGTTGACCAAAAGTTAAATTGGATTACTAGAGAGGGACGAGCTAATCAGTTAATGGATTTGTTTTTATTTTGTATGGTTTTCCTTTATGCTTTTTTTCTCTTTGACTTTAATCCGCAGGTCACGTAACGGGAACTCATCGATATCCGCGCTTCTACGGGTTCCTCACAACGTGCGTGAGTTTCAGCATCGATTCTTCTCCTGCCCGGAAACTTGTCAACTTTAATTGGTTAAGCAATCGCAACTCGTCAATCGGCAAACGTAGAGTACAAATCACGTGAGCGTGAAATGTCGATAAGTGTGTTCTGTGGACCACTTGCATCCTCGGCAACCGAAGGGTTCCCCACCTGATCCCTGTTCTCCATACCTGGTCAATTGTTGTCGTGCTGAGGTTTGCTTTCGATTGCTTCTTTCGGTCCATCTGTGAGATGCATTCAACTGTCGCATCTTGAGAGGAATTGAAGACATCTGCTCAAGTACTCCCGATGCTCCCACGCCTGTTCATTTGTGGTCTCATCGATTGAGCCAGCTCTCTTCACGTTTTCCCAATTTCACATCATTAATTTTAGCAATTTCGACTTGTCGTTTTGTAATTGTTGTTTGCCATTTTTGCGGTTTCCATTGCACACAAACGCACACATACAGACAAACGCCCCTATTTGTTTTCAATCAATTGAATTGAAAGTGAAAACATGAAAGTGTGAGTTGAAATTGATTTGCAGGCAAACCACATTTGATTAGACCATTCAGCATGATTAGCTCTAATGAGGCTCGATGCAAATGTGTCTCTGAAAGCTTTATGCAATTTCAAATACCCCTCAACTGACTGACTCAGCCGGGAGTTTAGACTGCCCGCACAGTTTGACAAAATGGTTTTCTAATTTCTAATTCACAGAAATGCGACTGAGCTTCAGTTTGAAGGCTTGCCAAATGAAGCATTAAATCGACCGCATTTTATACACTTGAGTATACTTGACTCTGTTGTCTATTTGCTTTTTTTTTAGTTTATATTACTGAACAGTATAATAATTAAATTACTTTATTTTTATTTTTACTTATGAATTGTTGATAATATGAAAAAGAAATATATAAAATATTCATTATAATAATAGTACTGTGTGATCGTAATTCAATTGTAATTTTAACATTATTTTGAAATAAAAATACGGCAGAGTATCTGATAGTCTTTTTTCTTAATTGAAATTGTATTCGTATAATTGCTATTTTAATAATTAGTTCTCGTTTTCCTCAACACGATATGTCTCCAAATTGTGTTGGAAAGCGTATAAATGTTGCGTTGACTCCAAAATAAATAATTTTTTATGGTTCTCATAAGAAGAGCGACGACGTCTGGGCGCCAGAGCAAGTGGCACTTGTTATGATTAACCCTTTGATGGCAGCACAAATAATTGTAAATTAATGCACAGCAGCTGCCCACCAAGTTTCATTTTTATTTTTATTTTTTGAGCTGCGACAATTTGTCCTGCTTGTTTCATATTTTTTGTAATTTTTTCATTGTCCATTAACATTGATTGACCGTCATTAAATGTAGCATATTGTTTTTATTTTTCGGCAGCTACATTATTAATAATTTTTGGTAATATAATTAAGTGGACTTTGTATTTATTTTAATTATGCCGCTTTGATGTTGTTTTTGTTTTACTTTTTTGCGCATCAACCACAAATAATGATAGCAAACGATTTATAATTTATTTCAATTTAATTGTATTAATTGTTTTATTTTTTGGTCGGTGTACTAAATATAACATATTTATGTATTTACGGTTTTCATTACGTAATTAGTTGGACTGCAAATTATAACGAGCACTAATTGGTGGTCTCACAAATTGAGGTTTGTGGAGCACAAAATCGCTAGGGACAATTTATCGAATCTCAATCAATTGCGGGAATTGAAAGAGTATTAATAGATTTAAAATAGATGTCAACAATTCTACAACAGATTTCATGGGTAATTTGTTTTATTTATAGTTTTCTAATTTAATTTAGAAAACAAAATGTTTTTTCTAAACTATTGTCTGTAGAGTATATTATAAAAATTTATATCGTTTTTTTTGGCACCATAGTTAATTTAGGTACGTGTAACTAATGTCGGAACTTATATGATTTGTTCACCTAATACATTTCAAGATGTGATATTTATATTAATTTTACAATGAGAATGGCTTCAACTACAAGTATAATTATTCATATCTTTGCAAATGATATTCTGAGTAATAAATCATATTTATTAAATTTTCAGTTATTTATACGATTGTGCTTTACCTGGGATTCGTTAAAGCAGAGAAAAAATGGTACGATTTTCATTCTAAAAGCCCGCTGCCCATTATAGGTCCAGTAGTTTAATACCATAGTGATCCAATAAAATGTCTGACTAATCATCTTTGTGCGTTGAATACTTATGAACTTTAATTTGGATTGCTTGGTGATCAACAGATTTCTTTTTCATTGTATTAAGGTTTAAAAATCGCTGCGAATTCTGTCTACACCTTTTAGAATTAAAAAAATATAACAAGTTATATGGGTTTCTATAGAACTCGGTTTCCCAAAGAGCTTATTGGAGTAATCGGCCAAAAAGACAACTTGCTTTGTTTGGAAGTATCAATGACTCTTCATATTTAAATAGAGTCATTACAATTTGCCAATTTGTCAGTCATTCACATACTCACGATGTGTTAACATGCAAATTAATATTTATAAAAAGACAAATACATAAATGTATCTTATTGATGGACATATGTAAAGATCGACCGACAATCGAAGAAGACAAAAACTAAATCGACTTAAATCAACTCTGTAATGATGCCTGCGAACGGATGAGCGGATGATGCAGACACAGATACCAGACACAGCACATATACAGATAAAGATACAGATACAGATGCGGAGACAACACACAGATACAGATACAACCCAGACCCATTCACATGGTCAATGAAGTTTGTGGTGTGGTTTTATGTGGTCTATGCCGTTCCCGTCGTCGGCATTGTTTTGTGGTTGTTGTTTCCAACTTTGTTTTGTTTTGGTTTTTTGTCATCGTCAACCTTACACTACACTCTTAACTTCATTGATAAAACTTGTTGTAGCTGTCGCTTCCTCTTTGTAAGTGATTTTTTCAGTCTCTTTGACTTGTTTTGCATTTGGCTTTATAAAAAACAAATCCGGTCGGTCGGTCGGTCGGTCGTTTGTTCGCTTGGTCTCTTGGTAGTTGGGGATACGAGGTATCATGTGACTGCCATGCCCCAGTGAACAGTTTCGGGAAGTAGCTAGATATCGATCACGTTTGGGTACCTTTTATTATCTCTTTTTAATTGTAACGAGAAGTGCGTCTCACACAAATTTCGACAACTTGTGGGCATTAAATTTACTTTTATAATTTCTTGACAATAGTTATGCGGATATCAGAATCTACTAGATTTAATCTAGTCTCAGTTTTAAATATGTCACAGTTTTAATAATTATAAATGGTGTTTTGATTTGTCTTTCTAATGCAATTTATTATTTGCCCATGCTGATTGGAATACAGAATATAATCAGATATACTACTATACCTCAAAGATACATAATGTGTATACTTGTATTATGTAGATACTTTTGTATTTTTAGAACTCTTAAGTTGACAAGGGCTCAGCTGGCATATCTTGTACCACATCATCCAGCGAGCCAGCGAATTCATTGGGCTCGACTGGAGCTGGAGCTGGCATCAATGGATCTGGATTGGCCGATAGTTCCACAAAACTGGATTCCGGCGGAATGACAACTGGACTCCTGGCAGCTGCTGTCGCATTGTCCAACGGCACTGCACTTATCATTTCACCTACACTCATATTGGATGCAACTGCAGTCACTGCTTGTGTCTCAGATAATGTCTCGGTTTTTAGTTTAGGTTCCGGGACTGGTTCTGGTTCCGGAGCGGCATTTGATGCCGAAACTGGCAACGTGATTCCGTAGACGCTGTGCAGCAAAGCAAGTGCCGCCACTAAGAGAATGATGGAGACTATTTTTAGTTTATTTAACGTTGAATTGTGCAAGTTTTCTACTTTACCACATGCAAATAGAATTGCTGAAATAAGTTTCATGTTCCTCTGACTGACCTGGCTGCCCATTCCATGATTGCTTTTATACCACTTGGGCAACTTGGCCCCAACGATGTGGCAAGAATCAATTAATTTTTATTGTTGCCCATCATTATGATAAGGTAATATTAATTGCCTCTTCAAAGTACATTTGGTTATGGAAATTTCAATAAGTACGATATCAAATATTCAAAATTGCTGTGGCAATATGAGAAAAAAAAACTTGTATTATTGCCAGATTCTCAATACAATAACAATTTCCTATAGGGAATACTTAAAATTCGATAATAAATTTTCTTTAATATATTTTAAATATATCTCATCATAAAAAAAGTTGGCTATTCTTTCCTGAAACCAGCTAAAAGAATCTAATTTATAATATTTATATTCCACTTATTTTAACTAAGTTTTATTAAAATAGAGCAGCTATATTGTCATTTAAGTAACCGGTAAATAAAATGAAATACAAATTTAATATAATCAATTTAAAAGCCCAGTTGAGTTAAATCATAAACGCATTTAGGCTTATTTATTTTTTATTATTATATTAAATATTCCAAAGAACTTTTCAGATATCTCCAGAAATCTTATAGGCATGACTATGGGTTGTTTCCTCGTGCATCCATGGAAAAGTAGTTTGATTCACTGGTGAGGCCAATGCTGAAGTTTTATCATATGACAGCTTGCTTAAAAGAGCTACTAAATAAGATTTATTTTAGTTTTATGGATCTTACATGTAGCCACAACTTTACTCACCAAAAAAAGCGACAACCAACGATATGAACTTCATACTTCAACAGTATAAAAACATCGATTGCTTTTAAAATGCTCTCGTTACACTTTATATAACATTTTCATAGCATTTTTATGAAAAGTTGTTGCTATAAAATCAGTTGAAACACTTCTCGTTTTTGTAATAAATTTTTATTGCAATACTTTTATTAGGTTCGCCATTTAAAGCGCATTTCAAGTGCCCATTGTTGTTCATTTTAACTGTCAAGTTCATAAATTTCCCTTTAGGTGAACGATTTTAAAGGTTTAAAAAATAGTAATAAACATAAGCGAAATACTTTGATGTCATATATTTGTAAGATGATGATATTAGTATACAAATTAAAGACAATTATTTAAAATATATGCCTAATGCTTGACTTAGGAAAGAGTTTGGCCGGAAGCAGCTAATGGAAAACCTGGATCGTCGCCCATTTCAGCAGGCATATTGACATCATTGATATCAGGAAGTTGGGTTGATCCATCAATTAACAAATCAGGATAGTCAAATTGTATTTGTTGGACATCTGAATCATCATTAGCTGGTACCACAGTTCTAGTTAATGAATCAGGTTTGTCCGATATCACTGAAGATTGAAAAGTTGTTGTAAAATTATAATAGTTAATCATCAGATCCTTGCTGGAAATAAAACATACCCAGTTGCTTCAATGGTTGGTCCATAAAATAAAATGGTTGAATACCGGAATTTGGACCCAGCAAACGCTGCACATCAGGTAGAATTTTCAGAGAATCATCATTTACCAATCCAGCGTCCACTTGTATTTGGTTCTGGCAATCAATGCAAATATTTCCTCCGTTGGAGCCATGAATATTCACCGAAATATTCCTGGGACCATCGCCATCGACATCTCGATTATATATCTGCACGTCGCCATGGCCTTCATCAAACAGCGTCCACACAACTATTTATGAGATTATAAAATTATTAATGGCTAACTATTTGTATTTCTAAGTTTTACTTACAGCACACTACGAACAGGAAAGCACTCACTTTGACCATATTGATAGCGTCTTTCGGATCAAATAAACCTTATCGAGCCTGTACACGCCTTTTTGTGACAGACTCAGATCAGACCGAGAAATAGTATTTGTTCCGGATAGTTGGATAACCTGTTATGCATTAATAGTCCAAATGAAATGGAATTATCTTATATAAGGTTTTGATATGCTTTCATTAGAATATTAATGCAACTAATTAATCCTTTCCATATTAATATTGAGTTTATGTCAAGCAGTGCAATTTATTTTGTTGCGGTGGATTAAGTAACTTGTTCTTATTTATTTATTAATTTCTTACTTGTTGTAAGATATTTTAGACATTTACATTTAAGGCTTATTAGCTGTTGATTTTCACAGGCTCTCGAAGTGTTTGTCAAATTTAAAGGCACACGTAACGGTTATAATTTCAAATGGCTTTTTTTTGCAGAATTAGAATAAGTATTTTATTTCTTAATAAGGAACATTTACCCCTAATAAAAATCCATAATGTAAGATTTTCTGTAAATCATAGGTAATTTTTATGGCCTGTAATACAGCATCCTATAGGTATATCAAACCTAAAATCTCTCTAACTTTCATAGATTTCAATAAATGTTTCAAAAGATTTCAAGACAGCATTATAGATAATGTAGCATCTATCAACCAAATATAAATAAGGATTAAGAAGATAATTTTTGATTTACATGAGAGTCTCTCTTTTAAATTCAATACGTATATTTCAATATATATATTTCAAGCAATATTTAGGGACAATCCTCAATACAACCTGTCAACATTGGAGCCCTGGTCGTAATAATAGATTTGAGAGGAGCTGCAGTCGTAGTTGTTGTAGTAGTAGTAGTTGTTGTTGTTGTTGTCGTTGTTGTCGGAGCTAGAGTTGTAGTTGTAGGTGTAGTTGTAGTTGGAGTTGGGCTTTGATTATTAGACTGTATATAAACGAAAGGCTGAAAATTTGGACCCAGGTAACGCCGAATATCGGCAAGGTTTGCAATAGAATCTTCATTCATCAGTCCAGCATCCACTTGTATTTGATTCTGACAATCAATACAAATATTTCCCGCGTTAGAGTCATCAATATTCACTGAAATATTCCTGGGACCATGCCCATTGGCATTTCGATTATATACTTGAAGTTCGCCATGACCTTCATCCAATAGAATCCAAACAACTAAATTAGGAGTTTCGAATTATTATTGGTACCACTAATCTTTCTTCTATGTAATACTTACAGCAGACTATTAACAGAAATGCTCTCACTTTAACCATATTGCATTTCAGATTGAAATAAATATTTCCGGGCCTGTACAAGACCTTTTGTGAAAGCTTCAGAACAGACCGAGAAATAGTATTCGATACGGATAGTTGGATAAGTTGTTATGTATATAAAGTCTGTCTTATATGGGATCATCTTATATAAGGCTTTGATATGCTTTCAAAATGCATTAAAAACTAATATTATATTCATATTGTATTTAAATTATTGTACATACTGACCTTTTGTCAAGCAGAGTAATTAAGTTGGTTGCAGTCGGTTGGATAAGACTTAATATATAAGTGTTAATTTCGAAAACTTACTGGAGTTGTGCTATTATTGTTTGTCATATCAATTGTGTAATTTTTTTGCTATTTTTTCAAATTGCATTCCAAATTTCTTTAAAAATAACGCCTATTAATTGGGATTGTGTGATTTTATAATATATTGTTAGTATTTTTGTTACATTAAGAACTACTTTTACATTATTTATATTATAATTTATTGTAGTTGAACTTATCTAAACATATTTTATAAGACTTATTTTAAGGAAGGGGTAATAGTGAACATGAAGCTTACAGACTAGTTTTTAAATCTGACAAATGTCGTTGTCGTTTAAGTAATATTTTAATCTGTTGACGGCACCTTATACAAATAGTGCCTGTATTGCTGCCCGAGATGTTAATAAAAATATTTTGCGATTTTTTATCGCCTTCCAGTCGAATAATTTGCACACTGCTATGAGTTGGATCAAAAATCAACCACAGACCTAATATATAAATTGAAGATAAATTAAACTTGTTATTATTTGTTTCTTTTTACTTACAAAACCCTATGAATAGAATATATTTAGTAAGAACCATGTTGCTAATGTTTAACTATCAAACTAAGTTCAAGAATTACATCGTTATGTATGGAATTATAGCGACGAAATTATAATTAGTTGCGGTTATTTCGGAATAATGTCAAGCTTATATGACACGGTTGAGATAAATGTTATTATACACAAGTAAGATGCATTTTTCGTAGCTTATAAAAGATCAAAAGCTTTCGATATTTAAATATATATGGAGAATATTTTATTTATTTAAGCAAGTATATGTTGTGACTATATCTCTTTAATGAAAATTTTTCATTGAAAAATAGTTTTTTTTCGGGATAAAATCAAACCCAAAAGTATTGGTGATCTTGGATTTTCGAAATATTAATAGGAGTTTCAAGTCGCTCTTATGAAAAAAATATTTTAATCGTCATGCTGAATAAAATATTTTAAACTAAAAATTTTCTTATGTTAATGTCTATGCATTATCAGTTGTTCTGCATAGTTATAATCTAATATTCGGACGAAATAAATAAAAAATCAATACATGTACCAATTGAAACTTTTAATAATTTTATTAATATTAATATTAAATAATATATATATATTATATTAATATTAAATAATATAACTATACGTACGTTGATAAATTGTGTTGATTATATACTAATGTAAAAATTAAATGCGACTAAAATATATTTTTAAACATTTTTTTTTTTAAATCTGTAGTCTGAATAATAAATTGGTTAAATGTTTTATTAAATATTCTGTTCTTAATATTTTTAGCATGTAAAATTTAGGGGCAATCCTCAATACATCCCGCAAACATTGGAGCTCGGGTTGTAGTTTCATGTGTAGTGTATAAAAATTGAGGGATTGGTTGAATAATAACTGTTGTTGTAGCTGGAGTTGTTGTTGTAGCTGGAGTTGTTGTTGTAGTAGTAGTTGGTGTTGTTGTAGTTGTGGTAGTTGAAGTGGTAGTTGTAGTAGACGGCGTTTTTGTGGTAGTTGGCATCGTTGTCGGTTCTTCAGTTGTTGAAGGATCGGTCGATAACGGAACTAGTTTAAAGTTCCATTGGAAATCGAATGTTGAAAAATCAACGTCTTCTTCACTTGGATGCTCCGTGGAACTGGTCTCCTGACTATCATCCACCCAGATTGGAATTGGCTGATACTTCTGCTGCCAGCCAAGAATTTGGATAATTTTAACCAGCCAGCTTGGATAATTCTGATTTGCTAGCGAATAGCTCACAATTGGATCATTTTCCTGTTGCCATCTTAGAATTTGCAGAATCCTTATCAGCCATATTGGATAATTCTGATTCTCTACCAAAAAGCTAATCATTGGCTCGTTCTTCAGTTGCAATCTTATAATTTCCAAAATCTTCACTATCCACATTGGATACATGTTCTCTTCCGATGAGCTCGGATCAATTCCGATCTGATTCACAAATTCCAATTTCAGAATTTGCAGAAACTTCATCAGCCAGATTGGATACTTCTGATCTTTCTCCAGCTTGCTCAGAATTGGAGGATTCTCCTGTTGCCTTCTAGAAATGTCTTCCACCCAGATCGGAATTGGCTCATTCTTCTGCTGCCATTTAAGAATTTGGATAATCTTTACCAGCCAATTTGGATAATTCTGATTATCTACTGGATATCTCACAATTGGCGCATTCTCCTGTTGCCATCTAAGAATTCTTAGAATTTCTATTAACCAGATTGGATAATTCTGATTCTTTTCCGGATAGCTCTCAATTGACTCATTCTCTTGTTGCCGATTTAGAATTCTCAAAATCTTCACTAACCATATTGGATATATATTACTGTCTTCCGAAGAGCTGGGAATTGACTGATTCTCAAGTTGGAATTTCAGAATCTGCAAAATCTGTATCAGCCAGATTGGATACTTCTGATCTTTTTCCGGCGAGCTCGGATTTTCCGGATTCTCCAGTTGCCTTCTAGAATTGTCTTCCACCCAGTCCGGAATTGGATCATTCTCCTGCTGCCATTTAAGAATTTGCAGAATTTCTAAAAGCCAGCTTGGATAATTCTGATTCTCTTCCGGTGAGCTTGCAATTGGCTCATTATCCTGCTGCCATTTTAGAATTTGTAGAATCGCTTATCAGCCAGACTGGATATGTCTGGATATCTTCCGGCCAGCTCGGAACTGGTTCATTCTCCGGATGCCATCTCAGAATTAAAAGAATCTTTATTACCCAGCTTGGATACTTCAGATTATCTTCCAGGGAGCTCAGAATCGGCTGAGTCTTCAGTTGCCATCTCAAAATTTGCAGAATCTCCATTAGCCAGATTGGATACTTCAGATTCTCTTTCGGTGTGCTCGGAATTGTCTGATTTTTCGGCGGCAATATGGGATCAGTATTATTCTTTTCCGGTGGGATCAGACTTGTCTGATTATCCTGCGGCAATATGGGATCAGTCTGATTCTTTTCCGGTGGGATCAGACTTGTCTGATTATCCTGCGGCAATATGGGATCAGTCTGATTCTTTTCCGGTGGGATCAGATTTGTCTGATTATCCTGCGGCAATTTTGAATCATTCGGATTCTCTTTTGGTGGGTTTGGCTTTGGTTGATTCTCCAGCTGCCATTGAAGAAGATGTAGAATCCTCATAAGCAATGTTGGATACGTCATTTGACTAGGTTCTGACCAGTTCGGAATTGGATGATTCTCGAGTTGTCTTAGAGCTTGCAGAATTTCTATCAGCCAATTTGGATACCTATGATTATTTTCCAATAAGTTCAGAGTTGGCTGATTCTTCTGTTGCCATTGAAGACGATGCAGAAACTTCATAAGCCAGATTGGATACTTCTGATAATCTTCCCGTGAGATCGGACTTGTCTGATTATTCAGCGGCAATATGGGATCAGTGTGATTCTTTTCCGGTGGGATCAGACTTGTCTGATTATCCTGCGGCAATATGGGATCAGTCTGATTCTTTTCCGGTGGGATTAGACTTGTCTGATTATTCTGCGGCAATTTTGGATCAGTCGGATTCTTTTTTGGTGGGCTCGGCTTTGGTTGATTCTCCAGTTGCCATTGAAGAAGATGCAGAATCCTCAAAAGCAATGTTGGATACGTTTGATTATCTTCCGGCCACTTCGGAACTGCCTGATTCATCTGCTGCCTTAAAATTCGCAAAATCTCTTATCAGCCAGTTTGGATACTTAGGATTATCTTCCACAAAGTTCAGAACTAGCTGATCCTTCTGTTGCCATCTAAAAATTTCCAGAATTTCTTTCAGCAATCTTGGATAACTCTGATTCTTCTTCCACAAAATTGAGCTGATTCTTCTGTTGCCATTTCAGAAATTGCAGAATCTCTATCAGCCAGTTCGGATTCTTCCGATTATCTTTCAAAGAGTTCGGAATTAGCTGATTCTTATGTCGCCATCTAAATATTTCCAGTATCTCTTTAAAC
Source organism: Drosophila falleni (assembly GCA_035045575.1). NCBI lineage: Eukaryota > Metazoa > Arthropoda > Insecta > Diptera > Drosophilidae > Drosophila > Drosophila falleni. The sequence continues at coordinate 134,204 of JAWNOV010000181.1, read as the reverse complement.
CATATTGGATAATTCGGTTTCTCTTCCATCCAGTTCGGAACTAACGGAGATTCCTGACGCCAATTTACGATTTCCAGTAGCTTCTCCAGCAAGCTGGAATTTTGCTCCGAGATCTTTCGGCCAGATTAAATTCTTCGGGTCTTGTAGCCTAATTGGACTTTCAGGACTATCAATATTAAGTTCATTTGAATCGTCAGGGTCGAGTATAACCAAAGGAATAATATCTTGATCACCCGGAGTAATGGGTTTTTCCTGAGATTGAAGCTCGGAATCGATTATAATCAATGGAATAATATCCTGACCATTCGGAATAATAGGTTGTTCCTGAGATTGAAGCTCTGTAGGACTTTCATTGTTATTGCAATTAAGTACCGCCTTGATGATCATAGAGTGTTTCGGATTATCAAGAATAGGCTCCATTATTTGGAATTGACTCCGTTCATTCATCTTTTCATGATTTGGATGAGAAACATCTTTTACGTTCATTTGGTTGCCATAAACATTCATTTGCTTGCCGAGTATAATATTATAAACATCGCCGTAGACATTTGTCGGAAAAACAACCATCCAAATGCCTAGTTGAATAAGATTTTGAGTATTTGAGTAGTTCCTAATTGAAATATTCTCTACTTACAACATGCAAGGAATAGAGTTCTGTCCGATGTCACCATATTGACACTCTATAGGCTTTTGAACTTCGTCTTCCATAATCTTTTCAGTTTTATGACTAGCATTTATAACCAATCAATCAATCAAATTAGTTGCAGTTGATTAAGTTAAGGAAAAACATTCGTTATGGTTCAGTTGCTTTAACTATTGTCTAATTCGATTTCAGAAAACTTTACTTTTATATAAAAAATTCGATTCGGTTCATTATCAAAGGTAACTTTAACAATATCATACAAATATCTTTTCTTTACTAGTAGTTAATGTCAAAATTCTTCAATCTAGACAACCGCCAAAAAATAACGAGGACTAAGTCCACTCTTTTTCTAACATATGGGGTGACATATAAAAAAAAACCTTTTTTTTTATTTCTTGACATTTGTAGAGGTTTTATAACTTCTTAAAAATGCTAAAACTAATTTTAAAAAGTTGAATTGTGTATAAAGGCAAAGGATTTTTTACGTGATTTGTTCACCAATACTTTAATAGATATAAATTTTTATTTTAAGAAAATTATATTTTTTTTCTTTTTCTTAGTTGACTCGAAATATAATATCATACAGTTGTCAAATTAACGATAGCTCGTAAATCAAGTTTTAGTATGAAGAACTTCCTTGTTTTCAAGATATCTCTCCATTATGGTCTCAGGATATTTAAATATTAAAATCATTTAGAAAATTCTTAACATTATTTTAATTATTAAATTATTTAATATTTATATTTCAGAACCTACTTTTATAATGATAACGTTATTTTTTAGAAAATTCGTTAACATCATTATTATTTATTATATATCAGAACCTACTATCATAATGATAACTTTATTCAAATAAATTGTTGATTAATAATAGACTCTGAGACTATTTTCCATGACAATGTTTGAAGGAATATACAAAACAATTTTAATGTTTCTGCATTATTTGAGAATCTGATTTCACATTGTACTTGTTACGAAGCTGAGCCTGATCCTGACAATCTATACAGATATCGCCAACATTTGGTCCGCCAATATCGACAAGGAAGTGGTCTGGATCTGAATTGCCTGAAGATTTTTTCTTATCTGTCTTGGCTAAAACGGATAGATCTTGGCCGTCCGCCACTTGAAAGACGAGCCAGATACCTAATAAATAGTTGAAAGATAAATTAGAAAAGATATTTATTTAAAATATTTAAAACTAGTATTAGCCTTAATGCTTACAGATCACACAGACTAGAGTGTTTCGAATCATGACCATGTTGTTCGAAATTTTCAGATGAACTAAACTTAACTAAACATATTTCTTTCGATTTTTGTTTAGCTTACATAAGATTCAGTCAATCGAATTAGTAACGGATTACTGGAAAACCAGAAAAAATGATATAAGACTGCAACTATACTTCGGGTAATAGAAGTGTGCAGATCAATTATCTTAGCTTGAATTGAAAGAAGTGATATAATACTAAATATAATTATTTATTCCAATTAAATATATAAAAGTTAAATATGGGATTCCATATTATCTTAAATCGTGAAGAAATATCTATATATAAAATTATAAAAAATGTTATGTCTACTATACATACAAGAAAGCTCATCATTAAAATGAAAATATAAAAGTTCTTAAGTACTACTTTCTTAGCTTCTTCCTCTTTTCCCTTGTACATTTCAGCAGGTTGCTTTTCCGGAGTGAGTTCAACGGGTTATGGCTAAGTTTTATGTTTTCCCAAACATAATTTAGAAATTTCAATGACATTTATGGCTCTTTGATTTGTGTGCGTTATGCATTGGGAATGTAAATATGAAGATACATAATATGAGAAGACTGTTTGAGCTGTGAATGAATTGTAAGTGATATTGTTTAGGTCTCTATATGAGCAGCAGGTGGTGTTATTCAGTTACTTGTGAGTAACTGAGCAACCCGCTGACATACATATCGAATACCCAAAGATTAAACTGACCAAAGCTCTTTGAGCATTACGTGTTGTAATCAAATTACATGCACAATTTCACAATTTAAATCACGTTTAAATGGACATTAGCATAAATCGCTCTCGAATCGTTTTTCAATTGCATTCGTTTTCTATTTAAATCGAAATTAAATGAAAAGTGAGGCGATTGCGCCTGCAGACGTTTTGCAACACTGAAACACAACCAAGAGTCTGTATATTTTTTATGAAGTGTAGCAATCGTTAAGTGTCTAGCGAGGGCTTCTCTGCGAGTTGCCGTATGTCAAACGAGACAACTTTTAGATTTTTCCCTAATTTATATTCTATTTTAATGGCAAGCCATGTACTTATCGGTTTTTATAATTTGTTACAATAGTTATTCACCTAATTATAATAAATGTTTTTATAAGTAAAACTGCACTGAATTAAAGTGAGCTTGTTTTATTAGTTTATTACCCTAATAAGATCAGAAATGCTCTAAGAATTTAGATTCTTTATATCCTTTATTAAATAAATAAATCAAATGAACTTAAAGAAAGAAATGATTTAGACAATTTATTTTTTTTAGGTATAATTATAGTTAGAGGTAGATTCAGCCTCATTACCTGTAAGCTGAAGACCTTTAGAAACTGCCCTACAGCTTAAAATGCATTTGGCAGAAAAAAGTAAACTGAAATTCTCTCCTTACGCGACTTTTTTCTGTGGACTTACGAATTGCAGTAAAAAGCGTTTTCCTGAATTGGTTTTCTTATTTTATTTTATTTATTTTTTTTTTTTAAATTTGCTTAAAAAAGAAAACTGTTTTCTATGTATCCACCAAATTGCGTTTGCTGCTGTCACAAATTTCGTGGTAATTTTTTACATTGACTGCAGTGTTCCCCTCACTTAGAAATGCCTTCATGCCACTGTCAACTACGTTAAATTGGCATTTAATGCTGATTTATTGTATGCAATCCGTAAGATAATTTCACACAAGCATCGCAAGTGTGTCGTAAGTGTTTCAAATGTAATTGAAGATTGAAAGTTAATGGGGCGTGGGTGGGGTGAAGACGCAAGAGAGCGTTATGAAAGAGAAATTTGATCAATGCTCATGGCCAGGAGTTAAGGCTTTAGTTTTGACTAAGGGCTTTTAAAAAACGTTCTTGGCCCAAACTCGTTTTCATAAAATGCTTAAACAGCAATAATGTTTCGCATAATAAATCACTTCACATTATTATAAGTATCATCTTAATTATGAAAACGCAGGCAAAAAGACAGTAAAAACATTATAGTCGAGTATGCTCGGCTCCGAACTACCCTGTAATTAGCTTAGGGATAAAATGACAAAATATAAAAATGCAAGTAATTAAGATAGGTGAAAGAAATAAGCAGGCTAGTAAGAAAGTTTTTAATTTCTTATTAACGATCTTGATGAAATGCTCAAGAAAATATAGAGTTGATTTCATAATGTATAACAAAGGTTATAAATAAACACAAATATTTTATGTATTTAGGAGTTGCTTTTTTTGTCTGCCACAAAATTATAATGCCCAATTCCATTTATTTTCAATGGGTATAAAAACACAAACAATTTAATAACGCTTTTCAATGGAAAACCAAGTTTAAATAATTTATAAAATAAGCTTATCTACGTTTGTCTGTAGTTACGCCGCATTCTCTCAGATTTAAGGCAGCTTAAATCCATAAAAGGAAGGGATTTATTATTATTTATTTATTATATGCAAGATCCATTCTGCTTTGTTTAAAATTTCAGGGGTAAATTTCTGTTCCATGAAGTTGAAAATCATATAGCTTAAAGAATTATGAGCTTACTCGTAAATACCCATCGCGGCATGCAAATTAATTTAGAGATATTTCGACTAATTCCATTGTGTGCTGTGTATTTGCTTGCCAAAAAGTTCGCACCGTAGACGGGGCCAGACAAATGGTCTACAAATAATAACAGATATACGAGAACATAAAACACGTGAAGGTCATGGCGACTGAACCAGGTCGAAGGCAGTTGGACCCAAAGCTGGACACATTGACGCCTTTCCGCTAAGCTCACGACGATGACGATGGCGACAGCGGATATGCTCCTCTTCTTCTTCCTCTTCTTCATTTGCTTGTTGCTAGTGACCAGATGGCACCTGTTTCAAGTATCAGCAGCACAAGCTGTTTAAGTTCAGCTGCTCAAGTTTAGTAATTTTTTCCCTTGCTGATCTTTTTTTTTTTGTTGGTTATATGCCTTAATGGCTTTTGAGCCGCTCGTGGCACTTGCCACTTGGACAGACACTTGGCCACAATCGGAAGTTCATGTTTATGATACGGTGTCTAGCAACATCCTGGGCGTTCGAAATCAACAACATCATCAGCAATGATATCAGCTGCCAGTGCTTAAGATTGCAGTTAAGGTTTATGTTCAAGTTGAAGTTGAAGTTGATTTGTCGTTAGCGTTGTTGTTCTTTAAGTCTTCTCCGCTCGTCAACTGGTTGGCTAAGTCAATGCTGTTGATCATTCTTAATTGACGTTGGTGATAATTATGATATAACAATCCATAAATATTGCAATATCTGTCGCATTATAAATCACTTGTTTAGTTAATTCTTGTATTTTTAATTGCTATAAAGAGTATCCTAACAAGTTATTGGCATTATTTGTATTTATTATAATTTTCTGCTAGTAATCTAAATTTACTTTTCAATTCATTCTAATTGTGCTTTCAACATGTATTCTAATCAGGGAATCAAACCGAAATAAATATAGGTAGCGATGTGAAAAAATGTCAAGGGGTAACTATAAAAAATTGGATGATAGATGGCTTAGTATCGAAAAAATAAATGCAGAGTCAAAATTTAGTGTCAAATCATGATCAAAATTACATTGCGCTTGAAGATCGGTTAATTTTTGATGAAGTTATGAGAGATCAAAGGTATTGAAAAAATGTCAAGGCGTATTTAATCTTTATAATAATGTAATCTAACTAAAATATAAGTCATACATAATTTAAACTGAAAAACATATTAATTGCAAAATGATTTTAATTTAAATACAGATACTTTTATGTGTGGAATATCTTAAGGACTCCTTAAGAATACCAGAAAAATGTTAATACATACAAGATACTTTCATGACTAGTATCTCCTATAGCTAAAAATACATACTTAAGTGCTCTATCATATGCAATTGTTGTTATCTTGGATTGAGGTGTTTGAGTCTAATGCACAATGATCATAAATTTAACTCAATTCATATGTCTATTCATTGCCTGATGGCTATGGCCATAAGTACATAAGTATCTCTAACAAGCCACCATTTAAAGAGGCCCCAGCTAACTCAATTATGTAAGACGCTTAGAGATACAATTGTGTCTCAAAGAACTTGATTGATAGCATCATTTGATATGCAAGTTGTTGTTTCTTTTTTTGTTTTTGATTTACAGCTACTGCGCGTATGAGTACGAGTATTAATAGGAAATGTGCGGAGCACGCAAAAATACGAATATGCCGGGGGAAGTGGAAGTTGTCAGTTGCCACTTGTCTCGGCAGATGCAACTCGAATTCAAGTAATGGGTAACAAGTGCAATGCGGCATCTGCATTGACTTAAACATCGACAGCGGCAACGGCAACGGCAACGACTTCTGCCTTTTGTTTACATTTGGAGCACGTCTGTTTGGGCTGCTGCAGCTGCTGACCGATGGCGATTAACTTGCAGCCGGCTCAAATCCCCCCCCCCACAACAGTAAGTGAGGGAAAGAAAGAGCAACAGAGAGAGAGAGAGAGAGAGAGAGAGAGAGAGAGAGAGAGAGAGAAGGAAAGAAAGGGAGAGGAAGCCCAGCTTCTGCTGTTGAGAGCTGCGTCTACGATTACACAACTTGAAGTTGGAGTTGAAGTTGTAACTGGAGCATGCATAGGTTTGCCTCCGGCCTCATTCCTAGCATAGCTCAACGCCTAACTGCCTTAAGATCCACTGTATATATATATACATACACGTATGTACCTCATAATAACTCAAGGTGCATTGAACGCTCCACATGCTGCCCAAGATTCACCCCAACTCTGAATGTACTCATATTCGTATTCGTTGTGGAGCAGTTTTCATTGTGTGCTTTTCACACGCTTATGTGAAAAGCGTGCTATGATATGACTACGATTCCATTCTAAACAAATATTTAACTGTTTACCTTGAGAATGCCATGCAAATAATACAACCATAATTATACACTAACTGAACTCAAGAAACTGCCCAGCATTCCAAACAAACCAGAAGACTTAACTATAATTAGATCAACTGTTTTATAAGATCAAATAACTGAAACTGAGAATCAACTACTTAATAGATTTTTCCATTTCAAATCATTATCATCATCATCATTTCCATACCAAAGACATTAATCTGTAGCTCTCTTTTGTTTTTTAATTTTTTTTATTTCAATAACTTTGTCATAATTATGATAATTTAATTAACTGCTAAAAACAAGCAAACTTGTTAATTGATTCCGCATTTTTCGCTCAAGTTTAGTCGTCGAAGTAATTTATCAAAATCCTATGATGTCTTTTTATTTAACTTGCAAACAATCAAGATAAACTGAAATAAGTGGGATTCAAGATAAAAGAGATCTATCCCTGCTGTTCAAGTTTTCACTTTCATTAATAATTTTTTGACTTTTTGACCTCTGTCGTAATTAATTTTTTGACTCGCTTTGTTACGTATTTTTTGGCAAATAAATCATGACTGAATATGATGGTCTACTTGACAGAAAATTACATTTGGCATTTGACTTTCTTTTCGGTACCTTTTTGTTGTTATTGTTGTCGCTGTTGTGAAGCACCAAAGTTCAAACTTTTAATGCTTTATGGCCATAACATTAATAGCAGGTCTGAGTCTAAACTTCGTTTATTGTATTTGCCGTAAGAGTCTTTAACCCATAAATGGCTAGAAACGTGCGCATAATACTTGAAGTTCTAAGTAAAACTCATAGTACTATGGAGCCCATGTTGCTGGCCATGTGTTGAAGTCTTTGTGAAAACAACATTTTTCTGTTCTTTTGAACCAGACGGATGTAACTAAATAACTGTAGAAACGCAATTCTTCCTGTAAAAGTGAATAAAATACATATATGCTTCTGTAGTGTTTGTTATTCTGAAATATTATTTGGGGCAACATGTTGCCAAAGAATGTTGCAGTAAATGTGTGCCTGCAAATGTTGCCGTCGATTCCGCTCGAAAACACATATGTTGTTCACGTGTATGTGGAGCTATACAGTTTCAAGCTCATCCGGCGCTCATTGTCTCTCGTCACGCACTGCGCCTCTGTGCTTGTACTCTCACAATTACTTGTATCCATCCCAAAGTCAACCTTTAAGAAAAACCCACATGTCGGACATACGCTCAATTCTAATTGGAAACCAGTTTTCCAGCGCCGCTCACTACCTACTCGAAAAGTGAGAAGCCAACAAGTGGAACTAGTTCGCCCAAGCAACATCGCCCACAGTTGAGCAACACACTTCAGAACGACCCACACATACACTCATACACCAACGCTGGTCAGAGAGCGCACTACAACATATGATTTGCACCCACGCTAGTAGAAGAGCGAGCACGAAGAGAGAAACATCGAGAGAGCGAGCATAAGGTAGTGAACATAAAATTCATTTGCTGCTGAAAGGTTTTCAAGCAGAATCAATTGTTGTATTCAATTTTAAATAGAGTATACATTTATTACTAATTAATAGTTTAAATAAATTTGTATAAATAATAGCTATGTCTATTACAAATATTATACTTACTTTCTTTGACATTTTTTTCGGTGTAGCAACATATGTTGCCATGTGCGCTACGCTTTGCCGGCTGTTGTTTTTGTTGCGCTGCCTGCTGTGTTAGCTCGATCTGCGCTCAGCAAATGAAATGAGAGCGCGAGCGTAAAAGAGAGAGAGAGAGAGCGACTTGTTTGGCTGACTGGTTAGCCCTCGCTGCTGGCTGGCTGGCAGGCAGAGATGTTGCTGCAGTTCGGAATGTAAACTTCAGTTGTACTCTAAGCATTGTTGAGTGCGGTTGACAGTCTATCGTGTTGTGCGTTTTATCGTCGCTGTTGCTAATAGTGCAAGCTTATCAACATATGTATGCGATGGCTTTCAATACGAAACCGAAAGTGCATTGCGAATTTTGACAACAAAATATTACGATACATCATTGAGTGTGTGCAGATATAAATATACTCGTTCTGAAATTCCCCTCGAAACTAAAAAACTAAACTAAAATCGGTGCTGCACCTGTTTCCTGCCAACCGCAACAGATGCGCCCCAGTCGGAATCATATTATGCGGCACGTACGCGGCTTTGGCTACGCATAAAAATGCGTTGTGTTCTTTGAGTGAAGTGCATGATAACTTAACGATAACTAAGGGCTACAAAAAAAGTAACATAAAGACAACAATAACTTCAGCTACAAAAAACGGCCTTGTGCATTTCTTAGTGTATTTTATTTTCGGTGTGCTTGGCAATCGATCAAAGTCGGCCTATAACATTTTTGGGATTACACACATTTGGATACATAGCCTAACTGAACTTTAAAGGTAAGCGCCAAAGCTTTCTTCTTTCTTCCAAGTTCTTTAGTGTAATCTTCAGCTCTTAAGCTGTTAGCCCAGTTCGACTGTTGGCTAATTCGAAATTGATTTATAACGATAATTCACTTGGCTCTGTTTGGCTTCCGCTAGAAAGTCTAAGTCTGAGTCTGAATCTGAATCTGAGTCTGAAACAAGGCAGATGATGCTATCTAAAGACTTGTTTACCACTTGAGAGTAGTTAGCATTGGTCTGGTTTTCTTTTTCGTTTGGCGAAAGTTTAGAATTTTCACTAGTCAAATGGACTTCGACATTATTTTAATGAAGACATCGAAAACAAACAAATTTGTGTTTAGCTTTTCCCAACATTTCAGGGAGTTTTCATATTTATCAGGCAAAGTTGATTGAACTTGGGATTACAACGGTTCTTTCTATCTATCAACTCATTTCCGTTTCCCCTTAAGTCTATGAATCACAGTAGCTGCGAGAAGAAGAAGAAGAGAAGAGATCATCTTGAGGCGATTATAATGCAAAAATTTGCACGCTCTTAAAAAGTTGCTTAGGTCATTGTCATATGATGTTTATGTTCTTTGAATGAAATGGATTTTTAGCATTCTTATGCAAATTTCCACTGATATTTCAAGTTTCCTCGACAAGTGCCACACACAGAGACTAGCTACGACCTTCCCAACTATTTACAAATGCATAAACATTTTTATGGAAATTAGTCTTGGCTTGTAACTCCAATCAAATGCTCACTTAATTAGTCAGACTTGGTTAAATGTTTATGAAAGATATAAAACTTGATTTCATAATGACGACAGAGTTTACATAAATTGTTTTTCAAATGCTTTAATCAAACTGTAAAAATATCTCAAGATTGACCACATTACAAATTATTGTTAACCATTTTCTTTTGTTTCTTTCATATGTTTCACATGCATATTTGATTTGAGATCAGTTAACAGATCATTAGTTAATTTAAATGACAACTTTTAAAAGGGCTCCATTAGGCTACAATTCTTATCGAGTTATCAACTCGTTTTGACCATAAATCAGTGCCAACTTTTGCTTTCGATTCCCACAGAAAAATGTTCCCATAAACATATGCCAAGTTCCATTATTCATCTCAAAAAATCCGAGTATTTCCTATCAGTTGAGCTCATCTACTTACCAACTTCTAGATGGCTAATTAACGCTTAACGTATTTACGAAACTTTCAAGAAAAACCAACAACAAATTAGACACAAGAATGTTTTTTGACTAATTTGTCAAATCTAATTGAAATTTAGCAAACTAAATTCACCCAATGATTACGTAGATAATAGTTGTGATGGTGATGATGATGATAATGATGATGATGATAATGCTGATTACCTTGGAAATTCACTTTGGCTTGATTATGAAATTTTCGCGAAAACACTTGTCAAGTTAATTGTCTCATGGATGGAGATGAAGACTGAGATGAGGATGGAGATGGAGATGGAGATGAGGATGGAGACGGTGTTGGGGATGCTGCTGAAGTTGTTGTTGATGGTCTCTCTAAGTGGTTTTCACTTCACTTTCAAGCAATTTGGTGTCTTGACTGTCTTTTGCTTTGGGTTCGTCGCCCCAACACACAACAATGTGCCATTGATATTGATAGTGAATTAATTTCCTGTCTCTTGTCGTGTTTTCTCTTGAAAATCACTTGGATATTTGAGGATTACCAAAATGCAGCTCACGTTAAGGTTGTTCCTATCGATTTGTACAATGTCTTTGTACAACCTTCTTTTGGCTAATTAAAAATCAGGAAATGCACGCGAACAATACTATACACGACATGGGGTCGCCGATCTTCACCCTGAGAAATCCTGTTACTACGTGAGAGCGGGCCGCATCGACTTCTACCTGCCCTATAGATAGGGCTACTGTCAAGTGCGGTTTGCTACGGTTTAGCGCCTTTTCAGGTAGAAGCTTAAGCCACGTCTATTACGGCTATTAAGACTGGGCTTAGGGGATGGCAAAACGTGATCTATGAACAGTCTCTATTTTTTTCTGGGATGTGCGCCTGGTTTAATTTCGATATTGGCCATGGCAAGCACGTACTCAGTAGTTTCAGTTATTGAGCAAAAAATACTCTAAGGTGCGTATTGATTAATATAGATGTCGATTTCGGTGGTCTGGCATTGTTCAGTTGTTATTATCTTTAGCCAAAAATCACTGTACACATTCAATCTGGGAAGATTTCTCAATTAAAGATTGGATTTCTCCCTATTTACTGAAGTGTATCCAGGAAGTTGTTAGCTTACCATAAACGGTTATACCAATACTGTTTATGTCTTTTGTCTCCCAACAAATTGCAGACACACCCGCACATTGTAAGACAATAGACAATAGACAATTGTCATGGCATTTGCATATATACAATGAACATATGTCCGGGAATGTTTTTATTTCAGATACTCAAATTGACAGACTTTCAGCTACATTTGAGCAGCATATGTACAACAGTTAGTCAAGTAATTGTTTTGACTTCATAAAAAAATCATATATTATGTACTTGACAAATAAAAAATGTTTCTGCTTTATTCAAGTCAAGTTAGGAAAATAATTGTTTTGACAAAATAAAAAAAAAACATATTTTATTGTGAACATTAAATTTCTAATTATTAGAACAAGCTAAAAATGTTTATTATGACATTTATTGATTCAAAATATTGAAATTAAAAATAAAATAAAAAAATATGTAAATTTGACTTTGTTTTGCCATGAAATTCCCTCCCCCGCCTTTACCAACGCACAGTGGTTGAAAGTCACGCATTTCATAAGTGATTTGCAAGTCAAAATGATCGATGTCAAAGTCGAGACGACAATGGAATTTACAGCTAAATTCAAAGTATTCAATTGAATTGAAAACAGGCCAAAAATGGGTATTTTTGTATTCATTTGTATTTATTTATTTATTTTCCAGTATTTGCGTATTTCGCGCGAACTTGGCGAAATTACAGCTAAATGCACGCTTAGTCAGCATCTTAAAAGGTAAATTATACGACTCTACAGAAATCACAACAACAACACAGACATTACGTAGATCGAGATATGAATAGCCGTATCTTATGGCAAATTTGTCGAGGAAGCGTCAGCGAAATTATCAACTTGATTTTGTTGGCGCTGAAATTCGTCTCAGTTGCTGAATTGCTGATTTGCTGAATTGCTGTTGGCTTTTTGTATTACCTTTTTTTGTTGACGAGCCGTTTTGTTAACAATTAATTAACGAACTGCAAACGTCTGTTTGCTGTCTATTTGGCAACACAACTGTGAAATAATACGCTAAATGGCGTGCTATAAAACAATTATGGCGATTTATGGAACTCTAAATATACGATTAACAGCTTCTTGAGACCATGGATTGAAACTTAGAAATGTATAAAAAAAAATAGATCTTGAAATTCTGCAAGCTTTCAGATCTCAGATCAGATAATTCAATAAAAATATATATACGGATTTAAATGACAATTTAAATAGATTACCTAATCGGCAAAGTTGATGCTTGATTTTACTTGCATTTAACTTCAAATTGTATTGACTTTAATGTGTGAAACTGAGAATTGAACAATTTTTCTCACTCTTCTGCTGTCGTAACAAAAATAAAAAGACTGCAGTGACTTTCTAGATCTCATCTTTTATGGTTAATCAACTGAAACTTGAACTTTCTTCTGTCAAACTACTCGCATTTTCTTTCGGTCTGTCTGTCATTCTTTTAACACCACTTTTGTCTTAGCTGGTCTCCATTAGGGTCAAGTATCATCTAGTAGCTTAACTGTGTGCATTAAGCTGATCTACCTTCACTTTTAAGGCTCGTAAAACATTCAACTGCAGTCGGCAAATGTATCTCACAGTTTGCTTATCAACTCGGAAAATCCATTGTAAATTTACTTTCTACGCTTTTTATGTGGCTTTTTCGTGTGCAACACGTGCCGCTCAGATTTTCCCCTTCCCCACAACAAAAGGGGACGGGACATTCTCACGCCCAATGTCAACGGTAACAGCAACAACAACAACAACTGAAGTTGAACTGTCTGCCGTTTGTTGTTGTCAGTTTGTTCGCAGTGTTGCCGTAAAAGTAAACCGCAAAATGTGACCACTGTGGTGCGGTGGTGCAGTTGTGCGGTGGTGCAGTGGTGCAGTGGTGCGTTGGTTCCCAGCTCCAATCCTGGAATGTGTTGTTGCCTTGACTTTAATGCACTGTGGGAATGCCTGACACACAACTTGATTGACTTGCATTTTTTTTTCTCTTTTTCCAACTCTGGGATTCATTAACTGCAACTACACTCCCTCTCTCACTCTCACTCTCTACCTCCCTCTCTCTCTCTTCCTCTCTAGGTCTCTCTCTCTCACTATCTGTCGTAATCGATATGCGTGTGCAGTTGGCGAAACCTTAACACCCGTCAGCCTAAAGGGTTAAGACCGGAAGCGCCCCAGTTTAAAGCCGCTGTAAACGCCCCAACACACCAAAAAAAAAAAATACAATAATGAAAGAAATATAAAAAAAGTAAAACAAATCAGAAAACTGAAAAAAAATGCAGCAAAAAATACTTTTGGCCACTTGGCGCTCTATTTGAGCGTGATTAATTTACGTACATCAGTCTCTGCCATTCGGCTAAATGCACAAACACTTGGCACAGACGTCGAGCTCATAAAAAACATAAAAAGCAACTACAACAACAGAAGTAAGGCTCTGCTAAATTGCATTTTTTTAGTCAAGGGACATGCAATTTTATTATGGGTATAACAGTTTTGTTGTTCGCTTGACGCTGATATAATAATTTACACGAACAAATTGATCAAAGTTGAAAATTTTTTAAATTTTAATAAAGTTTTTAAATTTGTCATTAGTTTAATCTTTCAGTTAGTTAAGAAAAAACCCCAATTAGAAATTGTAGTTTGTATTTATTTTCTTCTCTTTCATTGTCGTTTTCTAATATTCTAAGGAAAATAATATTCTATTTTATGTATTGCATCTATTGCTATTTTTTACGTTATTTATTTTATATTTTTCTTCCCTTTTTGTTGATTTTTATAAATGTTTCTATCATTGAAACGTCGGTTGGAGTTTTTAATTCAAAAATAATTTGAACTTTAGTATTATTTTAAAATTTTAGAAACAAACTATATAGTGTGTATATCTTAGAGTACATCTCCTTTTTGTCTTATCTTGTCATTGGTATATAATCTATAAGACATCCAATATCTTAGTGTATTTGCTGCATCGGTGTGGCCTTACTCTTCTCTTCTTCCTCTCATTCCTCTCTCTCACTTTTTGACAAATTAACCAAGTTTAAAGCTGCTGGCTGAGCTGCAGCCAAGTTGACAAGTTGACGTCTTCGTTGGCATTGCATATGAACGAGGGGGAAAGGGGAAGGAAGAAGTGGGAAGTGAGAAGTGAGAAGTAAAAAAGGGCAACAGCAGGAAACGTTTAGCTGGACAGGCTACAACAACCTTTTGGCCACTTCGAGCCAACTCCCAGGCGAGTTAATTGTGCGTACTTGGCCAATTTATATGGGAAACTCTTTGCCTTTACTTTGTGTTTACTTTTCTTCAGATTGGGTCACACATTTTTGGGGCTTTCCTCAGCTTTGGTTTACTGAATTGAAAAAAATCTTTGTACTCTCGACTGTACTCTGTACTCGAGTCAAGGTTTTTTGCTCTTATCAGTTGCATTTGAGGTTGCAATAACATACATAATTGCAGATATCAATGCCTTGGGTATATCATTGAGTTGTTGAACGCCTTGAAAGGCGACTCGTTGATGCTGCTGCCCCATTAATGAATCAGCTTGCCCCATGCCGCTTTATCAGCCAGAAATAGTTTATGTGTTTCCTAGCAAGAGTTATGCAGTCTTAAAATAAAAACAACTTAATCGACACATTCATAAACAAAATGAGAAAAATTAATTGTGGGCGCTTAAGTGAAAAAGCAGTCCCTTCATAAGAGAATATATTCTTTAAGAAAAGTATAGATATTTATGTATAGATACATTATTTATATGCCAAAGATTTGCCCTTCTCTGAAGGGAAGAATCGTCAGACGAGCAGGCAGACGAGAATCTTGAGTTTCCCCTTCGCTCATAACTTCATTAAGATCATCTCTGTATGTATGTTTTTGTTTTTTCTGTTCTTTCTTGGAATTCTCTTTGTTTTTTAAGCACTTATGTATGGACATATACATATATACATATGTGTATATGTATTGTTGTTGCAGTTGCAAGCTATAAATATTTTCAATGCTTTTAAAGGCCGTGCATTTAATCGTATTTTATGATTCGTGTTTTGACTTTGAAAGGCATTAGGGAAAATTGTTTTTAAATGTGGAATTGCTGTTTGTTTATCTGTTGATTTATCTGCACAAATGTGCAATTTGTTTGGGGACAATAAACGACCTTGTCAATGCCAACTCAGCGTTTAACTTTTAACTATGGGAACGCAAACTTAACAAAGCGCTTTTCAATTGAATTTTCCAAAGAATTGCAATATCAAGTCCGTCAAATGAAGTACAAAAATAGATGTAAGTAAATTTACATTTGGTTTTTATCTGTGCTGTATTCTACTTGAGAGCATGTTGTAATCATTTATTAACAAGTGCAAGCAATTGTAAAACAATACCTAGGTTTTCCATAGAAATCGAAAGCGAAATGAAAATGTTCTATAGCTTTTGTAATTGTGTACACCGAAAACTTTTGCTCTGAATTTATAATTTCCGCTGAAAACTAAAAGCTTTTTACGCTGCGACTTTTATATTTATATATTTCGTATTATTTTTTCATTTTTAATTTATGGGGCGGCAAAAGTTAGCCATAAAATATGACAGGCTTTCGATAAATTTATGGCCCGGTTTTTGGTGCAGGGCCAGGAAAAAAAACATGAAAACATTAAACCGCAACAGCTCTTTAAATTGACGAACTGCGTTGAATATTGCAGTGCAAATGTTGTGCATAATTAAAGAACAACATTTAATTAATTTCGACAATGCGTTGTTGAGTTGAGTATTTTTTTAAACTTAAGCTGAAAACGCTGTGAATTGTGTGGGAAAACAAGCATCAGCCCAACTCCAGATACTTTTCAATCTGTCAGATACTTTCACAGCTATGGAATCTATTGGTGTGCTGTGTGCGCATTTTCCCTATACACCCACATATATATATACGTATATATAATATTTAAGTATGTAGAGTATTAAGAACCAATTGAAAAAAGCTCACACAAACAAACACACACTTTAATTGTGATGTTAAAATGTGTCAAGTGACAAGTGAATCTACAAAAATAATATAATAAAGAGCATTTTATTAAATAAATCGTGTAGTAAAAAATGAAAAAATTAAAAATATTTAATATTTATAATAATTGATTAATTAATTGACAACAATTGAGCTTAATTGAGTGTGACAAGTGTGCGGCTTTTAAGACCTTTCAGATTTCGGGGACTGTGCGCAGTTTTAATTAGTTTTTCCGACAATTTTCAATGCAGGAAAAGCGACGTTAAGCACATTAACAGTTAATGCATTAACATTTTGCACTAAATACCAGTTCCAAGTTGTTGTTGTGTGTTTTTTTTTGCCCAGGGAGTCAACAGGAATTGCAAAGACGTCAACAAGTTGAAAGCGATTTGCCAACGTAATGGCAACAAAACTGCAACGGCCACTCACCTTAGCAACATCATCCCAGAGAGTCGGCAACAATTAGCTACGGTCAGAGCAACAACAGCAACAGCAACAACAGAGGACTGTATAGAAACTTTGTTGACAAACGCGGAAAAGCGCAGTAAAGTCAAAGACCGACAGCAAAAACAGCAACAACAAGTGCAGCATACATACATAAATGAATGACTAACTGACAACGTTGACGACGACGAAGACGACGACGCGTGCTACATTGACAGCCCAGCGACAATGACGACGACAGCGGCAGAGGCAGCGATAGCGACAGCGACGCGACGCGACGCAGCTACGTCAATGCGTGACAAATAGCTGAATGTTGTCATTTTTGTTGTTGCTGTACTACTACTTCTGCTTCCACTTCTTCTCTGCTTGCGTACTCACTTGCACTCGCAGCCTTCGCGCATGTTGAGCAACATTTTATGCATACATTCTTTGTTGCAGTCGTTGACCGAAACTTGTTGCTGGCCAAATATTTAAATAACTAATTTGCTTATGTAACTGTTAAGCCGCAGATAAGCAGCAGATGCAAACTCAAACAATTATTCAGAAAAAGAAGACAAGACAAGAGCTACCAAAAGAAAACAACAAAGAAAAAGAATTACAAATTTATAATTATATTTACACAGCAGCAAAGTTTTCGTCGCAGACTCCAGAGTCAAAGCCAAAAGAACTTGGCCATTAGCAGAAAGCCGCAGCCACAGTCAAAACTTGGACTTGACAACAACAACAACAACGACAACAACAAGTTGTGTAATTTCATTTGTACTTCATTTCGGTTAGCCTGGCTAAAAGAAACAAAAAATGGAAATAAGAATTTGAGTTTTTGCCTCTGCACTCGGAAAACTGAAAACTAGTTTAGTTTAATTCGCAGTTGGCCAGTCGAATGAGTAATTCCTAAGAAATGAGCAAAAAGGGCCATTATAATGTGGCGTAGATTCTTCTTATTATGTATTTAGTTTTTGTCTTCTTTTTTTGGGTTCTCTCTGGGGGCAACAACATCATCTAATTTATGACCATACAAATAAAAATAGACGTTAAACAAAAACATATTTCTGCCGCCATCAAAATCAACTTCCTGCCATATCAAAATTGTTGCTCATTCATGCCCACAAATTTGAGTTGACTTGACAAATTATCACAGTTCTCATTTTTTTTAAGGGCTCATAAATTTTACGCCTTGCCATCAATGGCAAAAGTTTGACACATTTTCTTTATGCAGAATTGAGTAGAAATTTCGATATAAAGATTCTTAATACAGGAAGTGTGCACCTGAGTCCATCGAATTGCGTATGGGATTTGATTGAAGCGGTTAATTGATGACCAAGAATAGAAAAGTGAGAAAAGAGGACAAGAAAATGACAAAATGATTGGCATAAAAGCGAAGGCAAGATTCCAAGGATTACAACAGTTTGTATGGACGATGACATCAAGGGAATTCCACGGTCTGAACATAAAAGGGACATGAATAGTTGAAGAATCTAGATATAATAGAATTAGTGCTAACTGCAGATAAATGATGATCAAATGTTACAAGCAATACAATCACAATGTTATGAGCTGGTCAAGCAACAAAGTTTCAAGAAACTTAAAAGAATTTGAAAGAACTATTTAAAATAGAGAAAAAAATACATTTGATGGAATTAAATCTATATAAAATTATCTACGCTTTGATTGGTTCTTTTAAAAACTGTTTAATTTAATCTTATCTTAGCATTACATTTATTTACTATAGTTTATAATTTTGATTATTTAGTGCAACGTTATTAGATCTATTATAAATACTACAAGAAAATATAAATTTAATTAGTATAATAGAGATTTATTTAAAAATCGGTTTTAATAATATATATTTTATGCATTTATTGTCTTTAAAATTTCTATGCAAATTCCTAGAAACTCATTTCAAATTTGTTTTAATTTTTAAAATAGTAAATAAGGTCATTGCAATTATCTTTTTTATAGTATTGATTTAAACTTTTTCTTGGCATTAAAGTAATTTTCTAGAAGCTTTTTAAGTAATGTGCATTTCTGGGACACTCTTCAGGGTCTTATGCAACTTCAACACAAGCTCTAAGCTGCAGCTCAACTTGTCAACAGGGGATAGAAATGGAAATGGGAATTCCACTTTATAGCCCACGCTGTTATCGTGAGCATGCATCAATCTTGGGCCTAAACAATATGATGACAACAAGAGCCCATAACTGGAAAAATAAAGACAAAGACAAAGACAGACACAGAGACAGAGACAAAGAAAACAACCAACACTTTTCACACCTACACAACTTAAAAAGAGGTTCCCCGTGGTGTTTCCTAATTGTGGGCGTTAGCCTGGCACAAAGGTTGAACAATTGCATTAAGAGCGCATCTGCTGACCTATGAACTCAGTAAAAGTGCCGCTGCTCCAACATCCGCTCCACAATTGAAAATACTACCAAAAATTGGAACCGGAAACCTATGGAAATAGCAGCAGGCAAACGTACAAAAAAATATCCATTTTCGGAACTGCTCCACATTTGTGCGGCATTGACTTTGATTTGTCGACTAGAGAACTAGAGAACTAGAGGGTTGGCATCAGTTTGGCATCCAACAAATGCATCTCTCGCTGCATTTTGATTTCCAAATTCCATTTCCATTTCCATTTTCATGCACATTTCCACATGTTGTGCACGCACATTTCCTCTCACTGTCTACCTACCTGCTACCTCATAGATCGCAGCATATGAAGCAGCCACAACAACAACAACAACAACTACAACAACAACATCAGTAGCAACAACAACAACAGCAGCTGGCTTGCAGTTCGACTCGGATTTCTCATAGCCAGAGATTCCCACAGTCGCTATCTATGGATATGGCCAAGGATGCAAGTCAGCTGCCTCGTTGCAACGCTGCTGCTGCTGCTGTTGCTGCTGCTGCTGCTGCGTGTATCAAGTGCATCTGAGATACATCATCATTCGTATCTGAGAAATGCGCTGCATTCAAAGCATATGTGCGTGGCCAGATTGTTGTTGTTGTTGTTGCTGTTGCCGAGCAGTCTTCATACTCGTTTGTTGTTATGCTCTTCCTTTTTGCTTTTGGCACATTTTCCCATATGGTTTTTCATATTTTCTGCGCTGTGGCAGCTGTCGCGTGGACGTCTCGCGGGGCCTGGGAAAATGAACAGTTGCACTTCAAATGCGTGTGGGTGGAAAATAACAGACAATGAGTTTATGATACTTGAAAAACACTTGCTGACTGAATCCTCTGTTCTCACGTTATAAATTACATATTTATACTGCGATTTTATCAAAAAAATAAAAATTGTTATACTTTAAATAATGCTAGCTGAAATGTTACATTTACTTTCTAAATTATTTTTATAAAGCAAAACTATTTTGAAATTTAGACGTAGTCTTATATACAAATATGTCAAAGATATTTTTAAATACAAAACCTACTATTTTAATAAATATAAAACAAATATTTTAAAAATATAAATATTAAGTTTTCATTATTTAGAAAAAAATAAAATACTTGTACTTATAATCCTAAGTATTTTAAAAAACTATTAATCCATAAGAATTTGCCAAATAAACAACAGCAACATCACTATGATGTTGACAAGGTAAATTTACTAATTTAATTACTAAAATGCTTTATTAAAATACTAAACTGAAAAAATAAAAAAACCATTATATCACGAGAAATAAGTGTAAATCTACATAGTAAAATTGTTTACAATGTTAAAAACATTTTATTGTCACTTAAATGTGTCAAAATACCAGTTTAGTTGAACTTAAATATATATTCCCAAATTATTCTTTAGTAATCCTTAATTAATGTGGGCTTGACTTATAAATGCACAGCAATTTAACACTAGATTGTTTTGTTGTTCTTTTGAATAGTTAGTTGGTATTTACTTTTTTACTCAGTTGCTTGGAATTCTTCAGGTTAATTTGTTGTAAGCTCATCTAACAATTAGTCATCTGTATTCTTACCGTCTCACTCATTCTTTCTCTCTCTCTCTCTGTCTTGTTGCAGGTAAGCCTTGGCATCATGTTGAAGTGAGTACGAGTATCTCATCATCGCATCCGCAAGTTGTCAGCGACTTTTACTACCCGACAAACTATTTATAAGGTAATTCGAGCTTGCTTAGCAACAGACAGGCCAACTTCTGTGTGGAATTCCTTAAATGACAAGACAAATAAAAATTAATAGCTGCCTGGCGAGACGCAAACTCAAACTCGAACTTGGACTTGGACTTGGGCTCGACCTGTCTCCGGGCCGAGTTCTCCTGCTCTTCTTTTGGCCTGCTTCGTTTTCGTGTCCCTTTGGCGGCTTTTGTTTACCTTTCGGCTGAGGTTTGTCTTTGTAAAGCCTTTGTTGATTTTGTGCGCACGCCGCCGTTACGTCTATGTGTTTAGTCCCCATACATACACATACACTGCGAGAAAATACATACAAAATATATGAGAATATGCATATATTATAATTAATATTTAGATTTTATGGTAAACTATTTTAATCTAGTTTTGCTTGCCATAAATTAATTTAATTATTGATTTATTTAATTTATTGAAGTCATTTCTCCAATTTCTCCAAGTGTATTGTATTTTTTAAATATTTTGCGTAATGCTGCAACAATGCCCGAAACTGTTGTCCTTTTCCTTTGCCTATTTTAATAGTCTTAAATTCCCGAGCAAATAATTTGACAGCAAATAGAACGCAAAAAGCAAGATTAGAGTTGGGGAAAAGATAAGCATAGTCGGGACTAGATACTATCTAAATGCATAGAACAGAAGTAAAGTTTGGATTATTTCAATTTATATGTGGCACACAAAAATTGAATATATTTTCTTTCATTTTCGCTGCGTAATTGAATTTCCCTTCTTTGCTATTAAGGTTTACATTTCCTGTTATGCACATACGCACACACCCATGTTCTTTTATTTCCCAACCTCAAAAGTAATGTTATGCCGTGTCAAGGTGTGGCCAACTCTAACGAAGACCCTGAGTTGGAGTTGGAGTGGGAGTTGAGAGAACTTATTAGCCAGCTACATTGGGGCCACATGCGATCCAACCCGGAACCTTAAAACGAAGCTCGAGGTTCAATCAAATGTTTTGGGGTTGCAAATGTGCAAATGGAAGAAAGTTCAATGGGGGGAATAAAACGTGGGGGTTGCTCCCCTTTCTATGCTTGTCAATTAGGGCGTGTTTCGGAGTTGGAAATGCGAATGATTTGACAGATTGCGGAGTGCCAGCATTACGTGAGGTTCGTCACACTCTCAGGGATTGATGAAGTGTGAGCTTAAGTTAGAAGCGGACATACTTCAATGGAGAACCGCAATTATCCGTTGCTGATTGTTTCGAAACTTGTGCTTAGCATACCGAAACAGTTCTCTCAAGTTGCCACAACAACACGCCCCAAAATAACTCACATAAGAGACAAGCGTTTCTTGAAGAATGTAATGTAGATGTCCATAGACAATTTAAAACGCTTTAACATTTGCAACACGCCGAGTAGCGTTAGTTTTCCATAGTATGTATTTCCCTCAGCATTCAACGTGCTACCGGATGCCGAATGCGTTTTGAACCAGTTTTGTGACATGGACTGGGCGCTGGCATAAAGAGAAAAAAATCTCCTAGTCGAGGTATAAATCATATCGAAAGAATTTATGCAGCAGGCAAATTCCTCAGTTCGTGTGGCATGGGGCAAACATGTTTTAGTCTGTTGACTGGGGCAACAAGTTGCCAACGGAAGTCGACACACACACTTGGTGTATCTTAGAAGTCGATACTATGTATCTATTCCCCTCCCTCTGTCCCTCTGTCTCACTGTTCCTCGTGTCGGTTAATGAGTTTCGCATAGGAAGTGATTTCTTCCAATTTGACTTCCTGTCTTGTCTTTTCTTGACTGTGCCCCGCCAAAGGATGCACTTAATTTCGATGTCTCTGTCTGCAGTTATGCCTCGGGGCACGGCTCGGCTTTAATTGTTGATTGTCACGGTGCCTCGAGTGTTGCACGAGTATCTTAAAGATACTTTAAGTGCGTGTCTCTAACGCAAGTTGATTTCCGGAGCAACTTTACATGTCGTCGCGCCATAAAATCATATGCGATTATTACGAAAGCTTACAGTCTAAGCATAAGTTCTACCGTCTTTCCAACTTGCCACCTTGCCACTGTGCCACACCTGCAACATGCCACGCCAACTTGTGTTGCAAGACTTGACTTTACAATTTACGGCGCGCCGCCAAAAACTTTGCGCCCTAAAGTATGCAATGCCAAATTGGAGTACGCGTGACTCCGAATTGGAATGTGTGTGTGTGTGTGTGATGGAGGGGGGTGTATGTATGTGAGTGTGTTATTCTCTGTGTGTGTGCTTGCTGCATTCGGTTCAATTTCATAGTTGGCTTTCGCACCTACGCAAAATTTACGGCACTTTTAAAATATGCAATTTATGGAAGCTGCCAGCCGAAGGGGCATTTTACCTGCAACCTGCTAGCTTCAGGAAAAGGGGCGTGGCAATGTTTGCCTTTTCCACTGCGTCGAAATGGTGAAAATTGTGTGCTGGGGCATATCATTATTGCATTTATTTCATGATATTTTTCCATTATGACGCAGCAAAAGCGCATTAAGAATATTAACAAATAGCAGAATTCCGGTGCACAATATGTTGATTTAGTATCAACATTTCTTTATTTTCATTTACCGATAAACGATTCTTAAATTTTCTGGAATTCAGCTGCAATACAACAGAGCTCACTTTTTATGAATATTCATATAATTTCTTGGTAAATTTTTAAAGTACACACAAGTCACTAGCATTATAATGTAAATATTTTGATTTCAACTTAAAATGGTCATATCAATTTATTTAGTTTCATTCTATTTTACTTTGAGCTAGAATGATTTCCAAAATAACAGAAAAAATAGTTAAAGCATTTTTAACATAATTCTTAAAAATCAATATTATTTTTATTGTGTTTTTTTATTGTTTTATTTAAATAAATTTTTAATGATTTCCATCTAACGTTATCAAAACTGTGCTGTAACTAAAGTAAAATTGATCAATATATGTAAATGATTAGGTGGCGAAACGCATAAACACGTACATGCAACGCACACACATTTACACACACTCGTTCACACACGCACATGTTGATGGAGATAAACAACAAACTAAAGCCATTGCCATTTGTTGACCACAAAATTTGAAAGTGACATTTGCACTGGAGAATTGCAGTTGTTTCGGGCGAGTGTTGAATGGAAGGGAGTGATGGAGAGGAGAGAGCGGTGTACAAAGCCTAAAAGCATGCTCTAAATAATTGCAATTTATTTGTGCTGCCATCCTGTGACATGTGGCAAACTCCTGCCTCTTCTTGCCTCTTGTCGCCTTTCTACTTTCTGCTGGCGTTGCCCGCAGTTACCACTTAATATGCTCATGTTATTAACGGCCACAAAAACGCAAAATGTAACTGCAACTGCACTTTGGGGCAGCGGTCTTGTATCCCTGATTGACAGCATATACTTGACGCTATCTCTCTCACTCTCTCTGACTCTATACCCATCCTTTTCCTTTCACAGTCTACCTGCAATGCATTCTCCTTTGGTTTTGTTTTTGATATCTGCCACACGAGGCGCCACTTATGCAATTTTGTCGCCTACAACAGCATCAACAACTGACATTCCGACAACACCTGTCACCCCGTCGCTTTCCCCCGACTTTTCCGGCAGTGAGGCAGTCGAGCTTGGCGCCTGCATATTATCTCACATTTTACGCTCATAGCGCCACACGCTGCGTATACGTGATGAGTATTTGTACGGCTAAAGCCTTTCGAAGTAAGTGCTTTCACTTGAGTTACTGACTAGGTGATACCCGCACCTGTTGCGAATTAGTATCAATATTTAAATTGACTTTACACAGTTTATCAATCAATCAATCATGCATCAATCAACGTAGAAAACTTGTCTTTATCCCTTAAGATTTGAGACACAGTGGCCTTCATCCCCTATCCACCCCTTTTCAGCAACGGTGCGGGTATAAAATGTAATTTTCATTTTTGTGGCATGCCACATAAAGTGGGCGTGGCGGTAAGTTTAATGTTAATCTGAGCTCTTGTTTTACATAATGACTAGCAGAATTTAAAGTTATGGAAAACGATTCAACTCCTGCTGCCATGGTCATGGAGGAAAATTGCATCATTTAAGGGATTTTCTTTTTAAACTCCAGTTGATGTCTATTTAAGTGCTGTAAGTTTAAAAATTTCAACCGAAGTTTTTGTTTTTCCTTATTGTTGATTTTCCTTTTTTCTCTTTAAAATTTCAATGATTTTCCTGCTTCACATTTTTCTTATTTTCGCGCCTTTTTCTTGGCCGTTTTCTTTGTCCGACTTTGTGTCGTCTTTACGCCAGTCTTAACGCTTGCCTTAGCAGCTGGGGGCTCACCTTGTGCTCAGCACTTAATTTATACCCTGTAGTTAAATAAATGGCCGAAAAGCGGTAGAAACTGGCATCAGGTGGTATCTTTGAAACCAGCAAGCAAAATTATTTTAATTTTATTTGATTAAAAATATTGCAGGATATCTCTAGGTCGATCTTAGCATTCCCTCATCTTTTTAAGCTAACCCAGTTACGGTTTGAATTGTCTCCGACTTGGACTGTTTTAATGAGCAGCTCTTTCTCCTTTTGGCCATGATGCTTCGCACTGCAAAACGCGTCTTAAACAAGGCCTAATGCAATGTTTTTGTTAATGCCTTTTTATTTTACATTAAACAAAGCTCGTGGCTTAAAAATAATCTTGAGAACCTTAAGGTGCTTTCGACCAGCCACTTTTTGCGTTGCAATTAAAAAGCAGTTAATGTGCGGGCTGAGAGCACTTACCAAGTCCAAAACGGCGAAATGGGAAAAACACTTTGGACTGGGGTCAGTACTTGTGATAGTGGCTACTTTTGCTGCATTGAAATTCGCATCGCACTTGAAAGAAAAACTGGAAAATAGGCTTAGGAAAAAATAAATATATTTAATTTTCGCTCCGCTCGTTTTGCGGTTCAAATGGCAAAAGTTGATCCAACAACAGTTAATTTTGTGTCTCTTTTTTGTTGTTCTTTTTTCCTTTTTTTCTTAATTCTTTAGGCCCCGCCTCCTTTCGCCTCTGTGGCTTGACGCTCTTCGCTATGCAACAATTTTTTAATTGCGTATCAAATTGGCCAACAGCAACGAGTGCCAAGCGTCGCGTCGCCTAAGCGGCTTACAAAAAGGCCAATGCAATAAACATGTCTGTTTGCAAAAAAAGTGGAAAATTTCAAAACTAAATAATTACCGTGGATAAAAAATAAATATCCCGCTTAAGCATTGCATTATACAAGTAAATGTTAGTTAGTCACTTTTTCACTATCTTTTTTCAGTAGGTTTTTTTAAAATTTTTTTCTGACCCGTTTGCTGCCTTTATTATGTAAATGTATTTATATCCATTCGGTTGCTCTTTGATAACTTTTTTATTTTTTCACTCCATAATGTTTTATTTTTTGAAACAATTATTCCAATTTTAATTCTTTGTCATTTCATAATTTTTAAATATTTAAGATATGTATCTGATTGTAAGTGTATTTCCACTTCGACTTACTGCTATAAATTTTTTTGGATATTTTTTTCTACTTGAACTAGCCGGAAAAACTGAAAATAAAAAGTCTGTATATTTCTGATATTAAAAGTGGTTTGCACTTTCTGGACTGCAATAGACATTTATAATTATTTTTGTTTAAATAAATATTATTTGCGATAATTCGGTAATGCTCTTATTGTTAAATCAATATGTATTTTATCACATATTGAAGAAAAAAAACAATAGTAAACTTAAATGCAGCTGACACTCGGAACTGACAATCTGTTGCCATTTTCATTTAACAAATCAAATAAAAAAAAAAAAAAATTATATAAAACTTTTGTGCGGAAATGCGGTAACAAAGCGTGAATTGGTATTTTAACTGTTGATTGACTTAATATTTTTGACTTGGGAACTTTTAAAGAGCTGTAGATCAACTGCAGTATATTGACTCATTATTAAGAATAATGGCATCATCAAAAGGTCAATTTTCATAACTGTTGTTAAAATAATCAAGATTTATTGGAGGTCTTCTTGCTGCTTATTTATTTATGTTTTTTCATTCATTATTTGTGCATTGTTCTAGGTAACTTTTGCCTCAATGTGCAGCGAAGCATTGCGAAAGTATTTTTTGCCTTTTTTTTTAACTTCTTATTTTTGTTTGGTTTTTGTTGTTGTTAATTTTTCATTTACTCTGCATTCTTAGTTGAGTGATTTTTGATGTTTCGCTATACGCTTAATTTAAGCGCGTCTCGTTTTTTATATTCTACTTTTTTTTTGGTGGATTTCGCTCCTTTTGGGTTATTTTTAGCAGCTGAAAATGTTTAATGCTGCGCTTCTGCGGATTTGCCGGCGATGACCGCAAAAGTTAAACGGGTCATGAATATAAAACAGAAGATTATGATCCAAATATCGAGCTGTAAGTCTTGCTTTATAATGTGCACACAGTCTCTTCCAAAAGATATCCCTCAGCTGTATTTACTCAACTTACTACTCATTTGCCTGTGGCAAGTAAAATTCAATTTCTGATGTAAATCAAAATGACATTGAATTATCATCTGTTTGGAGATTTCTGATTTATAAAGGCTGGGGAACCGTCAAGTCCTATCAGACTCAATCCACTCCGAGATGAGAGGGTATAACACAAAGCACATTTGTTTCGGCCAGAGTGTATTTTCATGTTAGCGCCCTAAGCACACAGAAAAGTGCGTAAAATTTGAAAATTCTTAAATTAAAGTCACGGCTTTGATATGCCAAATGGCAGAGAGCTCGGAGCGTCTTTTGGGCAGCCCAAACAAAGTTGCTACCCTTTTTGACACAATGTCCTTTTTTCTGGTCTGCTGACCATGAAAATATTTCGTACTCGGTTCGGTTCCTCTTTACTTTATTCGATTTCTGGGCTTGTAAATTTTTGGTGCGGCTTCTTGTTATTCAATCAATAATGCCGTTGACATTGCCGTCGAGTGTGTGAAAATGATAAAGGATGCCATTCGAAGTGCAAGTACAAACAGCAGTGTCTGATTTACTTTCTTAGCAGTGGCAGCAGCAACAGGAACAAGTTCAAGGACATTGTCAGTCGAAAATGTCACGGTCGGCTTTTTCACTTTTATCACTCCGTCGTCTTCTGATAAATCTCAACAGTGCGTGCAGTCAAGCAGCCGACAACATTTGAAATTAAAACATTCCTTACAAGTTCCCAACATCGCAACCTCTCTATGAGTCCCAAAAAAAAAAGAATCTGCTTTTATTACTTTTCTTATGATTGTCCAAGCAATTGCTTAGTTTTGTTCTTTGAGTCTTCATTTACTCGCTCTTGTTCTTAAGTTTCCAAGCTCTACAGTTCTTCACTTTGTATACCCGTGAATCGGGTGTATTGCTTTCGTTGATAAGAGTTTTTTCAAAGACTGTATATTCTTCATCAGAATCAATCAATCTGTTTGCCCGTCAATATAAACACCTGGATATCTAAGATGAAATTATGCTATATAATAGTTTCAATTATTGTATCGTTATCGAATAAATTTCTAGAATATATAAATATATATATATAAATTTACTACCGGGTATCTCTTAGTCGAGAACTCGACTAGAACGTGCTTACTTGTTCTTTTTACTGCTGTCGCCTGTTGCCAGCAGTTGTAACTTTAGTCTTTATTGTCTTTTGGAATTTATGCGACTTTGCAACACTAGCAATAGAAGAGAGGGGGACAGGACATTGTTGGCTTTGGGTCTGTAGTATTATGGTTGGCATAATTGGAAAAGTTCGATACTATCGATGCTAGACTAGGTCTTAACATCATTCACAATGCACCAATTAAAACTCATTGCGACTTTTCCAACTGGACTTAACGAGAATTTGAATTTTCGACTGATTATCTATGATGAGTTTTCGAAGTTCGACTTTGTCTCACTGTCACTTTCTTTGCCCCCTCTCTCTCTCTCTCTTTCTCTCTCTCTCTCTCTCTCTTCTCTCTCTCTCTCTCTCTCTCTCTCTCTCTCTCTCTTTTGTCTCTCACACTCTCTTTTCTCCTACACTTTTATGACCAGCCACGTGCGTGCCTTCAAATTTTATGCGATTTTTCTAATTCAATTTCATTTTAACGATATTTTTTTTTGATTTCTGTGCCGTTTGTCTGTTTTGCTTTCACATTTGCTGTTCTTATTCCTGTTCGTTTGCGTGAAAAATTAATTTATTTGATTTGCATTTCAATTTGTTCGGCTTTTGGTTGCCTCTTCTTTCCCCGCTCTCTCTTTCTCTTCGGTGTCAGTTGAAGATGCTTCAACAGTAATTTTAGCCGTGCCCAACTGTTAATCGTTAATGAAGTTGCCACATCCGGCAAATTGGGCTGAAATGTGGGCACAGATAACCTGTGACCTCCCCTCAACCGATCCCCCTTCCCCTCCATCCCCAGTCCCTTCCACAAGGGGTTGATCATTGAAGTCGTTGCTGCCTGACGAATGTTGCCGCAGTGAAGCATGCAGAGAGGGGGCAACAGTGTGGGGGAGAGGAAGGGGACATCTCGTTGAAGTACTCTCAACTCAATGAGCTGATTGTGTGTCTCAGTGTGTGTGTGCGTATGTGTGTGAGTGTGTGTGCGGGCGGCTGATGTATTGAAATTAATAAAAGGGCCCGGCTGGGCACGTCATGGAACACGGAACGACGCGTCGCGTTGACAATGAGCCATGAACGCCCCATGAAATGGGGCAGAGCGACGAGGAAGGGAGTGGAGAGGAGGGGAGGGGAGTGGCAGGGAGAGAAATAGCCGAGAGCCTAGCTGTGTGCTCTTCCTAGAGGTAACGGCTGCTCACCTACGTCAAAATGGGAAATTCGCTGACAATTGATTGAATGCCCAGCCGGTTGCATAAACCATTGAGATCGAGGCGTGCCGCATTGTAAAGCGCTTTTAAGCGGAAGTTGCTGACTGGGCCACCACCAGGGCTACAACTGCGGGTTCTCAACATCCGGCCCGAAGTCACACCCCTTCTCAGCTCCCTAGCTCCCCTCATCTACAACTCCTCATGTCGATATTTGCTCTGTGTGTGGGCGTTCACATCTGTTAATTTGCACGACGAAAGAGCGCACAGTTACTCAAGTAATTGTTATGACAAATTAAAAATTCGCTTATTTTATTTTAAATTGACTTTTTCCATTTTTATTATAGTTGCTTTAACCAAGATCCACATAATTCCATTTTGTCAAAACACTTACTTGACGTACTGTATATATCAAATATGTGCTCGCTTAATTATCTGCATTAACAGGGAGCCTGGCGACGGAATCAGGCTCCTCATCAGCCTTTGGCTCCAATGCAGCAACGTTAATTAAAATGTTCAAACTATAACAGCAAAATAAGAGCAAAAATTGCAGCGCGACTTTCGCACGATTAATTAGAATACGCCGGCAAAAAAGGCGGACGGAGTAGGAGGAGACCCAAGTGGAGCAGCAAGTGAACCATGACGAACCAGCACAAAATTCAAGCGGGCACTGAAGCAATACGCGATATGAAAACCGATGCATATATATTGTAGTATGGATGATGGGCAGAAAAAGACGACGGGAGGCATGAGGTGACGGGTGACTGGGCAGTTATCGGGTGTTACCCATCTCTTTCTGCTCCTCTCTCTCTCTCTCTCTTTTCGCTTTTTATGCAATTAGCGGCAAATGTTGCAAAGAATCGCCGCCTCACGGGTCAGTGCTTAAGCAGTGCAGATAACTCATGCTATATAAAGTGACTTTCTTGGGTTTGCAAAGACATATTTGAATGCCTTAAATCCGTTATTGGGCTTACAGATTTCTTGACTAGTTGTAGACATTAACTTGAGCTCACTCTTTCTTTAAGAGCGACCGCTTTCTTAGTTTAGCAGTTTTAGCACAGCAATTGTCCTGCTTCGAGTGGAGACGCTAAACGCAATCAGCTTAAATTTAGCTAGATGTTTTTGAAGAGCTCACCTGAAGAATATGTATGCATAGTTTACAGACGAATTCGATGTTCTAGTTTTGTCACTTTCTCATCTATGTAACTGAACGTCATTTGATCTCTTTCTTACCTTTGCCTTCTTCCATTACAGATGCTGAAACACGTACAAATTTCGCCGCTGCGCAATCGCTCGGATTCTGTCTCTTTGCGCTCCTCAAGCAATGCTTCTTCTTGCGCCAGTTCCATGTGTGGCAGTCCGGAACCGCCAACGGATATGCAGAGAACTCCATCGCGGGCCTCCAGCTACTCCAGTCTCAATGAGCAGTTGCCACAGGTAAGACTATAGTCATTAAAATATACAAAAATAAAAAAAATGTATAATAGTAATACATAGTAGTACAAAGGTAACTATATTATTAACTTATTAGCGAATTAAATTAGTAATTTAATAAAAAATTTCATGCCGAATCAAATCAGAAATCAATGCTCTATCCCTTTCTTACAGACCACGATCAAAGTCTACACAAACTGCTTGAAGATCGACATTGAATACAAGACGCTGGGCATACAGTGGGACACCACTAGCAAGGAGGTGATTGCACAGCTGCTGAGACGGTAAGTGATACAGTGTGACTTCGCTAGAGAGGATTTATTAAAGATGGTCTTTTAATTTACAGTCTGAAGATGCGTCATCGCGATCCTCGCCTCTTCTACCTCTCCATGGAGGTGGCCGTGAGACGTGCCGGAGTGAAGACTATTCTGGTGCTCGACGAGGACACGCGACCGGCTATACTCCAGGCATGTCATCCCAAGGGCGAGTCCCGATTCTGTCTGCAACTCAAGCCTGGGGGATTGATTCGGGTGCATACTTCGGCTTTGCAGCCGAGTTCCCAGTACAAATCGCTGGTGATCAGCGAGGAGACGAACTGCGATGAGCTGTTGCAGTTGTTGTTGGGCTGCTACAGTTCCTTGGAGCCCGTGGAGAACTTCTCGCTGTACGAGGTGTGTCCGGGGCAGGAGTGCCAGCGCAAGCTGCATCCGGACGATCTGCCACTTCGTGCCCAGTCGGAGCGACTGCGTCGAGGCGAGAGTTGTCACTTTCTGGTGCGTCGAACTCCCAACTATGCTCGGCGTCGTCAGCTGTTGGCCAATCTGAACGAGGCTATCAATCAGAGCACTGCATCCAGTACCAATGTGGAGGATACAGATTCCGTCAGTCTTCTGGAGATGTCGCTGGAGTCGGAACTCTCGCTGTCCGAGGATCTGCGCAGCTGCAGCAGCAACGAGGATGCCGAGGATGATGAATGCGCCAGCAGTTCCGGCTCCTCGGACAACTCCACCGAGTGTGCCCTGCATCGTGACTTCTATCAGCGACCCACCTCAAGTCCCGCCACCTCCCCCAGTGCCCAATCCAACTGCAACAACAACAACATCAGCAGCAGTGGCAACTCGGCATCTCCTCCAGCTCGCGCCTACAGTCCCGTCTATAACATCCGAGAGATTCGCACGGCATCGCACTCGTTCTCCTCGCTGGGCAAGGACAAGAAGCTCCTGGACATCCACATGAATGCCCGCTATGCGCCCACGGGAGTCTACAGTCGCCTCCTGCCCGTTGCCGAGGTGGAAACCGGAAGTTGCCTCGATTTAAATGCGAATACGAATGCAACAGCGACAGCGGAAGCTGTTAACAACAATCCGGCTAAAGGACTTGGACACTTTGTCTATTTGTAACCGAAGCCGACAACTAGTCAAGTTGCGACTTGTACATAGAGCAATTAGATCAGTAAGAGGATTAGGCTTATGCTAGTTGAATTACGTAAGCCGAGACGTAAGGATATCCCCCAAAAAACGAGTACCGTTTGGACCAAAGATGCATTTGTAGGCTAAGTGAAACATGTAAATATAATAGTTAGGAAACTGTCGAGACATCCTTTGGCAATTCCCCAGAGGAAAGCTAAAGGAGTAAGAGGTGGAGTATATATCAAAATGAGTCTAGAGCTTAAGGCTTTAGTCGCGTAGCTAAAGCTAAACTAAGTCCAAGATCCAGGCACCTAACCAATTACCATATAAGAATACATATAGAAACCAAAAGATATTGTCATAATAACACAATTATATACACATAAAAGCCAAAAAAAAAAAAAAAAAAACAAAAAATCGTATACAAAATTTTAATTGATGTCGGAAAAACTGTAGCATATTGTAAAGAGGATGCAACGTGCAACATATGGAGGGGAGAATTAAGCTGAAGGCAATCAGCCATTCAAATAGGCTGCAATTAATGTGGCCGGCCGCACAATTTGTATTTAAAATCCCGCCATTATTGAACGCCAGTCAAGGAGCTTTAGTTGAATGATTTACGTGGCGTATACGCAATTTGCATCACTGCTCGCATCGCTTGCCTGTTTTTCGAGCTTTAACAAAAATAAAATCAGAAATGGCTTTTTAAGTCAGCATGTGAGTGGAAAATTCAAAGAGCAGACTTCGGGCTTGTTCCGTTAATCAGACAACGCAGCCACTCAAATTACACACATTATCAAGATTTTGTAGACCCATTAGTGACCTTTTTTTGAGGGTCAGCTTTAGAGGCAGCAGCACACTAATTTATTAAGAAAGGTCGTCGGGTGCTGGACGATGGAATTAAAAATAAACAAATTGCCAATAAAATCCAATTTGCTTTGGCCTAAAATAATAACTCAGCTTGCCCACGACGAAGGGATTCATTTTAGGGTTAAGTTCAAAGTTTTGGATACTGCGATTTTGTTTGGCCAACGTTTTGTTTATGTCTTGTTTTTTTATTTTTTTTTTTGGCCGATCGTGGGCGGCTTTAAGCATTGAGTTCGCATTAATTGTATTGCGAAAACCTTATCAAAAATGCAAGATAAGCAAATCGCTATCAATTTGACCAGCTTCAGTAAATGGAAATGGAAATTCAAGTGGCAGCTGTGCAAACGGAAACGGAAATGCCAAGCAGTCGACCCAACATAATAACTAAAGCCATGCTTAAGTAGAGTTTAGCTCTGAGTCTGGCCAAGTGCCAAAAAGTACAACTGCAACTGCTGTGAATGCTGCATCCAAGATAACACTGCATGTGTCGATGTGTGGGTGCTATGAAAAGGGGAACAGTTTGCATGTGGGAGTATATCTCGTAATTGGCAACTTTACATAGTTGTTGCCTCCTAAAAGAACTTGCTTAAATCGACCTTAAATTGCATTCTGTGCGCCTGTTACTCGAGAACAGTCCAGAGCATATTGCTCTCATATATTGTATTCTCTAATGATGCTTAGCTCAGTCACTTTCCAAACGATAAATAAATGTGCAAAGAAATAGAAATACTAAAAATTATTTTCTTTAAAAATATAATTTAATAAGTATGCAATGAAATAATTATGTAAGTGTTGCCAACGTGCTCGATTATTTCTAACACATAAATTAAATTCTTGCCTAAAAGTATGCAGTAAAATTTAACAAGTCTCTTATAAACAAGTTGAATATTTTTAATTTGATCTTGCGCACAAAAGTATGCAACATATTAAACATTTAACAAGCTCTTATATTTTTATGAAATATTGCAGCGTTGAGTAACTTTTTCGCCAATATTAAAGGAGTTAAAAATAGACATTTAAATCGGGTCTCTTACGTATTTCAAAGGCAACGAGTTGTGTTGGCAACGAGCATATGGAAGACCCACGTAACTTGCATAAAATCGAGCTAAGCTCGTTTTGTAACTCGCTCAACTAATTGCCATAATCCGTAAAGTAAATTTGCACACGGATTTTTCACTAGTTTTTCATGGAATCGGTACTGCGTGCTTTGTTTTTACACAACTAATCGGCTTAGCCCCCAACTCCCCTTCTCCGACCATCATCGAACTGAATTGGGGCTCCAAACGCCCCCAGTTATGGCATTGTTGCCATCGTTGCACTTTGCAGATTGTAATTGACTTCTTTGACTGGCGAGTTTTTCACTTGCATGATTTTTAATCCGTCGCTGGACTAGCTTATTAATTTTCCATATTTAGCTGCAAAGGAAAAATTTCATCCAGCTGCTATTATTATCTACGATATACTAAAACAAGATGTACTTTTTACGTTTTAATTAAATATGCTATGCAACATCATGAAAGTGTTTGCAACATTCAGCAGCTGTTTCCATAATTGCATTCCTTGTGGCCGCTAGATTTGCATTTAGTATAAAATTTTATAAATATATAAGTAGACATCTTCAAACCACAAGTGCAAAACTTCTACAGACCAATTAAAGTATATCAAATGCAACTTTCTTTTACTGCCGAATCTCTTAATTGTTTCATAAGCTATACACATTTGTATTAGGATTTCGAAAATCCACAAAGCCCCCTGAAAAATGTTATTTCCGCTTCGGTTCCTTTTGTATTGTATCTTCAATTTCAATTGCTTGCATCTCTCTGTATTTTCTTGTTTCTCTTGCTGTTTGCCAGTTCCAATGCTTAACAGAGTTTTCTTTATTGCCATTTTAGTTGCACTTGACTTGCATTGGCAAAATAGTTTTCTCTTCTTATACCCTGTAACCATTGAATTCACACTGTAAGTAGTACATCTTCATCTAATATATGTTTTAATAATTTGTATTGAATAAGAGTTAACATAAGTATAAGAAATATAAAATGAATAAATCAGTATAGGAAATACAAAATGATTAAATACATAACTCTTTATGATAAACAAATATAAATACCTTTTATTCTTCTGAATTTAGAATTACTTTATTTTTATTGATTACGATGATTTATTTTAATCTGAGACTAGCATAGAAAAAATAATGATTTGATTTAAGGTATACATATTTGATTTACAAGTACATTGACTTTATATAATTAAGCTATTTGTATAATATATTTAAAAATACCTTGTAAACAATATAGGGTACCTCACATTCATATTCCCTTTTAAAAAGTGTTTCATATTCAGCTCTTGCTTAAGTTTGTCTATTATACACACAAATACTAACACACACACTCACACACATACACATACACATACACATACACATACATGCACATGCTGCTAGACAAGGCCAACATTTTTCATCAGTTTCCGTAAACTTTTTGACTGCTTTTTTGACTGTTTCGACATTTTGTCGAGCTGCTGTCGTAGGCTGTTCGCCTGATACTTGCATTTTTAAATTCCTGATATTTTTTGGCAATATTTTGTTTGTTTTGGTGCAGAGGGTGGCCCCAAAGAGGGGGGATGCTCAACATGTTGCATGCTGCATACTGCATACAATGATTGATGCTGCAGGCTGCTGTTTGCACTTGTTTTATTAAGTTATTGACTCGGACTGGTGCTTGACACGCCCATACGCCCACATATGATGATTTCATAAATCATGCAGCCTTATCTTAAATGCCATTCGCCGACTATAACCATGATTTATGTCAATCCGCCGACTCTCAAGTTGCTTTTAATTATGAGAAATTGCAGGCTCGACTGACTGCCCGATGTTGAGATCCTTTTCGAGGCGCCACTTGACACAATTTATGGTCACTTTTTGCATAACAAAGGCCTTGCAACCCAGCATAACAAATCTTAAAAAGAAAATACAAGAGACTCAAGTAGGATTTTGGCCAGTTTTGGTCTCTATTGTTTCTCTTTCTCTTCAATTTTGGGTTGATTTTTGATTTTTAATCTGCGCCAACGTCCAGTCGTCTTATAATTGAGTTCTTCTCGGATCTCTTTGTGCTGGGCCACACTTAAGAGCTTACTGTCAAGTCTTTGGGTTGCACGACAAATGATAAACCTGACAAATTGAAGAATTAAAGAAAATGCTGCGGTTAGCACTAAAAATCAACCAACAATCGAGTGCTTTGCAATTTGGCAGCCGCAGCAACTCGTGTCCTGCATCTAACCATAAAATCATTGTCAACGCATATTTCTAGGAATATTTATAGATATTCTTAAATAAATTTAAATCGCAATCGCGACTTGCTGATGTGGCAAAATTGGAATCCCCCTTTCCACATCGATTAGAAATCCAATTCAAATATCGCCAATTGGAGCTCAGTTTGTTTACATTCGGCGCGTGAATTGCAATTTTTGAGTGATTGATGGTGGATGATAAAGGAAAAACTGTTGGGGATGACATTAGAGGTTGGGGAAAGTGTACTGCAATAACATTTTCTCGTTATATGGTGTTTGTTTAAAAAATTATTACAAGGACTTACTCAATGTTTTAGCTTTATTTATTTACGCCCGTTTGCTGTTGTTCTTATGAAAGCTCTTCCTAACCACATATGGTTTGAAGCTGTCTTACAACGAATTCGTTGAAATATTTTTTTTCTTTGTTCGCTTTCATGAATAACGATGTCGTTGGGTTGACAGGCGTACTTCAGTTAATCAGCATTATTAAATTTTCCTAGAATTTGTATTCATTTCCAGAAATTTCTTTTCACCCTTAATAAGTAATTAATTTTAATTGTTTTCAGTTAGAACGTGATGGTTGTGTGATAGATCTGAATCGCTTGCTAAATATTATGGAAGCATTATTTTGTTCAAGCTTTAACCTAACAGTCTGTTATGAAATCTGTTGTTGATTTATGATAATTAAAATTATCCTAAAGCTTACATTAAACACATTACTTAAGCACTGTTCTCTTTGTTATCTTAACAGTCTGTAAGTGGCTCTGGTCTTGATTCTTGTTAGTCTAAGTAAGAAAGAGTAACTAAGTCTTCATTTGTTTGCCATCTGCATTGTTGTTGCTTTTCTCTCGACCCTTGGCAACTGAGAGAAAGTAAACACCTTATGTGATATTACTTTGGACTTAAAGTCTGTA
Organism: Drosophila falleni; assembly: GCA_035045575.1. NCBI lineage: Eukaryota > Metazoa > Arthropoda > Insecta > Diptera > Drosophilidae > Drosophila > Drosophila falleni. The sequence continues at coordinate 96,561 of JAWNOV010000181.1, read as the reverse complement.
AGAAAACCTTAATGCGCCCTGCTGTTGATTAAATAGAGCTACGAATGTTATTAACAATTCTAACTCAGTTTGCCATTGCAACCCGCTCTAAAGATTCTACTTCGTCGTTCTCTTCTTCATTTCCGCTCTCATTCCCTTTCCTTTTATCGTCTTTCTTCTTACACTGAACCATAAAAAAACTAGTCGGCCGGTGCTACAGTCGAGCATACTCGACAGTCAGAGACCCCATACTCTCCCTCCCCACTCCCACTCCAAGGCCCCGCTCCCAGTCCCTCTCCCAGTCCCTCTTCCAGGTCCCTCTCCCAGGCCCCGCTCCCAGCCCCTCTCCCAGGCCCCTCTCCCAGGCCCCGCTCCCAGTCCCTCTCCCAGGCCCCTCTCACAGTCCCTCTCTCAGTCCCTCTCCCATTCCCCGCTCCCAGTGCCTCTCCCAGGTCCCTCTCCCAGTCCCTCTCCCAGGTCCCTCTCCCAGTCCCTCTCCCATTCCCCGCTCCCAGTTCCTCTCCCAGGCCCCGCTCCCAGTCTCTCCCCCAGTCCCTCTCCCTTCCCTCTCCCAGGCCCCGCTCCCAGCCCCTCTCCCAGGCCCCTCTCCCAGGCCCCGCTCCCAGCCTCTCTCCCAGGCCCCTCTCCCAGGTTCCTCTCCCAGTCCCTCTCCCAGGTCCCTCTCCCAGTCCCTCTCCCAGGCCCCGCTTCCAGGCCCCGCTCCCAGACCCTCTCTCAGTCCCTACAACAAACAAACCCAATAGACCCCTGTACTTTTTTTAAGTACGGGGTCTAATAAAGGGGCTATGTCCCCTGCAAAAAACTTGATTTGCCTATGGTATCAAGGAACTTACTTACCAAGTTTGAAGTCTCTAGCTCTTATAGTCTCTGAGATAATTTCCCTAAAATAAAAACAGCAATTTTGTACAGTTAGATAATTTATTTGTATCATTTTGATCACTTTAAAATATGACTAGCAATAAAGTGAGGACTCATAATGCACATGCATCGTGTCCTGAGATAAAGAAATATTCAAATACAATACGAGTTACGAGTAAGTTAGCTGTAACGATTGATGGCTATTTAAAATTGGCTTAATTGTAGTACAACTTGACAATAATGAGAGTTAAAACTATGGTTAACACATATGCGATTATATATAGATTTTAATTGCTAATCCAACCAAGCAACGGGCTTCTTAGAAAATCACAATGAAATTACATCTAGTTATGACTAATTGGAGTTAGCTAGAACTGATTGCTGTTCTCCAAAGGGTTCTATGAGCGACGACCGAAGGACCTCATGCGTGAAATCCAGCCACTTGGCCATCATAGCTGCTCATTCCCAATGTGCGTGGTATCCGTGGGCAGGGAGTGAGTCTGCGGGGTTGAACGGGTTAAGAGTTCATAAATAAATCTATGAGTGGGTAAACTCACCTGCAATGCCTTGCGCTTGTGATGCATCGAAGAGTTGGACGATGACTTTCCCTTGCCCTTCTTCCAGGAGCACAGCAGCAGCTCCTTCATCCCCTTGCGAAAATTGCGGCTAAGGAAAGCATAAAGCAGGGGATTAACGCCCGAATTGAAGTACGTGACCAGAAAGGTGAGCGGCGTTAGCAGCGCATTAAAATTGGAATCACCGCGATACGAACGTGACCTGTAAATGTTTAAATCTTGGATAAAAACAGTTAACATTTATGTTCCGTCATGTAAATGAGAGTAAAACAAAAAGCAGATGTCCACTATGTCATGATATATAAGAATCTAGTCACACTATTGTCACATATTTGTCTTTTGTTAATTGACTAAACATCTATTTTTATAAATTACATTAAAAAGATAAAGGTACAATGAAACACATTTGAGTATGTTTACAACTCATCTACTTTACTTATTAATTTATTTTTTTTCATACTCTTCATTTAATGAGATCCTAAACTCCTTTCTTTAGCTGATGCCTTAAAGATGCATAAATCTACCTAGAACATATTGGTGAACTAACTCCAAGTCTGACTTTCTCAGTTACTTCTGAAGTCAGCAATGTCTTTACATTTTCTCTATACTAAGTATACGCTCAGTAGACAGTATATCTTTACCCTTGTTGTCACTACTCGCTAGAGATTTCAACAGATTTTCACCTTAGCTCTCAAGCTGATGAAGTTTCCTGCTGAGAATTGACAGTGGCTCGCTTAAGTTTTCACAAGAGCAAAGTTTTCCGCCGCCTTCAACTATGGAGCATAACTAACTAGAACACTTTGACAGGCCACTTGCAAAACAATATTTAAAGCAGCGGAAATACGCAAAAATACCCTGGATATTGCTTACATGCAGCTTGCAAACAAATATTTTTTTAAAATAAACAATTGTATATAGATATATTTTCAACATTATAATTTGTATTTATGCATATATTTTTGTATGCACAGATATCTTATAGGGTATCTTGTCGTCTCTACCCAGTCTCTGCTGTATGTAAAGATTTGTTTTCTGAACTGGGCAAGCAAAAAGTTTTCTTTTCCCACAGAATAAATGTTTTTTTTGTTGTTGTTTGTTAGTTTGACAATTTGCGCTGCACTTGCAACTGACTCGGGAGTCAACAAAAAAGAGGGCGCGGTGCAGAGTGGGCGTGGCAGATGGGCTTTGCTTTGTAGCCGCTTTGGGCGCTTCTTGACTATCCAAGTGGTTTCCGCAATTGAATTGCAAACTTTAAAGGTAAATTCTGAAATGCCGAATTCGAAATGCGTCTAAAAATAAATTTGTATTTTAATATCATATAGGAAGGTTCTGTGAGAGAGCTTGCCCCAATGTGTTGGGTAGTTGGGTGGTCATTTGGTGACACTCGCCAATCTTCTCTTACATAATATAATAAGCTTATATTAGGCACAGTACAACAGTTGCCTGCTGAGTTGTTATCGCTGTCGGAAAGCTGAAATTCCTCGAATTTCTCGTCTGGCCTAATTCTCAAAGCCTTGTCCAAAGCAAATAACTAGCACGTGCCACTCTGGCAACACGCTGTGGCACCAATTGATGGCGCATGGTAACATTGAATGCGTCTAATGCTCAAATTACATAATGGTCACTTCATTAAAGCTCTGCCCTTCTCACATTCCATAGATAGTTCTAACTGAAGCTCAAGAAAATAATGTTAAGCCTGTTATTATTCATAAAAGCTTGAGTTCTGTATAGACTGGAACTTATAATTCAGGTTGACATTTAAAACATTATTAGCTTAAATGGTAAGTTCCAAAAATCTAAAGCACTTAACGAGACTGTTTTTCATTAAAATCATAAATTAATTCAAGTTAACTCGAGTACCAGTTAAATATTCGAGCTTTAAATTTCTTTGGTATTACTATTTCTCAGAATTAAATTTAATATCGTAATTTATGGATAATATTAATTGTTATTAATGCCATTATAAAAGCATTTAAGCCCTGTATCAGCCCTAACAAATTCTAAAATCACTGTTCCATTAACATTCTTAATTAATATAAATTTATTCTCCTAAAATTAAATTCACAATATACAAGAAACAAAGACTTGTTCAACTTAATCCTATAGAGACAATAACATACTTAAAGGACTGCCAATTTTAATGTCCTTAAGCTCTGCGTGTCAAGATGTTCAAGTTTGCCATTGATTAATAGCTATTCATTCATAATTTTATCAAGATTTGATGTTCATTTGTTCTAAATCTATTGTCTCAAATACATTAAGAATTACCATCTTTGAAATGTATTTTCAAAATAAATTATTCTTGCTTTAGCTATAATTTATAATTTTGAAATATTTCATTTAATCTTTACAACGTCGCAGATTTGCTCGACTGGCTGGGCAATTTCTGAAAATTGCTTATATTAATTCATATGTATAATCCTACTCATTACTTCTTATATTTTTAATGGATGTGCGAAACAAATGACTGAAATGCATTTCTCGGCAGCATTTTAAGCGCATTAAACAAATGTTAATTTGAAATGTGTTGTGTATTATTTGCTTTTTTCAAGCTGAAAGCGTATAAATTAAATTTATTTTTGCCAAAGTGAGAACAAAAACTAGTCGGACGGAGCTACAGTCGAGCATTCTCGACTGTCGGAGACACCGTACTTACTATGTCAAAAGCTAAGACTGCTAAAAATTCATACTTGATTTTCACCCGAAAACAAAAAAGTTTTTCATGCTAAGACTTGATTTTCACCCGATCGGTCCTATGACGGCTATATGATATAGTGGTCCGATTTGAACCAACTTCGGACAGAATATATATAACTAAGTTGAATGCTTTTTGTTTTAGTTTGGTTACGACATCTCATTAAACAAAAAAGTTTTTCATACTAAGAGTCGATTTTTGCCCGATCGGTCCTATGACAGCTATATGTTATAGTCGTCCGATTTGAACCAACTTTGGACAGGTTGTATAAGACCATGTTTTATGTACATTCTATACGTTTGGTTACGATATCTCAAAAAACAAAAAAGTTCTCCATACTTAGACTTGATTTTCGACCGATCGGTCCAATGACAGCTATATGTTATAGTTGACCGATTTGAACCAACTTTGGTTATGGTGTACAAAACTAACTTAAATGCATATTCTATAAGTTTGGTTACGATATCTCATACAACAAAAAAGTTTTTCATACTAGAACTTGATTTTCGACCGATTGTTCCTATGGGCGCTATATGATATAGTGGTCCGATTTAAAAAAGAAACAAACTTAACGTGCCTGCAGTATACAGGAATCTACATACCAAATTTGGTGTCACTAGCTTTTAAATTGCTCTTAAATTTTGGATATGAAATTTTTTTTTCCAATTTGTGGGCGATAAAGGGGGCGTGGCCGAATTTTGAAACAAACTTGATCTGCCTGCAGTATAGAGGAACCTACATACCAAGTTTGGTGTCTCTACCTCTTATAGTCTCTGAGATCTAGGTGTTCATACAGACAGACAGACGGACAGACGGACAGACAGACAGACAGACGGACATTGCTATATCGACTCGGCTATTGATGCTGATCAAGAATATATATACTTTATGGGGTCTGCCACGCCTCCTTCTGCCTGTTACGCACATATTCGGTAAAACAAACCCAATAGACCCCTGTACTTTTTTTAAGTACGGGGTCTAACAATTTTCGGGTATTCTTATAGCATTGTCAGCAAAAATAATTGAGATTTATTCTTGTCTCGACCCTGGCTAAAACATAATTCATCTTATAATTCCATTTCCATGTCAATTTCCATTTTCATTGAGTAATGTTTGACTTTAAAATCATTAATGCCAAAGTATTTTCTGTGGGCGTTAAACTGTTTATATCGAATCATAAAACTGGGACAGCTGCTCTGACTTAACTTGACAGTTAATCACAGAATCATCTATTGACCATTCTGGGTCCCCACTTCAAATGACTATAAACTGTCATATAATGGACAAATCAAACACACATACACACACGCGCACACAAAAAATCCAACAAGGCTGAAAATAAAAACAAGATGACCACAAAATTGAAATGTTTGAATAGAGACAGAGAAGAAGAGCAACAGGACAATCTCACTGAGGGAAAGAGAGAGAGAGGGAACCTTTTACAATAGGAGACTTCGTATTGAGACCTTGTCAATTTTTTATTAGGATATTTGTGATACGAAGCGAAAGCTTCGTTGACCAACTGATAATTGTTGCTAATGGAATAAATTGCTGACAATTATTGGCTAACAGATGTCACAGTTGACATAGTTATTTTACTGATTGAATGGTTTTATGCGGATAAAGGAAGAATATGAGTTAGGGCTTAAACGTTAATCAAACAAAGTCAGTTTTGTGTGAAATATATATCATTGTGGCTTAAACCTTCGTTAGCCATGTTCCGCCAGGAAATAACTTTATGGTAATTTCAGGCCGAAAATCTTTAAGGCGTTAAGGATGTGTGGAAAACAGTCGATTTATTTAACGGAAATGCGCAAATAATGAAACGAAAACGAGGGAAAGACAAGCTTTGCATAATAATAGGAAAATAAATGTAGAAAGAGATGGAGTGAGTGAGTCAATTGGCAAGTTAATTGTTTGTCAGCCCAGTTAATAACACAGGATCGACAGCTGGAACTCGCTGTGAGTAAATGCAAATGATTGTCAACTGTTTGCACAAAGTAAAAAATGTAAATGATGATGATGATGAAAGTGATGGCGATGATGATGATGATGATGACGGCAGGGTTGTCGCAACTCTTACTCACCAGTATTGCCACATCTTACGCGCATGATACGGCAGATTGCAGAGCGCGAATGTCAGCACAAATATTATCAGCATGCGGACCACGCCCCTTCGAGCCCGTAATACATTGCTCGATGAGTGTGACATGTGTGTGGCACCGCCTCCCCCTCCGCCTCCGCCACCGCCTGCCGTTCCGCCCCCGCCATTGGCGCCTCCTCCCCGCTGATTGTGCGTGTGGGAGTGATGATAGAAGCTCGTTTTACGACAGGCGCTCACAATGGGACGATCCGCCTCCAGCGAGACCTGAATGATAAATGGATTGAGTTATAGCAATATCTATATCAGCCCGACTCGGTAATTTAGACAAACTTATCGACTAGCCGACATACCCACCTTGCAATTATCAAGCTTAGTTTAGGATTCGTGTTGTTGTTGTTGTTATTGTTGTTTGTTGTAGTTTGTTGTTGTTAGTGTCGTTGTTGTGTTTGGGAGTTGTTGGATTGGTTAGTACGAGAAGAGAAGGCAAACAAAATTGTGTTGGTTTTGAAACATAAACAAGAAAGAGAGAAAACATTTCAACATAAAGATACTTAAACAGTTAGCTCTTAATTAAAGTTAGAAGTAAGCATAGGTAGTACATTAAATAATACATAATTGGGAGAAAATTTAATAATTTTGTTTATTATTATTAATAATATTAATTATTAATAATTATCGTAATGGTTATCAGCTTAGAAAGTTGTATATCATCGCATATATATTTCATTTCAATCAGGTATCTATCTATCTACATATCAATATTATTTACCACCCCTTTTGTCCCTTTAGTCAATCTATTTGACTGTTTAAAAATCCATTTTTTCATCTGCATTAAAGATATATACAGGAGATTATCTGTAGATGTGTTAATTTTCTTCTTCTAATTATTGACTAAAATAAACAATATTTGATTTTTTAGACAGTAAAGATATTTTAATGAGTTGCACAATTGAGGAATAGTCTGTACTAAGAAAGCAAAATTCTTTAAACGAGTTAGAGAATTCTTGACTTGTCCCTTGACTCTTACTGAAAAACTTCCAACTCTCATTACTTTGTCAAAACTTGACCGATTTTCATGCGGAATATCGTTTTGATCATTTTTTGGCCTCTACTTTGATTCTGCATCAAAATATTATTTCCTTAAAAAATTCGATTATTTTCCCTATCACTGTCTGTTTTATCCTTACTTTTCCCTTGACTTGTCCCTTGACCCTTACTCAAAAACTTTCAACTCTCATTACTTTGTCAAAACTTGACCGATTTTCATGCGGAATATCGTTTTGATCATTTTTTGGCCTCTTTTTTAATTCTGCATCAAAATATTATTTATTTACAAAATTCGATTATTTTCCCTATCACTGTCTCTTTTATTCGTACTTTTCCCTTGACTTGTCCCTTGACCATTATTCAAAAACTTCCAACTCTCATTACTTTGTCAAAACTTGACAGATTTTCATGCGGAATATCGTTTTGATCATTTTTTGGCCTCTTTTTTAATTCTGCATCAAAATATTATTTATTTAAAAAATTCGTTTAATTTCTCTATCACTGTATCTTTTATTCGAACTTTTCCCTTGACTTGTCCCTTGACCCTTACTCAAAAACTTCCAACTCTCGTAACTTTGTCAAAACTTGGCCAATTTTCATGCGGAATATCGTTTTGATCATTTTTTAGCCTCTATTTTAATTCTGCATCAAAATATTATTTATTTAAAAAATTCGATTATTTTCCCTATCACTGTCTCTTTTATTCGTACTTTTTCCTTCACTTGTCCTTTGACCCTTATTCAAAAACTTCAAACTCTCATTACTTTGTCAAAAATTGACTGATTTTCATGCGGAATATCGTTTGGACCATTTTTTGGCCTCTACTTTGATTCTGCATCAAAATATTATTTATTTAAAAAATTTGATTATTTTCCCTATCACTGTCTCTTTTGTTCGTACTTTTCCCTTGACTTGTCCCTTGACCCTTACTCAAAAACTTCAAACTCTCATTACTTTGTCAAAAATTGACTGATTTTCATGCGGAATATCGTTTGGATCATTTTTTGGCCTCTACTTTGATTCTGCATCAAAATATTATTTTTTTAAAAAATTCGATTATTTTCCCTAACACTGTCTCTTATATTCGTACTTTTCCCTTGACTTGTCCCTTGACCCTTACTCAAAAACTTCCAACTCTCGTAACTTTGTCAAAACTTGGCCAAATTTCATGCGGAATATCGTTTTGATCATTTTTTGGCCTCTTTTTTTGATTCTGCATCAAAATATTTATTTTAAAACATTCGATTATTTTCCCTAAAACTGTGTCTTATATTCGTACTTTTCCCTTGACTTGTCCCTTGACCCTTACTCAAAAACTTCCGACTCTCGTAACTTTGTCAAAACTTGGCCAAATTTCATGCGGAATATCGTTTTGATCATTTTTTGGCCTCTATTTTAATTCTGCATCAAAATATTATTTATTTAAAAAATTCGATTATTTTCCCTATCACTGTATCTTTTATTCGTACTTTTCCCTTGACTTGTCCCTTGACCCTTACTCAAAAACTTCAAACTCTCATTACTTTGTCAAAACTTGACCGATTTTCATTCGGAATATCGTTTTGATCATTTTTTGGCCTCTACTTTGATTCTGCATCAAAATATTATTTATTTCAAAAATTCGAAATTTTTGCCATAGTAAGAACGGGGTCTCCGTCTGTCGAGTATGCTCGAAAGTAGCGGTCCACTAGATTTAGGAGTCATTTGATTAACAGACTAAAAAACGACTAAAAATACCTATTGCAATACCGTCTCTGCAAATATTTGCAACTTTATTTTCTAATCCCTCTCATTGATTTAATTTCAATGCCAAAAAAAGCTCATAAATCACAATAGCACATAAGTAGATACTCATATCATGGATATTTCTCGGAATAAGTTCACATTTTTCATTTTATTAGATCTACTTCAAATGCCAAACAAGTCGATTGATGGATGACTAATATCCGAAGCTGTTTGTGACTCAAAAGTAATCATTTTTATATTTATTTCTATTGTTATCTATAGCTAACACGACTGACATTCAATTGAGGCTGAGAAGCGTGCTTTCTAAGTGGCAAGTTGAAATGTTGCACATACGCCGCGTTGTCTGCGGAATACTGAAAATGCAGCTGGTCAAACTATTTCACTCAGTCTTTGGGTTCTATTGCAGTTGAGTGAGTGGCTTACTTAAGTTTCTTCGAAACAAAACTCTAAACTATATACTGATACTTATAATGCGCTTTGACACCTGCTGTAGTCGCCGCCAGGTAATGGCCAACTATGGAGGCCACTTGGCCAAGTTTCTTCTCTGCTAAAACGAATTTGTAGTGAAACTTGTGCAAGCTTCTCAGTCCACTTCAGTAGATATTAACTATTATGAGTAACGGTGAACAATTTAACAGCCAACAGTTAAAAGTTTTTAGTTTGAGCTTAAAAAGTGCACATAAACTATTTACAAGAAGAGTCTTGAAAATTAGCAGATCTATCATTTTTTGGTTCCTTCTAAATCTGAGTACCACGATTAATTGCCAAAGCAGGTTGATCTACCCTAAGTATATTGTATAAGCAGAATATGTTTATTTATTTAACTTTACTTTCCTTTTGCATATTTGCACACTTTGCTCGAGGACATTACTTTTTTTGTTGTTTTTTTTTGTGCCTTGCTCTATGATTGCCTGGCTGACTCACCTGGCTCTCAGTGATGCTGACGCCACGCTTTTCATATTTACTACTAAGTTTACGTGACAAGGACGCAGAGCTGCTGCCGGAAGCGAGCGATGCTCCTCCTCCTGCTCCTCCTCCTCCTCCAGCTGCTGCTGCTGCCGTCGTTGTTCCTGCGCCCGCTGGCAACTGATGAAGTTGATGATGATGGGCATGAAGATGGGGATGTGGATGTGGATGGGGATTGTGATGGTACATGCTATTGTGCAGGCTCATGCTTGTCTCCTGTCCATGCTGCTGATGGTTCTGATGCTGTATGGGTACATGGGAGGTAAATCCCCGCGAGCTGCGCCACAATGCGATGGCTATCTTGCTATACAACACCTGTCAAATGCGCAAAAAATATTAATTACATTTTTATCTTTTCGGACACTTGAAAAAAATATAAAACTGATATTAATTTCACAGAATAGAAAAGTTTTGATTGGCAAGAGAATTATATCGTTCGAAATTAAATTTAAAAATATTGTAAGCAAATAAAATTGATTTTTTTTAAATATATTGAATACTTATATTGTTTCTTTTGAAGTACTCATATTTCAAAATTTAACTTTTAAGTAAATAGGCCAAATAATAAATTAAATTCTAATATATTCAAATATCACTCTGCTCATTTGTATTATTACTCACCGTCATGACGAGCAAGGGCATCACGTAGAGCAGCACAAAATTAATCATATCGAGCAATTTGGAATTAAACATCTCACGATCTAACACACAAATCTCCTCCTCCTGCCCGTCCTCGGTGTGAATGTTTTTGATGGTTTTGCTAAAGACAAATTTGGGCGTTGAATAAACCGCCGATGTTATCCACACAGTGACAATCACCATCTGCAAGGGTTGAGTTAATTGGTTACAACAAATATGATGAATACGAGAATATATATTTTAAACACGCAAACAATTTGTTTAATTGCGCACAAGCACACAAATTGCCATGTTGTCGAACCATTTGGACGTCTTTATGTCTCGGACTGTGTAAGCTGAAGTTTAATTGCCGCTATTAGCATTAACAAATGCATATTTTGTTGTAAATTGTTTCATTTGTCCGGCGATAGACACAAGTTTTCGTCTTCATGGGCAATTATTTACCACAAAATGGGGAAAATACTTGTATCTATGCGTAAACTCCACCCTCAAAGCTACTTATATTCAGAGATAGGTCGCCTCCTATAGCCTCTGGCACTCGAAAGAACTTTGACTTTTACTCTCAACAAACTTTTGGCTGCCACGGCTTGTTAAGCCCTTTGGGTAGCTCGTCCCGCAATAACTTTTGAGCCTCAGTTTAATAAGTTCCATTAGCGTGCAAATTGCGGTCAAAATGGGTAACGAAGTTATCAAAATTAATACATTTAATGAACAGCGAAAAATTCACGATAATTAGCAAATGCATTTCTAATAATATTCTCAAATTTTCAATTGATTATTCTTTATACTGAATAAAATTATAAGTTACTTTCCGTAAAATAGTAAATTCAATTCTGTTTTTTCGCATATCATATATATTCAATGTTTGAAAAATTGTGAAAATTAATTAGAAGTGGGATTAAAATTCTATATATGATGGCATTTGAAATATTTAGTTTTAAGTGTTCTTTATTAGAAAATTTTACAAAATATTCAAAAAATACCTGCACAGAAAAACTTTTATAAACTTGTAACTTATTAATTACCCCTAAATTGTTTTACAAAGTATATTAGAAGTATATAACAGAAATTATCGCTCTTCTCTTTAGTTTAGTATTTTCAATTCCATAAAAAAGATAATTTCCAGTTATATTGACACACTTTCATTTATTAAATTTAAAAAGCTGTCGGTGTCGTGACGCGAACAATAATTATTTTATTTATAGTATCCCAAACAATTCATTTAATTCAGATCACATTTTTTAGTACTTCAGTTCATTAAAATCGACATTTTCATTGACAATGTCTATTTGCGTTATTGTGCGTGGCAATACAAATTAAACATGCAACACTGAGTTCGAAAAGGAAGTCGCTGGGAATTACAATTGCTTTCAACTTACCCTTAAGCGTGCCGCTGTTAGAATTTGTTTACACGTTATTGGATGGACAATGGCAAAGTAACGTTCCATGCAGATGACAACAAGTATAAATATTGAGGCCGTGTAGCTCAGCGAGTGGACAAATTGATACATGCGACAGAGGAACTCGCCAAAGACCCAGCTGTAAATATTCCAGTAAATAACAAATGTATTTAGTTATCATCTATATTGAGGGAAAGAAGAGAGTTCTCGTTGATATTGGCCAAAAAGCAATGGGATTGCCATGTGAGTCCTGGCTGGACACATAAAGCCTTATGGCACGCCCACCACGCAAACTAATACGCATTAAAAGTATCATTAGCCGGTGTATTTTATGTTTCCAGAGCTTTTTCGCACTTTTCTTTTTTATTATTGCATTATATTTTCGGTCTGAAATTTTAGCCTTAGGATCATTGTGTTTGAGGATTAACACGTAATGCTATTCTGTGGCTGGGCAAAGCGGAAGGTTATGGGGGAAACCCTGAAATACCCTTAAACAAATGGAATTTGTTGTGCTTTTGTCGTTTGGCTGCAGTTACGATATTTTGGGAAGTTCCTGTTGTTGTCCTCCGCATTAAAAATTATTACCCTGTCGCCAGCTGTATTGAATTCGGTCTGCGTTTTATGTTACACGCGAAAGGCAATTGTTCAGACACTTAAATGTGAAAGCGTGCAATATTACCTGAGTAAGCGAAAGAATTCTCTAAGATTACTGTTACACGGAACTTTTCATCTGATAGGTTTTAACAATAGAATTTAACCCCAAAAGAATTGATTTCGATTAGCGATTTAAGCAAAAGTCGAAAATAAAAGTATAACCACAGATTCCAATTTTTACAGTTAAATAAATGCAGTTTTAAATAACAATAAATCAGTGGCAGATAGTAGGATGAACATATTTCACATAGTCTAAGCTTAGAAATTTGTAGTCAAATTTGCATTAAATAATCAATTGTATTTAAAAGATTTTAAAGTTTAGATTACCAACTTGCATTTATTTTTATATAAAAACTGTCGAGTAAAAATAAACGAGAAAATATACAAACGACGGTTATACACAGATCTTAGTTTTAATCAAATAATGCAATGCAATAATAAATAAGACTTTTATACCTTATACCATTATGAATATGAAATATGGAATATGAAAATTATCATATAAATTTGGCTATTAAAATATGTATATTATTGTCGGGATAAAATCGCAGCCTACTTAGCAACTTGCTTATTTAAATAAAAAAAGTTAATTTTTCACAATAATTTTGTCTGGCAGTTTTATATGTTTTCAACGAGGGTCCTTTATGATATTTTAACAAGTTATGCATAAATTTATAAGATTATAATATCATATACTGGCCTTTTAATATGATAATTAAGTGGCATTGAGTTATAGTAAAATTTATACGAAAAAAAACCTTTTTTATTTTATTTGAAAATCAATTTTTTTTTTGTTTTGTATTAAATTTGTATTGGCTTGTAAAAAGAACAAAATTAATAAATACAGAGAAACCATAAGTAAAAAGTAAAAGAATTTTTAAAAATTCATTAACATATTATGGGGCTAAAGATTTTATTCTCCTATTGAATACCTCGTAATGTCAAAATGTTTATACGAAACTTATTTGCAATGAGCATAGGGCTTTAACAGAATAATTTAAAATTTATCAAGGCAAAAGTAGAAAGAGACGAAATGCACCAATGAAGTTTCCATTAAATATTCAATTTAAAATTATGCAAAAAATATAAAATGGAACAGTATTAAATTATTTGGTATAAAAGTAAGCTCATTAAATATTATGTTCTTGTATGTAAATGACTTTTATTGACTGAAATTTTAAATGAATTTGTTGCAATTTGACTTACAGCTGAAAAATACATTTGATTAATGTTTAATATATGAGAAAATCAGCACAAATTTCCAACCTAAAACACAAGTTCATTCCAAATGCAATTCTTATAAAATATATGAAAAATGTATATTCGCTTGTCTTTGTTTATTATTTTCTATATTTTGATTGTTGACTTATTTTCCTCGAGCGTGAAAAACGAAATATTAAAACAGCAATAATAAATCAAAATTGCGGAAAACACAACATGAACATTTACATTACGTATTCGTTGATATACTTGTACAAATAGAGCATTTCATTATAATTAGAGGGTGACGTGAGTTATAAGAAATAGCTGATTTGTTTAATACTCTTAATTTTGGTGTTAATTAGTTATCTAAGGTATTGTAAAAAAATAGTTATCCGTAAGTAAAGAATTCAGAATAAACATAAATTTTATATTTCTTCTTAACATATATGAAAATGCTTATTATTTAATTTTAAAAAAATCCCTGCCATAGACATTGACAAACCTGACATTGACATACATATAAGACAAGCTTAAAAATATACAATAATTCATTGACAGATCATTTAATTATTGAATTAAATGTAGACTCCAAATTTTAGAGCAATCTAAAATGACTGCCAACAATATATACGGGATTTTTTCAGAACGTAGTATTATTGCATTTGCGTTTGTGATTGTTTACTTGAGCTCATAACATCAAATTATGATGAAAAATGTTGCACATTTTTTTAGGAACCAGGAATTTTTTTGGCATTCGCAGCTGCATTAATTTAAATGAAAATGTTATTTTAACAATTACAGCAAACCAATTTTATTCAAATTTTAAAAATCAACATTCCAAAATAGCCAGTAATTAAAATACAATCATTGCATCTAACTTGTTATTTTGCGTCCAAAAAAAGTAATTTTCATTTTGCTGGTCAGGTAAACTTACACAAATACAACGATGCTTCTTCATGTATTCTTGTGCTCGCACGTACATATATGAAGTGTGCATAACAAATGTCTAGCATGCTCAACAAATGTTGCGCATACGCCACGTTGTGCCACATTAACAGAAGGCAACCGGCAAAGCGTACTGCATACATGACCTGTCCCGTTCACCTGTCGCCAGGTGAATTTAATATGCGCATATTTGGGCATGTCCCTGGGAGTTTTGTCAACTGCCTGCACTAAAAGGACATATAAAAGAGTTACTCATTGACTTTCTTTCAGGGAAACAGAAACCAAAAATGTTTATTGGCCACATTTTGAATTATAAAATCGCACTCAAACAATTATCTTAACATATTTACAGGGTATCTGCAGTGGGAGTGTGTATAGCACTTGTTCGTTTACTTTATGCAAACATCTAGCAACACAACTTTTTCCGCTGACCATTTTCGACTCATTCTCATCTTCCTATTGCAACCGGATTTTCTCTTTTCGTTTTTCACTCGTTGCCAGAAGCTTTATTTGTGCACTTGCAAATGTGTGTGTGCGTGTAAATAACAACACACACTATGGTGGTGTAGTGGAAAGAAGGGGGCGTGTCACGCCTTAACACAGACTGTGCAAAACTGTCACTTGTTGGTGCTGCGCTTTTTGTTGTTGAATCTAGTGTTACATGCTTCTGGGCGTGGCATATTCCATGACAGCCTCGTTAGTTACCAAAGTCGAATTCAGTTTACACTACATGCCTGTTAAACTTTTAATTATAAATTTGGCATTCATTTAACTGTCGATAAAGTCGAATTAATTTGGCTAACGCCATTATATACGAGATATTTTTAAAAACAAATAATAATAATAATATAACTCTTGTGTGGATTCGCAAATTCTACAACAAAATGAATGGTTTTAAAGAGCATTTAGTATGCAAATTTTTAATGCTATTTTTTTTAATTTTTTGCTTTTGCAGTGGTTGACTTGCATAAATAATGAGAACATTAATTAAATATATTCTGGCAGTGGTTTTGCACTTACCTGTCGATGAGATAGATGGACAGATTTTGCATCACACAAAAGAGACCCACACAAAAGTCGGCAAACGCCAAGTTGGCCAGAAAAAAATTGGTTATGGAGCGCAAACGACGCGACAAGGTGACCACCAATATCACAAGTAGATTGCCTGAAAAGAAATAGAAAGAAAACAAGAGAGAGAGAGTCAAATTAAGTATTAGAGAGTGACTGAGATAAAATATCGAAGCGTCCATTAAATTTGGCTACAATTGCAAAACAAAAGCTGGCGAGAATATTGCAACTCCTCTGGGAGATATTAAAAATGTTAGTCAAATATTTTGGCAACTGAGACAAGCCAAAAAAACTCAGCTTTCATTTGAGACTAGGCCAAAAAGTTTAGGCGACAGACGTCTGAGGACTGAGAACAGTTTGCACTGGGAGCAATAACTTTTTGCAGTCAGGGTACATTTTGGATGACAGTTTTTGTGGCATTCCCCAGACGTTGGGTTTAATGTTGCGTTGAAAGTTTATTTTAATTAGGGGCTTTGTTCATGCCACAACTGTAAATGAACGTACATATATGCACATATATTTGTGAGTCACTTTAAGGGCTTATGACGTGTGGCTTTCAATTGAATAGAATGTGCAGCAAGTTGAACTAATTGTTCAAATGTGATCTCGTCTAAGAACCAAAAGTGTAGATTTAATCTCATGATTTACACATAGCTCTGTGAATAAGCAGAAAAGGGGACACAAGTCCAATCTGTTTAGACCCAAAAGTAGATTATGGTTGAATCCGGACAGACTGACAAAACTGTATTCCAGATTTATTTAAAGCATTTCCACAAATTTAAAGTACTTAAATGGATACATATGTATGGCTTAACGAATGACAGAAGAACAAACAAAAAAGTTGCTCCAACATATGTAACAAGCAGGAGAACATTTCATCTTCTTTTATACAGATGACTCTTTCTGTGGAGTCTCAACCTTGCAACACATTTCCACTTTGTTCCACTTTGCTTTTGTTCTCGGCGAGTTTGCAATTGTTCGCTTCGCCTGTTTGAAGTAATTAAAAAAGTTTCCCATGAAATGTGCGCGAAACAACAAATAATAATTTTAATAACATATTTGTGGAAGGAAACGAAAAAAAACATACACATTATTTTGTCTCATGTGCCCAAATTATGTGGCAAAGCACATAATGCACTTTTTGACCGAGTTCTAATTAATTTTGGGTGCAAAGCTTGTAGTTATAAATCGTTTCAAATTTACATTATAATTTATTTTTGGGCCTGACTGACCACAATGTGTACCAGGAGCATGCGGTATTGAAAAAGAGCAAAATAATGTATGTTATTGTAAATAATTTATTTAGCCAGTAAACAACATGTGTCTCCAATGTAGTTTAATACCTAAATGAATTTTTCATAAAATGAGCTTAAAGTGAGTTTAAAATGCTGGCAACTTGTAAATATTTTCCTTAGTTAACTTTGCCTCAACCAGAACTGGAACGCTTTGGACCACAATTGGTGGCCAAATGTGGTTGTTTGCGGTGAAATATATTTGCGTGTTAGCTAACAGCTTGACATAGTGTATGTGTGTGTGTGCGAGAGTGTGTTTGTAACTCACGGCAAGCGGTTATTTAGGTGTTCTGTACTTGAAGTTCAAGCAATTTCCTAGAATTATTTTCAATAGTCAGTTCTGTCCAATTGGACTCAAGTTAATTTACATTTAAATAATTAGGCAATTTAACTGTCTTTAATGACCTTGAACTTTGGTTTTCATACGTATTGCGTATACGACCCATGTGGCAGTCATGTAAGTTATTGAACCAATTAGTCATAGGGCATTTACTTAATCTACGCATAATTACAGACACATTAATTTGGCATCCTCTATTTTATTTCAACAAATATTATGTCATGCCAAATGGCTGCTGAAATTAATTACTCATTTTTGGAGGCATTTCAGACTTTGACAACAGCACCACAAAACATTACAATACTTCCAAAACAGACATAAAATTACAATATGCAAACATCTTACAAGTTCGCCCCTAATTCAAGACAGAAAAAACATTTAGTCAAGAAGGCAATATGGCCAACTGGACTGTTGGAATTGGCCAACATGTAAAACACTGAGCCATAAAATTTGCAAGCTGCAGTCACGTTCGCAGTTTGTTTTGCTGTCCCTTTATTGCCCTTTAGCTTTTGCCGTTTAGCATTAGGAGGCGGAGAAACATTTCCCATGTGCCTCTGTGTGTGTTTGTGTTTGTGTTTGTCTGTGTATGTGTGTGGGTGTGTGTGTGGGTGTTTCCTTGTGGCACTAATTGCTGCCGTACTGAGACACAGCTGCAACCATTTATCGCACTCATCTCCAATTTAATCAAAACGCTTAATTTAATTTTCAGCACTTGCTTTTAAACCATAGTTAATTAATTTAACTTTTTTCTTATTGTCAAATAAAATAACAAATAGTTGTAAAACATTGAAGATTTAAAACCATTCTTTTTAATTAAATATAAATATTAAATAGTTGACTTGTAATCTTTAATTGTTTTAGAAAATAATAGAGGTTGGAAACTAGGACATACAATTTAAATTTATTTTAAATTTTTACCCCTATACATTTTATTTAGATGCCTCTTTAACTATCAGACTATCATTAATGTAGAGTGACAATGTATAAGGAAAAAATGATAAAGAGATTGGTTTTCCTTACTGGTTAAAAGCCAACTGAATTGCAGTCTGCCAACAGGTTTTCAGGCCACACAAGCCGCACATGAACAGCTTTAGAGTTAAGAACCCTGAACAAAACCACAAAGCCCGTAAGCTGAAAAACCTGAAAGTCGGTCAAATGGTCAAGCCACAAAAGTGCCTTCTATCCGTATCTGTTGCCATTTTTTTTATGAAAAGAAATAAGACTTTGAGTAATTGGCAAGTCGGCAGTTAAGAGAGACACCAAGAAGAACAAAAGGCAGGGCCCTGACAATAACAAGAAACTTGGGAGCAGGATCAATGAAAGGACATGTGATGACCAATTTCTCAATATGAAGCAAACAAAAGGGATGCACAGGAGCTGTAATTGATAGCAGAGAGAGAGTTTATATCCGTGTGCCGAGAAGAAAAGCTTAGATGAAATTCTGAAATGCTGCAGTCAACATTGATTGATTTAATAGTTTAGTTTCGAGCAGTTGGTACACTCTCTATGTTGATAATATTTCAATGTCCTGAATTTGTACTCACCAAAAAAGCAACAGCAGAAGACAATGGAATAGAGCGTGATGAATATAATTCGTACATCGGTGCGATCAAAGATATATTCACTGGTATTATCTCCGTCATCATCATTCACGGCCAGTTCTTGGCTACTGTCCTGACTGACCGTTAAAGCGGTGGTTGGTGGTGCAACTCCCGCTAGACTTGACTCATTAAAAAGCAGTCCGACTTCAGAGTCACTTACATTGACTGCAAGGCCGGAGTAATTTCCAGCCTTGGCCAAAGAGTAGTCAACTAATAAAAGCAGTAGTAGTATTGAGAGGGGAAGCGGAAGTGGCAAGCGCAACGGAAATCTGTGGGTGTGTGTGTTAGTTGTGGACTCTGCAGCCTGCTCTTGTTGTTGTTGCTTCCACTCGGATAAGCCGGAAATGCTATAATTTGTTGTTGTTGAAAACAAGCGTCTGCTGATGTTGTTGTTGTTGTTATTGTTGTTGCTTGTACTGCTTTGATTATGTGGCTCATTTTGTTTCTCATCATCAACGTTATCATCATGATAAGCTGCTGATATGTTTGTACTGCCACTTTGAAGCAGTTGTTTATGTTCTCGTCTCTGCGCTGCTTCCGTTTCCTGTTGACGTCGCCGCCATTGCTGCCGCCCCTGTTGTTGTTGTTGTTGTTGCTGTTGTTGTTGCTGTTGTCGTTGCCAGGACGATGGCGTCCATTGCAGGATTCGGGTGCTCATAATTGTGATAATGCGCTGCAGCTGCAACAAAACACAAATTGAGACAGAGAATAAGAGAGATGAATATCAAGTGCAAGAAGGATGAAGAGAAAGAGAGAGAAATAAACACAACGAGCTGCATAACAGTTAGTGATAATCAGTTGCCAGAGGAAACCACTGAAACTGTCGAGCACTTAACTGTAATTAAAATTTACTGAAGCCACTATGAATTAGTGTTTCTTCCTGTTCGTAGTTAATTGAAAACTCACATTACGTATTCGCAGTGTTGCACTTAAAAATATATATATATAATATTATAATTTTAATTAATTTTAAAATGTAAAGTCAAAATGAAATTATTATATAGATACTTAATTTAAGATCTTATTGCTGTTAATGGAGATCGTTTCAACGGCTTAGATTAGGTTTAACTAATATAAATATTCCTATCCGAAAAATAAAAAAAAAAAAAAACCCCCCCCTTAAATCTCATAAATAGCTTCTCTTTGTCAAAAAGTTTCCAAGCAGCGCACCCTGTATATGAAACACTTAATCAACAAATTGTAACGATTCGTACATTTTTAGCTATGGCTATTAAAACTAAAATCCAACTGTTAAAATGTTATTGTGACATTTTGTGACTGTTGTTTGCTAATTTTTCATGCTGGCATTTAAATATGTTCCCCCACCATTTCCGAAATATAATATTTACATTACATTGGACATATTATACAGCAGAAAGTCGTGCGTGTTTGATGTGCATGACGATTCAACAGCATTTTAATTACTTGATAGCTATTTGTGCTGTGTGTCATGCGTGTGTGCGAGTGTGTGCGAGAGTGTGTGCGGGTGTGTGTTTGAACTCGTGCTCATTTACAAGTGGAAAAGTACACGAGTCCTTATTAATTAGAGCACGTACTTGTACACAGACGGGGACAAACATTGAAGTGGCAAATAATCAAAGCAACGTTCAGGATACCAAAGAGATGACAATGCAGGGGAATCGAACGAAGATTCTGCAGTTGTTGCACTCGCATAATTAGCAACAAAACGTGTCGTACATTAACAACTACAAATTTTGTGGTATACGGTTTAAAAATTAACTGCACCCAAGTCCTGAACAAATTGAATTTATACTTGTATTTAAACGGAATATATTAATTCCATTTGTGAGCCAGAATAATATGAGTAATCGAGTTGTGATTGATTTGTCAAATGTCAAATGATGCAGACCTACATAGATATTATTAAAGATAAGATGAAAACGCGTTTAAAAGCAATTAAAATTGATCTTTCAGCTAATTCGGGACAAAAGTTAATATTTAAATAATAACATTAAAATAAGAATTACTAAGGAAAAAATGTCAAAGTTACTCAAGTTAACAGACATTGTTTCAGTCTCTTTTAAGCTCCGCGAGCAAATTCAAAAAGTTCTTTGAAAAACTTTAATGAATAACCCATAAATGTCATTGAAAGTTTTTATTTGCTGTACACAATTAAACTCGGACATAAGAAATAGCAAATGAAAAACTGCAAAAGCAACAACTAAATGGAAAACACCAGCACAAAACAATTGCCCCAAGTGGCAATCAAATACAGAATGAAGCGTGAAAAACAAAGTTTTTCTCAGTTACAAGCATTGTCGGCAATTTCAAAGAGTTCCAGTGCAATGGCGCTAAAAATCTCAAAATCCCCTGTCTGTGAAAAGCCCGGTCAGTCAGTTAGTCCATGGATGTGGGTCAAGTAGAAAGAACTGCCATTACAGGTAACACTTAATTGCCTGAAATTATAATTAATGAGGCCGGTAAAGTAGAAAGCGGCCAACAACATGATTACTTCGACGCCATTAAAATTCAATTGGGAGTAGGATTGGTAAGTGTCTTAAATAATGGGTCAACAAACTTTGAACTAGCATGATAAAATCGAATTTCTCACGGTTGTGCCTATAAGCATTATCATTACTTATTCATAAGCATTGAAAAATTTATTTATAGTGAAATTTTTAATTTACAAGCATTGGAAAGAGTAGTGCTTTAGAAGAAATTTACAAAAAGAACATGAAAAAAATGAAATAAAGGGATGATGCAATCCAAGTCTGTTCTCTATTTTTAAGAAATATGTGGTCTTCGAATGTTTTAGAAAAATACTCACAGTTTGAAGCAAAAATTCTTAACATCTCACCTTTTCTTTTATCAGTGTGAACTTGACAGCTTTGTATCTTTGAATACTTTTTCTTTAATATAGATTGAGTATGCCATGAGTGCTCTGCCAAGTACTAATGATAGCACGTCTCGAGCCTGAAAACCGTCTTGAATTGAATAACAGATTCACAATGTTCACAGAACCATTCCTTGGCTAATATGTAATGCAGGCAATGCAAATTCGAGTGGTCTTTTGTTTGACTCACTGCTCTGTTGAATCCCATCAAAGATGAGATTTACAATATGCTGGTTGAAGCATGGCAACGTCATTCGATAAACATGTAAATGCCAAATAGCTGCAGTTATCACATCAATGGTTGCCTGGAGACTCAGCTGAAATATACCTGCACTAAACAAAATTGTCAACTAATGTCGAACACAGATGCTGATACTGAGGAAAGGTAGCAACAAAAGTCCTACATAACTCTGGCCCTGATATGAGTCCAATTCGCAAGTTGCTTGAGCATGTGAAAGAGTCACGATTGCAGATGGCAGTGGCAGATGTCGGGATTAGTTTGCCTCTAAGTGATATTACATGCTTGAGCTTGGTTTACTTCACCAGGTGACAGTCAACATGCCACTTTCACCCTACACCTTGAAACAAGCGACTTTTTAAACTTCCAATTGCAGCCAGTTATTGAAGTGCACTGAATTTAATGATGCATGGCTTTTACTTTTGACACTTTCTGTGACAATTGCTCTTGAACATTATTTGGGAAATTGAGGAACAAAAAAATTAAAAAATAAATAAATTTTTTATCTATTAATATTATTTAATAAATATTTTTTACAGATTAAAATACTTTGTAAAAAGAATGCGGTCTGAAAACAGATTTTATTTATTCTGTGTGAACCTTTTAAAAATCTCTGCACTTGTCAATCAGTTGTACAAAAAATGGAAACTTTACATGTAATGGCTGCCAATTTACTATTTAATTGCGATTTTTCACCATGCATTTGGTATGCAAATGCAAACTGTCGAGCTGCATTCTGAAATGTGCAAAAACATTGCGAAATGTGTGTGCTATAATTAAAAACCCAAAAACCTTAAATTTAATAACATACTAAAAGAGTGTTCGGCAACTTGCTAGCGGAGAATTTAATTGAATAACAAGTTTATTGATGACATTACTAATAATTAACTTTTTACAGATACAGAAATATTTTTTAATGTCTTGTTTTTCAACGGAAAATATATCCATAATGTTCAAGTACATTCCTTGGGATGTAGAATAATAAAATTAAATTCTAAATTGATATGTACCATATATATAGTTGATATATTAATTTCAAGTAATAAATATTTTTAGACCCCGTGCTTAAAAAT
The DNA here is from genome assembly GCA_035045575.1 of Drosophila falleni. NCBI lineage: Eukaryota > Metazoa > Arthropoda > Insecta > Diptera > Drosophilidae > Drosophila > Drosophila falleni. The sequence goes on along the minus strand of JAWNOV010000181.1, from coordinate 73,263 downwards.
TTTCCGCAATTTATCTTTTATCTAACCGTTGATTTAATAATTAGCAAAATTAGTACTTTAGTTAACATTCTGCAAAATATAACTATAATAAAGCTTGTCAAGTATCGTTAAATTTACAGACCATTTATTTGTGTGAAAACAAAATAATTAAAACGAAATTTATTGGGCGTGGTATCTCGAAAGTTGACCAACTTTAAAACTAACTTTCGATTGTTTAGTTGATGCTCTCCATTTGTTGATGTCTGCGTAATTGTTTCACATTCTACACACCTACTTGAATGTACCTACTTGTTTTTGTATTTTACTGTGCATTCCAATTAGTTGAAATGTCAAATGGGTGTTTTCCGCAAATTGTTAGTTTATGTGTGTCTAAAGTTTAACAGTCATTGTTATCTCAGGGATTGTTTTTGTTATGGCTGTAAATGCAAAGCACATTTGCAAGCTGGCTAAAAGGCTTACCAAAGTAAGAGATACATTTTATGCACACCTTCAACTAATTCCCCGAGACATTTCAAAGTTCTTCCTACGCAAGTTTTCATCTGACAGAAACAAGCGACAAGCCTTCAAGTCTAGAACTAATTCGGAGTGGCAGGATGCGAGTACTTACAATGCCCTGGCAATGCCACTGACAGCTTGAATTAAGCTGCATTTCAAGCACCTAGCTAAACTAAATAGTTTGTCTATGGCGATCCAAGTGGTACTAGGCATTGACTAACTGACTGTGGGGTGATTCAGTAAGTAGAAAGGAAGGGGTTATAAGAGGAATCCCGGCAACAATGCTTCTTGGCAACTTAAAAGTGACGTTGTCAGACTTCAACAACCAAAATGATTTGGCTGATTCTGATTTAATTAAAAACCAGCTGCAAGTGCAATGTAAACTTGCTTCAACTAGGAATTGATTTTAACTCCGGTTGACTGTCCTCCAAGAGTGTGAAATTTATACTTAACATAAATCAAGCCAGTGACTGAGGGAACTTCAAGGCGATAGGATCAAATAAAGGCACTAAAGAGGACATTTTTAAATGAGAGTTTTAACTGAAATGGAACTTGAGTGAGAGCACGTGCAAACTCACAAATACTTTCATTCTATACTGACAACAAGCTTGAATTTAAATTAATGGCGTTTGCTGTGTGTACAGTAAACACTCCATACTATAGATTGTCATTGACTAAAGAGCTTCAATATACTCTTAAAATTAATCTATTATATTATATTTTAACTGTTTAAGCTCAATCTATAACGTCTTGCAAATTAATTTTTGGCAGAATTTCATAAAAATTTATACTATGCCTTCACTGTAATTTCGTTGACTTTTAATGCACGAAAATCCCGCAAGATGGCAACTGAAAAACTGCAACGACATTGTGCAATTTTCTTGTCCCATCTCGACGGCAAACAAAAAAGACTCACTACAAATTGTGCAAAGTGTTTGGTAGTTGTTGCACCCAGTTGCCTCCATTTCCCCGAATTTTCTTTGCTCCTGCTTTTCCCCCACTCCCCCTTCAACAGCCCTCAAATGTATCTTGCCGTTCGCCATGTTTACGTAAATTGTGCTGAAGTAAGGACATTAAGTGGTAATTGAGTGTTCAGTGTGCCCGTACCATGTAAAATATGCTGCCCAAAAAATACAAAAAAATAAAAATGGACTTTGTCTGTGGTCGGGGTCTGTGGATTGCAGTCCTTCCTGAAAACTATGATTTATGTTGACGGGTTTTTTTGGCTGCCAACCAAAATGAAATCCGATTGCTGGCAGTCACCCAAACACATTTGCATTTAATTCATATGAGACTTACAAAAAATTCAGAAACAATACAAAATCTGTCACTTTAATCAGAGTTCTCTCCAATTTTATGTTTTATGCTTACAATCAAATCGGTACACAATTTTTAGAAAACTCATAAAAGCTGAAAATCGATCAAAAATTATACATTCAAAAATTAGTCTACCTCAAAGAATATATTATTTTTCAAATATCATTCTCTCTTATTGGAGGTATTCCTAAAGCTGTTGAAAATTCAAGTGTTCTTAATAATGAAACAATATTGATAATACTTATATGTGGCTTTTAGACCCCGTACTTAAAAAAAGTACAGGGGTCTATTGGGTTTGTTTTACCAAATATGTGCGTAACAGGCTGAAGGAGGCGTGGCAGACCCCATAAAGTATATATATTCTTGATCAGCATCAATAGCTGAGCTGATAAAGCAATGTTCGAAAAAATTCGAAAATCAATTTTTTTTATAAAGTTAAAAATATTTTGATGCAGAATCAATAAAGATGCCAAATAATGGTATTCCGCAAGGAAATCGGTTAAGATTTGACAAAGTTATGACAGTTCGAAGTTTATTATTGCTTGGACTGTCAACTTTACAAGTCAAATTATTTGTCAATTTCTACATGATTTTTTTCAGGAAAATGCAGTCTCTCAGAATCAAGTTTAAAGTGTTGTTTTATACTAATTTTGGCACCAGGAGTTGATTAAAAGTGAAAACTCAAGATTTCAAATTTTGAAAAAAATATTTTTTCAAAAAAGTCAAAGGGGGGATTATGTCGGGAAAAATTCGAAAATCAATTTTTTTAAAGAGGCCAAATTATGATCAAAATGGTATTCCGCAAGGAAATCGGTTAAGATTTGACAAAGTTATGACAGTTCAAAGTTTAGTAATTGCTGATTAAAAAACTTTTTTGTTTTTTAAGATATCGTAACCAAAGTGATAGAATATGTATCTAAGTTGGTTTAATATATCCTGACCAAATTTGGTTCAAATCGGATCCCTATATCATATAGCTGTCATAACCAACCAAAGTGATAGAATATGTATCTAAGTTGGTTTAATATATCCTGACCAAATTTGGTTCAAATCGGATCCCTATATCATATAGCTGTCATAGGACCGATCGGATAAAAATCAAGTATGAATTTTTAGCAGTCTTAGCTTTTACCATAGTAAGTACGGGGTCTCCGACAGTCGAGAATGCTCGACTGTAGCTCAATCCGACTAGTTATATTTGGTCAAGTTAATCTGCCAAATGTATTATCAGATTAAATTTTTCAGGCAAATTTTCCATACCATATCGAAGGACTCTTCCAAGGCTTTCAAGTACTTCCCTAAACAATGAGTGACCCTCAAGTAAAAATTCGATGCTAAAAAATGCTGTTTGTCTGCACCAACAATGGGTTGCGAGTCTGAATAAAAGTGCGAATACAAGGACAATTGCGAATGCAGTTGGATGCCAATTTACCCGGAGAGCTTGGCCAACAAATTGAAAAGCGGTTCCACCATCGTTTAGCCAATTTGTGCATTGGTATTGCAAATGCAAAAGGCGTCAGTGTCGAAGTCGAAGCCACTGCTCGTGTTGCATATTTATGGGGCCAATGGCAATTTATATGGCTCAAGTACCAAACAGCATTTGTCAAACGTCTTAATCGACCATTTCCATTAAATTTCTATTACATTTACTGTCCGCTTTAAATTTATATTACCCACTTTCCAATTTTCACTCTCCTCCAAAATTAACGGAACTTCTATGTAGAGAAATTGTTATTTAAATAACTTTACTTTGGATTTGACAGACAAGTCATTATTGAACACCATAACATTCAGATTACAAAGAGAAAAATATAGAATGCCCTAAAACCATGTTAATAAACATATAATAAGTAAAAAAATTGTTTTTTCAAGAAAGCTAAGAAATATGAATATTGGATTTGATTGGAAATGGTTTCAATTTTAAAGAGAGCAAGGTATCTTTAATCTTAATATCCGACTACATTCATTAAAAATTAAATTGACAACATGGACAATAAATTAATGTATAGCTTGACTGGAAGTCTTTAAGCGTCTTCACGTTGTTTTAGACCACAGCAATTTAATTGCAATGGGATGGTAAATTTTCAAAGACCACAAAACTGAGACAGCAACGATAACAAACAAAAGCGCTAGACATCTGCCACTTTCTGTTATTTTCGTAAACAAAAGGACAAGAAAAGTGTCAGCAATTGTCAGGACAGAAGAATTCCATGGGGATGGGGATACAATCTCAGCCTTTTAAGTGAGTGAGTGAACAAGTGTGTATGTGTGTGTGTGTGTGTGTGTGTGTGCGTGTGTTAGTTAGTGTCGTGACATTGCCCCCAGCAGCTCAACACTTGATAATTAAAATGGGCAACGAGTCGGGTCGCTCGCATCTGACCTCAAGCCATGACCCTCGATATAAATCTTGCTTTGCCTTTCACCATTGCATATATCAAAAAATGAACCAGCACACAAATAATTTACAGATGCATTCGAAATTCACACTTTCTACTTTTAGTCATACACACACATTTATTCTCGAAAAGGATGAGCTGGGCAATAAAAAATGGCCAAAAATGACCATAACTTACTTTTCTCAACCTAATATGATTTTGCTGGATAGTTAAATTTTTTATTTACTGCATGTGAACAATTATTTTAGGAAGTTCTTAAAGCCTCTAGCATAATTTCCAATGCTTAACCTTATGCCCATTTGATTTAAATTCATATAAAAAATATTAAAGTAAAAGAAATAATATATACAAACAGAAACTTCTTCGCTCCACTTCTTCATAGTCACATTACATTTTATAATATAAATATTTTTAAATACAACATTAATTTCTATCGTTTAATGTCAATTGATCTTCAAATTCTTACCCCTATTTTGACATGAATAAAATACGGCCCAAAGCTTTTTAAGAATTTCTTGAAAGGTATACTTATAAAGGTTATTCCCCCTTAAATATAATATATTCACAACATTTAGATAAATTTTCAAAGGTTTAAGATTTATATATGGATTAGTCCGAAGAAACTATGTTAATTCAGACCTAATTATAGTTACATCAATATCTAAATATGCAGGTAATAAGTAACATATAAATATGTACATAAGAATTTCTGAATATAGAAAATACACAAAATATACAACTCAAGTGTTGCTGTTCACAACGTCTGTCCTTGGCCATAACACAATAAGGAGGATAAAACTATTGTCTAGCATATTAATAGGCGTGTTAGCCATCGAATGAAATATGATGCTCATTAATTAGGCACTAGCAATGACCGTCGGACCTTGAATACTGTCGAGGACCATTTATCAAGCTCAAGTTTCTGATTCTGGTTCTGGTTCAGGTCTTGGTGCTGGGCTTGGTTTTGGTTTTGGACAGCGGCTGCATAAATATTACAATATAATTATGATGACAATGATGACCAGATGGATAAAGTTTTGCGAGTATTCGCTAACAAATTAATCAAACAGTACTAAACTGTGTTGTTCATTCATTATTCGACGTCTGCAACTTTGCACGAACTTTGACGAGACGAGTTGAGACGAGATTCATAAAACCCGTAACAAAGTCGTTGCTAGTAGATATAAACGAGTCGAGTCCTTGGCGCTAATCAAATCAATTGCAAAGGCCGCACATTAATGCCCAACAATTTGCACAAAGACAATGACTCGCATATATGCGATGAAATTGGGATGAGACAGATAAAGATATGACTGTTGCCCCAGCGATAAGAACAAGTTTGATTGACAAGCATGGAATGTCTGAGCATTGGCAACATTCAAGGATTTTCCGACAAAAAGGGGCAAGCAGAGATACCAACGTTAACCCTTTAGTGTTGTCAAGCTTTCACACTCCATTTGAGCTGACATTTAGTAAGCCACAAAAGCAGATAGCTTTTGCATCCAATTCAATTAGATTTAGATTCTATTCCACCATCAAACACTTTACGAATGACAAATCTATGTATACCCTGCAGGGGAGAGGAAACAAATGGAGCATATTTGACATATTTAATCATATTGTCACATTAATTTTTTTAAAATGGCTAATTAAAAGTCCTACATTTAAATGTTGTTTACATCTTCCTTTTAATCAAAGTTAAACTTATTTCATGTTATCGTACATGTAGTTAGTAAACTGATGGATTTTTAATAGTCTTCATAGAAATGCTTATATATGTAGGGCATCAGACTAGTATATCTGCTTGTTTGTCATCACCTGTCAAGCACAGATTCGCCACAGGGATTCTCGTTTTTTTCAAGGTGTCAAATCCACCATTACTATTACTGCTCCATGGAACCCATCTCAATTTTTCAATCTTGCGACCACAGATACGAGTATCTCACCTCCGGCATATCCTGCAGTCATCACCTTTAACCAGATGCCAGATTCAGACACACACACATGCGCATACATATATATATATACATATATATATTTATATATTCCACCCATGGTTTTATCAGTTTAGCGCCATCTTTGGGGAATTTCAGTTAAACTGTTAGTAGTAACTTCACAGAAGGGAAAATTGATTTTCTTTCGTGTATGAAATTTCCTTCGTCTTTTTGCATTTTAGCGTTAAATTTAATTTATGCACCCGAAGACTTCAAGCCACAACGAAAAATGTGATTTACCCGCTGGGTTTATGATGGCCACTTTGTTGTCTTTTCACTTTTTCGATGATTTTTTTTTTCTTTGTTTTACTAACCGAAATTTATGAGCTTGTATAAGAGCATCGAAATTTATAGCCCAACATTTGTCTCTTTTATGGTATGGGAAACACGCTTACCACCCTTCCAGGTACATATACTCGAATTTTTATGGCTGGCAAAGCACTCGGAGAATTACAAAAGTGCTTGATCCCGAAGCAATTTCAAAGTTTTTCGAATACAAAAATTTTAAATTGTCGCCTGTCACCTGTAAGTTTCATGCATAATTTTAATTAAAAATCGAATTAAATCTGCCAACGTTAGCAGAACTGTCACAAGTGGGAGAAATCACTGCACAATGTAGCTGAAAATTGCTTTTCGGCTGAAATTTAAGATATGTACAATATAATGAACGCATTGGACACTTGTCCCATTCATTTCAGTCTCTGTTGTGGGATTGTGGTGGCAAATATTTATAGTTAATCAAATTAAAAAGTAACAGCAATTTCATTTCTCACTGACAGACTGTTAAACACAATCAAGGAATAAAGTCAGTATATAAAAGGCGGGAATTTAAGCCTGTCTCGATTGCAGAAGAGTCATATAACACGCCTAATTGTCGCTTTCATTATAGGTTATTTGACTTAACGATCGAATTACGTTCGAATTGTTTAATAAATTTGAGCACTCAGTCGACTGAGCTGTGAGTCAAGCACATCCAAGTGAATCATTTACTTAATTGGATATTTGGACAAAAGCATCTTAAGATGCTATCTAATGACTTAGTCATAAACACAATTGATTGAGCTATTAACTAAAGAAATTTAAGTTGTCAATTATGCCAACCAGCCCAGGAATCAAGCTTAAGAAAATTTATGAAAATTAATCTCTTAAATACTTAACTAAACTAACCTAAATTCAACTATCTTTAAAACATCTATAAATTTTTTAATCACTTTTCTAAATTCATTTACCTACTTATTTTCTCATATTTTCTAGTTTAAAATAATGTTTTTCACAAAGAAACTGTTGCAATTAGGCATTCTGTCAGTTTAAATACTTGTTTTCACCTGTGCTCTGTAATCGCTTCTCGGAAACTACCAAAACTACCATAACAGTTTGCCCATTCTTTGGGCCATGTTTGATGTTCAGCTGATACCAAACTTTTAGCCCATTACTGAGTTTGGTTTTGGCCATTTACAAGGCAACGCTGTGCTTATGTATGTCTGTGTGTCTTTGTGTGGTTGAAAGTTTTCGTTTCCGGCTGCCAAAATTAGTGGCGGGTGTGCACACACACGTGTGTGTCTTGCCTTCGAGCCTGCCATTGGGTATTAACTACTACACAGATACTTAAACATACACTTCTGATTTTAACAGCATTAAAAAGGAAAGCCTCACCTGATAATTGGCTTGGTAACTCTAATGTAAAAATAATCGATATTTCAGGGAATATTTGTAGACACTTTTTATTACTTTATTAGTTTAGTATCTAACAACTAACTATCTGACAACTTATCTTAAATTTACTTGCAGTGATAATTAAAAGGGAATATAAATTGTTTTATTTCAATTTGGTCCTCTATACAACAAGAAAATATTAAACTGAAAAACTTTCATATAAGAAATAAAATAAATTAAATATGACTATTGATTTTTCTTTCTCCATTTAAGTATTTTACCTTTTGCCAATTTCATTTTTTATTTCTCATTGAATGTGAATTGAAATAGAATAAAGTCTTTAATTTTCACAATAAAGCATTTTATTCAATATGAAATCAGTTAATTAAAAAATTACAGCTGTGTATGGAATCGTTTTCTTTTCGGATTTTACGAAAAAAATTTAGTTGGGTTGCAGAAATTTAAATGTATTTTATGGAATAAATTAAGTTTTTTTTAAAATAATGTCCCATAAATATAATTTTGTTTCAGATTCTAAGTTTTGAAAAACATTTCATATGAAATGAAAATTTAAAGACTTTGTAGTAAGATAACTTAAATTGATAAATGCGATTCAATAATTTTTTTAATGTAATGCGATAAACTACATTTTAAGTAAATAAATGTAAATAACAAATTTACACTTTACTTGGTGGTAAATCAAAAGATTGTTGTTCGAGATTTGCTCCATTGTTTCTTTACGATATATTTGAAACATCAAAAGAGACCCGACCACAAAACTTTTGTCTTTTGGCCAACTACGGTAAGCTTTCAGCCAAATAAAAAAGCCAACAATAGCCGACTTTCTGGCATAACAGAATTGCGCCGTAATGTTGTCGACTTTGGGCTGCCGGAAATTGCTTTGACGTTTGTTGTGGTTGATAACCCTACCGATTTGCCATATCCGCCCATTCCACCACCCACCACTCACCTTCAGACAAAACTTGTTGTTGTGTGAAACAACTGAATATTTTGCTTTGAATTTGTCTTGTTGATTCCTTTTGCGGTTTTTTCTGTGTTTCACTAGTTTCATAATCAACAGAATTTTCATTTGTACCACCAACAATGGTATAATTTCCGTTCTGTGCTCTGCGCTTGTTGCATGCAGGATAACCAACAACTACAACTCAATTAGGGCTAAGAGACCCAAACTGCCAGACATGCAAATTACTTTAAAAATACGCAAACAAATAAAAATAAAAGAAAATCTTAATGAAATGCATTGCGCAAAATACATTTTGCCAAGCTGTAGACAGAATTGCGTGACAACAATGCATGAAGTCGAGCAAACTCAGAGTTCAAGCTGAAGATGTGTTTCTGGCCATGTCAAAAGTTCAGGCCATGTTGACAAACGATTTACATGGTTAGTGGTTCAAGGTAAAATAAATTGACTTTACTGCTAGACTAAAGAAAACTGAAATTGTCAACAAAAAATAAACATGGAAATTCATATTATAAGCGCATTCACAGTTGACTTTCTAATTTTGTTACGTATACGCCATGTGAGTAAACATGCGAAGCTTAAATGGATACTAAGTAAACTTCGAACTGGTAAGTAAACACAAACACAAAAAAAACGTCAATAAAATATCAATTTTGTCAGTCAAACATGTAATGAAACATTAACCGAATTTATGAGTTGTATGCAGAAAACCCAAAGGAAATTCTACAAAATGCAGACAAGGACACACGGTTAATTGTGAGAGTATTATTATTCAAAGTGAAATAAATTAATAGCATAGAGAGGGTCAAGACAATGATATGTTAGGTTGAATAATAATACGGGGAAAGTCAAAAATCAATCAAATTAATAGGCATAAAAAGTTTATAAGCTGTGATTTCAATGGCCCAGACAACCTGCCACTCAAATGAACAGAGAGATAGAAAGAGAGACAAACAAGTACTCATTAATATGCAAGTGACTTGAAATTATAGCATACACTCGGACAGTTGGCCAGTGGCTAAAGTAGCTTCAGTTAACTAGGCAGAAAACCAAAAGCACAGCAATATCAACTACACAAATATTTATTCGGGTCATTATACAAATACAAATAGGAAAGGAGGAGGAAGAACTGCAAATATGATAAATTGTTGACATTTGAAGCTCAAATAGTTGGGTAAGCAGCTTTAGGTCAAATTGAGGCAAACAGTTGGCCAAAAGTCACCAAACGTTAACTGATTTAGTGCGGGCGATAATGCCCAAGAAATTGAAATGAGTTATAGTTCAGGTAAGCTGACCGATATAAAGCAGGGACACAGAAGGAGAAAAAGAGTGTGTGAGACGGAGAGGGAACGAAATTCAGACCGGATCACAGTCAAATTGCAATGCAAAACATATGCAAATCACAAGCATAAGTTTGGAGTACCCTTTCCTTGGGGTCGTGTGCACACACACACACACACACACACACACACGTGCACATACACATACATAAGGTTTTCCCATGCGAATAATTTACGACTGATATATGCAATAGCCTCAAGTTAATAATATGAAAATGTTATTCTACTTTAGCACATTTGTTAGCTAAAAGTTCTGTGGCTAAAACATAACAACGGGTAAACTGCACCCACTTTAGTAAAGTTTTCCCATTAAACTAACAAAATAACATAGTGTACAGAAAAAACAAATAAACAAGTGTAGCTTCGTTTATAAGTTTAGAATCCAACTATTAATAAATCTAATGGATCATGCATCTTGATCAATTTAACACTGTCAGTACACTTTTTGATAATTTAATTAAAGTATTTTTTTTTTTGACATTTATTAAATGCCTTTCGAATAAACAAACAAATACCTCATTCAAGAAAAATAGTTCCAAAATTATAACAGTAACTATTTTAATTTGACAAGAATATCATTAATAAGTATAAGTATAAACAAAACTAAATCGATAGTATTTGTTCTTGATAAGTAAAAGCAAGACACTTTCGGAATTAAGTGCATATATGACAACAAATAATTTGGAAGAGCAACTGAAGTCGAAAAGATAATGCCAAAAGCCTTTTATTGCCACAAAAATCCGGCACGTTAAAGCGGAAACGGAAATGCGTTGTTATGACTGCAGTGCCATATTGAGTTGTGTGGATACCAAACACGACGAGCTCAATTCGGAGTGCTCCACACAGTGCTAAGTTGAGCTGCTGCTTCGCTTTTATTGCCAACTCAAGTATCAAAAATATTTTCAGTAAATTTATCTTATTACCCTCTCTCACGTTCATCGCCAGCCTCAACTATGAAACAACTAGTGGAATCTGAGAGCATCTTGAGTGCTGCTCCTGCCCGACAGATGGCACTGGATAGTTGAACTTGGCATTGAGTGCCTATTGTAGCACAAATAGTGAGAGAGAGATAGAGAGATAGACAGAGATAGTGAGAGAGAGAGAGAGAGAGAGAGAGAGAGAGAGAGAGAGAGAGAGAGAGAGAGAGAGTGAAAGAGAGAGGGACAGATATAGATAGATAGAGAGAGAGTTATATTAAAAATTCCTCAAACGCAGACAGTCGCTTGTCGAAAACAAGCACAGATTTTATTTCCTATTGCTCAAACGGTTCCCAGAAACTATGTACAATAAGACTCGACACGATGAGTTTTGGGTTCTGATTCAATTCGCTGTGCATATTATTGCAGAACAAATCAATACAACAAGGTATAAAATATTATAGCAATACTTAAAATCAAGTCTTTCTAATAAATAGATAAGCTTCAATTCCGACAATAATAAACCATTTCATTTTCCAAATAAAAATTTTTGTATTTTCATTTTTACTTTTTAAAAAATAATAAAAGAATTTCTTATTTACTGTGAATCAAAACTAAGCACTATCTAAATAGTTATTATTGTAGCTCTGTTTGTATTTTCTAAGTGAGACTGTTAATATTTGATGGAACACTTTACCGTCTTTTGCTTTTCCACGTAGTCCCAAGATAAATTCGCAATTTAATTGCTTACCGAAAATCTCGGCTATGTAAATTAATTGCACTTTCCTTAAGCAAATTAACACAAGTCCCTACTTTGATGGGGAACGGTGGCAATTTGATTACGCTACCTTTGGGAAAATGCGCAACAGTTTTGAAGGTGTACTAAAAAGCGAAATCTATAATGAATGAGTCAATTACTTGAACGAAGCAAAGGATGAAGAGTTTCATTAAAAGCAAATCATGATGTTAAGAGAATCAAATCAGGGTAAAAATGAAACAACTACCAAGTTGACATTGTTTTTATGAACGCTACATTTGGTTTAATCCAAAGGAGTTCTAAATCACACTGTCAAATTCGCAGGATATGGACTGAACAAGGATAGCAAAAACTACGCGTCATGAACAGGAAATTGCCGGAAATGTGGCCTTTGGTTAGAAGCACTTAAATATACCATTCAATTCCATGGCCTTGTAAATTGTTTTCATACATTTAAAAATGTTACGAATATTATGGAATTTTCTAGTTCTCGCTTAAAAAATCTTTTATCACTTTGCTGCTAATGAATATATATGGTACATTAGAATGTATTATTAATTAACAGAAATTCGAATATATCACTATTTCTTAGCGAATATCCACAAAACGTTGTGAGGCTTTGGTTGTCAGTGAAGTCAATATGAAATTTTTGAAAAACTCCCACGTATCTTATAGACTCGAGATTAAGGCATTTCTAAGAAATTCGTGGGAATCAAAACGTGGGAAGTAAATATTAGGTGAATTGGCAGACATCTTTATACCCTTTAAGAAATATTGTGAAAACAATTCAACTTTATTTCTAATTGCTATGTAAACAGTTCCTTGTTAATTGCTTTTTTCTTATAAAATATTTTTATTTATCTTTATTAAAATATTAAAGTATTTATTAACCTTTGTGCAGAATTTGTGAACAAACGCGAATACCGCAAATATGATTTGGAATTAACCAAAAAGCTTTAATGAACCGACGGCTGCTTTGCGGTTGTGGCTTGTGTATTAAGCAAATATCAAAAATTTGTTAATCTAAACACGCACACAAGTCTGAAGAGACGGAGAAAGAAGAAGATGAAGTTACACCTGTCGCAGGTTCCCTCATTTAGTGTTTGTTGTTGCAGACGTGAGAGGAACGTGAAGTGCTGGCAATTTGTTTGTTGGAGTATATCACACAAAACGTGAATTTTGTGGGAAAAATAATTTTAAGCTCATCGTCAGCTATGACATTTTTAGCTAACAATTGAAAATGATGTGAAACCTCTTAGGCTTTACGAGTTTCGTTTACAAAATGACAGCACATTTTCATAAGCATAATTTGTATAAATTAATTGAAAAATTCTTGAGCCGAATTCTTAAATGTTTTCTTCAAGTTTACAGATTTTCACTTACCAAGTAAAGTGATTTTTTGAGTAGTCCTTTGGTTGCTCCTGACAGGTTTCAGTTACACGCTTAAGTTACTTGTCGAGTGTGCTTCTCTTCCGTTTGTCCTTTGAGTCTTGAGGATTTCACTTTTTGACTAGGTTAGTGGACTCTCTTTTTATTTTTTCTGACAGCAAAGTCCTACATAGAAGCTGACTACAGCTTCCGTATTTTCTTTTTACTTTTTCTACACTCTCTTCTGCTCTTTCAAGAACTTGGAATAGCTAGTTTTTCACATGATTAAACATGCAAAGTGCAATTTCACAAGAGTTTTATGCATGGAATAGCTTTAACTTTGTTCACTTTCACTTTGTTTTTCTCGAACTTCAACTTAACGCAATTTCTTTGATTATTTAAGCACTATCAATCGAGAAAGTCTTAAGTGTAATACTTAGATTAACATTCGATAATATTTTGAATAAATACATATTAATTTTGAATTTTCAATTTCTTTACCGCGCATGATTGAACTATTGAACATTCAAGCGACAAAATTGTTTATTTTACTTCGGTTTTAAAATTTGTTTTGCTATAGTTTTTGCACTGTTTGTATCCAAAAATATAAGTACAAAAATCTAATATCAGATAAAATTCAAATGTGTATTCGCTCACATGCCTTTAACAATGTTGCACAAATCCACGAGAAATTTATGTATTTTATACTCGCACATGCAAATAACTTTTACGCAATTTATCCAGATGTAAACTGTAAATTGACATACACTAAATTCAGTTTGATTTCAACTAGCAATGATTTCATAATCATGTTCATAATGCAATTCATATTAATGCATCTTACTAAATTCAATGCCAACTCTTAAAAATCGATTGAGCCAAGCACAAATTATGTTCAATAAATTTCAAGCCACACTTTATAGCAAGAGTTTTAATAAAATTAAAATTTATTGTTTTTATTTTCAATTTTATATTTGTATGTATTTATTTATTTATTGAAATAATATTACTGTCATCATTATTTATATTTATGCTGTGCTTATATATTATCTATATATATTATATATTTTTTAAGTTTATACAATTTTTTTATATTTAGTTCTGTACACTTTAATTATATTATTTTACATTTGTTGCTTTTATTCGAAATTGTTTGAAACAAATCGAGCTGCTTATTGGATCGTAACAGTTTTATTTGAAATTGTATTAAGTGTAAGTCCATTTGTTTTGGTAGACATTTAATCTATTAAAAGATGTATTTTTTTAAGAACAGTAATTCACAACATTGATGTTCAAACAGATTGATTATTATTATTTTTAGTTATTGATCAATATTTTTGTATGAATACATTTACATTTTATTTTATTTGATACAATTCCACTCCAATATGTTGTATTTTTCCAACACTATACTGCTTAATTTATATATCAGAAATATGAACATGATCCTCGCTCAGAGAGCTTTTTCACATTTAACATCTGATTCGATTGAGTTCCCGCGACAGACTAAATGGACGCAGGAAAGTCGACTTCGGCATTCCGACTGTTAACGAACAGCACATTAACATAGAAGTGTCAGCAGCAACTGCGACCGTTAACAGATGTCAACACTGTTAGCGGTTAACAGTAAGGCATCTAAACTCTTAACAGTTCGTTTGTTGTGGTAGGTTTCGTGTTTTGTTATTGCATTGAACTTGAACTAGTCGTGAATTTAGCCGGCAGTGTTTCTCGCTCTCCTTCTGATGCAAACGCTCGCTCTCTCTTAGGGTGACCGTATTTCAATTCCGTAATTTGATCTGATGCAGGGGAAATGTATTTGACGGATTTCGAGAAACAATACAATGGATGTAAATTGAATTCATTTGAATGTAGACATTTTATACTAAGTAATTTTTAATGGTCTGTTTGAGGAACGATTTACTCATGAACCCAAGAAACATAATGACTTAACTCTGAAACTCCTGGGTAAAAATGAGACAACTGTTAACTATCACCTCAAATTCGACAACATCTGTAAGGGAAATGGACATGGTTGTACTGTAATCACCAAATGTGTCCATTGTTAATAATAAATGCAACAACTAACAGCTAATTACAGTGTGCAATAATTAAATTGGGCAGTGCAACGTGATATTTAATGAAATGGCCAACCAAATGCAACATGAATAGCTTTGAGTTGACTGGAAAAGTTACCCAACTAATTGCGAAGTTTGTCAGCCTCTGGTGGTCAACCAATAATATATGGGTGCATTGTTTCGATTTGCTCTGAAATGTGCAACAACAAGTGGCATGTGTGCTAGGGTGAAATTCAATTGAAATTGCAAAACTATCAACACGAAACGTGCTGATCAACAATATTAGACCTGGGGCACTCAAGGGATTAAAGGAAGGAAGGGTTTATGTCTATGGTGAATGGTGTATGGATGCTTGTGGGCGTGAACAGGAAGTAATTAATGCATTCACATGTTCCACAACACGCTGAAGAGAGAAAAAAAGTAACATCTACGCTGACAGCCAGAAATAGACAGAACAAATTCATGGTCATTGCAATTAAGTGAATAAACAATGGATTTATTGGAGGGGGTAGAATGCTTAGAAAAACGAGAACATGCTCGATATTCACAATATGGTTGAAAAATCCGCTCTTAATATTCAAATATTGTCTGAGTAGAATTTCACTTGGGGTAGATTATTTCTAGGGTTGCACTCTTTTTCTCAGGTATATTCGCACGTGTCGCAATAGAATTATAAATAGGATGTGAAAACGCAATCCGAAAACAGTTTTAAAGTTTCTATCGATTGGCAGTTGCATCTCTTGTGGCACCCAAATCCTTGAGTCAAGTGGCCAACCAACGTGAACTTGGCACTGAATACTTAAAAGAACTAAGAACTGAAAGACGTCAATGGGCATGTGGAATGCATAAAGGACGAAGGATGTGTGTGCACAAAAGCTGAAAGAATGCTCAGCCTCGGAGCATACAGATTTACTTGCTTAAAACTTAACAAACAAAAATCAATTGCAAAAAGAAGAAACTATAACTAGTTGCGGAATTCTAGGCTGGTTCTAAGCTGAACCCACAAAAGAGAGTTAAAATTGCTAAACTAAGTAAAACGAGGGTGGTGTGACAAGTTGTGGTATTTGTCAAGACTATATTGTGTACTATCAACAACAGACATTTTCTGTGTCAACGGATATCAGAGATCCCAAACTACCCAACAAACTGGTTATATAATTTTATTTATATATTCTGAGCTTGCATAATTGATTTCCCTCGAACGTCTCTTTGCTCCCCCACACGAGAATTATTGGTATAATAAAATGAAATTGCAACTTAAATTCTTTGTCCGAAGGCCAAGTTCAAGTGGAAAAGTAGTCTGAGGTCTCACACAAGATGAGGGGTCAATAAAATAAAAAGCGTCGAAGTCATTCGTAAATAATTTAAGTATATGTACAGTGAGCTTAAGACTTCTTTGACCTCCCGCCACAAAATGTCTTTCGTTTTGAAGAAGGAAGAAAAATGGAAAATGTTGCCTATGGCATTGAGTTTGCGGCGACTTCAATGAGAATTTAATTTGCAGCACAGCATGTCGCCCAGGAATGAGCATTTAAGTAGAAAGGCAAATGGGAATCCCCCTGCTTCAATCAACTTGCCCACACTCAGGGCAGCTGTTCAATTGATAACTTAATTAATTCGTCTTCAGAAAATTGCAAAAATAAAACGTTAATTTGAATGAGCGAACAGATGGAGACATCTCGAAATGGATGTGGATGACAGGACAAATATCAACATCCGTGTTGCATGCAATCAACTGTTGCAAGAACAGCAGATGCTAATGAATCCATTGATTTGGAGAGGCTCAAACGCCAGCATACGTGTTTAATTCCCGATTTAATAAAGGTCGAATCCAAAGATAAAACAAATTGAATGAGAGAATTATAGACCGTTCATTAAGATTCAAAAGATTCATTTCAATTTCACTTCAACATTGCCAGATTTTTAGTAAAACCTTATTCATTTCATTTCACTTCGAACCCAATATGAAGTATAAATAGATAAGTATGAAGTATATATGACACTTTTACACTAGAGTGCGAAGAACAACAGCATAAGTATCATATACTTATTTTAGCCGGGAAAAGGAAAAGTCACTCATTTTAAAAATATTATCACATAAGCTGCGCAAACAACAAATCAATTGCTTAAAGTGTGTGTTAAGAAATATGTATGAAAAAATAGAATATGTAATACGAGTGTTGTAAATTTAAAAAAAAAAAAAAAAAAAAAAAACTATGTTTTATAGTCAAAATCATAGAGTGCTTGCAAAATGGTAACAAAGTGCTACTTGAAAATAACTCATCATAAACCAAAATTTATGCATTGCTATAAAACTTGCTGTATTTTTGGCGAATGTTATGTCTTTCGTCTTAACTACTTGCCAAATGAGAAAGTCTCGAATTCTCATCATATTTTCAGGTTCCCTTAAATTTCTTTCTTAAATTTCTTGTATTTATTTTTTTAACCGAGCTTTAGCCTTAACTTGCTTCTTCAATCATGCAAAAGAATTTGCGGCAATTTAAGCAGCTGCCCAAAAGTAGGCAATAAAAAATTGTGTTGCCTTCGGCCTAATGAATAAGCGTTGCCAAGAGAAACGTAAAAATGTCGATGCCAAAAAGTAGGCAACACTTTTGGTAAACAAAGGACTCGTTTGTTTTAGGGAATTAAACCAAAGGGAAAATCTCTGTGAGTCGTAGTGGAGGCATTCTTTAATGTGGTTGTACTCATAGCCTTGTTGAAGTTGAATTCGTCAATTTGCATTCCCTTTTTTTCGTTGACTGCTAGCATTTGGAACATTTGCTTTTATATAGCGGGGGTCAAAGTTGCAGTCGTCGCGTAATACATGTTTAACAGATGGTAGACGTTGCAAAGTGGGCAATGATGTTTGTCAAATCATCGACATAATCGTTTTAAATGTCAAGAAGATGTCTGAAACATTTTTCAATATACTTCTGTCTGTCTGGTTCAATGTACGGCTTAGAGAAAAGTATTCTTAAAAGAATAAAAGTCTTAAAATCCTGTCCATTCGGTCAAAGTTGAATAGTCAGCTTATGGAAAATATCAAACGATTTGTTTTAAATTTAATTGCGAAATGTAAATTTTAAAACTCGAAATCCCATGCGAAAACTTTTCAACAATAAAAGCTGAAGTAACATAAAATCCAACGGCAAGAACTTAATTATGCGAAAATTTCTTGATAGACCAACATAAACTGAACAGGTGCAAGGAACTCAGCAAGTTATAAATGTGAGTAGGATTTTCCTTTCATTGGTTTAATATCAGCAAATCTCAGCCTGCAGAAAAGTAAAATATAAAAATAGAAATAAGCTGAAATTGTGGTGTACCAATTGACATTGTCTTATGCAAAATAATCTTGATAAATGCTAAGAAAATGTTTCAATACAATGCAAAGAAACACACCAAGGCATAGAAGAGTTCAATAGACTCTAAGTTGGCTTATGTGATGAATGTGATAGCTGACGGGAGTGCTAATGAAATAAGTAAGTTAACGTCGTCAGCTTGCCCACAAAATGACTGACAGATTGACTGACAGATTGCTGGCACAGCCTTTGAAGACAGACGAATTCGTATAAATCGCATGCCCAGACGCCTTCCACTTAAAAGTAGATTCAACACAAGCCACAAAAATGTTGCCAACTTTCTGCTCGTTTTGGACTTTCTTTGGACTCGGAGGACAGTGCGCCATGTGGTACTCGTATATACGTAAGATTTGTACGTGTCCGAAGCCATGAAACTGAAGCATTCTCTATGCCTAATTGAATTTTCTTGTAAACTCCTGGCTTCATAATAGAACACAATTCAATGGCGCAGTTTAAAACAAGTTGATAAGCAACCTTTACCTGAAATAAGACAACTAACATCGTAATAAAGAAGATATTTAGAACCAGAGATGACTTTATGATTGAAGTGGGCTTTAAGAACTCTGACTTTAAAGCACTTGCAAGCCGATTTTAACAAATTCCCACAATTAAATTCATTTAATAATTAACATTTATTTTCTAACACCTCATTTACCGAGGGACGCGTCGCAAAGTGGAACAGAAAGGGGAACTGTATTTAAATCATTTTTTCGATGAAAGCGATTGAAAAAGTAGTAAATGCATTCGATAGAAAAATCTTTTAAGATTAAAAATTCCAAAGATCTTTAAAGATATGATTTTTGCGCAAAAAAATCAGAGGTTGTCTGCGTCTTGACGTTAAATTGGGACAGATTTCGGAGTGTTCCTTTTTACACCATGCTCTTGTGCCTGCGGCCAATTCTATTGCAAGGAAAAGAATAAATAGAGAATAAGGAATTTTATTAATATATTATAGTTTGGGCTTTAACTCACTTTGTAGTCCCTTTTTAACACGGGCACAATTTTCCTGAGCTAAGAAACAATCGTTTTTGAACTCAAAATACACATCCATTATCATCAGGACTACAAATTGGAGCCTTCACGTTGGGACATGGCAGTGTTGGACAATTCTCAGCAGCAACCAAAGAAAGCCAAGCTGAAAAATAAACCAAATAAATAAATGCAATTACCTATTATATATACTCTTTCAAAAAAAATTTTTATAGATGAGAAATAAACCAAAAAATATTTTATATACTCTTTCAAAAATTTATATACATACTCACTTAAAAGTAAAGTCCATCTTAATATTATATTCATGTTATTTGCTCCAAAGCAATTCTTTATATGCCGTGTTATATTATTTCCCTGGAAGCCTTGTTTAAAAATAATTACTAATTAGCTTGAAATTATATAATTTCACGCTTGTTATTTGATTTAAATAGAAACTGTGTAATTTCCTCTTTCCACTGCAAGGTTCAAGAACTTTTTCTGTGATAATTTTGTTCATTTTGCAAAGCTACATTTATGGGGATTGAAAATGAGCAAAATAAAAAAAATACGTGCACTTTGCACTAAAAAGGAGGGTAAATAATGCTTTAGAACTCTTACTAATGTTTATAAATACTATCAGATTTATGAAATTTTATTCTGAACCGCTAATGGGGTTGTGTAGTTAAGCCTTCTACTGTTGAATTACATTAATAACAGAATTTATGAAAACACGAACGGAAAGTTTTAAAATTATATAACACTTACAACGAAAACGCAGAAAAACAGTCTCGACAATCCAAACTAAGCCATATTAAGCATCTAAAACAAAGAAAAAGAACTAGGTACGCTTTTATACATTACCAATAAGTTAATCAAATGGAATAAAAAGTAATAATAGACAATGCCTAAAGAAGCTTTCAATTGACCTCAGGCTATTTGACAATTGAGGATTTGTCTTCAATATGCTCACAAGCTCGTATATCAAATGCTTTAAGTATTGTGACATATGAAGAATGTTTCCGTAAATTAGTTTTTTCTAAATTCCTGGCTGTCTTGGAAACTTCTTATTTGTTGAATTCCTTTTGTGCTCAAAAACATGAAAGACACGCTGAAAAGGGTCATAAATATTTGTACAATAAGAGTCTCGCAAAATAGGCAAAAAGAAACTAAAAGACGCACAAGACATCGAAAATACAAATTTAATTATTTTATTGGCATCCCCGATGCCTTGTGCTGCACACTTAACTTGGTATATTAAGTATACGCCGTGTTATCTAAAAGTGTCATCTCTTGGCATCTTTAGAATAACTTGAAATTTAAAAAATATATATGATAGGAATACGCCACATTGTAGTTCAGTTGTACTGTTGACTTCTAATGGTTTGTGGGAATCCAGTCATCATAACATATTCTATTTTCTATTCTGCACAGCAGTGAAATTGGTCCATGGTGAACTCGTATGCATAGCGTGTGGCACATTCATAACTCAAATTGCGAGTGGATTTAGATTCATCTTCATGTCAGTGCAAGTTCTTCTACGCAAAGGAGATTTATATCTAAATTTTTTTTTGAGTTTCCCACACTTTGGAATTCCCAAAACAACTTGACTTTGCTGTTGTGCTGTTGATTACAGCCCCAAAACGCCAACGTCTTTCTCGCTGACACGTTTTCCGGTTATTTTATTTTCTTTTTTTTTTTTTTTTGAATATTTTAGGCCTTGACTAAACTTGGATTCTTTGTTTATTCGTTTCTTGCTCATAAATTATGTTGAAAACGCTCACGCGTCGTCCTTTACCCAGGGAGTTGCTCATTTCATTTTTTCATATTTTAATTATTTAAGTTTTTCTGAGCAACTGCTGAGCATTCCTGTCATGTCCTGTGCTTTTAAGGAGGACTGTTGTGGCAAACAATATAGAAAAGGGGACACTTTGGACACGCCCTTCCAGTTGCATGCTGCACAAGTAATGTGTGAGTACTACAAATTAAATTATCAAAGTAGCGTATATAAAACTCAATTATATTACTTTCAAAATTAACACACATGTTTACATGACAAAGAAACTTCAAAGAAATTAAAAGAACTGCACAAAGTTTCAACCGCTTAAGACAAACACAAAACTATCAAGTTAATAGTACATTAATATAAACGAACTTATTTAATTTTCATACATATGTTTGCCATGTTGCTGTCTCCTCGTCTC
Source organism: Drosophila falleni (assembly GCA_035045575.1). Lineage (NCBI taxonomy): Eukaryota > Metazoa > Arthropoda > Insecta > Diptera > Drosophilidae > Drosophila > Drosophila falleni. The sequence goes on along the minus strand of JAWNOV010000181.1, from coordinate 51,434 downwards.
CAACAGGGTTAGAGAATAGATACAGTTTATTGAAAAAGTTCTGTTGCCATATAATTGCTTAACATAAAAATTTATTATCATATTATTGGCACTTTTCAAGTTCATCCAACGAAACGTTAACGTTAACTGTAAATGAATTAAATTCAAGGCGAGAATCTTAAGTGGTTCACTCCAAACACCTACAAATAATCCAGAGAGGCTATAAAATAAATTTCAACTTTTGGGCGTTTATTGAGCATGCTTTTAAAAAGACGCCAGCTCAAAGTGTTTTAATGGCACTTGGATAACTTTTTAATGGACTGTTTGTAAATCAAGCATGAGTATGTTTATTATGTTAGACTTGCGCATTAAAATTATTGGAAGTGTAGACAAAACCTTTCTTAAAGTTTGCTGTCAGAGAACATAGAATTCAATGGACTGTCCCATATGACAAGTCTATTACAATGATTGCTCTGTTTCGCCTAAAAGGATGTTTCAACAAAAAATAAATAAAAGTGAATATGACAAACGAAAAACTGGCACAGGTCTGGGCCAAATCTCTGAGGAATTTGACAGACGTCGGCATTTGCAAAAAAGTTTCACACGCAAGGACGCCAAGGACGATGCCAAAGAATCACGTTTGTCTGAATGTGAATGTGAATGTGTTTCCATTATGCCATATGGGATTTATGTGTTAACGAACGGGCAATAGGCAGAAATGAATGACAGCACACACACCCAAAATGTAGGCAATGCGCATCCGACCGAAGGTCACTTAAAAGACACCAAATGGTGATGGCTTTAAGCAGCAATTCAAATATTGCGCATACGCACCATTGAACACACACTTACCGGGGAATTGTGCGTATTGAATTAACAAGCTAATGACATTGTCACTTGATTATTCGATTGAAAATTCCTTTAATTAGATATAACTATAATCAAATGAGAAATTCTACAGTAAATGAAATCAAATTAAAGTTAAATCTCCTTGACTAACTTAAGTGTACCTGTCAAAATTCCACAGGACACAATGTAAATGAATGTAGACAAACGAGAAGGTGGTAACCTCAAACCCCAATCAGAAAACCAAATGTCAACGCTACGCTAAACAGACTACAAACAAGGACACCAAAATTGCTCACTAAATATTTTGACTTACCCTTGTCAGTTTCCTGTCTTTGGTATGCTCCATTGTGGTTCAGTGTCTTATGCCACTTATGTAGGGAATAACAATGCTCGAGATAGAGAGAGAGAGAGAGAGAGAGAGAGAGGGAAAGATACTGTGGCAGACAGTTGGCAACCTTACGCTAAATTTGCCCGCCAAGAATGTAACATAGTCTCTCCCTCTTCTACATGCCACTCCTCCTTCTCATCTTCTACACAGCCGCCCTAATCACTTTGCCAAGCTTATATTATCCCATATGGCTTAAAGCTCTGTCGCGTTTCGTCTCGTTAGCCTTGCTTTATTTTGACTTTCGCTTTATAAAGTTTTATGGCGCAGATTTCGTTTTCAGTCAGCTGTCTACCAAGGCCAAAACAACCAGTTTGATTGACACATTATGGCCACATAACAGTTAATTCTAGCTGCTGAAAACAAACGAGCGTGTGAATTTTATGTTTAATAAAAATAAATGAAAGCCACAAGAAAGTAAACAAAACTCCTTGAAAGCATATGTTGTAAACTGATTTTATTTACTCTTTCTTAGTTTAAATTTGTACAAATTTAGCAAAATATAATTTTAATTTGTATAAACTCTAGCAAAAGTGTGCAACTAACTGCAACACTGCAACACTGTTGCACGGGTGAAAGGTCAACAAGTCTGTGTATGGTAAATCCGTAGTGCGGCACTTGCAGCCTATGCGCATAAATCCCGTATGAATGCGGCATGAAAATGTTTTCCACGCAATAAAATTGCGGCATTATTTTCACCCCCATGGGTTAGTTACATATTTCCGCCTTGACGCTGATGAACAAAAGGTGACCAGGCAGCCACAAAAGCTCTGCAACATGCAACATGCAACTAAGGCTAAAAATGCCAACACACACTCGCACACACACTAACACATGCACACACTCATCAAGCCTTACAGTTATTTGACATTTACCATGTTTCAAGACGGGAGTGAAAATTTACACCTTCCGTTTGCCATTTTCTAGGAAAGCCACACTGCATTTTTCCCCATTCACATTCTAAATACGCAGAAAAATTCATTTAATGGACTCAGAACCCAAACAGAATTTAATAAATTTAGTTATAGGAAATAAAGTTGGCGTCAAATTTCATATTTTTCACCAAAATATGAATATGAGATTAATTTTCAAGTGAAAAGCACAGAATTTAATATTGCACTCAAAATAATATCTCATTAAAAATTTAGCTGAAGTCATACCAATTTATATAATTAATACGAAAAAACAAAGTTTGAGTTCGCAATAAAAAATGTTCCAGGATAGTTTCATAAAGAGTTCCAGGAATTCTGGGTTTACAGCGCTGATTTAAGCAACTAAATATTGAAAAGATATAGTTTTTGGTCTCTACAACAATTTTTCATTTAGATTAGACAATTCCAATTTTAATATTCAGCAAAAATTTACAAACTGTTTTAGACCTTTTACATGCCAGAACATACCCTCTGACAAGTTGGTCAACATCGACTTGACGCGTAGTTTTCAACTGTTGCTGGAGACTGAAATTGTGAGAATACTTTTGGAAAAGTAATACATTAAAGTGACGCCTATTAAATTTTAATAACCCATCCACATCTTAAACTAAGGTTCCTAGAACAACACTTTGAGTACTCGGCTTACGCCTTTATGTTTCGTATGAAATCTAAAACTGATTTGCTCTAAGCCTTTCACTTCTGAGTTTAGTAATTATTATTTATGAATGACAGACTGAGCATATGCAATTTGAATAGCATTCTACTTTGATTTTACATTGTGCTGTGGGCGGTGTATGGATGATGCCCCGGCAGGGAAAACACTCTTATAAACAATGAAGCTGCCAGGCAAAACCGAGCATCCTTTCAGCCATCCATCTGAATGGTGTCAGCCATTTGATATTTGTGCTCTGATGGGAAATCTCACCATAGGATTTATTCATGCCACAATGAAATCCCACAGCATCAAATGTAAACGTCCCGTGAAAATGAGCATATTTTGTGCGTAGTTGGAATAAATTGCACAGTGGGAAAATCGAGCTATTTTTAGTATAAGTATAAAGGCACAAAATTAATAATTGTTAATAGACTGAAAAAAAGAAAAGAAAAAGTAAATACATTGTTTAAGTCGAGCATATAAATTGCATAAATTTCCACTTTCTTTGACATAAATCACTGCGATGGAGAAACGCAATTATATATGTTAATTATTGTTTCATAATACGAGCAGAGTTCCGTGACAACAAAATGTCCTGTTCTTGCTTTATTCTCATTTTGTTTTTAATTATTATTTCGTTTGTGCCTGTGGCAAGTTCATTGCTTGACTCGCACTCGTAAGTGGCAAATTAAGAAATTATGTAATAAAGGAGAAACAAAATTGAATTTCATGCATCGCCAGCTGTAAAGGACAACAACAATGTGAAAAATACCCAAAGGTCGGGCCCAGATGTAATCCTAGCCAGTTGATGGCAACTTTCTGGTGTCCTTTTCAGAGACAAATTTATATAATAATATTATACATTTCTTGGTCAAATCTGCTCTTAGATTTAACTCTATTCAATTGACGAGTATTTAAACTATGTTTATAAATAAATATTTAATATGATCTTATTCGCTTTGCATTTCACACACATGAATATTTTAACAGCAACACATAAGCTCCTAAATTCCTTTCGATTTCCCATTCCTAAGCCTGTGGCTAAGCGGAAAGCCACAGAAAATGTAGCCAAGTTGTTGGAAAAGTTTTCTTATTCTTGTCACCAAACGAAACGCGACAAAGTTTGACAGGTTTGCAACAAACATGTAGACAGAATGAATGGCAAACTTGAACGTATCTCCAAACACGGAACTTGCCAGTGAGCACCATACAATTTTCCGTATCACTTTTCCTCCCTTCAACAGACATATATATATGTGTATGGATAAAATGCGCGAATTGCAGAAAATTTCAATAAATTTGCATTGACAACACACCCAATAAGCAACTTGGACTTCGAAATTTAACAGATTGCAAACTCAGTGAAAATGCCAAAAGTTAATACAGAAATTTCTGCTGATCACACAGAGTTTTGTTATTTCCTCCTTTAATGCAATCAATTGTCTTTTAACCGGAAAAACTGAATGCTTTGAACTGGAAAGTGTAGATTTAAAAAAAAAAAAAACAATCTAAAACATTTATCCTATTTTTCCTAAAAATTTTACCTGCACTTTGTATTCAAAGTTGTAACCAACGTGCTTGGGCCTTAGAATAAGGCACACCTCAGATGCCACAGGCGAATGTTGCTGTTTGCAACCAGCCTCAAAAAAACAACAAAGAGAAACAAATTTTAACTAGACGAAGATCTAATATCCTTACCAGAATATTAAATATTTTTTTCTAAATATAATTATCTATTTTCTTAGACTTTAAAAAACATCATAAAATATTCCATAATTTTATTTTAAAAACATTATAGAGAAACAAGTTTTAACTAGACAAAGATCTAATATCCTTACCAAAAAATTATAAATTTTTTTTAAATATCAATTTTCTATATTCTTAGTTTTTTAAAAACATTATCATAAAAAAAGAAATGTTTTTAAAATAAAATCAAAGGGAATCAAGTTTTAACTAGACGAAGATCTAATATCTGGTAAGGATATTAAGTGATATATTTTTTTTAAAATATCGTTCCCAATATTCTTAGATTTTTAAAAACAATATCATAAAATGATGAAAGTTTTTGAAATAAAAACAATGAGAAACAATCTAATATCCTTACCAGTAAATGATATATTTTTTTCTAAATACAATTCTCTATATTGTTAGATTTTTAAAAACATTATCTTAAAAAAATAAATGTTTTTGAAATAAAAAACATTTAGATTTAAGTGTTTTTATTTGTCAGAATAATTTATATTATTTCTCCCATGTCATCATATTAGACTAACAAGTCGTTGATAAAGTTGTTATACCCTTTTCGAAGGCCTTAGATAAAATTGAGTACTTTAAGAAGTTTCTGTGGCTTTTACCCCAACTCTTCTTCTAACCCTCTGTGCGCTCTGTGAATTGCATACTTTCTGTCGAGCAGTCACTTTGCATGCTTGTTGGCCACGTAAAGAGAAATGTTGTCGACCACGCGCCTTAAAGTATGCCACGTATTTTTTACCCAACCAGCAAACATTTATTATCACGCCTGCTCTGAGACAAATGGCCATGTTGGGCGTCGTAAGCGTTGTTTCTTGTTTGGAACTTTCCTATTTCCTTTCTCCTTTCGTCTATTTGTAATCACTAGTCTATGTCTAGGTAAGTCGATGATTGTGTTCTACAATTTAGCTTAACATCTACATTTGATTCACAACTTGTTCATTTGTTTGCCATGAATTGACAACACTTTAAGGTTTAAACTGTTCATTCACCTTATCTAATTGTTACCGAAAATGACTTTGGCTCAAATTTACTTCCACTTGACTCTCAGCAAGTTTGACAAATTGTATGCCCTATATAATGATGGGCCACATGGGCATCAATAAATCAATCTGGTAAGAGGATTTTCGCAATGGCTTGAACCCAAAGCAGTTAACTCTTGAGACTGTTTAAATTGCAGCTCGACAATTTGGCTTTGTCCTAATACTCGAACATACTCATACCACTCTTCATTTATACATGATGGATCAATTAAGTCAAAAAACGTTTAATATAACATTATTGTAGATTAATATGTATTTCTCTTTAAAGACCTATTTTTAAAGATTTTACTAGAATTATAACCAATTATTTAGCTACAATTTTGTAGTTGTAAATAAATAAATATGTTTGAACAAGAAAAGAAATTTTACAAATTATTTTTACTAATCAAAGCAAGACTTGCTTATTATATCATCTTTAAAATAACACATTCTTAAGTTTTCATAAATTAGTGTGAGCATTCATATCGTAAAAAATATTACAACATGTCGACGGTATAGTATTATTTACTAGTACAAAATTATTATTAACATTTTCTATTTTAGGCAAAAATAAAATTTCCTCTTCATGATACACATCTGAAAAAATCATTGGGAATCTTGAGGACCGCCTGCATTTTGTCTATGATAGCACCAATATGTTTCTATGTGTTTCATAATGTGCCACGGAAAAATAAGTACAAAACTTTTTACTCAAAATATGATCCAATAGATGCATTTGATCGCATGCAGACTGGCGGTTACTTAACTTCCTGTCCGAAGGATAAAAAGGATAGCAAGAATGATAAGAAAAAGTAAAGCGAGAAGTTATCCAGAAAAACTAAGAGCAAACTAGAAACACACACAAGAAACATGAAACATCAACAAAGCGTCAATATAACAAGCGAAAGGAAATCCAAAAGGAACAAACATGAAACTGATTCTTACTCAACTATTTCTCCTACAGGAGGATATTCTATTCTACATTACTAATCTAATAAATGGAGCATTGCAAAATTTTCAAGTTTTCTGCAAATATTGACTTAGTGTAGCTAGATGGCCAATAAATGATTGGATGTTAGGGAAATGAAGGGAAAGCCAGTCGAAACTTGCATCCTTGCGTCTTTACTTAAACTGTAGATGTTGCAGTCGGATGCAGTTGGACTTTATTCGGAAACACTTTTATATAAACAAGAATGAATATTGATTCGCTAGTTAGGAAGATCCTTGAGAGAAATGGCAAATTATTTAGGCAAAATATAAATATATAGTTCATATAGAGAAAATTTAAAAAAAGGTCGATATTTATAGTACATTTTTAATGGTAGTTATATTACACTCTTATATTCTTTATCCTCTTGATGTTATTCGGTCAGTGATTCTCTGAGGTTTAGAAAATCAGAATGGTAAATGTGACTGCCACTGTTGCCAAAAAGCATAGAATACTTTTAGGCGTCTTTAAACTGACAACTTGTTATCTCGCCTGTTGTTTTGGCTGAAAACTTCGAAGGGTTTGGCCAAAATAAATGCCATGAAATTGAAGAGGAATTTTGAACTTTTGGGTGTTTCAATTAAGCCAATGCATGCACATTAACATGACATGTTCATGTCAACATTTAGATGGCAATCTAATAAAAATGGTCTATCTACAAAATGTACCACTTTAAACAAGTAAATAGTTTCTGAATTCAATTTTATTAAATTACTTAAGAACTCGTTAGCAATTTGAAGGCTTTGTTAAAGTAACTACAATGTTCATTAAAAATAAAGAGTTGTTGTTGTGAAATTAAAATTATATATTTCAAATTTTTACAGTGATTGGGTATTCGGAAAATATTTAGACCCCGTATGAAGGGGTATGGGTTGTTTACCGAAATGTGCGTAACAGAGAAGAGGCGTGGCAGACCCTATAAAGTATAATTCTTGATCAGCATCAATAGCCGAGCTGAAAAAGCAAGATCGAAAAATTGAAAATCAAATTTTTATAAAGTTAGTAATACTTTGATGTAGAATCAATAAAGAGGCCAAAAAGATCAAAATGGTATTCCGCAAGGAAATCGTTAAATTTGACAAAGTTATGCAGTTCAATTTATTATTGCTTGGACTGTCAACTTTACAAGTCAAATTTTTTGTCAATTTCTACATGATTTTTTACAGAAAATGAAGTCTCTCAGAATCAAGTTTAAAGTTTGTTTTATACTTATTTGGGCACCAGGAGTTGATTAAAAGTGAAAACTCAAGATTTTAAATTTTGAAAAAAATATTTTTCAAAAAAGTCAAGGAGTACATATTTTGTCGGGAAAAATTCGAAAATCAATTTTTATAAAGTTAATAATATTTTGATGAGAATCAATAAAGAGGCCAAATAATGATCAAAATGGTATCCAAAAATCGGTAAGATTACAAAGTTATGGCAGTTCGAAGTTTATATTGCTTGGACTGTCAACTTTACAAGTCAAATTTTTTGTCAATTTCTACATGATTTTTTACAGAAAATGAAGTCTCTCAGAATCAAGTTTAAAGTGTTGTTTTATACTTATTTGGCACCAGAGTTGATTAAAGTAAAACTCAAGATTTTAAATTTTGAAAAAAATATTTTCAAAAAAGTCAAAGGGGAGACAGATTTTGTCGGGAAAATTGAAAATCAATTTTTATAAAGTTAATAATATTTTAATGCAGAATCAATAAAGAGCCAAATTATGATCAAAATGGTATTCCGCAAGGAAATCGGTTAAATTTGACAAAGTTATGACAGTTCGAAGTTTAGTAATTGCTGATTAAAAAACTTTTTTGGTTTTTAAGATATCGTAACCAAAGTGATAGAATATGTATCTAAGTTGGTTTAATATATCCTGACCAAATTTGGTTCAAATCGAATCCCTATATCATTTAGCTGTCATAGGACCGATCGGATGAAAATCAAGTATGAATTTTTAGCAGTCTTAGCTTTTACCATAGTAAGTACGGGGTCTCCGACAGTCGAGAATGCTCGACTGTAGCTCAATCCGACTAGTTTTAATCCCCAAAAGTTATAATTTAAGGGAACCACAATCTATAAAGTACTCAGACGCTGTACCCTATTTAATTTGTGTAAATTGATTTGATAGAAAGACCAATTGCCATTTCAAAAGATAATGCGCTAAAAGTCTGAAAACCGCCGCGACAGACAGAAGAGTAATGAAAATAAACGAGTAACGCCTGCTTTTTGACAGGCACTGTTGCAAGTCAGAGTCCCTCATTTGAAGTCACTGAACTACTCAATGCTTTTGTGGTCACTCAACCGCAGTTGGCATCAAAAACTTGCCACTCTGATTTCATTATTATCAATTAGTCGCTCAAAAATTAAATGTTATTTCAAAGTGCATCCCGAAACGATTGAATAATTGAAAGTTATTATAAACCGCCTCTCCTAGAGGCATCTTTGATTTTGTTGTGTTCGCCCACCTGATTCCCGGAAATGATTCTATCATTTTACAGTAATTATCAACTTCCGCAGGCTACATCCAATCTGGCAATTCAATATTCATCGCCCAAAAATTACACTTTGCGTGGGCTTCAGTAAACTAATTGAATTTGAATTTGTTTGTCATTGTCAAATATTAAACTTGGCCCGGAGGACACTGCCAATATTTCCGTTGAGTAGGTGTCTATAATTGGGTAATTGAATTGAGAGCAAACTTTCTCCTCAATTATCATTAGCTTTTGTTTTAAGAGATATGTTAACTAGAAGAGGCAACTTTGTATTCTAGACATTTTTAAATTGACGAAATATCGTAAAGAAATGTTAACAAGGTTTTTGGATGCTTGACTTGAATTGCAAGTGACTATCATATATGTATTTCATTCACATAGATATAAAAAAAAGACAAAAAAGGAACGCAAAAATACCCTGTACATTGAAAATATTCTGCACAAACTACTGCCACCAGATGCCTTTTTTTTTTGGTTTAGTTATTATATAAATTCAGTAATGCTAAAAATCACTCTGTATATTCTTGTTGCATAATATATTTCATTAATTTGATTAGATTGTAAGAGATTTACAAATAGAGATGTTTGAATCTAAATGTCAGCACTCTTTTATAAACAATTTATTTGTATTAATGAAAGTTACGTCTTTATTCCAATTATATTGAACTACACTCTATACAGTTCGATTTACCTACTACACTATATAACAGAGCTCGGATTTATTACATTGTGGCCGGACTCTTTCCCATCATCCTTTCCACTCACAGTGGTCAATCTGCGATTCGAATTGATTGTTGCCTATAGAGAGCAGAAATTTCATTTTCCAAAAGCTGCTCTTTTTTTTTGGATGCGTTGCCATGCGAAGTGCAGACTGCAATTTCCGTGGCCCAAAAGTACATATAACCAATCACTATTTGGACTATCTCTACTTTTTACTGGGATATAAAACAAAGCCCTTCACACTGTCCAATATCATGGTGCGTATTTCGGGACCTGGCGACGCTTTTAAATTTTGTCAAATTGTTTTTTCGCTTTTTTTACTCTACCAGAGTGTATTGTACTTTTGTCATGAGAGGCGTTACTTAACCAATCGTTATATACGCATGTGATTAATCAACGCCCATTTCTGTCTGCACATTCTTATATTTACTGCGAAATATATGTTTTAAGCAGTTGGTAAATATCGACAGTTTCGGTTACAAGGACTTCTAATGGTATTAAATCTTGGATAGTTGCTCTTTTGTGGTCTTAATACTCTCTGGTCTTAAGTGAGTATTAAAGTTTTGTGCAAATACTTAAATCTGTCAAAGCAGCATTAGTTTCACTGCCTTTTTAACTACCAGTATATAAGAACCTTGATCTCAGTAAGTTAACAAATTTTTCTTAGAAATAGCTCAGTAATTTATTTTTTTCTGTAATTATTATTATTTTTCTTTTTTTTGTCATAACAAATAGTTGAACAACTGTTTGTCATCGAATATTCTACTAATGCTTTAATCTGACTTTAGCTATTTCTCATCAGTTCTACTATGCAGGGTATTTTCCAGTCTTGTAGCACATACCTAGTGTATCCATGGCTGCTTATACTATTATCATGGCCAGTATTGTGTTTTGGCAACAGTTTTCATATTTGTTTGTCTGTGAATTTCAACCAAAGCTAAGTGCGTTAAATAAGCCATAAGTTTATTCAGCGACAATGTCCTTGTCTGCTGAACAAATATAACACGGCTCAATGAAGCTGAAAGTGACAACAAGACCTATTCCAAAAATATTTATTTCTGTCGAGGGCTGCAGTAGCAAATCCAAAAATTTCCAGTCGTATCTATAATAAAATAAAAACTTTTCTTAAAACTAGTTGAAATAAAATGTAAGCTAAAAAGTTTTCACTCTTTCTTTAAGAAAAATTTCTAGAGTTTTCTGTATCACACCTGATAGTTTAACATTTCAAAAATTACAAAAAAAAACATTTATTTGTTTGTGTATTGGCTGGATTGTAGTTAAAATATCTTATATAAAATAAAAACCTTATTTTAAACACCATTCAGAAAAAAAGGTTAGATTGTAAGTTTGATTCTGTTGGCTGTATTCTATATTTTATTACGTTTGTTTTATAATTCATTAGTTTGATTCCAATAGAAATATAATAATAATTTTGCCAGCCCTGGTATATTCATACTTGATTGCCTGCTTGCCAGACTGTTATTCCCTCCATTCTCTTAATCTTTCCTATCATTTCACTTGGGTTCAAGCTGCTTTTGACGCATTAATCTGAAAAATTGGCCACATTTGACTAAATGTTTATCTCTATAGCTTTGGCCCAAAGACAACACCTCTTTCTTTGTTTGTGTAAAACATTTGGACTTCTGTATAAAGTTGTTAACCCAACTATTTATTGAACACTCAAAAGTGTGAAGTGTGTGTCTAATATAATTGAATAAATGTAATACTTAGTATATATTAAAAACGGATAAATAAAATACAGGCCTGAAAGTTCATTGGCATAGAAAAACAAGCATAAACTTGGCTAATTCAAAAGAAACATTTTTTACTCAAACTCTTTCTACCAATGTATTGAAATATAAAGTTAATTTTCATTGGGTATCAGAAATATACCCTGTATATACTTATATTTTTGCATCCCGTTGTAAGAAATTTAATAAAGATATCTCTAATAATTTAAAGAATGCTACATCAATCGCTCAACATGAATACTCTACGAGCCTATGTGATTACAGGGCATAGAAAAGTCACTGAATGGGTCTGTGAAACCTTGGGAATGTAGTCAGCATATAAAATACTTTGTTATTTCTTGGCAAAGATATTGTCAGCTAAAAAACACAAACACACATCGTGAATTTGAATGCACGTCCAGTCACACACATTCTCATTCTGTGTGTGTGGTGTGTGTGTGTGTGTGAGTGTGTAAGAGTTTTTTATGCATCGTTGGCAACGCGACTATCGCAATTTGCCAAGGGGTTCATTAGACTTTCAACTTTTGTTTTGATGCCGCCACAAACGTCAAAGGCAATGAACGAATAACATGCACAAAATGTAGACAGATGTGTGCTCTTCTTCCATAAAAGTAGAAGGTAAAACAAGCAGGCCGAGAGCAGGAGAAAGGGATCTGCCAAAGCCAGAGCAGATGAATTGAGTCTACGGCGACTGTGACTGCAACTGCGGCAAAAATGGCACAAGCGCAAACAAGAAAAGCCAAACAAAAGCCGAAAGCGTTATGGAAGCAAACGTGCCACATGCCACATGCCACAAGGCGATGCAGAATGGCAAATGAAGATGAGGATGGAGATGAGGATAATGCTGCGCCATAAAGTATGCAAAGCGTGAGAGAAACAAACTTATCGATTAATGGAATGAGAAACAACAATAACTCTGCTACAACTTTCCCAGACTTTTCCCTCTCTGGTCTCAATACAACAATACAAACTTCGGACTCGATATAATTGCTGTGCTCTCTTCAAGGTCAGCTTCGATGTCGACATTTATATTTAGATGCTCCTTTCGATTGTCCTTATTCATTAGTCCAATGCCTTAAAGCATTCCCCACAACATTTGCACGTGCCAAAGTTTTTCTTACTGCGTTAATTGGACAAATTTATTCAGAATGTGCTGATAAAGCCATTTCAAATACCTTCATTCGAGATTATCATAATCCAGATTTATTGTTATTAATAATTAATTGAATTCTGGCTTCTATAAAAGTTTTTCTGTGTGCAATTTTGATCAAATTAGGTCCTTTAACTAAAAATGAGAATTATTCTTGATTTTGACATTAAGTTCTTTTCTGTCATATTATCCTTAAGTTAATTAAATAAGACCTTAGTTAGACATTTAAAAAGACTGTTTGAGAGGTGAAAAAAATATAAGCGGCGAAAAAAGCGGTAAAAACAATAAACAAAAACATTTACTTAATAAGTAGATCAAGTTCAAACTAACAACACTAAAAATTGCAGTGCTAAATCCACGTAGCGTTGTTGGCTCTGCTAGAGACTGGCACAATAAACAAACTGCTAGCAACGCTGCTCTTAAGCTGCCTAACAGTTGCTCTGTAAACTATTAACAGCGACTCTGCTGCTCTGTCGCTGTGTTAGTCGTAGCAACCAACGCGTCGCTGTTGCTGTCGCAGTTAACGTCGCTGCTGCGTCGCCGTCGCCGTCAATGTTAATGGTATTGCTCTGCTGCAGCTGCCGTCGCTGTCGCTGCTGCTGTCGCTGTTATTGTCGCCGTCACTGTTAGTGCTGCTTCTTTGTCGCTGCAGCCGTCGCTGTTATTGATGCTAAGCTGTTATTATTGCTGCTAATGTTGCTGCTCTGCCGCTGTTATTAATGCTGCAGCCGTTGCTGTCACTGTTATCAGTGCTGCCAGTTTAGCAATTTAGTTGCTAGATCTAGCAACTTTTAAAAAAATTTGCAACTTTTTTTTCAAAAATGCTATTAGCCACAAATCTAGCAATTTTTAATTTTTCTTTAGCAATTTTAGCAACTTTATTGCAAAACTAGCATTTTTTCAATTTTCTTTAGCATTTTTGGCTTTTTTTTATAAATTTTTGAAATTGATTGCACAAATTTCGATTAATAATGGTTCACAAAAATATCGTAACTTGAATATAACTTAGTGGTTCGATTATATGAACAACTTGAAAGTGTTTGCGCACTTTTTTGCTGTGTTTTGTAATTTGGATAAAATGCCAAACATTTAGAAGCACTTTTTTTCGTGACACAAATTATAATTATAATTACCGGCAATGAGAAGTACGTTGATTGAAGTGAAGCTGACCAGCTGGATAGCTTTATAAGTGTTCTTTAGTTAAATGTTAATAAAATTGCTTAAGATATGAAATTATGTTCCTTTTAAATTTCGATTTTTTTTCTTAAATTCATACATATATTTCTTAAAAGCGAACATTTTAATGTTTAGCATTTTTTCTGGCAATTTTTACATAATTTTTAGCAATTTTTAGCAACTTTTTTTTCAAAATCTAGCAATTTTTGCTTTGGAGATTCTGGCAGCACTGCCTGTTATGTGGACGTTATCGTCGCTGCTGCGGTCGCTGTTATTGCCACTGGTGCTGTCGCTGCTCTTGACTCTGTTGCTGACGCTGTTATAACAGACTCTATCCCGCCAGAGTGCCGTGGACGCCCAATAAGATTGGACGTGCCAATCTTTGCTGCTGTAAAAATTTTGGTAATTCTATTATAGGGCCTCATCTCAAAAACTAAAAAAAAAAAACAAAAGGGGGTGATTTATGATGAATTTAGCAAAAAAAATTAGATTGGGGACTCAATTGGTTTATTTTAAAAAATCCTTAAAGTTTCCAACAAAATGAACTATTTTATTGTAAATAGTGTTGGTAAACGGACCACAATAATGACAAGTTGCACAAAACAACAATAAAATACTTCGGTTTTGTATGGAAACTTTAAGGATTTTTTAAAAATAAACCAATTAGTCCCCAATCTATTTTTTGCTAAATCATCAAACACCCTTTTGTGTTTTTTTTTAGTTTTTGAGATGAGGCCCATATAATAGACATTTACCAAAATTTTCATACATAAATTAAGAAAAAAAAAGAAGTTTATTTATTTAAATTAACTAATTTTTATGTTTAAATTTTAAGCCTAAAATGTTATTATTCGGAATGTTTCAAGTTGTACCACTTGTATATTGTAAACTATTGTTGTATGTATAGGCTTTGTCATGTTAGGATTATGTTTTCTTTTTTAACTTACAATTTACGACCCAATTCCTGGTTAGTTACGAGCTGTTCTCTACCTAAAACGGAGTCATAAAACAAGCCAGTTTCCGCAGTCTGCTGAAATCATAGGCAAAACTTATGATTCTGATTAGCATACTTGCATTGTTATTTGGAGTGAAATACTGACTGAGGTGACAGTTTCTACATTGAGTTTATGTATCAATTCCTCTTCGTAGAGACCTCGTCCTTTTCCCTCGCATTCATTGTAATCCTTGCGGTCCGTTTTCCTTACCTGAACATTGCTCAATGGCAATTTATCTGACATTATTGTCACATTAAATCAGTTTGGGTTATGGTGACTTTTGACTCAATGCACTATGGGCCGTTTGACCAGTTTTTGTAGCATTAATTAATAACTCAAAAGCTACGCAGGATATTTTGATGCGGCTTATTTCTAGTGTGATGGATAATCCCAGAAGTATTTCGTAAAAGTGGGCGTCGGACCTTTTGTTATTTTATTTATTTATTTATTTATTTTTTTAATAAGTTGGGATATTTCCTTTTTTCAAACCAATTTCTTTTTTTTTAAAACCCAAATCATCTCTTAAATATTATAAAATTCGTTTAAAAAATTTTATTTCTCTAGGTCTAGCTATTTATTTTAATGTAATATTTCTTTTAAAATGACATCTAAATATTTAAAAAAATGTTTTAAAATTGATTTTTTGTACCGTTACGTACCGGTACTGAACCGGAACCGAAAGAAAAAAATCAAATAGAACTTTCTACTGAAATAGTTATTTAAAGACGTACCGGACTCGAAACCATAAGCTATATTTGTTTCGGCTTGATTTCCTGCTTGTAATAAATGAGTTAATGCCAAAGAAAAAACAGGTAAAACTCCCCATGGTGACAATGTCGGCCTCAATTCAATCAAAAAGCTGCTAACACGAAAATCTACTCGATATTTCTTGTTGTCCAACTTCTTGACGGTTTATGTAATGGAGAAAATACAGCATTTGTTTTGATGTTGATGTTAATGCCATTGATATTATGCTTTTTCTATACTTGGTTAGCTTTATAAAATCCTGATTCCACGTTCAAGCACCCAAATAAATGTCCTAATTTTTTACCATTTGCATATTAATGAATATTTGCTACTCTATCTATGCGTGGGAATGAGTATGAGTGGTTTTGTGCGTTACTTTGTTACAAAACAGGAGGCTTAAATCATTTATTTGACTTTATCAGGGTTTATTTTCATAAAAAATAAATTTCTAATCAATGAGGATCCTAATAGAACATTGGACATTGAAACTCTTTAAAATTGAAATTGTTTAACTATTGATGTCATGTGTGCAATTTAAAATTGATTTCATTTTATAGCCTTGAACTTCACAAATAACTTATGAGACTGTCATTATGATTATTTCCTTCGTTTGTTTATTTCCGACTTTCTATGATTACCTGCTGAACTAACAAGTTAATATTTTATTGACTTTTTTCACTGGCAATTTTCTTCACCTTTCTAACTTTCTAGGTGGCTAACAAAGTTGCAACACGAATCGCATGCACCAAAGTGTGTACTTAGTATTCACAAGCCATTTCACAATTTGGTCATTGCGTGAGCCATTTAAGAAATTGACCCACATTACGTATACGCAATGCAATTCAATCGTCAATTATTTTCACATTTATTATTTAAACAATGTCCAATGCGATGACGCTGTCTGTTTGTCTCTGGTCTGACAACAAGGTCAATCTCCAGGAGTTGACCTTCAACTTAGCTGTCAACTTACTTTAAACTTTTGTTTTCGTATTAACTGCGCATTTTTCTGACTTCGTTTTCGACTTTAAGACTACTTCTGATTTTTTCTGTGCTTCTGCTCGACTTCCTGCAGAGAAGTCATGCAACTCCGTGGTCAACTTGGCAAAATGCAATTCATTAAGACTTGCTTTTTTTTGCGCAATTTAAAACTCATTTGCATGACTGGCTGTTTGGGTTTCCTAGTCCTAATTAGGGAAGTTGTTGTTGCTTGTTGTGCATGCAACATGCAGACAACTGAAATTATAGTAACCCAAGTGTTGCAAATGAAAATACTGTTGATTATTAAACAAGGACAAGGCACAGAAAAAGTTAAAAGCTCATTTAGCAAAATTTGTGAAGAAAAAGGTTAAGGGGGGCTTGGTGGTTTTTGAGGGGATTATAGCAAATTAGTTAGAGTTATCAATCACAACAAAACGTCAAAAACAATTTCCGGCTGTACCAAAGTCGGCAAAATTGTAGCGTTAACTGTATTTATTAAGAGTTAATTGCTATAAGTATAAAACCAAAGCTAACCTGTAAAAAAAAACAAGAAAATCTTCTAAATAATAATTTAAAAACAAAATATTATTACTTTAATTTTTAGTCTTTTTAAAAAAATTATGAAATAGTTACAAAACTTTAATTGTTTATATAATAATAATATAAATAAATGAAATCCTATAGCAAAACGTAAATAATGTTCAAACTAAGTAAACGTAAACAAGTACGAAAATCAATTTTTTTATTTTTATTATTTATCTATTGTATATTATAAAAAATTATGTTTTGTATTTTTGTTAATAAAAATCCAAATTTTGAATTCTTAAATTTATATCTAGATTAGCATTTAGCCAGTCAAAGTTCATCGTATATTGTCTGTTTAAACACAAAATAAACAAATTAAAATGAATATCATTTAAATAGAAACCGTTTTAGACTACAAAATGATTTTGGTTTCTTAGTACAATTCCATTGAAATCATTTTATTTACTTGTTTTCTATTTCAATTCATTTGCCTAACCGAAAAATAATAGAAGGCGATGAGATTTCGCACAGCAATTGACAGAGCAGTCACCTCAATTGACAGGAAATCAAGTAGTTTGAGTTCAATTTCAGATAAAATGTTTTTATTTTTAGATAAAAAGCCGACACAAAACCAATTTTGTTAGAGTCCTCGGTTCGGTTGTTAGTTTCAACTTGCCACAACCCACAGCAATTCAATGAATTGCAATGTGTTTGGTCAAGTGGGCAAGCAATTGAATAACTATTCAACTTACTGGTACAACAATTGAGGAGTTTTGCAACTAAGGGATGTACTCAGGTTTGTGGAATTTTTGACAAAGTGCAGTGGAAAGCAGATGCCAAAGGATCCCATCAACAAAAATTGAATATTTACATGTTCAGGATTGGTTTGCTCATGGATTGAATTGAAAGCATTTGAAAAATGTGTGTGTATGCACATTGTAAGTAGCTTATGCAAGTTAAAGAATTCTCGAGAATGCAGTTAAAAGACTAGCTGCGATAATTCAACTAAAAGATACTCTATAAGTATGTTTAAAAATCCACAGCACACAGATCCTTTTTCCTTTCAAAAATGCTCATGTAAACATATATCCAAATAAGCTCATTCCATAAAAAGTCTTTTCAATCACAACAGCATGAGCTTTCCATTTGATCGCGTAAACACACAGAAGAAGCAAAGTTTTTAAATAAAATACGTGCACCAGATTTCAAGTACACACACAGGGGAATAGCCCACAAATTACTTTTAAATAAAATGCTTCATTTGCAAAGTTAAAAATTCATTTGCATTACATGCAGTAAAAAGAGAGAAAAACAAATAGAAAAACCCGCAAAAGGGACTGAAATGCCCTCTGACAAAATAAATAAATATTAAATAGGCGAATGAGCAAATGAAAATTGAAGAAATATCAAACCACAATTTAAATATCCTTAAGACTCAAAAAATAAACAAGATAAATTAAATATAAAACAGACTACTAGATGTTACAACATTAGTATTTAAGTAATATAAAATATTCTTATTTTTAAATTACACATATAATTACCAAAACTAAATAATTAATTATTATATTTATGTAGTATAGAAAATGTAATAAACAGCAATTCAAGGATTTTAAAAGTATTCCAAAATTTTTTATTATTATAATAATATTAATAATACATTATAACTTTTGATTTTTGTTACCAAACTATTGACCAAGTTAAGCTATCCTTCTCCTTAAGGACGTTAAAACCAAAAGTGCCAAGAGGCTGTGCACAGCTGTTGCTTGGAATGTGTGTGTGTGAGTGTGTGAGTGTGTGTAGGTGTAGGTGTTTCGCGGTGAGTGTGAGATGCACTTATGCCATCGCCCGAGGAAGGACAAACACCAGCCAGCAACGTTGGCAACCGGAAACGGAAACTCGCGCACAGACACAAGCTCACACTCAGACACACACACACACACACAGACACACACACACACAGAAATAATCAACGTTGGAAAAAGAAAAAACCAGACATATCCCACACACAAGTACACAAAGCCAAACAAAAACAAGTAGGCGGTTACAGTCGAGCACGCTCGACAGTAGGATACCCTGAACCCAGGTACTCTGTACTGAGAGTTGATTTTCGATCGATTGTTCCTATGACAGCTATATGATATTTTAGACCGATTCTAACCAAATTTGTTCAGGATGTATAATACCAGCCCATATGCATATTCCATCAGATTGGTTTTGATATCTCAACAAATAAAAAACTTTTCCATACTAAAACTTTATTTTCGGTGTACCCTTCCTATGGCAGCTATATGATATAGTTATCCGATTTTAACCAAATTTGGTCAAGATGTATACTACCAGCCTAGATGCATATTCTATCAGTTTGGTTTTGATATCTCAACAAATAAAAAACTTTTCCATACTAAAACTTTATTTTCGGTGTACCCTTCCTATGGCAGCTATATGATATAGTTATCCGATTTTAACCAAATTTGGTCAAGATGTATACTACCAGCCTAGATGCATATTCTATCAGTTTGGTTTTGATATCTCAACAAATAAAAAACTTTTCCATACTAAAACTTCATTTTCGGTGTACCGTTCCTATGGCAGCTATATGATATAGTTATCCGATTTTAACCAAATTTGGTCAAGATGTATACTACTAGCCTAAATGCATATTCTATCAGTTTGGGTTTGATATCTTAACAAACACAAAACTTTTCCATACTAAAACTTCATTTTCGATGTACCGTTCCTATGGCAGCTATATGATATAGTGGACCGATCCAAAAATAAACAAACTTGATCTGCCTATGGTATTCAGGAACCTACATACCAAATTTGATGTCTCTAGCTCTTATGGTTTCTGAGATCGACGCGTTCAAACATCCGGACGGACGGACGGACGGACGGACGGACGGACGGACGGACAGACAGACGGACATGGCTCAATCGACTCGGTTGTTGATCCTGATCAAGAATATATATACTTTTGGGGGTCGGCCACGCCCCCTTCTGCCTGTTACATACATCCTGCCAAACACATTATACCCTTTTTTGCCCATTTTTAATGGGCTCAGGGTATAAAAAAAAAAAACCAGCAAAGCCTCGTAAATTTTTTAAGCAAACTTGACGTTGGCAAACAGCAAAGATGGTCAAAGGATTGGATTTGGTCTGTCTCTGTCTGTTTCTGTCTCTGTCTGTCTGTCTGTCTCAGCTTGCAGCTGCATTGAGAACGAACAGGTGTATAATTTTCCCACGCTACTTAAAGCTGACCTCAAGCAGTTTAAAAAGCTATCTTCATATGCTTGAACTACTTAAGTACTATACAGCTATAGACACAATGGACACTTCAGCGTAAATTACATACGGAAAATGAGTTTCTGTAACCTTTGAGCTATCAGTAACACCATCTTAATTTTGTTAGCTTTTATGCTTTCACCTTTTCTTTATTCTGGGCTATTACATTTAGACGCGAAAACTTTGAAAGCACCTTGACATTTTGAAGGATTTTTAATTACGTTTTCTCTAATGAGTAAAACTGACTGAAAGTATCTAATTTTTTACTGCCCTCTTTTTATTTAGAATCATTTTTTATAATTATTCCCAGTAAATATTCGATTTTAAAAACGAGTATAGTCTGTTTAAAACATTTATGTATTACAATTTATACATTTTATTTATTATAAATCAAAATATCGCATATTCTAAGAGTTTTTAAGCACATTTTATTACAGGGAAACATTTGTAGTATGAGAACTTCCTACTGCAGTTTTCTCTGTTACATTACATCTTTACATCTTACATCTTTCAATACAATTTAGTGCAGTTGCAGTTGCTAAAAATACATACTTTGACTTTTGGCTCTCTTTGTACACTGTTCTAATTACTAAAAGCACTTCCAATTATGCTCGTATATGCGAAAAGAGAAGGAAATTCACCAAGAACTCTATTAAAAATAATTACACGGTAATTAAAGTGTTTATGAATCATGAGGAAAAATAAATGCGCCTCAGTGTAACTACCAGAAGTATTTTCACACATTTGATACTACGAGAGTGAAAGAGAGAGGGAGAGAGAGACAGAGAGAATGAGAGTGAGAGCGAGAAAAAGAGGAGGAAATATAATAAGATGGCAAACATAAAGATATTTACGAAAGGTATAATGTATAAATATTTAAAACATACAAGCGAGAACAATATATTGTGATTGTGTTACAATATAATTTATTATTATAATTATATGTTATAATTATTTAGCTCAAATGAAATGTTATAAGTATTGCCCAAAAGTGGATCGCATATTTAAAGTTAAATGCTTTGTAAATGCATAAATGTGTATCGTAAAATATAATTTATTAACAAATACTGAAATCTTAAATTCAAGTCAAAAAAATATATTCAAATTTGTATTAACAAAAATCTGAACAACGAAAGACGTAATGCATTATGCATTTTAAACAGTTTAAACTTTAAAGGCGTGATGTTAAATGCCAGCGATCTGGTCGAAATCGAGAGAAATCGACATTTATGCGCTTATTGTCTAATGTCACTGGTTGGTTTTGCGTTCAATCTGGCTTTCGTTTAGGAAAACTTAAACTAAATATTTTAACTGACCGCAGACTTTCTTTATATTTTATGCATGAGATAATACAGATAACGCTTTTTATTTAGAACAGATTCATATTGCAATATTCTGTATACTCTTGCTTAAAAATATCCAAAATATATTACATTTCAAACAGGGATGACACAGAATTAATTATAATTACATTTTTGTATATGCAAAATAACAAATTTTAAAAATCATTTAACAATTGAAGTTATTTTTATATTTAGCATGTATTAAAAATTTATTTAAACGGTAAGGTTATGAATTTAATTTATTTATTTCTTAATTTATGAATCAGTTAAATCAATAATTATCTATAAGTAAAACAATTATAAAATCTAAATATTTATTGCATAACAATTATCCCGATACAATCGATATTTTTATCGTGCGTCTATTATTGAAAGCTTGTGAGCACCATCACTAGTTTTCAGCATGATGGTCACACTGTTCGCAAGTCAAAAACTGAGCAAAGCGCGCACGTCGAAAACGAAACTCGCAAGTTTGTCAACGATCGTCAAAGCGTGAAGTTGACTTAAGTCTCTCGGCTTAAGTTGTTGTTGATTTTTTTTATGATTATTTTCACCCTGTGCAGTGTACACACAGTTGCCAGCTCGCAATTCATTTGTATCGTTTGTTTTGTATTCTTTACGTGACTTAAAGCAAACAATCGAACAGACAGACAGACACACAAAACGAACGTCACACATAATTGTTAGCCCTCACGGAGGAGGAGACGTCGAGCGATCTGCCGACAGCAGCAGCGACGGCAGCAGAGGCAGCGACTGCGGCAGATGCTTCGCTTTAAAAAAACAAACCGGCAACTTACAATTTAGCAATTGCAAATCGAATTAAGCTAAAAAAGGCGCAGTGACAGAAAGGCGAAGTGTGTGAAGTGGAGAGGGGAAACATACAGATAAATAAATAAATATGTACATATAGCATACTGTGCTTGAAGGTCAACCACATCTTACAGGTTTCGTCTTTAGCCTATAACGCTGTGTCAGTGCACAAGAATGTGTTAATTTGGTATTTCAACAATAACAACAACAAAAGCAACAACAACAACTGTGTCGACCGCCTGACGCCATCAACATTAAATTTGCATAAAAAAGTAAACAAACGCTCACAAAAAATCCGGCTAACTGCATAAAATGAACATCATTTGGTCGTCTTCGTCTTCGCAACGCAAGGGGGGAAACAACAACAACTTGGAGATGTTGCTGATGTTGTTGCTGGGTCTGATCTGTGGCACATACTTATCGCAGTTGTTGCAACGTGCCCGCTTGCAATTCTATGATGATGTCACCTCTCAGCTGGAGACTAGCTTTCCCTCCTCCTCCTCCTCCCCTCTCTATAACCAACTCGAACCCCAACTCATCAGTGACCGCTCACTTGAACAACAACGCGACACGCATTCTCTGCTTGGTTGTGGCAAGTTCGCTGCACTCAGATGTCACACACATAGAGCGCACTTGGGGCAGGCGTTGCAACAAGTTGCTCTTCATGGGCAGCCAGAGAGACAAGAAAGTCAACATTAAAGAGAGACACACTAATTCTTGGGCCAAGACGCGATATCAACTGCATCATGTTTATCAGCATTATTACGAAGATTACGATTGGTTTCTTAAGGTCCCCGATGATACGTAAGTCTGATTTTAATTACATACTCTTCGATTCTAATTGTTGTATCCCTTTACAGCTATGTAATAATGGAGAACCTTCAGCATTTTCTACAAGCTTACACACCAGAAACGCCAATTTATTTTGGCAGCAATGATTGGGAGCTAGTGAAACAGGTGAGTTCATTAATTATAATTCAGATAATCAGAAAAGAGGCAAATAACTAATATTAAACAATTTATTTGTTAAAACTTAAATTTAAACAATATTAAATTACTTTGGAATCACTTAGAAAATCAACTTATGTAAAGTAATAATAAGAATGCATGCTTTAATACCAGTAGATTTCTGATTCATGGGGGATAACTTATTGAATTTATCCATATTTAAATATTATTCTTCCTACATTTCAGGGCTACGTCTCTGGGGCAGCTGGGTATGTTTTCAGCAAGGCGGCACTGTATCGATTTATAAATCTGGGACACGGAAATGGCAACCTCTGCAGTAATCGCAACTACGGTATTGAGCATCTGGAGATTGCCCGATGTTTACGGAATGCCGGCGTAGTAGCTGGAAATTCTCGAGATGAGGCTGGTCTCTCCCGTTTTCTGCCGATACCACCCTATGGAAAGCAGAACTTAAACAATGTAATATGATTTCTGATATTACAATCACAGAATTTAAATCAATGATTTTCCTTGCAGAAATCAAACGACTTCTTCTCAAACTCAGCCATAGCATTTCATTATAGTAATTTTAGAGACTTTTACATGATTGAATATGTCATCTACAAACTTCGTCCATTTGGTCTTATGCAAATAATTCCAGAAAAGAGGACAACTGCTTCGCTGGATTATAATCAAAGTAAATATTGGAATTAGGAAGAGGGAGATTCACTTAAGTGATTCGGATGGACTCTTGAAAACAATGCCAAAGACAGAGACTACTTAATATACTAAGTTATAATTTTGTTAGAATTTTAACGCAAATATTCAAAATTCTGTCTAACAATTGATTTTTTATAACTTGAATATCAAATATTCTTAAAAAAATAAAAATGGTTATATTAGCCTTAGATCAAGTATTATACTTCAATTAACAACCGGAATTACATATATTTAGAAGGACGGAATTCTATTTATTAGTTTTACACTCCGGTCGATCAATTAAATAGATAGCATTTTGATTGGAATGAGATAAATGCAGGTTTTTCTAATTGATAGTCCGATTTAGCTATACTTTCTCGTTCCTTGATGGATTCACAACAAGAGGTTCATGACCCTTAATAATGCCATATGGATGCATATTATAAAGAAGAAAGTCAAACAAATACATTTGATAATATAACACATAGTGAATTGTAATGGCATAGGTTGAACAGCATTCCAGACCCTGGAATAATAATAATTGTTAACCATTTATAAATAAAAGCAATATGAAATTCATACCTCCTTTAGTTTGTAATGCATATAATTATATAGCCAAAAATCCTTTGGTAAACGACCTGGTATGAGAACGTGTTCTAATGAGAGCGGCAGAAAACGATGACGTCCGTTGGAGTCCCTGGAATCTTTGGGAGTTACACCACAAAAGTTCAAGCAAACACCCATTTCAAAGTCCTCAGTGCCGGATTGCTTTCGATTACATCCATTTGAATGGAGTCCATGCTCAATAACACGACGCAGTGCCTCCCGACTGAGCACATACCCAGCACCTCCAGACATGTAGCTCTCACTCTCATTGGGGACAAAGTGACAGCCGAAGTAGACAGGCTCATCGGTGTGATGGGAATGCAGCATATATCGCATATTGTCTATTATGGCATAGGTATCATCGTCTGCCTTAAAGAACCAGTCCGCCTCATGGCGATGATGTCTGTAAACATGTCTAAAGGCGGCCTTCGTTTTCCCCCAAAGTAGAGCGTAACCCTCGCTGACATTTAGGGCTACTGTATGTACTCCCCTCACACTGGACTGTTTCCGACTGCTAAAAACGATTAGTTTGTTGCAACGACGTCCCCAGGTTTTTCTTATGGATCTGGCCACCTTCTCATACATGTGGGGATAGGTCATCACCATGCAAAGTATGCGAACCTCTTTGTAGAGCTGTCTGGCAATCGTGTCGTTCACCGGCAGGGCTGGAACCTGAACTGGGGAACCCTTTGACAGCCCTGGCATTCCATTTAAATAGCCATAAGGACGCAGATGGTACAGTAGATACTCTAGCACATGCATCTGATTGGCGGTGGTGTACGGAAAAGCAATTGGATAAGCTATGGAATTATTAAAACCCTGCAAGTAAAGCAATCGTTATTGATTACGAGTAGAAAAGACAACACTCGAGCGAAATTAATTGTGATAGACCCTGTAGTTATTCACACAAATACACAATACTTTATCCTTTAAATAACTTTCAAGATTGACATGCACATTTGATGAAATTTTAAGGAACGACTCCGACTACAGTAAATATAATATCTGAGATATCTCAAAGATGTAGCATTAAAAATTCACCTTGCATCACCTTGCAATTAAAACACTCACCTGATCAGAATAAACCGCCCGATGAATGTAGGGCCAATTCCAGAACTCTGAGCGCAGATCAAATGGAAATATCTCCCCTGGAATCTGCAATGGAAACAATAGCTCACTCGGACCTTGCTTCATCTCGGCCAGACAATCTATCCAGTCTCTGGAGAAACAATTTCGGGCAAGCAACTGCTGAAGTGCACCACGACTCAGGATGTAATCGGTGGACTTCCTCTGACTAACATGTGCATAGGGATAAAAAGCGTGAAATGCACTGAAGTAAACCTCATCGCTGGGCGAATATTTGACCAGGTGGAAGCGCAGATTTTCCATGATCACATAGCTGTCCACGTGGACGTGCAGCAGCCAGTCCAGTTCCAAATAGAACCTCTCGTAAATGCTTTGATAGATTCCCCAAATTGTGTCTCTTCCCTTGCTTATGTGCATCCGATTGCATCGGGCTCCCCACGTTCTTAGAATGTGATTCGCCTTGAGACGCTCGTTTTTGTTCGTCACTTGGAGTAGGCAATGTACTCGGACTTTTCCATGCAGTTGCTGGGCAATGCTTGTGTTATCCCACGTCTGGTTACGAGTTCCCACTTCAAATTCAGTTACTCTTTCTTTGTACGGCGGCTGCAGATACATAATAAAGTCCCATCCAACTCGACTTAATGAAAACAAATAAATTTCCAGCATAAAAAACCAAATTACACAAATGATTATCAATGCCAGAGCAGTTGGACATTTTAATCGCCGCAAACATTGCAAATACATTTCAAAAATTCATTTAAATTTTTTGCTATGTGTGCATTTGTCAAATCATGACAAAAAGCGTTGCCAGACTTGGAAAAACTAAATATATTTTATTATTTGTTGAGTGAATTCATTGGTATTTTTAATTGCTTTTTACAGGTTGAAAAGCTCAAAATACTGAGGGCTAGTTACACTGTAAGCGAAACGAGCGCGGAATGAAAATAATTAATTATATTTAATTATATTAAATATAAATGTTTTTCTGCTGTCATGATATAATCAACTATCTTGGCTTTTAATTTTTAGCCGTTTCAATTTCTTAGCACTTAAATATTATATTTTTTCTTTAACTACGCCAAAAGTAGCCTCTGCTACAGCTGCAGTTGTCTTATTAAATCTATCCTCATCATCTATGGAGTCTTCATTGCTGTTGGCGGGTTCTTCTATTGGTGGTGGTAAGAACTCTCCAACTTTCAGTTTAGCTGGCAACCGATAAGGTTCTCTCACTATGCCGTAGGGCTTTAAGTGATAGATCAGGTAATCCATAACATACATCATTCCCGGTGCGACATAGTGAAATGATATGGCATTATCCGAACAACAATCAAGGCCCTAGAAATGTATTGCAGGCATTAGATATATAGTATTATAATTATAAGAGTCGTCTCACATCATCTGTGTTGTAGAATATATAACTCCAATACCAGAAGTCCTTATCTTTATTGGGTATTAAATGGTCTTCCGGTGTAAAGGGAAACATGCGACCACGTCCATTCCAATCTCTGGAATCGCCCGCAGTTACATTTAGATTCTCCATGCAGTTTCCTATCGCAATGTCTTCATTTTCGATTGTGCCAGGCACACACTTGTCAGGATTGGGAATACCCTCAACCACAAATCTTCGCAATGCCTCTCTACTGAGTGCATAGCCGGATCCACCGGACATATAACCCTGCTTAACGTAGGGCTTGAACTTGAATCCAAAGTGAACTGGAGTCTCCGGATTATAGGGATACAGCATATAGCGAAGATTCTCGATCACAGCATAGGTGTCATCGTCGGCTTTATAGAACCAATCCGCATCGTTGTAGTGATGTTTATAAACGTACTTAAAGGCCTCTTTAACCTTTCGCCATAGATTTTCTCGACCTTCTCCGACATCCAACTTGACTGTGGGCAGTTCATCATCTTCGGCGGAGCTCATGAATAGAAGAATGTTACAGCGTTTTCCCCAAGTACGTTTAACATGACGGGCTTTTTTCTTATGATTCGTAGGATTTGTCATAACCCAACAGAGAATGCGGACTTCCTTCTTTATTTGATCGGCGACAGATGAATTATCGTATGGATGTTCGTGGATTATCTCTGGAAGAGTGGTTATCATGGCATCAAAAGGATTGTATTCACTTTTCATTTGAAAATTAAGGGATCTCATGCTTTCCGATATAGTCATATAAGAAAATAATTGAGCCACAGAGAAACCCATGAAGAGACCCGTCAGAAGCGTGAGGATTGTGCGATTTCTGGAATTTCCCGCTGAATTATTTCCATCTGTTTTTGAAAAATATTATTATATTTTATCTTAGTATCAGGTATGCGATTTTTACCTTGAGCCGTCATTTTCCTTGTTTTTTATATTTTACTTTCAGAAGTCACCAACCCCAAAAGTTGTTTAACATCCGAGTTCAAAGTTCGCTAAAATTCTTAACTGTTTAATTTTCCTCTTTAAAAATATCTCGTTAGGTTTCATGCATTAATAGTCAAGTTTCAGAATAATACACCCAGTATAGTATACAAATCAAGAAAGTATTATTTAAGTTTGTGTAATTTAAGTTTTTTAGATGTGCACTAATGGCTAACATGTATTTAAATAACCCCGAAGTGAACTCGGCTACGTTAGCAAATTTACTAAACTTTAAAAATGTTTTGAATTTTCACTATATATGGGACCCCAACAGAATTTTTCTGTAATGCCAGTTGTGAAAACAGAACAACTTTATTTGTTTTACGACGATACTAACGCCTATTGCAGTTATTTGCTCTTTTTTAAAATTTACATAAGTTTGATTAATTAGTGCAAGCTAAGACCATGCTGAACTTTGTGTTGGTGCTATATCCCACAAAAAAAAACCTCTACACGAGGTAAGAGTCTAGTGACGTAAGCATTTTCTAGTCCCAAAACTTCTGATATCCAAATTTGTGACGAACAAAATTAAATGTATTATAAAAGTGTTAAATTAAAATATAAATTGCAATTTTATTTTATATTATTCATTTTCTAGCCACAATTCAGATTAATAAGAGCGTGTACATACATATAAAATAATTATTTTTAAGATTAGAGCAATTTAGCAATATGCATTTGAATTTGTCTTAAAACTTTTTAATGTTATAATATTCATTGTTACCGTGTGATAATAAATGTGTACTTTCAATAACTACTTTAAATGTTTTCTTTTTTAAAGTAAAAAAGTGCAATTAAAATCATTTAATACGATTTTAAAGTAAGTAAACCCCATTTAAATATTTTAAGCTTCTATGCGGAAAATTTGAGAGACATTTAAATTGGGAGCCGACCTAAAAATATTTGAATTAAGTGATAAGTCAAAATACAAACTTATTGCGGAATTCAACTTGTCTTGTTCGTCCACTGCATTGTTGAATTTCCTAATGAAATATTGGTGCAAATTCTTTGTAGTCTCGCTAAGATTGGTAATAGTCGTTTTCGTAGTTTCAAAGAATGATTTCTGCAGGTCGTTTACGGTCTTAAAATAATCGCCCATCAAGATGTCAAACTGCCCATTAGTCCATAAATTGAAATGAGTTCGCTTTTCCAAATTTTTGGGGTCCGAATAAATTTCAAACAAATGCCAGAGATCGTCGGCAAAATCGTCTTTTTTAGTGTCCCCTATCAAGTTCAAAACTTTCTCAACAACCTTTTGTTGTCCCATCAAAACAGCCATTAAAGCTGCTCCATGTTCAGCTAGGTTTTGAATTAGAATTTTGTCCTCTTCAGGAATTAGATCCTTAGGCTTGTCTTCCACAACTGAAACCGCTCCTGCCAAGCACTGAAATTTCATTTAGGTTTTGATATAATAATCAATGCTTGTATTTTAAATATTTACCACAATTCCGAAAGTAATCACTAGCAAGCATCGCATCTTCAGGAATGTCAAAGAACGAACTGTACGTTCAAAGACAGAAGAGCTGTCTTTTTTATATGGTATTCATACCCGTTACTTAAAAAATAAATAAAATAATATAATAGATCGAACAAGTAGAAAGGGAGTATTAGCTTACCAAAGGTATTAAAAATGTTATTTTTTCCATACAATCACTTATATATAGATAGATAGCAGTAGATTTTATTAGATAGTAATTTGTTTATATTTATTTTATATATATGACAATAAGTAACGGGTATCCTATGGTCGGGATTTCGACTATAATCTTGCCCACTTGTTATGAGTTGTTTATGTGTGCAAATGTGTCTCGTCTATCTGGACTGTAATGAACCGCATCGAAGTCTATTTTTAAATAAGAATTGATTGTGCATCGCATACATGTCTTTCTTTTTCTTTGTTTTCCTAGAATTAAACTTTAGCTGAGGGTATTCCCTTTTATGTCAATAAATGTTGTTTAACAAACTTTTTTAATCGGCAGAGTCGCCAATTGGGGAAGTAGCGATACATGTCTGTTTATCTGTTTATCTGTCAGCCTGTCTTGGATACCAAGATCTCAGATTGTAATCCTGCCAACTCTACAAAAACTCAAAATGATTGTTAAACTAAAAAAAAAATACTTAGCAAGTAACGCAACTTTCAGGAAAGTTTAAACAAGAATTGAAAATAATGTAAAATGTATTTCTACTTGTGATGCGTATTCATATGTTTTATCAATCTGTACTGAAAGATGTATCTTCCAAAGAAAATCTCTTCACGTGACAATCGAGTTGACGAAAGTCTAGATACATCCAAATTTCTGTTATCCAATTTTGTGACGAACAATATAAGAAAATATATATTTTTTAAAGTAGGTCAATTTGTTTATAGTAATAATAGCACACAGTGGTTATGAAATTCGAAATGTAATTGCCCAAGAAACCATGAGTCTAAAATCAATATTGAGCTTCCACTTTTTACAGAGAAGTTTTAAATATTTCATATATTGGTAACTGTCTGTTAAGTATGACTTACCTCTAACACAAAAACAAAATTGAAAACCCAAATATAGGGCGATTTATGATTAATTAAGAGTTAAGAATAAATTGGCGGTATCTTTTTAATTGAATTTTAAAATTATTAAAGTGATAATAGTGCTCATGTTTAATATTCATTTAAAAAAACTAGTTAAAACCGCCAACTTAATTTTATCTCTAAATTCATTATAATTCTACCCCTATCTGTTTTTTTTTTTTTTTTGAGGTAAGTTTTACCTAAAAGATAGTTTGGCCATACTAAACTAATAATAAATATAAATATAAATTGTTCATTAATCGGCACTGCGCAAAAATGCTATTGTTGAGGAAAATATGTGAGTACAAACACTTATTAGCTAATATTTTGAGAAAGAAAATTAAATAAATTATATTTAAACTCTTGTTATTTAATTAAATAAACGTTAAGATAATTTTGTGGCAAAATGTGAATTTAGGTAATTTTTCGAGTTTTCACTTATACCAACTAGATATTAAATAACTTCTTAAATAAATTAATTGCAGTGTAGTTCATTTATTAATGGTCATAGTCGTCTTCGACTTGCTTTACTTCTTTACTAAGCTTTTTTACTAGTTGTTTTAACTGAAGCGACTGCCTTTGTTTCTTTTTCTTAGCATTTTGCATTGTGTATTTTTTGTCCAAGTCAACTTCCTTTGAGTTAACTTCTCTCGAATCAGGTTCGTTTACCGACGATTTAACTGTAGTTGTCTTATTAAATCTATCCTCATCATCTATGGAGTCTTCATTGCTGTTAGCGGGTTCTTCTATTGGGGGTGGTAAGAACTCTCCAACTTTAAGTTTAGCTGGCAACCGATAAGGTTCTCTCACTATGCCATAGGGCTTTAAGTGATAGATCAGGTAATCCATTACATACATCATACCCGGTGCGACATAGTGAAATGATATGGCATTATCCGAACAACAATCAAGGCCCTATAAGTGTATTGCAGGCATTAGAAGAAATAAATAGTATAATTATAATAATACAAAAAAATTGACTCACATCATCTGTCTTATAGAACATGTAACTCCAATACCAGAAAGTCTTATCATTACTGGGTATTAAATGTGTTTCCGGTACAAATGGAAACATGCGACCACGTCCATTATAATCTCGAGAATCTCCTGCTGTAACATTGAGATTCTCCATGCATTTTCCAATTTCAATGTCCTCATTGACAACGGTACCAGGCAGACACATTTTGGGATTGGGAATACCCTCAACAACAAATCTTCGCAATGCCTCTTTACTAAGTACATAGCCTGATCCACCCGACATATATCCCTGCTTGACGAAGGGCTTGAACTTGAATCCAAAGTGAACTGGAGTCTCCGGATTATAGGGATACAGCATATAGCGAAGATTCTCGATCACAGCATAGGTGTCATCGTCGGCTTTATAGAACCAATCCGCATCGTTGTAGTGATGTTTATAAACGTACTTAAAGGCCTCTTTAACCTTTCGCCATAGATTTTCTCGACCTTCTCCGACATCCAACTTGACTGTGGGCAGTTCATCATCTTCTGCCGAGCTCATGAATAGAAGAATATTACAACGTTTTCCCCAAGTACGTTTAACATGACGGGCTTTCTTCTTATGATTCGTAGGATTTGTCATAACCCAACAGAGAATGCGGACTTCCTTCTTCAATTGATCGGCGACAGATGAATTATCGTATGGATGATCATGGTTAATCTCATAATGAATTGGGGCCTTGACATCGATAGCGTTTTTTTGACTCTCGAAATCTTTACCTACTTGGAGGCTGAACGATTTGATACTCTCATAGATTGTTAAGTAGGAAATAAGCTGTGCCACACAGAATCCTATTATGAGGCCAGCCATAAGCGTAAAAAATGTACGCTTACTGGACTGATTCACTGAAATTATTTAAATTTATATTATCTCTGAAAATTATAATTATCAGAATCCTCTATTATTACTTTGGGATTTTAGGTAGGGTATAACCATTTTTCTGCCGTTTCTTGTATTGTAATAGAATTTTTATACGTATTTAACTACAGCCGATTTAACGGTTTTAAATTGGATTAAATGAGTTATTTTTCGCTTTAATTTTTAGTTACTTTGCACATTTTTTAAAATATTTAAAATTTTTAATTTAAATTTAAAAATTTTTAAGTAAAGCGAAAAAATTGACTTCGAAAGATACATGAACGCTACCACGTTACCAAATAAACTAGACCAGAGAATTGGTAAAGCATTAGCTATAAGTAGGCAACCAAAAATGTAGAGGCTTTGTCTCAGATAACACTTGTGCAAACATAAAGACTTTATTATGATTATATTTATTGTACTAAAAGAAAACTACAGTGTCAACAATCCGTATGTTCCGTTTTTTGAAAATATTAACTTTAAGTGGTTAATTCACTTAATATAAAAGGTACATTTATGCGTATGGAAAAATCTCGGAAATCTCCTGTAGTAGCATAAAGATTTCATATGCACATCTCTTTTTTAACGTCTTTGGTCATAAAGCAGTTCGAAAAGTTGGTGTTTTCAGCAACACCAATTATTGCTTATATGGGATTTAAAGCTGTTAGAGATTAGTAGAGCACATCTGATTAATGTATATTTATCAAAAGTGCAAATCAGAGTTTGAAAACATAATATAGATTATCTTCTAGTCCTATTCTCTTATTACTTTATTGTATATATATAAAGTGAATTATATATAAGTTACATTTGTCTTATGCTTAAAGTCTGGCTTGTTTAAACTAAGATCTTCCTTTAATACGGGTTCACTTTTTGACTCGGAGTCAAATTTTGAATCTATTTGGGAATGTTGATTGTTAGCAATAAAGGTGTCAAAAGTATCGATGCGATGCGGCGTAGAGTAAAGCTTAACTAGGCAACAGGTTACAAACAATCCTACGACAAGTGTGAAGAGTTTACGGTGTCCTAAAATGTTTGTAAGTATATATGAGTACTATAAACATTTCTTAATGAAGTTAGAATATATTACCTTCTCTTAGTAAATATCGTGTCCGCATTCTGATGTTTAAATGTAACTGTGGACTGCTTAAGATTGTCTTCGATTCTAGATTAAAATACTCTTCTGTAGGTAAATTTAAAAAAAGCGAAAGATAAACTGCTATTAATGGGAATGCCAGTATTCTCAATTTTTTTTTCTACAAAAAAACCTATTTAGTTTTTGGTTTGCGTGCTAAAGCCTATGCCACATTTAATCATTTGAAAGAGATATTCATTTATGCTAATATGAACTAAGCACGCACACGTCATGCAATTGACTAAGTTCTAAAATTATGATCTGTTGGCTAAAGAAAAAAAATTCAAATTGCACCTGTTCCAATTGTTTGCGGCAACTGTTTAAATGGAGAGTGAAGATAGATGCAGAAAAAACAAATGATTCTTATGCAAACTAAGAGAATTGGGATGAAATATTTCTTTGAATTATTATAGCTTTTGTATCGACCTCTCCTGAATCATTAAACTTTTATGTTTTGAGATTCCGACATTCAACAAAAGCACAAATATGTAACTGTATAATCAGCATTTCTCAAACTTGATGATAATAATCGCGTTGACAACTTTTTGATTTTTTTTTTTGTGAAGCTGGGCCATTTATACTGCTTGTATGCTATGTCAAGCAGTTCGCAAGTGTGCTGCTTAGCAAAACATCTCGTTAAGTTGAGCTGCTGAAAGAAAATATATTTAAATCTTGTTCTAAGTTACAGTTAGCCTAAAAAAAATTATTTTGCTGCTTTTTTCCCACTGTCGAAAGAATTTCTTACTCTCTTTTATATTTTGACGGTACTAGCGCTGCGGCGAGAAAAAGTTGAAATGACAAGCAATTTTACTTCTAAAACTTTATTAAAAATGTGTGTAAATTTGGCACATTTAACTAATTAATCGAAATATTTTTTTTTAACTAAGTTAAAAAAAAAACAAATCCAAATCGCATCTGCTTCAAATTGTTTACTGCAACTGTTTAAATAGAGAATGAATATACCTGCAGAAAAAACAGAGAATTGTTTACCAAGTGTTTGATTGTTTGTCGTATGGGGGCTATGAACTGCTTTTAGAGTATGAGCAAGCAGTTCACTGCTTAGCAAAGCAACTTGTTAAGTTGAACTGCTTAACGCATTAAATTAAATAGCATTTTGAGAAACAAAAATCGTGAAAATGTGTAATGTAAACAACTTTATAAAATATAAAAACTATTTTAATTTTATTTAAGTTCAGCCCTAGATGATGCATTGAAATTAATTTTTTTAGGAAGATCTTTAAAATTATTGATAATACCATATGGTTTTAGGTGATAGATTAAGTATTCCAGCAAATACATTGGACTTGGCCTTTCAATGCCAGAGCAGCATACCGTTTTCTACAAATAAGATTAAATATTTTATAATTTTTATTTAACGTGATAACTTGAATAACAACTAATCGTATAATGGGAGCTCACCTCAATAAGCTTATAGAAGCTACTCTCATACAATGACTTCTTCCTCTGGTTTTGATATTGATTAACCAGCAGCACATTTGCAGGGATAAACGGACAAAAACTGTCTTTTCCATTGACATCTAGTGCCGATATATTCAGTACCTCCAAGCACTTGCTTACTGTCATATCTTCAGCGCACAGTTTGGGATCCACCACAAATCGTCGCACTGCCTCCCGACTGAGCACATAACCAGCTCCTCCAGACATATAGCCTTGTTTCACATACGGCTTAAACTTGCACCCAAAATAGACGGGCGTCTCGGGATTGTAGGGATATAGCATATAGCGCATATTCTCAACAACCGTGTAGGTGTCGTCGTCTGCCTTAAGAAACCAGTCTGCATCATTGATGTGGTGTTCGTAGATGTACTTGAAGGCCTCCTTCGTCTTGCCCCACAGATTGTTGCGTCTTTCCCCTATGGGTAACGCTATGGCGTTCAGTTCCTTATTCTTGGTTGAGTTAATAAAAATGAGCTTATTGCAGCGCTTTCCCCAGGTTCGTTTCACGTGTTGTGTCTTCATCTGATGGTTTGTGGAATTTGTCATGATCCAGCAGAGAATTCGCACCTCTCTCTGCAGTTTCTCACCAAGAGATAAACTATCTATGGGCTGCTCAGATTGATTATCTGGGCTAGGAGAGTTTGATATATCTTGTAGCTTGTTGTTTTCATTTGAGAACGAGATTCCGGAATGGGAAAATACGAAGAACAATCTACCAATCCAGTAACCGGCAACTACTCCCACTATGAGTATGAGTAACAAACGGAAACCTAGAATTTGTTAAGTGTTAATATTGTAGATAGGAATTTTCGTAAAATATCTTAAATTACCTTCGGATAGCGTGAAGCGTGTCTCTAAATTATTGGTTTTCATTTGAGTGCAGTCTGTAAATTTGTTAAAGCAAAAGTAAGCGTTACTATATCTGATATGATATCTTTCAGTTTTGTTTGCGTTCTGTTGATAAGATGACGATCTGAATGTCCACACCTCACTTAGTCGACTAATTTCTTGGATGTTTCTTGTCGTTTTATAAACACGTTGCTTCTGCCAATTGTTTAAACATTTGCTATCAAAAGTAATAAAAATTAAAGCAGATGGCATATATGCAAATATAGATAATATTGTGAATCGACCAAGGGAAGCAATTCTGCAAATAAAATCGCATCGTGGAGAAGCTCGACTGTTAGATACCCAGCGTCCGTATCGTATTTTACCCTTGGTAACTAAATCTTCATGTTCGACCTATCGTTCCTATGACATGGCTCCAGTCAAAATTGTGAAGCAGATTACCTGATTGTTTTAAAGCAGTTTACTGCTTGTCTGTTGGAGCATTAATTAAAGCAGTACAGCTGTTTGCAGTTTAAATATTTGAATTCAACAGCCTCACTAACCGCTTTTTAAGTTCGAGTGTTGAACAAAAATCAAATTAATCAGTTTATAATACAATATTTTATTAAATATTTACGAGTTATTTAAAGACGTTTCTACATCTTTATTTAGCAAATACAAGTATTAAGGCTTATCGAAATATTTATGTCATTTTATTTAATATTCATTTGATTGCTAGCTAAATGGGCCAAAGAACGTTATAATTATATATTCATCCGTAGTTACTTAATTTCTAGTTTTGTGCTACACTATGTAGTATTGTGAGTACCTTATTAGATGAATAGTATAGCTAGTCATTTACATAAATATATATTTATTAAAAACTATAGTAACAGCACTCATGTATTATTGTTTTGGTATTTGTACAATAAGTTAAAACTCAAGAACATATAAAAAAACAACTCCTGAGTGAATAAGATTAACAAAAGGGACGACGATAAATAGAAATGAAAATGGCAAGTATGTTAAACTAAGTGTGATCTATTCCAATGGATATATACACAAGACCTATATACAAGTATCTATGGCCTACAATCACTGTGACTCCTTATTCACATGGACAGTGCTTGATTCCTGTGGTTCCTTGGGAGCAGGCATTAATTCCCCTATCGCCAACTTATTTGGAAGGACATCTGGTGAATTGACGATGCCATATGGCCTGAGATGATATATCAAATAGTCTAGCACATACATTTGATTGGGCGACACATAATGGAAGGATATGGCGTTATCCGAACAGCAATCCAGACCCTGTAACAAACATCTAACGTCAGTTGATTTCATTATGACACTTAGGAATATCAGATCTCACCTCGTCCGTCTTGTAGTAGATGTATTGCCAGTACCAAAACTTCTTGTCCGTATGTGATGGTATTAAATGGTGCTCTGGCACAAAGGGGAAGAACCGACCACGACCATTGGCATCCCTTGAATCGCCCGCCAGGACTTTAACGTTCTCCAAGCACTTGCCTATTTCCACATCCTCGGCACCAGAGTTGTCACTTTTGCACAGTTTCGGATCGGGCAGAGCCTCCACCACAAACCGACGCACTGCCTCCCGACTGAGCACATAACCAGCTCCTCCAGACATATAACCTTGTTTCACATACGGCTTAAACTTGCATCCAAAGTAGACGGGCGTCTCGGGATTGTAGGGATATAGCATATAGCGCATATTCTCAACAACCGTGTAGGTGTCGTCGTCTGCCTTGAGAAACCAGTCCGCATCATTGATGTGGTGTTCGTAGATGTACTTGTAGGCCTCCTTCGTCTTGCCCCACAGATTGTTGCGTCCTTCCCCAATGGGTAACGCTACGGCGTCCAGTTCCTCATCCTTGGCTGAGCTCATGAAGATGAGTTTATTACAGCGCTTTCCCCAGGTTCGTTTCACGTGTCGGGCCTTCTTCTGATGGTTGGTGGGATTCGTCATGATCCAGCAGAGAATTCGCACCTCACTGTACAGTTTATCCGCAATGCTGCTGTTGTCGTGCACATGCTCGTGAGCACCCACATCCTGCTCTGGACCGGCCAGCTCCATCATGTCGTGGCTGTGATGGGCATCGTTGACGTCGCCATGCCGATGACCATCGTAGGGCATAATTTCGCCACGTTCTGGCGTGGAAGAGTAGACGAACAGCTCTGCCAGGCAGAAGCCAACAACGAGTCCAACGATCAGAGAGACGAGGGAACGTTTGTTGGAACGTCCTAAAAATTAGTGGGATTAATAATGAATTAAACGATATTTTAAAAATAAATAATTTACAAATTTACCTTCATTGAGTAATGATCGTCCTAACAGACTATTGGCAGTCATTTGGCTATAGTTGTGCTACGTTAAGGTGGACTTGTGGGGTTTACGGCTAAAACAACCGCTAATCTTTGGAACTGGAGCCTTGAGCCTCTTTGGTTGCGTTACGTAGGTTGACCTTCTATTTCATGTAAGTTTTACATCTTCTGTAAAGAATAAACGAAAAACCAAATTGAATATATTAAATTTAAATGTACGTTCTTTGGAATTCTTTTACTCTCATATTCCACACGCACAGTAAAGACAGTCTACAGTCTTCTGCATCTCTGGTCTGTGCTTCGATTGCAAGTGCCAAACTATCTGAGTATTGGGCACAAAGACGGTGCTCAGTCAAACTGTGTTAATATTATGTGAAAACGTGACAATTGAAACATTTGGAAGTCGTTGATCAGCCCAAGATGCAACGTTTTTATTAGTTAAATTTTTTTCAATATTCTTACTTTTGCCATTTTCGTGCATTCTGCTATGCATTGCTGCTGATATCAATTAATTATCTCTCCCTTGTTCTGTAATGCACGTGTGTGATTTCTGATTTGCTTATCTCTTGTTCTACTGGGTCAGTAATGTACTCTCTGAATAACCTATTTTTTTCATCATCAATAAAACTGATCATTAAAACAGTCTTGTAACCATCTCAAGACTAGAATCGAAACAGTTCACGAACTTTTACTGCCATTTTAAAATATTTAACTCCAATATCTATTCAACTTTTGACTTGCCTAATGACATTCAAAAATTGTGCGATAATTTTAGGAATCATTCCTTATATTTAAATAATTGGCAGTAAAAAAAATCACATCATTTTACAAATATAGCTGAGATTCAAAGTTCATAAAGCAAATAAAAACTAATTAAAGTTTAACATTTTCCATAATATTGCAATATCGTAATCCAATTAACTCATAAGGCAACAAATATGTCAAAGAAATTGAAAATAAATTTTTATCATTAGTTATCAATTTATTATTGCTTGCGATACAATAACAAATTATAAATAGAATACTCGACTCGGATAAAAATATTCAAAACTTAATTCAAATTTAAGTAGACACTAATTTTAAGCACAATATGAAACGATTCAGCACAATAATTATTAAGTATTCAACTTGTTTAATCAATTTCTTTATTTGTTTATAAAAGTGTAATTATAGACTGCAATTGACTGAGTTTAAGAGTTTTGTTTACATGTATTTATAAACTTATTGGCACATCAATAGTCCAACAAACAGACGTATATCGGTTACTGCAAGATTGCACTTGCAATATATTATTTATTTATAATAATTATTTTAAATTTTACTGTTGCTTATTAAGCTTCTGAACTAGTGGTCTAGCACGATTCGTTAACGAGTGACAACTGAAAACGTAATGCATATAAGCCGAGGTTCTTAAAGCAAACGTCGAGTACACTGCAAAAAACTTTTTTGTTGTTCTTTTTCTATGTTGTCGCTGGCTCAAAAGTAGAAATGGATATTGAGAAGGCAGAAAATGCAGCCTGTCGCGATATCAGTAAAAGCAGACAGAATGAAATACGAGTACACTTCAAATTGGGTTTGACATATGGTTATGGCTTCTATTGTTACTGAAGGCCGTTTATCTTACATGCAATTAACTAATTGAACTGAGACATGTGCATTGAAACTATTCGTGACTCACAGAGAGTCCGCTTATCAGTGAATATACTATATATAAATGCTTATCAATTTGCTTTTTTCAAGTCGTTATCAGAGCGGCACTGAATGGCAATGGCGAAAGACGATAATAACCTAATGTTGGAAGTGATTTTATTTCAGTTACTGACAACTGATAGTTCAATATATAAAATAAATGATTTCTTGTTGCAAAATAAAATAGTTGACGAATAACTTATATATTGATAACACTCCTTAAAAGAAATTTGCTTTTCTTCAATATATTTTGTTATTTTTACTAAATAATAAATTTTGTCATTCAAATTGTATCTTTAAGTAAAAATAAAATAAGATAAAAATATAGTGACATTATTTTATTAAATAGGTCACAGATCGAAATGCATCTTTAACCACTCAGAAAATAGACAAAAGGGAAGAATAAATTGAATAGATACAACAGAACATTTTAATGGAGTAGGACAACAACAGACTATCAATATATTGACCTGAAAACATAAACTTACTTTCAGGTAGAGCAGAGTTCTGTACATCATCAATTGAAGACCACTTACACATTTCTATTTGTAAAGTATCTTTTATATTACACACCCACTACTTGTTTCAATAAGAATACAACTTTGATTCATGTTCAGGCTGGGCTGGGCCCCATTAATGAAACCGTTCTGTAATCATAACTAACAAACTAAGGAGTGTCTTTTCATGCTTACGCAATGTATATAAAGTTCCTCAACATAAGATATATAATATGTAAAATATGTAAAATACCTTAAATTCTTTAGTATATTAACTTAAATTAACAGTTGATTACTTTAATTCCATTTTCTGAAAAAGTTAATTTAATAGAAACTTCCGTTTGAGTATAACCTATGAAGTGCATAAATATAATTGAAAATGTTCCAATTCAAGATACCATTATCGATAGCTAGAAGTTTGATAGACCCCAAAACTACTCTTACTATGAAATGAAGACAAATTTACGCTTGAGCTCTAATGTCTATAGCCATCTTTATAAAATCAACTACAATTTTGAATGATAATAAAATCTCTTCAGAGTCATAATTGAAAATAGATAATGAAGATCATAATTTAAAAAAATATTTTTTTATTAGATTTTTCTTGGGAAGTAAAATGTTTATGGTAGAGCATTATGAACAGCAAATTATCTAAAGAAGTGTGAACCAGTTCCACTTTGGAAATAGATTACCTAGCTCATAAGTGTAATTAAAAAGTTATCAGACAGAGTAACATATCTGTGTATAAGGCAACAATTTTGACACTTTTTAATCAGGTAATGGAGCAATCAAGAGGCACATTTATAAAACTCATCATCATGTGGTTTCTACTTCTTAGTAGACAGCTGCGTCCGCTGACTTGTGGTTCAATTTTGCAGCAGTACAAGTTCACAGAATGCGGTGCAAGTGAATCCTTGAAAGGATGCTTAAAATTTAAACGACAGTGTGAAATATGTTCCAAAAACATGTGATAAATAAATAAAATTATTTGTTCGAATACGTGTACATCCTAAAGAAATCTCGAAAAATGCGACCACAACGATTATTTGGTGCCAGCCTAAATGAGGGTGCTCATTGGAATAAACACCCGATATTTATTT
Source organism: Drosophila falleni (assembly GCA_035045575.1). Classification (NCBI taxonomy): domain Eukaryota; kingdom Metazoa; phylum Arthropoda; class Insecta; order Diptera; family Drosophilidae; genus Drosophila; species Drosophila falleni. The sequence goes on along the minus strand of JAWNOV010000181.1, from coordinate 9,689 downwards.
TTATGGCCGGTATAATCGTCGGCTGTTGCCTTATAAAAATATTCAACACTCCATTAGCGATCGATGGCTTCGATTCCTACGGTGATCATATGCGTCAAAATTCCCATATGTCTACGGTACACAATGATGAATCGGGTCCTGAACTTGATGTGGTTGGTCACGATCATCCATATGACAACTCATCTGTGGCCGATCAACTAAAGAAGGAAGTCCGCGTTCTCTGTTGGGTTATGACAAATCCTACGAATCATAAGAAGAAAGCTCGTCATGTTAAACGTACTTGGGGAAAACGTTGTAATATTCTTCTATTTATGAGCTCGGCAGAAGATGATGAACTGCCCACAGTCAAGTTGGATGTCGGAGAAGGTCGAGAAAATCTATGGCGAAAGGTTAAAGAGGCCTTTAAGTACGTTTATAAACATCACTACAACGATGCGGATTGGTTCTATAAAGCCGACGATGACACCTATGCTGTGATCGAGAATCTTCGCTATATGCTGTATCCCTATAATCCGGAGACTCCAGTTCACTTTGGATTCAAGTTCAAGCCCTTCGTCAAGCAGGGATATATGTCGGGTGGATCAGGCTATGTACTCAGTCGAGAGGCATTGCGAAGATTTGTGGTTGAGGGTATTCCCAATCCCAAAATGTGTCTGCCTGGTACCGTTGTCAATGAGGACATTGAAATTGGAAAATGCATGGAGAATCTGAATGTTACAGCAGGAGATTCGCGAGATTATAATGGACGTGGCCGCATGTTTCCATTTATACCGGAACATCATTTATTACCCAGTAATGATAAGACTTTCTGGTATTGGAGCTACATGTTTTATAAAACAGATGATGTGAGATTGAAATGTGATTCCATTTAAGTTGAGGATTATTAACTTGCGTCTGGTTTCAGGGACTCGATTGCTGTTCGGACAACGCCATAGCTTTTCACTATGTCGCTCCTAACCAGATGTATGTGATGGACTATCTGATCTATCATTTAAAGCCCTATGGCATCGTGAGGGAGCCTATCCGTCTGCCAGACAAACTGAGTGTAGGTGAATTTATGCCGCCGCCAAAGGAAGAACCGGCTGATACCAATGAGGATTCCATAGATGACGAGGATAGAAGGAATGCAACACATATCGATACAAATACAAATACAACAGCTCGTCCTGATGATGATAAGAATAATGCTGCGGAAGTTGTGTGACAGACAAGTTCTAATCATAGAACCGCATAGTCAAACGAGTTTAGTTGCATTGGGTGGGCGGACTGATTCTATTCCTTATTGTGGACCGAGTACAATTGATGAGCTCCCATCTGTATGTTAATGTGCTGGCAATTTAAATTGCAATTGCAATTGCAAATTAATAAAATTTAGGTTTGAAATAGTCAGACCTTAACTCAAGTAATCGCATACTTGCAATTTGCCCGGGTTCAAAATGCGTGCCAAGGCAATTATTTAGCCGGAAAAGTTTTTGCATTGGCAAAACATTGCAATTACACGTAAATTACATAAATTGCTTATCACTGAATCACTTTGCATTTCAAATTGCACCCACATATTACATATACATACATATGCCTAGTACTAATTCAGTCCATAGTTAACAAACTCGAGAATCGCAACGTTACATACGAGATACATAAACTGAAATTGTTAGTCTATATTTAGTCCAACAATCTGCTCCGAGCTATTATTATATTTATTATCTGCAGTTTTCTTATTTTATATAATATATTATTGCAAATTTTTGTAGTCCGAATGAACTCAATTTTTAACTTGTTTCTTGTTTGTTTTTCTGAAGATCAAACATTTGTCATATTTATAGAGACTATATGCGTTTATCTGTGTTATTCAATTTATCTAAGGCTTATAATATTTTAAATGTAAAATGTCGGTAGCTTAAATTAAATAATTTCGCATAAACTTTGATTTACTATTACTTTAAAAGTAATAGGAATTTTTTTTATTAAAGCAATAACCATAAATGACAAACGTGATTAATTTCGAATTAAGCACTTTTTGATCATTTAAATTTATAGTATTAATGAATTGATTATCTCATGGCGAACCGACATCTACACATAAATACGCCCCGGCGGGGTCACAATACCGTGACAGTTCATTCACAGTACAGCGTTAAAAAATACGGGGAACTGACAACAAACCAATTGTTAAATTGTTTTGTGTTTGGATCGTCGGTTAACCAATAAAATCGGCCACGCTTTACGATTTTTTCTAAAAGAATTTAATTAAATTGTTGTCTGTGCGTGTGTGCGCTTTGTTTTATTTCCTTCACTTTCAATTGTCAGATTAGAGCAAAAAACTATATGTATATGTATATAGAAATATTGTTGTGCAACTTGATTTCTTCTACAAATTCTTCGTTATCACGCAACAGAGGAACTAACCATGGAAATTGTTATCAAAAGTTCCATTTAATTTTGGGTTTTTTTTAGACATCCGTCATTTGACGGTGACATTTCAAGTACTACGAATACAACGTGTCTCATTTCTTTGAATGTTTATAACAATTTAAAGCTTATGTCAATATGCTTGACAGTTATTATCGAGATAGCTAAGAACAAGTTCTTTTAGACAAGATTCCGTTTTATTGAGAAGAAGTACATGCGACAACTATTAAGTACAGGGTATAACGGATACGATATACTCCTAGCGTATATTGAAATATAGAGCTGCGATCCTGAAAATTACCCGGATGAAATAAGTATAAAAGATAACACTTTAATCTTTCAAGAAATTGAAGAATTCGAAGAAAACTTCTTTAACCTTGGAAAAAAAACTTAAACTTTCAGTTTCCCGTTTCTCAACCTTTGAAGGTACGAATATATTAATATTTTTTTATTTATCAACCTTAAACTAAAACGGTAAAAAATAATGACTTCAAAAACTATTTTGAGAATGTTGAATTTATTTTTGCAATTTGCAAAGCTAAATTTATTCTAAGTACCGATTAAAAGAACTAGAAACACTAAATATCGTATGTAGAATGTGATATAATTGTTAAATAAAGCTAGGAAACAATCAATCAAATGATAAGCTTTCTTCACAATAAATCGCTTTTATTTCTGTTTAGGCTTGTTTTGTTGAAATAAAGAAACAACAATCTTATCGAACAATTTCATAAAAATTCAATTTGTAGTTTGTAAATTAAATTAGTTTAATTATCATTAAATGATTTTGGTAAGTTACTTAAAGTTACTCGAATATAGCGGGTGCTCTACATGTTTACTTTTCTTTACTTTAAAAATAACTAATTATGGAAACCAGTTGTAAGTTTTCCAGATTGAAAAATATATTAGTCACATACAGGTAACCGAACGAGAGAGAGATTTGATATTGTTGTTTATTCAATAGGTAAAGGGCCTTCTTAACACAAGATTGATTATCATTTAAATACTGTTAAGCTACTGAATATTTTAGGTACTATGCGATGACATGTTTTTCGTTGTTTTGTCGAAGTTTCGTGATTTTGATCAAATCAGCTGCAAGAAAAATATTATGATAGAAATTAATGAATATACAAGAATATCAAATACCCGGATTTCAACTACACAGTTGATCAACTGGGAATATAATAATGACAACTCAATAGCAAGTTGTGATAATAACAACCATTGAAAGATAAACTTGGTGTTAATGTACCGACTCAAGGGGCCACTTGACTCTTAATCCAATAACACCATACTCATAATGCTTATAAACAAAAATGACGCGACTGTATTAATCCTTAAGAGTGTTTAGCAAACGATTAATTCAGATATTCATTACATTAGCTGCTGCAAACAGATTAAAAGCGCTTATCAACAGCTGCCGCCTTTCGGGCCAAAGACCCAAAGTAATGAAATCTGAGCAACTTATCATATGTAGGTATGTGTGTAACTAAGTATTTATATATGAAAAATAAAAACAAAACAATTTGTGAATGGGGAGCAGTAAAGAAGACTGCTGGAAAGAGAGCAGCGACAAGAGGCTTGACAAAGCGTGAAGTGTGTGTGCAGTGCAGGCGCGATCATATTTAAGGAAACATAAAATGGAACCACAAATAAATTAAAGAAACTCAACGAGGCGACAGCAAGTCACCCCTGGAGCGAAGAAAGAGGGAGAGTCTCGACTCGAGTCGAGAGTCCCGGAGTATAATGCGATATATAGCAACGGAAATGGCAACTACCGAAAGAGTGGCGAGAGAAGGAGAGAGTAAGCAGACAGGCACAAGGGCAGCTGTCGATGCAGCGTATTATAAATAACAACTATTGTGGCTGCAGCACAACGAAGTGACAACACGCTACGCTGCTTAGTCGGCATTATCAAAACATATGCAAATTTCAAGAACTCAAATTTATTATTTTAAAATAAATAAAAGTTATGTTATAAAAAATATTGTTGAATAAAAACGCAATTTTGGTATATGGTAATTCATTTTGATATTTTGAAACTTTAATAACAATAATACTTATAGTTTATTTAAAACCAAACTTTGTCACATAAATTGCAATGATAATAATGTAAATAATAGCAATGTAATAAACATAATTCTAAAGATTGCAAGTTTTATATAGTAATGAATAATAATAACAAACTGAAAACTAAGCGATATTTAATACAGTATAGGTCTCTAATCCTGTGAGAGTATTGCAACAAGAAGGTGGAAACACCCACAACGAAGGCACAATAAGAGAACTTCAAATTGCATTTATTGCGCGCATTCTTTAGTTTCTCAGTTCATCTTGTACTTTGAGTATTATTATTTTGTTCTTATTTCTGGTGGTGTTTATATAAAATTTCTGAAATAGTCGTTTATTGTTGTTCGGTTTATGCATGTCGTTTACTTTTTAACTGCATTTTTAAATGTTTTGATTTTTTTATGGCACTTGACTGTAGTCTGTATTTAATTCTTTGACCTTATCACTGGATTTTTGTTTTGACATACTAAACGAACTGTTCCCGAGCTCAGCAATTTAACGCTGACAGAGGTGCTTAACATTTTTGGTTTGATCATTATTGTGTTGTTGTTTTAGTTTGATTCAGTTTTGGTTTTTAACAGCACTAAGCTACTTACAATTGATTTTTAGCACAATCATTCGCAGTTTGTCTTTCTTTTAGTGACGCAGGACTCTCCCTGAGGCAGAAATGCTCTTTTTTGTGTAAATTTGCTGCGCACTCACGTTTTAGTTGCAATTTAATTGGGTATTTTGTCATTCATGCGATTTATTTTATTGCTGTATTCGTAGAGAGCTACAATGCGACCACTAACAACGACAATAATAATAATTAATTAAACAACAATTTTATTTTTTCCGACTCTTCGTTCTCCCTTACAACGACGCGAACGAACGCTCGAGCGTACGAAGTGACAACAAAACGGCAACTGCCGGCCAGCAAGCGAAAATTCAGCTCATGTAAAGAGTGATAGCCCGAGAGAGAAAGAGAGCGCGTGAATTTAATGTGTTGAACCCATAAGAACTTTGAGCGGCATGAGCGGCATTCAGAGAGAGCGACGCATGCGTTGCCCCAGTTTCATGCTCATATGCTCATGGGGGTGGCTTATGACTGAGAGGAGAGCGCATTTTCAGCAAAAAAAAAAAGCCGGCATGCGACCGGCTACTAAATGCGTACTGATAAAGCAACCTTATAAGCTGGACAAGCTCATATATATTATTAAGCGCATAAGATAAGACGGACAGAGAGCGAGTGAGAGAAATAGAGCATTATTTATGCCGTGTAATCATAACTTTCGCAATACACTGTGCTTTTCGGGATTACAGTCGAGGGCGTAGGTAAGCAATGGCAGATAGGGGTAGTTGTTCCACCTAAATTGAAAAAAGATTTCTCCTATCAAAATAACAAAACTTAATTCGATTTTTCAATTTGGAATTAAACGATTAGTTTAAAAATCCTAGTCAAGGCAAGCGCTTTTAAGCAAAAGTTATATAAGAAACTTTATTTTACAAAAGTTAGTTTTCAATAAAAGTTTTTATTAAAATTGTACTTCAAGATTTTTGGGAATTTGTTATCAGCACTTTAGCCCGCTTAACTTATACCGAGCTGAATAAAAAATTCCACTCTATATTTCGGCTCCAGCTCAAGCTAAAGCTACATCTGCTACATTTTAATCGCATTTAGCATGAAATGACTCATTATTCGCAAAAAATAATAAGTGGAACATTATATAATAATATTAATGCTCGATCAAATATACGGGTGACTTCGTTCCGAGAAGTAAACTAAAGGGCTTTTTCTTTTTGATTATTATAAGACATATAAGTTATAAATGTTGATGTAAGTGAAAAGAGTTCTCGAACGAAAATATTTAAATAGTTGACAGATTTCCTTTCTGGTCATAAGTTCGTTTCTGATTTGCAGTGCACAGCACATCATCAACATCATGGGTTATCGAGCTGTCAACGGTCAGTTTTCGGTAAAATGGTTCATATTCTGTGTGATTTTTGTATTCTTCTTGGTTTTGTACACGTCAATTTGGAATGACGATAATAATCTGACGCCTGTGGAAAATTTAACAAATGTCACTAAGGCTAAGTATCACAAATACTTTGTGCACACCTCAAAGTGTATGATACCCTATATAGACCCGTTCAGTGAAGGGGCCATGAAACAATACTCTCCACGTACCTTTATTCCTTGCTCAAATGACAGTGAATTGGTTTCGATACACTACGATGTCAATCTGAAGCGATATTTGTTGCATATCAACGAACCTGTGGCCCACAAGCTTCTTAACTCTACGAATCAGCAATTTAAATGTTTCTATCGTGAGATCCTGCATGGTCAGGAAGCTGAAACATACGATAGGTAAGAATTAAGTTTTTATACACATGCTTCTATCAAACGTTTAGCTCCAATATAATTGTCCGATTAAATGTTAATTATTTTTATTTAAAAAAGCTATTATTAAACTGAATCTATACTCGATAGAGAATTTACAATAGTCTAAAACATTTAAGAACAGTACAATATGAAATGAGTTTTTGATTATAGTAAACCGTAATAATATTTAAGTTATATCAATAAGTAAGTGACCTCGTTCCAATAAGTAAGCTATTGTAATATAAAGATAAATTTATTGTAAAAAGTCGTTCAAAATATTGCAAAAGTATTCTTAATATAGCTAAAATAAATAATACTTACACTGTATTTATCTGCCTCAGTATTAAATATTATATACCATATTTGGTAATTTTGAAACAAATTTAATTTCATTATTAAAATAAATATAATACTTTTACAATACCAAGAACTACTTGGCAAGAATTGATAATTTTTTACCAAACTATTCAACCTCCTCCTTATTTTCATCTGGGTACACCCTTGGCACAATTTTTCAAGCTAGCCCTTTCATTTTTAGGTTTCTATATGACAGCTGTTCACTGAGAGCCAAGAGAACAGTGCAGTTTGGTTAGTGAGAGTGCAATTGAGAGCAAAACAGCTGATTTGTATTCCAAGCCGAAAGGTTCACGTTAAGGGTGAGAAATTATGGTCTTCGTTCTTAAACCTTCAAAACATGTACGGAAAATTGTATATTCGTATGTGCAAATATGAAATTGCTATACGTTTTGTTTGTTTGTTGTTACTTGTGTAAAATTTATCTTTTAAATTAACTAATAGTTGTTTGTAAATATGTAAGTAAATAACTTCCTTTGCCTATGTTATTTATAATATGATAAGAAACAGTCGCCAGTCCAATTGGGTTTTAGCTTGTAGCAAAGTTCTCCACCGCGGTGTCATAGCTGGCAGCTTTTGTTTTTGATGCCAATCGATCGTTGTATACTGCATTTTATTGTTAGTGAAAAATAAATTAATTATTTTGTTAATCAAATTTTTTTGTATTTTTTATTTCAAATTTACTACAGTTAATTATACAATCTAAAAGGCACTTGTGTACGTTGCTTTTACATATGTATAACTATAAATATTTATTTATGTAAGAATGCGTATAGTATCAATTGATTCATTCTAAAATCATAAGTACAAAGATATTTGCAGATTGAATTCATTCACTTTTGATGACAATGTAGTAGGTGTTTTTATTTACTTATTATACGAGTATCAAGTGGATACACTCACACACGATTTGGCTAATATTTACATTATTCTCATTGAATTGTTTGAAAACTAAAATACAAAGTCATGCCGTATAGAAAATAGATTGCGTGTAAATTAATTTTAAATAACTTAAATAAACATACGAATAATGCATGAGCAACAACAATTTCTGCGCATTATAATTTTCAGTCGAACCTTAACAAATGTCGAATGCTCGCGGAATTTTTAAAAAATTTGTGAAAGATATTTAATCGAAAGCAAAAAAATATATATACATATATTATTTGTAATTCTCCTTTCGTCAACAAATTTAATTTGATTTTCTTATATTATTGTTATTTGTACATAGAATTTATATGTAAATATATAGCTTATTGACTACCTATAATCTAAATGCTTGAGTCCTGGGGTAAATGTTTGCTTAAAAAATTATATTTTATTTATGAGTTATTCTGTGATGTGTTTGGTTCAGACTGTGGTACATTTGACATATGATAGTTAAGATTGGATCGAATGATAATGGTAGGACATATGTAATTTATTTTGGGCCTGCCATTAAGGTTTATTCATGCTCACGTTTATCACTCAGTTATCTCAATAGACGAATATCACAAGATTCCAAGAGTCAATTGGGTGACCAAGTTCTAAAGAAAAGAGCAACACAATATGAGCACCAGCACCGTTATTGGAAATAGAGCATATATTTCACTACGAGGATGGCAGGTCGATATGAGATTTGTGATATCATCCGCCTCATGCTCAATGCCATCACGTGTGGGCACCTCGACAACAACTATCTCATCCGAGAGGAAACCGATGTTGAAAGTGCAATCTGTGCTGTTCAAACAGCCTTGTGATTCACTCAGATTTGAGTATTGAAAGGTCGGCTTATATATATCAAATATAGCGTGTATATCGTTGCGCACCAGATCGTTATCGCTATAGAAGATATAGTAGTAATACCCATCCTCGGTGATATTCTGTAGAACCTTATCGTGCTTGCCATTTTCCAGAAAATGTGTATTCAGGCACGCTGGCTTCGGAGTAAATCCTTCGCCCAGGAGAATGGTATTGTTGAAACAAACATAGAGACCAGTCTCAAAGCTCGATATGGAATGGGATTCGTCGGTTTCCGTAAAGTTAACCGCATTCCCTCCGTGACTGTACCTGCGATCGTAAACATTCTCACGCTTCTTTCGCTCCTTTCGCTTGTAGAGTTGCTCGTAGAGTTGCCTCTTTTGATGATCGTGCGCAGATGCACTGTGTCGTCTCTGACGAAGGGAAGTCTCCGTCGTTTCATTTACACCCTTGTCGAATAATTCCCGTTCTTCCATTGATTTGTGATGATGCGGGGATCCCTTTTTAAGTTTCTTCCTTAAAGGTTTTATGGGTGCAATGGTTGTTGGGGTCGCATTTGCAGTCACATGATCATCGCTGAGATCTTCACCGCCATGATTCTCATGCTCTAGTAAACCATCGGCTGGCAGCTTCTCCTCCGTTATCTCGACTACATCCTCAAAGAATACCTTCACCTGATCGTGACCCTGTGCATAATTTGCACCCAGCTTGTTCTTGTTGTGATCCGTCAGGCCGCAAAGCTTGAGCTCTC